>OY723389.1:35053697-35748697 GCA_963210295.1 Ophion ellenae | reverse complement strand
AAAAGATGTTACGAAAATAGTTACTTTTCGAACGGCCATCGCTCCTCAATCTTAAAGCCCGCACGCGGCTCAAGATTACACACTTTTTTTAAAATATCTTTTTTTATATCTACGATCCGCCCGACGAAGGCGATGTCGGCCGGGTTGAATTGCGGCTTGGTTCGGTTAGCCCGAGTAGGACGCGGATATAGTGCTGCCGCTCGATTCACTTGGATTATAATGAAAATCTGCCTGGCGCCGCACTTATTCGTCCTGTAATTACGCTTAATTGACCAACGTGCCTCGAGGATACGCCAACAAGGAGTCGGCGATATCACGTTTCCTCCTCTTCCCACACAGAATATTCACCGTTGTATTCCGTAATGAGAAGAAATATTCTCTCGTCCTCGGAGATAGTCGCGATAGGAGAGAAAAATAATTGAGAAACTTCCATTATCGTGATTGCTACGGTTCGTTTCGTTATGTCTGGTCATGCCTTTGTTACGTAGAATCTATCGATAGCGTTCCAATCGATAATTTCCACCTGGTTATTTTTTTTCCTTCCGCGATAAATAGCACGTAACCAACTTTTTTCTATCAGCCATTTGGAATTTCGATATTTTCTCGTCGCCTCTTTCGTTCTTTTTTTTCCCCTCCAATTATCTCGCTGACAGCCACCGGTGAGTGGAATTGAATGTAATTCCAGACGTTTCACGGCTATAATCCATGTTTCTCAAACACCATAAACATATATATATATATATATATATATATATATATATATATATATATATATATATATATATATATATATTAAAAGAGCCGCGGGAAAGTTTTCCAATCGGTTGAGATCTCAATGCTTATCCTCTTCGGACTTTTTTTTTTCACTTTTCGAGTGCTCATCCTCCACCAACTATTGTCGAAGCACATCGAGTTAATAATTTTCCTCTCGAAGACTTGCTGTTTGATTTATTCATAGAATCGCCCGGCCGCGCGAAACTCTTCACGCAGATAAATATTAATCGAAGCTCTTCGGCGGACGGCGTTGGTTTGAATAAACGATAAGGACTGATGGGAACACTGATAGAGACAAAAGTCCACTCCAGACCGGTATGATAATTAGGGTGCGGATACATGTAATCATAACGAGAAGCTCAATTCGACAGAAATTGCGAAAACCTTATTACAAGAGGAATTTTAAATGATGAAGCTAGGTTTCTACAATGAAAACCACGCGTTGAATTTTGTTTTCAAAGAACGTAGAAATGTTAATAGATAAAAGATATGAGTTATGGTTTTTTTGGCTCACATATCGAGTCAAAAAGACCACAAAAGATTATTTCGACCGTATTTTATTGATCGTTTACGAAAAATCGTAGATTAGTCATTTATTTCCTTTTTAATTTAATTGTAATTGATTTATAGTTTTTTTCATTTTTCCCATCGTTTTTTTTTTAACTTAATGTTACTTAATTTGTCATTTACAAAAAAGCGTATCAGAAATAGTGGATTATTGGTTAATTTCTTCTCTCACTTGATTATAATTTATTTATGGTTTTTTCTTTTTAATTTATCTGTAATTAATTTATTGTTTTTTCCCCTTTTTTATCGTATTTTATTTTTAGTTAAATTATAACTAACTTATCGTTTGCCCTTTTTAACTAGTTGCAATTAATTTATCGTTTTTTTAATTGTTTCTTCTTTTAAATTGAATTATAATTTATTTATCCGTTTTCTTTCTTTTTATCGTATTTCCATTTTAATATAGGGTAAGTCTGGAGGGGTTGGCGATAAGGGAGAGATGGCCAATTTAAATATTTCATAGAACCGCGCATTAGATTTCACCTGTTACTGCTTAATTTGCTTTGCGTTGTGGGCAGACTTAAGTGTACGAGCAAAAGTTTGGCAAAAAAAGTTAAGTAAGTAAAATCCTTGTCAATTATTCTGCCTACAGCAAATTTTTTTTTAAGGTTTCATCTTTGACATTGTGGTGAAGTTATTTTGTAAAAGTAATGGGTACTTTTATATTTCTTAAATAGTTCACGAACAGTGCTTATATTCTCAAGATTTCGCATGTATTATTTCTATTTGTTTACATTTTAGATGTGGCCATCTCTCCCGGGAGATTGGGAGAGATGGCCACGTACAGTCGGTGTGTGATGGCCATAGTATTGGTTGTGATATGTTCAAGTAATTCATTTTTTTCTATATTTATTTTCGATGCCTAATAAGTACAAGAGAAAAACAATTGCTCCATGAGGGAACTGGACTCAAGAATCATTAGGGGGGGGGGGGGGGGGGGGGGCACCTGAGTAAACGGCGAGAAAAACTGGTAAACTTCGGGAATTTTTATCTAAAAAACTAATGTTTCGATTGGATCCGGGTTTTTTGTTTTGGAAAATATGTACATTGTGGTATATTTAGGAATTTTTTAAAATAAATTCGTTCACTGGGAGCGCCGTTGTTGTGGTCAGCATCAGACGTGTTGTTCGTGTACATGACTTGTGGCGCCAAGGATTCCGGGCAGTCGGTTGATCTGAAACATGAAAACGCAACGGATTCTTGAAATATAATATACAAAGGGGTTCGCCTCGTAGGATTCTTTTGAAATTTTCATTTTTGACGGAATTTCGACCGTTTTAATTTAACATTCGTTTTTCGTTCGCAATTTCCGACGATTTTGGTTGCATAAAAAAGCAATGGTTCAATCAAATGAAAAACCCCTACGAAGCGAACTCCTTTGTATATTATGTTTCAAGAATCCGTTGCGTTTTCATGTTTCAGACCAACCGACTGCCCGGGATCCTTAGCACCACAAGCCATGTCAACGAACAATACGTCTGACGCTGACCACAACAACGGTGCTTCCAGTCAACGAATTTATTTAAAAAAATTCCTAAACATACCTCAATATACATATTTTCCAACAAAAAAAATCCGGATCCAATCGAAAAATTAGTTTTTGAGATAAAAATTCCCGAAGTTTACCTGTTTTTCTCGCTGTTTGCTCAGGTACCTCCCCTTAAAAGCAGCTATTAGTGGTATAAAAAATGATGAATTGTTGGTTCGTGCGGCTGCTAGGACCTACGAAATACCTAGGAAGACCTTAGAAAGACGATATATGAACAATGACAAAAAATGTTGCGGAGAAAATTATTATAGAACTCGTCTCATCGAAGACTGACTTTAGTGGGTAGTATGCCAACTTTGGGTACACAAAAATTATACTGATTTCGATTATGTGTGTTTTAGATGTGGTCAAAAGAGAAAAAATTAAGAACTCAAACATCAAATCAACGACAAAAAACAGAGCATAATGCTGGAACTGGCCATCTCACCTCCACTCCTATGGCCATCACACCCGGATATTCCGGGAGAGATGGCCAATCGTGATTTTCAAAAAATAGTAATTTTAAGGTTGGTCTGATATGAGTTCGTTTTAATTTCGTAAATTATCTTAAAGTTAAATGTTCAAAGTTTAATTACAAACGAAGATAGGTTAAGAAACGTCTGTACTTTTATTTTGACAGATCCTTGGAAAAACTGTGGCCAACTAGCCCGGACTTCTCCTAATTGCAACTGTTTCATTGTTTACAAAAATATGTATAAAGAATTATAGATTATTTGTTTGTTCCTTTTTAAAATTTCATTATGATTTATTTATCGTTTCTCATTTTTAGTTTAATCGTAATCCATTCATCGTTTACCAAAAACTGCATAAGAAATTGTGAATTATTCGTTCATTTCCTTTCAAATTGAATTGTAATGCATTTGTCGTTTTTTTTGTTCTTATCGTGTTTCCTCTTAAATCCAATCGCAATTAATTTATCGTTTACGAAAAAATATTTAAAAAATTGTAAATTATTGCTTCGTTTCCTTTTTTATCGTGAAGTCATTGCCTAACGCGTTGACACACAGTGTAAAAAAAACTATCGGTATACTCTCACGGTATTTGTCGTACGAGGGACATTCATCCTCCGCCACTTCTGCGACGTCGGTTGTTTGAACAAACGTGCTCGCGGAAATTCACGGGGTAATTGGCGAGTGGCTCCATTCCTCAAGATGAGCTTGCAGGCGGTAAAATAAAGCGTGACTCCTATATATATGTCTATATATATATATATACATATATAAACATATATATAGGTAATAGGGTGAAGGTACGGTTGGGCGGAATAAGGGTGTCAGAGATGCCAGGACGGAATAGTAGGAAGCCTGCACCTTCGCAGCTTTCGACGGGGACACACCGGAGCAACGTGAGGTTTCTGCTTAACCGCAGTTGAGAAATAGGCAAGTGGTCTCTGTATACGCGTGCGGCGGTAGAGGAATCCAGAAGTAAATGGGGTTTCGCGATGAATTTCATCCTACGAGCCTTTCCTGCACTCGCGTCGCGTTTTCCTCGCCGCCTCGTTTCACCCCTATACACATTCTGAATGCAAGTTGATGCGAGCTTTTCACATTTCCGAGAGAAAACGCACAGCCACGAAGAGCTTCTTTCGAAAGCTCATAGCTGGATCTTTTGAACTCCTATGTCTTGGGGGGGGGGGGGGGGGGGAGTTTCGCTTCAACCGTGCAAAGGGGGCTAAGATTCTCGAAAAAATATGTGCCTTCGGGATTTGAATGTTTCGAAATGTTTTTCACTGACACTTTATACAGGATCGTTTTGAAAATTTAAGTAGCCGTGACGGTGTATGGTTGCTCGGCATCAGGATTCGAAAGTTTCGCCACTTTGCAGCGGATAAAGCGTAAGTTTCAAGCACTCTTTTCATCTCTAACGTAATGTCGGATTCACTTCGTGCCCAGGGTTTTTTTCTCCAGCGATAACGGCCTCAGCAATATTTCCGAAGAACGCAGCTCAGTGGAAATAAAACTTCGTCGCTTTGACGGTGAAATTTCACCGTGCAATAATTGCATTTATTATTATTGTTATTACGATGTAAGAATGCAGGGATAAGTGTTGGCCCTGTTGTTTCCCGTGGTAATTGAATTCCATCTAGCGACCGCGACCAATTGTTTTCTCTCCCCTCCCCCCTCAAACGTGCAATGAAAAAAAAACTTCGGCACTACTTTTTTCTATTGCTATAGTTTCACATCCTCCCTCGTTTCAGGAAAGCTTAATTGCGCATACAGTAAGTGAATTCCACTGTGCCATTGTACGAGGAAGAGAGGGGAATATCTCGGTTTAAATTTCTCTCATTCCTTGAGCAGATAAAATTTCATTTGTTCTTCCTCGTACCTGCCAGGAACTGCCGAGGATACGAGGAAGAACCTTTGAACTGATTCTTTTCGAATCCAACTCGGATGTATTTTGGCTTTTCTTTTTTTTACATTCGGTTATCGGTGGAACAGATACGGAAAATTGATGGGTGACGTTGGATTTCCTGGCTCAAAATTTGTAAAAGTTGCTAAATCATATTTGTTATATTTGTCGTTCACTAAAGTCTAATGTATATGGCGAAGCACCGTCACTGGTGGATGGTCGGTCGGGGCTCGGCACCGGCGGTACTTCGAGTTGAGCAGCGTTTTTCACGGTCGATACTCGGAAGGGTGGCCGCTTAGTCGCGCTCTTCCACAGTTTCCCTGTACCCTCGGCAAATACATTTGTTTAAAGGCATCTGTTCTCATGCAGATCGTGTCTTTGTTATGCAGCGGAAAACCTTTTTAATTAAATAATCAATTTAGTGTCGTTATAGGTCAGAATTTTTTTTTTCGCAGGTTTTATACATCTCTCGGAAGAATTCAAAAGAGACATTTGAAAGTTTTTCGTAGTTTAAATGTGGCCATGAAAATTAATTTCCATTCCATTCCAATGATGCAACGAAGTATTTCAACGGCTCCGGCATCATTCCCACATCCTTATTTGAATAAAATTCCGACATGATCATTTTTTTAAACCAGCTTAATTTCCAAAAAAATATAAGACAGATCGCGATAATCAAAGCAAAGAAACTCCAAAAGGAAACTTCAACGCTCCAAACCAATGAATTTGTTATCCGAAATTTCTCTCTCGCGAATTTAATTTGCCGCGGAAAAAAATGGTGATTATCAGAGACACATGATACATGGCACTGTATTATCTGGATAGTTTTTAATCAATGATCCGGCAGCTCTTCTCGATTACCGCATGTTTCTTGCATGAGATCTCTTGGCCTTGCCTCCATAAATTGTCTCTCTACAAAGTAAAGCTCCTCGCCGTAAACGCTTCAAGCACTTCGTTGTATTTCATTTCCGACCTCTTCCTCCCCCCCAAGTACGACCCGGGACTTTCACGCCCGAGCTCATCGTGCTGCCCACGTTAGACCGGTATCGTCGGTTCTTCACGCTTCGCATAGATATAATTCAAGATCAAGCACCCTATAAAACATTAAGCTCCCACTTCGTAACGGGCATCGAATAGATTCTAAGAGCCTCGGAGATTGGCGTTTTTCGCAGTGGAAATAATTCGTCGTAACGTGTCAAGTGCGCGTTTGTCCCACAGCTCCTTTTGTCTTTACACGGTTTGCCGGCAATCGCGAGTTATTGTCACAAGAACAGATTCAGATAGGAAATATTTCTCCCGATCTGCGATTCCTGCAAGACGTGGGAAGGATATCGCGTTGAGAGCATCGAGTGTTTCAGGTATGAATTCTAAACGATCCTGAGCTTTATTAGAACGTAGATATTTCCGATGAAAGTATACTTTCGCCGTTTTCCAAAAGTCTCACTCTATCGTGTTCGAAGAAAAAAAAACAAATTTAATGACCGCAGTTATTATACTCCGAGAGGCACTTACTACCTTTGCTATTCTTCACCAGATACCCTACTGCAATTTCAAAACTCCACTATATATATGTATATGTACATCCTGAGTTCCAACATATATCCTTGGGGGTTTTTACGTATTACTCTTTCCAATTAAACCCTTTTCTAGTTACTAGCTTTTTCATCCCGAAAATAAAGTGGATTTTGTAGAAACATCGTGTTCAATTTTTTTAGCGGACATATCCACGTGTAACATCAGTATTTATTAACATTATTCATTGGTGATGCGCGACTCTCCGGAAAACGATGTTTCGAAAGGAGGTCGAACATGGCCATCATATTGCTTATTAGAACGAAAGTGTTGTTGATGAAACGTGCATGAACAACCGATTATGCGATTACCGATGTTATTCGGCTCAACCAGTAAGTTCCATTTTATACGGAGCGTCCTAAGGAGGAGGAATTTATTGGAGTTTGGTGTTGTACGAGAGGGGAAACGTATTGCGATTTTAGTGTGTACGGGAAAGGAATGTTTTTGGGTACACTTGTACGCACAGCAGTTGTTCAGGAAAACCTTCACCTTTTTACGGTTGCTTTTCTTGCGAGAATACAATCCATAGTACGAAAGCCCCTTAACCGGGTATCCACTCAATTCACGTCATTAGCATTACGCATTATGTCCTGTTGGATGAATGCGCAGATATAGATGAATGTGTTGTATACGTATACATTCTGACAGTAAAGGGGATCCGAGTTTCGCGGACAAATCACTGTTGCAAGTATCCTTGTTTGGAAGTATTCCCCTGCGAGTCAAGTTTCACACAACTGCGGGGATATCCGCTTAAGTACTATGCTTTGCACGAAAGGTAGCGAGAGAGCGAGAGAGAGAGAGGGGGAGGGAGAAAGCGAGAGAGGGAGAAGATATAGACGACAACCCCAATGCGGGACATGGTAAAGAGGACGGTTACGTAAGCCAAGATTAGCCGTGACGTACATCGTGGGATCATCCACCTTTACGCGCACACGTCCCCGTTGCTTTTCTTCAGTGTCTGCACGAAGGATTTCTTTATATCCCTTTCCTGGATATTTGATGGCGCCAAAGCGTCAATCGTTGACGAGCGGCTGAGCTATGGCCGATAAAAAAATCGCCGCTCCGCAGAATCTGCCTATTGGACTCAGGGACTTCACCCTAGGCTCATGTTGCGCGGAATCGGTTTAGCTTTCGAATGGATACGGCCAATTCGGCTAGGACGATTTGCCGATCCGCTGGATAGGCCTAAAGTTGTCCTGCCGGATTTGCTGAACCAACCCCTCGGGATGTCGAATCTCGTGGTTTTTGAGTGGCTTTTTCGGATAGTTGTGCATCCTGGTCCAAAATCTGGCTATAAGCCCCAATCGGTTAATCAGTCACCGAGATATGGCTAATCGCAAAACGGCAATTCTTTTCCCTTTTGGCAGAACCGTCCGGACGGTAGGCAAAACTTTATTTCTCAATTTCAGGTTACAACCCCAAAAAGTCGATGCTTCGTAGAAATATTTTCGAAAAACCCTATTTTGGGCCCAAACATGACGAACCCTCGTTGTGTTATGGATTTTCGAATTCTTTAAGGGGGGATTGTCTTTTATTTCGCAAAATTTACCGCTTTTTGGGAATTTTTTTGTGAAGAAAGTATACAACGGAAAACTTGTAAAACTTGGCATATAGTTTTAATGATCTGTTTACTACATACAAAAAAAATTTTAAACAATTTCATAAAAAAATCCGCCTCCCACCCCCCTCGACGCGCGATGGTCCTTTTTTGATGGTGTGCACGATTTCTCAAAAACTATTCAACCGATTGCCGTCAAATTTGGACAGAATGCTCAGCTGACATCCTTTTATCGTTTGATGAAGCAAAAAAGTAATACGTTTAATAGTTTTTTATTTATAACAAAAAATCGATCAATTTTTTTCGAAAAATCGATATTTCAAGTTCAAAACGTCACCAAATCGTCAATTATTTTTCCCTTCATCGAACGATAGCTATATGTGTCTAAAGTAAAATGCTTTTTGGGTTTTTGTTGCAGGATGAACGTGAAGGCTGTAATCGTGCACACCATTAAAAAAGGACCATCGCGCGTCGAGGGGGGTGGGAGGCGGATTTTTTGATGAAATTGTTTAAAATTTTTTTTGTATGTAGTAAACAGATCAATAAAACTATATGCCAAGTTTCACAAGTTTTCCGTTGTATACTTTCTTCACAAAAAAATTCCCAAAAAGCGGTAAATTTTGCGAAAAAAAAGACAATCCCCCCTTAAAGGCTTTTTCCATAGAAAAAATGTAATTAACCGAATACTTTCAGAAAACCTGGTTACACGTCTCAATCTTTATTCGTGTGAGAAGGAAGGACTACGTTGCCCTATTTCAAACGTATACCGAATTCTATCACCGTATAAGGGATTTTCCTCAACCCTCGGCTTCACCTCTCATCTCTTACCTCTAGCTATTTCTCTTTCGTTAAGAACAGGGCCGCGATGTTTTCGAGTTTCTTCGCCGGTGAAGGGTCCATCTTCTTAGCCTGTAATAAAAACAATGTTGAGGCGGCGTGAAACGATCGTCCCTACTTGACTTTTATTGACAGATGGGTCGAGCATAATAATTCAGGGCATCACCGAAGCGTCCCTTCGTTAACGAAACTTGTAATTCGGGCTCGCGATGGCACTGAGCTTCGATCTTGTGCACGAAAACGCCGGGACACATTCATCTTGTAGGGATGACGTGATATTGAGGTACACTGCCGTAACTTGATTTGCCATCGCTTGACTTTTTTATGGAGACGAAGTTTACAGTGACGGAATGCAACGAGAATTTGTAATTGTTTTTATTTCTTAACTTTGGATATTATTGAATAAAAATGCACATATCTAGTTTGCAGAACTGTGATGAGAATATGAAAAAGTGGTTGAGTGAGTTTTAGTAGGTTAAATTGGCCGAAAATGATTTTCATTTCGATTGCACGAGTGAATTGCATGAATGTCCTTTCGAATCATCGAACGATTCTGAAGAAAATGGATCCACAGCGGAACTTTTGTCTCAATACGTCTATTCGGGAGCCGTCAAAAAGCGAAAAGTCGAATAGTTTGTCCTTCTAGTCTGAACCATCTCGATGAAGAATTGCATGGAGTGCAAAAAACGGAATGTTTCTGAGTAAGTTTAAGGCGATTTGATTAGAAAATGTTGTACAGTACAGTGTTCATCACAGATAACATTATCATATGGTAGGGTCTTCTCAAGTCAAAATAAAAAAAATTGAAATTTATCTATGCAGATCGTTTGCATATTTAAAGTGTTTTAACATCAAATTAATATAGCGTGAAAAACGACCACTCTGTTCTGCAAGATAATAAATAAAATTGATCTCGTAATTTCTTTAAAATGTAAGCTATCTCGGAATAATTAACGATTTCCGCGTGGACCTTTATTATTATGATACTACCCACCTTTCCAAACTCTTGATAATAATTGATAGTTTTGGTTTGGACTTCGCAACGGTATGGTGCGTACTTGTTGGTCAAGATCGGCTGTTCTAAATTCTATGGGGTTGAAGTATGCATCGTTGGAATGGAACGAAGATTCGTTGCGATTTCTGATTTACACTATTATCAAAAATCACATTTTGCAAATTTAGGTTGTAAAGCAGTTCTATTAAACAGCAATTCTCAGTAAATAAGGTTCCTAAAAAATGTTGGTGTAATTTTCGTAGCTCAAACCTGTAAAATTTGGAAAAATGAAGAGTATAAATAATAATTTTCGTTGCATTCCAACGATACAAACTTTAACGTTATCTAGATGATTACCTCCGACAATTTCACAAATGGTTAGACAATATAAAATATGTGTATGATATAACGCTACAATTAAGGCTCGTAAGACTTGATTTTCAACACGAGAAACTGATGAGACACCTTGGCGCCGTGCCCGAGAAAGTTCTCATAAAGATTGCTGGACGAAATTTATAAAATTGAGACCGTCATCGATTCACATCTGTGTGTATAAAAAAATATCGAGATCGTCCCCATATGTGCCAATGAATCCCATATGTATCTTTAGCGTTCGGAAATGGTTGCGGTAAAAACTCCATCATGCATATAAATATATACGATGCTGTCATGATAGGTTGTAAAGAGTAGCCAGCACGAGGATTCGGTCCTTCTATGTCGTCCATCCAGCGGAAGAAATTATTTGCAGTGTTGCGACTATCGCTGCTAACGCGAGCTTTACGCAAACAGACATCACAAGGATATTCTCGGAGGTTTGCGATGCTGGAACGGCCGGCGAACCTCGTTGCCCCCAAGGGCCTTGTTTGTTGCTCGGGTACCTCGCGAAGTTCTTATCCAGACCCTTGAACGCGGGCGCACCTGTGTGTATGTGTATGTGTGTGTGTGTGCGTGTGGAAGAGGGAGAGAAACGAAGATTTGGTGGTGAGGACGTGACCCTTGGTACTATTCGACAAATTGATCCTTAAATGGCTTTTTTTCCTTCACCGCCCCCTCGACAATATCCCCAACATTTTTCCTCGACGCTACATCACCCACACTTGACTGATAAACGCACACATCAACCGATACCAGCCACCATGTTTTCTCGGATTTTATATATATATTCGATAAGCCGCAACGTAAAAAATAGACACTCAAAGCAGGTTAAGAAGAATTAAAATTCGGCTCGATTATCCTTTATGCAGATTATGTAGGTGCATTCAATGTATCGACGATCGAACAGAAAGTAACGACTGGAGTATATCAATAGTACCGAAAGTAGTAGGCGCGCAATCCATGTACGGCTTCGATGGTCTCCCGTGTCGAGCAGCATTCGCTTACGCCGATACTTGAATAAGTGACGGTGCAGCCGTCGAGCCGCCGAGAGGCAACTCGGCGGAGTCGCCGATGGTAACACAATTGGAACTCAATAAAATGTAGCCGACTGACAAGCAGTGCATTGAAAAAAGCGCCTCTGGGCTGGCTGCTCAGGACCTGAAAATGGTGGAGTGAGAAGTGTGGGGTAAGTAAAAAGTAAAAAGGATGAGACCGTCAAAGCCCGCGAGAGCATACGAAAGGACCCTAGAAAAACGTAGATATCGTAGACAATTTACAAGGCAGATTGCGATTACGATTTTCCAATCTGACCATCATATTGAATTGACTTATATTCGAAAATTAACTATTAATCAATCTGTATTGAAAATATTGGCCCAGTAGTTCTTTGAGATAACAATCGTACACTTATTACAAAATGAATATTTGGTAATAATTAAAAAATCTTCAGTTGAATCAAATATAGCCCTGTTAATAGTTAGCAAATATCTGTTAAAAAATCGACGACTCGTCTCAAATGATGATTAGTTAATAGTTAAGAAATCTGTACTTGAGATAAGTATCGTACATTTGGCAAGACCGTTTACTTTGTACGCTACCATGGCCCTTTGTCACACAATCTCGTTCGTGCGCAGACGCGACGTAGGCACGATCGAGGTACACTGGAGACTGTGCGTGACCGCACGTCCACTTACCTAGAGGATATCAGTTTGTGGCCGTGAAAACGTGAATTTATTCTCTGCACCGATAGCATCAATTAACGATTTGCTTATTTTGTGGGACTTGGCAAATGTTTAGGAAACTTTCGAAAGTATATATATAGTATATTAAATTATGCAGTAGAGCAGGGGTGGTCAAGAACTCGACCGCGGGGCCGGTCGACCGCCTATTTTCTATGAGAGTTGTTCTTTGATCTACGACGTGCTGATGCCTTTGTTCTCCGCCATATTTGTTCTCCTCCGATTAACGGACTTGCTACTTGTAAAGGAGAAATCGAAAAAAAGAGAAGACTCTACAAGTAGCAAGGAACAACTCTCATTTTCTATGAGAGTTGTTCCTTGTATACTTGCCCACCAGCACTATAGTGCTACATTGATTCAACTGCACATTCATTTGGTAACTACCTACGAATCTTTATTTGTGCGAATATAAAATATCGTTCACTCAACTATCTTTACACCTGGGACAGATATAGGAAACAAGTATTTATATCATATTAATACGAAGCATTGAGTTACACCAACTGTATATCTATTGGCTGCCAAGAACGGGTATGTTCCATTAAAGTACCCATTTCTTAACTATTACCAAATATTTATTTTTGACAATTCAGAGGCCCAAATGAATGATTCATTAACTGTAAGAAGATGTTTATTTCGCCATATCCAACATTACCATTTGTTAATAGTTTACAAATCCTGGTACATATAAATATATTGTTTTCTCAGTGTAGTAAAGTGCGGGTAGGGGGTGATAGGAACGGGTTCCATTGGGAAGGGTAATACTTAAAAACCCGCAAGCAAATCCGCTGGAACTCCGGAAATATTAATACATTCGAAAAAAAGCTTCTTAAATATTATCTTTTCATACCAAACAAAGCATAGGAAAACAAAAAGAGGGTCTCAAGTTTACTAAAAGTTTGCGAGGGTTTGCGAGTGCGCGGTGAGGAAATGCTCCTCCGAGCATATGTCGTTGATTTATAGTCGTAGAAAGGGTCAGAGCGAGAGCTGGAATTGAATCACGAATGCGATAGAGACACTTTGGAATTGTGCAATTTTCGTAGACCATCCGGCGTCCACATATAAATAAATTCGAATAATTTTCGAAGCGATGTCCGCGTTATACGACTTAGGTCACAGTTCTATCGCGATGCGGGAGCATCCTAAGTGTTGGATCCACTGCCGATAAATAGACGACCTCGGCACGGTCGTCGGCAATTTATAACATCATTTTTTTCCGACTAGATGACGCGAACGGATATTGAAAAGAGGGAGGATTATAAAATACCGGATTGTTCGCTACGCCAACGACCCAAAGGGGTCTCAGTTACTTCGATATCGAGTTTATGAGCTGGGGCAGGTTGCATTTCACACGAACATTCTTAAACTTCTGAATGAACCGGAACTAGGCAAAGGTTCACAGATTTCCGGAATAATACTGTCTAGGAAATAGCGCTCATGAGGAACTTCTTCGAACGCCGTTCTTAAAAAGGATATCCTTATTGTACAGGGCTTGACGATACGAGGGTGAACTTTGCATGATGGGAATTCTGCAATTGTAACTTTATAAAACATTTAAACATTTTTTGGAACTCCTAATAGAGATCTACAACCTGAATCTGCGAAAAATATAGGTGTCCGAGTAGAACTATTGTCAGGGTGTCGACAATATAGGTACCTAACATTTGATTCGGGCCTGATCACGCTGTAGTACGGAGGCCTTACTTACGTACCTTGATTGGAATGTTTTGAGTGGACTCAAATTTTTTTTGTTGGACAAATGATTTTTTTCTTGGAGTTCTGGTTGCCCCCGCAAAAGTTCTGTTAAATATCTTTACAACTTTTCCTCATCAGGAAAATATTTTCAACGGTACACTAGGATAAATTTGGCCAAGTTGCCCCACCCCCCACACGAAAAGAAAAAATCGTTAGTAACAACTGAACTATTAACAAAAAGTACATCGAACTCTAGAACTATGTCAGAGGCAGCCAGAACTGGTTTTTTTTCCGGCTGAGCAGTAGATGGATGGCGTGATGGGATGCTTGGAGTGAACCCAATTTTTTTTTGTTTGGCAAATCCATTTTTTCGGTTCAATCCTGGTTGCCCCCGCAAGAGTTTTGTTAAACATCTCCACAACTTTTCCGCATCAGATAAATATTCACAACGGTACACTCGATTAAATTTCGTAAAGTTGCCCCCCCCCCCCCGAACAAACCAAAAAATGCATTACTAACAGGAGAGCTACCGATAGAAAATACATAGAACTCCAGAACCATGTGAGAGGCCACCGAAACCGATTTTCTTTTTTTTCCTTCGACTGAGCAGTAGATTGATGGCGCGATGGAATGATTTAAGTAGACCCAATTTTTGTTTGTTAGAAATATTGATTTTCTGTTGGAGGTCTGGTTGCCCTCGCAAGAGTCCTGTTAAATATCTTGACAACTTTTCCTCATCACACAAGTAATTACGTTACACTTGAGTACATTTTGTGAATTTGGTACCCCCTAACAAAAAAAAAACGATACTAACACCAGAACTATCAATAATAAGTACATAGAACTGCAGAACTATGTGCGAGGCAAACAGAACGGATTTTCTTTTTTTTCCTTCGACTGAGCAGTAGATGGATGGACCTGTGTGAAGTTGGCAACTGACTTTACAGAAAGTAATTTTTTTTTGCATTCGTTTGTACTCGGTTTGTACCCGTTTGTACCGCCTTAAATTTCGTTTGTACATTAAGGGGGAAAAAAGTACAAGGGTATGGAAAAATGGACCGCAACCCATTTAGAGCTAAACAATTTCGATAAACGCGATTGAAACGAGAATCGGTTGTACCCGTTCGTACCGTTATACATTTTTTTTTGAATTTTTTTCAAACATTTTTTTGAATTTTTTTTTCGAAAAAAAAATTCTTTTTTTTTCCGTTCGGACCGACAAGTATATCGTTTGTACCACCTAGCAATTGTTTCTACTCATTCGTATCGATGAGTATATCTTTTCTACAACCGTGTAATCGTTTGTACCCATTCGTACTGACGAGTATATCGTTTGTACCACCGAGAAATCCTTTGTAGCCGTTTGTATCGACGAGTATATCGTTTGCACCACCGAGAAAACGGTGTACCCATTCGTATCAACGAGTATAAAGTTTGTACCACCGAGAAAACGATTGTACCCGTCTGTACTATTGAGCAATCATTTGTACCCGTCTGTAATGTCAAGCAATCGTTTGTACCCGTCTGTAATGTCAAGCAATCGTTTGTACCCATTCGTACTGACGAGTATATCGTTTGTACCGCCGATAAATCGTTTGTACCCGTCTGTACTATCAAGCAATCGTTTGTACCCATTTGTTCTGACGAGTTTATCGTTTGTACCACCGAGAAATCGTTTGTACTCGTCTGTACTATCGAGCAATCGTTTGTACCCGTTCGTATCGACGAGTATATCGTTTGTACCACCGAGAAAACGTTTGTGCCCGTCTGTACTATCGAGCAATCGTTTGTACCCGTCTGTAATATCAAGCAATCGTTTGTACTCCCTCGTACTGACGAGTATATCGTTTGTACCGCCGATAAATCGTTTGTACCCGTTTGTACTGACGAGTTTATCGATTGTACCACTGAGAAATCGTTTGTACCCGTCTGTACTATCGACCAATCGTTTGTACCCGTCTGTAATATCAAGCAATTGTTTGTACCAGTTCGTATCAACGGGTATATCGTTTGTACCACCGAGAAATCGTTTGTACCCATCTGTACTATCAAGTAATCGTTTGTACCCGTTCGTATCGATGAGTATACCGTTTGTACCACCGAGAAAACGTTTGTACCCGTCTGTACTATCGAGCAATCGTTTGTACCCGTCTGTAATGTCGAGTAATCGTTTGTACCAGTTCGTATCGACGGGTATATCGTTTGTACCACCGAGAAATCGTTTGTACCCGTCTGTACTATCAAGTAATCGTTTGTACCCATTCGCACTGACGAGTATATCGTTTGTACCACAGAGAAAACGTTTGTACCCGTCTGTACTATCGAGCAATCGTTTGTACCAGTTCGTATCGACGAGTACATCGTTAGTCCCACCGAGAAATCGTTTGTACCTGTATGTACTATCGAGCAACCGTATGTAGCCATTCGTATCGATGAGTATATCGTGTGTACCCATCTGTAATGTCAAGCAATCGTTTGTACCCCCTCGTACTGACGAGTATATCGTTTGTACTACCGAGAAAACGTTTGTACCCGTGTGTACTATCGAGCAATCGTTTGTACCCGCCTGTAATATCAAGCAATTGTTTGTACGCCCTCGTACTGACGAGTATATCGTTTGTACCACCGAGAAAACGTTTGTACCCGTCTGTACTATCGAGAAATCGTTTGTACCCATTCGTACTGACAAGTATATCGTTTGTACCAACGAGAAAACGTTTGTATCCGTCTGAACTATCGAGCAATCGTTTGTCCCCGTCTGTAATATCAAGCAATCGTTCGTACCCCCTCGTACTGACGAGTATATCGTTTGTACTACCGAGAAAACGTTTGTACCCGTCTGTTCTATCGAGCAATCGTTTGTACCCGTTCGTATCGATGAGTACATCGTTTGTACCACCGATAAAATGTTTGTACCCGTCTGTACTATCGAGGAATCGTTTGTACCCGTTGGTATCGACGAGTATGTCGTTTGTTCCACCAAGAAATCGTTGTACCCGTTCGTAGCGGCGATTAATCGTTTGTACCCATTCGTACTGACGAGAATATCGTTTGTTCCACCGAGAAATCGTTTCTACCCGTCGGTACTATCGAACAATCGTTTCTACCCGGTCGGACTGACAAGTATATCGTTTGTACCACTAAGAAAACGTTTGTACCCGTCTAGACTATCGAGCAATCGTTTCTACCCGTTCGTATCGATGAGCATATCATTTGTACTGCCGATTAATCGTTTGTACCCATCTCCGCTTATTTAATTACATTCTCTACGAAACTTACGCTCGGCGGTACAAACGATATACTCCTTGGTACGAAGAAGTAGAAATGATTCCTCGGTGGTACAAACGGGTACAAACGATTGCTCGATAGCACAAACGGGTACGGACGATTTTTCGGTGGTGCAAACGATATACTTGTATACGAACGGGTTGAAACGATAGCTCGATAGTACAGACAGGTACAAACGTTTTCTCGGTGGTACAAACGATATATTCGCCGATACCAACGGGTATAAACGATTGCTCGATAATACAGACGGGTACAAACGATTTCTCAGTGGTACGAGCGATATACTCGTCGATACGAATGGGTACAAACGAATGCTCGATAGTACAGACGGGTACAAACGTTTTCTTGGTGGTACAAACGATATACTCGTCAGTACGAACGGGTACAAACGATTGCTTGATATTACAGACGGGTACAAAAGGTTGCTCGATAGTACAGGCGGGTACAAACGATTTCTGAGTGGGACAACAAATATACTCGTCGATACGAACTGGTAGAAAAGATAGCTCGATAGTTCAGACGGTTACAAGAGTTTTCTTGGTGGTACAAACGATATACTCGTCAGTACGAGGGGGTACAAACGATTGGTTGATATTACAGACGGGTACAAACGATTGCTCGATAGTTCAAACGGGTAGAAACGTTTTCTCGTTGGTACAAACGATATACTCGTCAGTACGAATGGGTACAAACGATTTCTCGATAGTACAGACGGGTACAAACGTTTCCTCGGTGGTACAAACGATATACTCGTCAGTACCAGGAGGTACAAACGATTGCATGATATTACAGACTGGTACAAACGAATGCTCGGTAGTACAGAGGGTAAAAAAGTTTTCTCGTTGGTACAAACGATATATTCGTCAGTACGAATGGGTACAAACGATTGCTCAATAGTACAGACCGGTACAAACGTTTTTTCGGTGGTACAAAATATATACTCGTCGATACGAACGGGTACAAACGATTGCTCCATAGTATAAACGGGTACAAACGATTTCTCGGTGGTACAAACGATATACTTGTCGATACGAACTGGTACAAACGATTGCTGGATTGTACAGACGGGTACAAACGTTTTCTCGTTGGTACAAACGATATACTCGTCAGTAGGAATGGGTACAAACGATTGCTCGATAGTACAGACGGGTACAAACGTTTTCTCGGTGGTACAAATGATATACTCGTCGATGCCAACGGGCACAAACGATTGATCGATAGTACAGACGGGTACAAACGTTTTCTCGTTGGTACAAACGATATACTCGTCAGTACGAATAGGTACAAACGATTTTTCGATAGTACAGACGGGTACAAACCATTTCTCGGTGGTACAAACGGTATACTTGTCGATACGAACGGGTACAAACGATATACTCGTCAGTACGAATGGGTACAAACGATTGCCCGATAGTACAGACGGGAACAAACGTTTTCTCGGTGTAACGATATACTCGTCGATACGAACGGGTACAAACGATATACTCGTCGATACGAACTGGTAGAAACGATTTCTCGGTGGTACAAACGAAATACTCGTCGATACGAACTGGTACAAACGATTGCTCGATAGTACAGACGGGGACAAACGTTTTCTCGGCGGTACAAACGATATACTCATCGATGCGAACGGGTACAAACGATTGCTTGATAGTACGGACGAGTATAAACGTTTTCTCGTTGGTACAAACCATATACTCGTTGATACGAATCGGTACAAATGATTGCTTGATATGACAGACGGGTACAAACGATTGCCTGATAGTTCAGACGGGTACAAACGTTTTCGCGTTGGTACAAACGATATACTCGTCCACACGAACGGGTACAAACGATTGCTCGATAGTACCGACGGGTAGAAACGATATACTCGTCGATACCGACGGGTACAAACGACTGCTCGATAGTACAGACGGGTATAAATGTTTTCTCGGTGGTACAAACGATATACTCGTCGGTACGAATGTGTACAAACGATTGCTCGATAGTATAGACGGGTACAAACGTTTTCTTGGTGGTACAAACGATATACTCGTCCACACGAACGTGTACGAACGATTACTCGATAGTATCCACGGGTACAAACGATTTCTCGGGGGTACAAACGATATACTCGTCGACACGAACTGGTACATACGATTGCTCGATAGTACAGACGGGTACAACCGTTTTCTCGTTGGTACAAACGATATACTCGTCAGTACGAATGGGTACAAACGATTTCTCGATAGTACAGACGGGTACAAACGTTTTCTCAGTGGTACAGACGATATACTCGTCGATACGAACGGGTACAAACGATTGCTCGATAGTACAGACGGGTAAAAACGTTTTCTCGGTGGTACAAACGATATACTCGTCGATACGAACGGCTACAAAAGATTTCTCGGTGGTACAAACGAAATACTCGTCAGTACGAATGGGTACAAACGATTACACGGTGGTAGAAACGATATACTCATTGATACGAATGAGTAGAAACAATTGCTAGGTGGTACAAACGATATACTTGTCGGTACGAACGGAAAAAAAAATCGAACATTTAAAAAAAAATATATATATATATATATATATAAATTTGAAAAAAAATTAAAAAAAAAAAAATTTCATCGGTACAAACGGGTTCAAACGATTCTCTTTTCAATTGCGTTTATTAAAATTGTTTAGCTCTAAATGGGTTGCGGTTCATATTTCCATACCCTCGTACTTTTTTCCCCCTTAAGGTGCAAACAAAATTTAAGGCGGTACAAACGAGTACAAACCGAGTACAAACGAATGCAAGAAAAAAATTACTTTCTGTAAAGTCAGTTGCCAACTTCACACAGGTCTCAGTTGGAGGTAATAAATGAAAATCAGTTGTAGTTGCCACTTGCATAGTTCTGGAGTTCTATGTACTTTTCACCGATAGTTCGGTTCTTAGTTACGATTTTTATTCCGTCAGGGGGGCGGGGAGAAACTTCATGAAACTTTCTCGAGTGTACCGTTGTAAATATTTGTCTGATGAAAAAAAGTTGTAAAGCTATTTAAGAGAACTCTTGAGGGGGCAACCAGAACTTCGAAAAAAAATTCATTCTTCCGAGAAAAAAAAAATTGGTTTCGCTCAGAGCATTCCATCGTGCCATCAATCTACGGCTCAGTTGGAGGTAATAAACGAAAATCAGTTCTAGTTGTCACTTGCATAGTTCTGGAGTTCTATGTACTTTTCACCGATAGTTCGGTTCTTAGTTACGATTTTTATTCCGTCAGGGGGGTGGGGAGAAACTTCATGAAACTTTCTCGAGTGTACCGTTGTAAATATTTGTCTGATGAAAAAAAGTTGTGAAGCTATTTAAGAGAACTCTTGCGGGGGCAACCAAAACTCCGAAAAAACTTCATTTGTCCGAAAAAAAAATTTGGTTTCACTCAAAGCAATCCATCGTGCCATCAATATACTGCTCAGTTGGAGGTAATAAATGAAAATCAGTTCTAGTTTCCACCTGCATAGTTCTGGAGTTCTATGTACTTTTCATCGATAGTTTGGTTTTTAGTTACGTTTTTTTTCCGTCAGGGGGTGGGGGGAAACTTCATATCACTTTCCCGAGTGTCCCGTTGTAAATATTTGTCTGATCAAAAAAAGTTGTGAAGCTATTTAACAGAACTCTTGAGGGGGCAACCAGAACTTCGAAAAAAAATTCATTCTTCCGAGAAAAAAAAAAATTGGTTTCGCTCAAAGCATTCCATCGTGCCATCAATCTACGGCTCAGTTGGAGGTAATAAATGAAAATCAGTTCTAGTTGTCATTTGCAAAGTTCTGGAGCTCTATGTGCTTTTCACCGATAGTTCGGTTCTTAGTTACGATTTTTTTTCCGTCAGGGGGGTGGGGGGCAACTTCATAAAACTTCCGGAGAGTACCGTTCTAAATAGTTGTCCGATCAAAAAAAGTTTCTATGTCCTTTTCATGCCTAGTTCGGTTCTTAGTTACGATTTTTTTTCGTCAGGGGGGTGGGGGGCAACTTCATAAAACTTTCTGGAAAGTACCGTTCTAAATATTTGTCCGATCAAAAAAAGTTGCAAAGCTATTTAACAGAACTTTCGCGGGGGCAACCAGAACTCCGAAAAAAATTCATGTTTGCGAAAAAAAAATTTGGTTTCACTCAAAGCATTCCATCGTGCGATCAATCTACTGCTCAGTTGGAGGTAATAATTGAAAATCAGTTCCAGTTGCCACTTGCATAGTTCTGGAGTTCTATGTACTTTTCATTGGTACTTCGGTTCGTAGTTACGATTTTTTTCCGTCGGGGTGGTGGGGGGCAACTTCATAAAACTTTCTGGAGTGTACCGTTCTAAATATTTGTCCGATCAAAAAAAGTTGTGAAGCTATTTAACAGAACTCTTGAGGGGGCAACCAGAACTTCGAAAAAAATTCATTCTTCCGAGAAAAAAAAATTGGTTTCGCTCAAAGCATTCCATCGTGCCATCAATTTACGGCTCAGTTGGAGGTAATAAATGAAAATCAGTTCTAGTTGTCACTTGCATAGTTCTGGAGTTCTATGTACTTTTCACCGATAGTTCGGTTCTTAGTTACGATTTTTATTCCGTCAGGGGGGTGGGGAGAAACTTCATGAAACTTTCTCGAGTGTACCGTTGTAAATATTTGTCTGATGAAAAAAAGTTGTAAAGCTATTTAAGAGAACTCTTGCGGGGGCAACCAAAACTCCGAAAAAACTTCATTTGTCCGAAAAAAAAATTTGGTTTTACTCAAAGCATTCCATCGTGCGATCAATATACTGCTCAGTTGGAGGTAATAAATGAAAATCAGTTCTAGTTTCCACCTGCATAGTTCTGGAGTTCTATGTACTTTTCATCGATAGTTTGGTTTTTAGTTACGTTTTTTTTCCGTCAGGGGGTGGGGGGAAACTTCATATCACTTTCCCGAGTGTCCCGTTGTAAATATTTGTCTGATCAAAAAAAGTTGTGAAGCTATTTAACAAAACTCTTGAGGGGGCAACCAGAACTTCGAAAAAAAAATTCATTCTTCCGAGAAAAAAAAAATTGGTTTCGCTCAAAGCATTCCATCGTGCCATCAATCTACGGCTCAGTTGGAGGTAATAAATGAAAATCAGTTCTAGTTGTCATTTGCAAAGTTCTGGAGCTCTATGTACTTTTCACCGATAGTTCGGTTCTTAGTTACGATTTTTTTTCCGTCAGGGGGGCGGGGGGCAACTTCATAAAACTTCCGGAGAGTACCGTTCTAAATATTTGTCCGATCAAAAAAAGTTTCTATGTCCTTTTCATGCCTAGTTCGGTTCTTAGTTACGATTTGTTTTCGTCAGGGGGGTGGGGGGCAACTTCATAAAACTTTCTGGAGAGTACCGTTCTAAATATTTGTCCGATCAAAAAAAGTTGCAAAGCTATTTAACAGAACTTTCGCGGGGGCAACCAGAACTCCGAAAAAAATTCATGTTTGCGAGAAAAAAAAAATTGGTTTCGCTCAGAGCATTCCATCGTGCCATCAATCTACGGCTCAGTTGGAGGTAATAAACGAAAATCAGTTCTAGTTGTCACTTGCATAGTTCTGGAGTTCTATGTACTTTTCACCGATAGTTCGGTTCTTAGTTACGATTTTTATTCCGTCAGGGGGGTGGGGAGAAACTTCATAAAACTTCCGGAGAGTACCGTTCTAAATATTTGTCCGATCAAAAAAAGTTTCTATGTCCTTTTCATGCCTAGTTCGGTTCTTAGTTACGATTTTTTTTCGTCAGGGGGGTGGGGGGCAACTTCATAAAACTTTCTGGAGAGTACCGGTCTAAATATTTGTCCGATCAAAAAAATTTGCAAAGCTATTTCACAGAACTTTCGCGGGGGCAACCAGAACTCCGAAAAAAATTCATGTTTGCGAGAAAAAAAAAATTGGTTTCGCTCAGAGCATTCCATCGTGCCATCAATCTACGGCTCAGTTGGAGGTAATAAACGAAAATCAGTTCTAGTTGTCACTTGCATAGTTCTGGAGTTCTATGTACTTTTCATCGATAGTTTGGTTTTTAGTTACGTTTTTTTTCCGTCAGGGGGTGGGGGGAAACTTCATATCACTTTCCCGAGTGTCTCGTTGTAAATATTTGTCTGATCGAAAAAAGTTGTGAAGCTATTTAACAAAACTCTTGAGGGGGCAACCAGAACTTCGAAAAAAAAATTCATTCTTCCGAGAAAAAAAAAATTGGTTTCGCTCAAAGCATTCCATCGTGCCATCAATCTACGGCTCAGTTGGAGGTAATAAATGAAAATCAGTTCTAGTTGTCATTTGCAAAGTTCTGGAGCTCTATGTACTTTTCACCGATAGTTCGGTTCTTAGTTACGATTTTTTTTCCGTCAGGGGGGCGGGGGGCAACTTCATAAAACTTCCGGAGAGTACCGTTCTAAATATTTGTCCGATCAAAAAAAGTTTCTATGTCCTTTTCATGCCTAGTTCGGTTCTTAGTTACGATTTGTTTTCGTCAGGGGGGTGGGGGGCAACTTCATAAAACTTTCTGGAGAGTACCGTTCTAAATATTTGTCCGATCAAAAAAAGTTGCAAAGCTATTTAACAGAACTTTCGCGGGGGCAACCAGAACTCCGAAAAAAATTCATGTTTGCGAGAAAAAAAAAAATTGGTTTCGCTCAGAGCATTCCATCGTGCCATCAATCTACGGCTCAGTTGGAGGTAATAAACGAAAATCAGTTCTAGTTGTCACTTGCATAGTTCTGGAGTTCTATGTACTTTTCACCGATAGTTCGGTTCTTAGTTACGATTTTTATTCCGTCAGGGGGGTGGGGAGAAACTTCATAAAACTTCCGGAGAGTACCGTTCTAAATATTTGTCCGATCAAAAAAAGTTTCTATGTCCTTTTCATGCCTAGTTCGGTTCTTAGTTACGATTTTTTTTCGTCAGGGGGGTGGGGGGCAACTTCATAAAACTTTCTGGAGAGTACCGGTCTAAATATTTGTCCGATCAAAAAAATTTGCAAAGCTATTTCACAGAACTTTCGCGGGGGCAACCAGAACTCCGAAAAAAATTCATGTTTGCGAGAAAAAAAAAATTGGTTTCGCTCAGAGCATTCCATCGTGCCATCAATCTACGGCTCAGTTGGAGGTAATAAACGAAAATCAGTTCTAGTTGTCACTTGCATAGTTCTGGAGTTCTATGTACTTTTCATCGATAGTTTGGTTTTTAGTTACGTTTTTTTTCCGTCAGGGGGTGGGGGGAAACTTCATATCACTTTCCCGAGTGTCTCGTTGTAAATATTTGTCTGATCGAAAAAAGTTGTGAAGCTATTTAACAGAACTCTTGAGGGGGCAACCAGAACTTCGAAAAAAAATGAATTCTTCAGAGAAAAAAAAAATTGGTTTCGCTCAAAGCATTCCATCGTGCCATCAATCTACGGCTCAGTTGGAGGTAATAACTGAAAATCAGTTCTAGTTGTCATTTGCAAAGTTCTGGCGCTCTATGTACTTTTCACCGATAGTTCGGTTCTTAGTTACGATTTTTTTTCCGTCAGGGGGGTGGGGGGCAACTTCATAAAACTTCCGGAGAGTACCGTTCTAAATATTTGTCCGATCAAAAAAAGTTTCTATGTCCTTTTCATGCCTAGTTCGGTTCTTAGTTACGATTTTTTTTCGTCAGGGGGGTGGGGGGCAACTTCATAAAACTTTCTGGAGAGTACCGTTCTAAATATTTGTCCGATCAAAAAAAGTTGCAAAGCTATTTAACAGAACTTTCGCGGGGGCAACCAGAACTCCGAAAAAAATTCATGTTTGCGAAAAAAAAATTTGGTTTCACTCAAAGCATTCCATCGCGCGATCAATCTACTGCTCAGTTGGAGGTAATAATTGAAAATCAGTTCCAGTTGCCACTTGCATAGTTCTGGAGTTCTATGTACTTTTCATTGGTACTTCGGTTCGTAGTTACGATTTTTTTCCGTCGGGGTGCTGGGGGGCAACTTCATAAAACTTTCTGGAGTGTACCGTTCTAAATATTTGTCCGATCAAAAAAAGTTGTGAAGCTATTTAACAGAACTCTTGAGGGGGCAACCAGAACTTCGAAAAAAATTCATTCTTCCGAGAAAAAAAAATTGGGTTCGCTCAAAGCATTCCATCGTGCCATCAATTTACGGCTCAGTTGGAGGTAATAAATGAAAATCAGTTCTAGTTGTCACTTGCATAGTTCTGGAGTTCTATGTACTTTTCACCGATAGTTCGGTTCTTAGTTACGATTTTTTTTCCGTCAGGGGGGTGGGGGGCAACTTCATAAAACTTCCGGAGAGTACCGTTCTAAATATTTGTCCGATCAAAAAAAGTTTCTATGTCCTTTTCATGCCTAGTTCGGTTCTTAGTTACGATTTTTTTTCGTCAGGGGGGTGGGGGGCAACGTCATAAAACTTTCTGGAGAGTACCGTTCTAAATATTTGTCCGATCAAAAAAAGTTGCAAAGCTATTTAACAGAACTTTCGCGGGGGCAACCAGAACTCCGAAAAAAATTCATGTTTGCGAGAAAAAAAAAATTGGTTTCGCTCAGAGCATTCCATCGTGCCATCAATCTACGGCTCAGTTGGAGGTAATAAACGAAAATCAGTTCTAGTTGTCACTTGCATAGTTCTGGAGTTCTATGTACTTTTCACCGATAGTTCGGTTCTTAGTTACGATTTTTATTCCGTCAGGGGGGTGGGGAGAAACTTCATGAAACTTTCTCGAGTGTACCGTTGTAAATATTTGTCTGATGAAAAAAAGTTGTGAAGCTATTTAAGAGAACTCTTGCGGGGGCAACCAAAACTCCGAAAAAACTTCATTTGTCCGAAAAAAAAATTTGGTTTCACTCAAAGCATTCCATCGTGCCATCAATATACTGCTCAGTTGGAGGTAATAAATGAAAATCAGTTCTAGTTTCCACCTGCATAGTTCTGGAGTTCTATGTACTTTTCATCGATAGTTTGGTTTTTAGTTACGTTTTTTTCCGTCAGGGGGTGGGGGGAAACTTCACATCACTTTCCCGAGTGTCCCGTTGTAAATATTTGTCTGATCAAAAAAAGTTGTGAAGCTATTTAACAAAACTCTTGAGGGGGCAACCAGAACTTCGAAAAAAAATTCATTCTTCCGAGAAAAAAAAAATTGGTTTCGCTCAAAGCATTCCATCGTGCCATCAATCTACGGCTCAGTTGGAGGTAATAAATGAAAATCAGTTCTAGTTGTCATTTGCAAAGTTCTGGAGCTCTATGTACTTTTCACCGATAGTTCGGTTCTTAGTTACGATTTTTTTTCCGTCAGGGGGGTGGGGGGCAACTTCATAAAACTTCCGGAGAGTACCGTTCTAAATATTTGTCCGATCAAAAAAAGTTTCTATGTCCTTTTCATGCCTAGTTCGGTTCTTAGTTACGATTTTTTTCGTCAGGGGGGTGGGGGGCAACTTCATAAAACTTTCTGGAGAGTACCGTTCTAAATATTTGTCCGATCAAAAAAAGTTGTGAAGCTATTTAACAGAACTCTTGAGGGGGCAACCAGAACTTCGAAAAAAATTCATTCTTCCGAGAAAAAAAAATTGGTTTCGCTCAAAGCATTCCATCGTGCCATCAATTTACGGCTCAGTTGGAGGTAATAAATGAAAATCAGTTCTAGTTGTCACTTGCATAGTTCTGGAGTTCTATGTACTTTTCACCGATAGTTCGGTTCTTAGTTACGATTTTTATTCCGTCAGGGGGGGGGGAGAAACTTCATGAAACTTTCTCGAGTGTACCGTTGTAAATATTTGTCTGATGAAAAAAAGTTGTGAAGCTATTTAAGAGAACTCTTGCGGGGGCAACCAAAACTCCGAAAAACTTCATTTGTCCGAAAAAAAAATTTGGTTTCACTCAAAGCATTCCATCGTGCCATTAATATACTGCTCAGTTGGAGGTAATAAATGAAAATCAGTTCTAGTTTCCACCTGCATAGTTCTGGAGTTCTATGTACTTTTCATCGATGGTTTGGTTTTTAGTTACGTTTTTTTTCCGTCAGGGGGTGGGGGGAAACTTCATATCACTTTCCCGAGTGTCTCGTTGTAAATATTTGTCTGATCAAAAAAAGTTGTGAAGCTATTTAACAGAACTCTTGAGGGGGCAACCAGAACTTCGAAAAAAAATGCATTCTTCCGAGAAAAAAAAAATTGGTTTCGCTCAAAGCATTCCATCGTGCCATCAATCTACGGCTCAGTTGGAGGTAATAACTGAAAATCAGTTCTAGTTGTCATTTGCAAAGTTCTGGCGCTCTATGCACTTTTCACCGATAGTTCGGTTCTTAGTTACGATTTTTTTTCCGTCAGGGGGGTGGGGGGCAACTTCATAAAACTTCCGGAGAGTACCGTTCTAAATATTTGTCCGATTAAAAAAAGTTTCTATGTCCTTTTCATGCCTAGTTCGGTTCTTAGTTACGATTTTTTTTCGTCAGGGGGGTGGGGGGCAACTTCATAAAACTTTCTGGAGAGTACCGTTCTAAATATTTGTCCGATCAAAAAAAGTTGCAAAGCTATTTAACAGAACTTTCGCGGGGGCAACCAGAACTCCGAAAAAAATTCATGTAGGCGAAAAAAAAATTTGGTTTCACTCAAAGCATTCCATCGTGCGATCAATCTACTGCTCAGTTGGAGGTAATAATTGAAAATCAGTTCCAGTTGCCACTTGCATAGTTCTGGAGTTCTATGTACTTTTCATTGGTACTTCGGTTCGTAGTTACGATTTTTTTCCGTCGGGGTGGTGGGGGGCAACTTCATAAAACTTTCTGGAGTGTACCGTTCTAAATATTTGTCCGATCAAAAAAAGTTGTGAAGCTATTTAACAGAACTCTTGAGGGGGCAACCAGAACTTCGAAAAAAATTCATTCTTCCGAGAAAAAAAAATTGGTTTCGCTCAAAGCATTCCATCGTGCCATCAATTTACGGCTCAGTTGGAGGTAATAAATGAAAATCAGTTCTAGTTGTCACTTGCATAGTTCTGGAGTTCTATGTACTTTTCACCGATAGTTCGGTTCTTAGTTACGATTTTTATTCCGTCAGGGGGGTGGGGAGAAACTTCATGAAACTTTCTCGAGTGTACCGTTGTAAATATTTGTCTGATGAAAAAAAGTTGTGAAGCTATTTAAGAGAACTCTTGCGGGGGCAACCAAAACTCCGAAAAAACTTCATTTGTCCGAAAAAAAATTTGGTTTCACTCAAAGCATTCCATCGTGCCATCAATATACTGCTCAGTTGGAGGTAATAAATGAAAATCAGTTCTAGTTTCCACCTGCATAGTTCTGGAGTTCTATGTACTTTTCATCGATAGTTTGGTTTTTAGTTACGTTTTTTTCCGTCAGGGGGTGGGGGGAAACTTCACATCACTTTCCCGAGTGTCCCGTTGTAAGTATTTGTCTGATCAAAAAAAGTTGTGAAGCTATTTAACAGAACTCTTGAGGGGGCAACCAGAACTTCGAAAAAAAATTCATTCTTCCGAGAAAAAAAAAATTGGTTTCGCTCAAAGCATTCCATCGTGCCATCAATCTACGGCTCAGTTGGAGGTAATAAATGAAAATCAGTTCTAGTTGTCATTTGCAAAGTTCTGGAGCTCTATGTACTTTTCACCGATAGTTCGGTTCTTAGTCACGATTTTTTTTCCGTCAGGGGGGTGGGGGGCAACTTCATAAAACTTCCGGAGAGTACCGTTCTAAATATTTGTCCGATCAAAAAAAGTTTCTATGTCCTTTTCATGCCTAGTTCGGTTCTTAGTTACGATTTTTTTTCGTCAGGGGGGTGGGGGGCAACTTCATAAAACTTTCTGGAGAGTACCGTTCTAAATATTTGTCCGATCAAAAAAAGTTGCAAAGCTATTTAACAGAACTTTCGCGGGGGCAACCAGAACTCCGAAAAAAATTCATGTTTGCGAGAAAAAAAAAATTGGTTTCGCTCAGAGCATTCCATCGTGCCATCAATCTACGGCTCAGTTGGAGGTAATAAACGAAAATCAGTTCTAGTTGTCACTTGCATAGTTCTGGAGTTCTATGTACTTTTCACCGATAGTTCGGTTCTTAGTTACGATTTTTATTCCGTCAGGGGGGGGGGAGAAACTTCATGAAACTTTCTCGAGTGTACCGTTGTAAATATTTGTCTGATGAAAAAAAGTTGTGAAGCTATTTAAGAGAACTCTTGCGGGGGCAACCAAAACTCCGAAAAACTTCATTTGTCCGAAAAAAAAATTTGGTTTCACTCAAAGCATTCCATCGTGCCATTAATATACTGCTCAGTTGGAGGTAATAAATGAAAATCAGTTCTAGTTTCCACCTGCATAGTTCTGGAGTTCTATGTACTTTTCATCGATGGTTTGGTTTTTAGTTACGTTTTTTTTCCGTCAGGGGGTGGGGGGAAACTTCATATCACTTTCCCGAGTGTCTCGTTGTAAATATTTGTCTGATCAAAAAAAGTTGTGAAGCTATTTAACAGAACTCTTGAGGGGGCAACCAGAACTTCGAAAAAAAATGCATTCTTCCGAGAAAAAAAAAATTGGTTTCGCTCAAAGCATTCCATCGTGCCATCAATCTACGGCTCAGTTGGAGGTAATAACTGAAAATCAGTTCTAGTTGTCATTTGCAAAGTTCTGGCGCTCTATGCACTTTTCACCGATAGTTCGGTTCTTAGTTACGATTTTTTTTCCGTCAGGGGGGTGGGGGGCAACTTCATAAAACTTCCGGAGAGTACCGTTCTAAATATTTGTCCGATTAAAAAAAGTTTCTATGTCCTTTTCATGCCTAGTTCGGTTCTTAGTTACGATTTTTTTTCGTCAGGGGGGTGGGGGGCAACTTCATAAAACTTTCTGGAGAGTACCGTTCTAAATATTTGTCCGATCAAAAAAAGTTGCAAAGCTATTTAACAGAACTTTCGCGGGGGCAACCAGAACTCCGAAAAAAATTCATGTAGGCGAAAAAAAAATTTGGTTTCACTCAAAGCATTCCATCGTGCGATCAATCTACTGCTCAGTTGGAGGTAATAATTGAAAATCAGTTCCAGTTGCCACTTGCATAGTTCTGGAGTTCTATGTACTTTTCATTGGTACTTCGGTTCGTAGTTACGATTTTTTTCCGTCGGGGTGGTGGGGGGCAACTTCATAAAACTTTCTGGAGTGTACCGTTCTAAATATTTGTCCGATCAAAAAAAGTTGTGAAGCTATTTAACAGAACTCTTGAGGGGGCAACCAGAACTTCGAAAAAAATTCATTCTTCCGAGAAAAAAAAATTGGTTTCGCTCAAAGCATTCCATCGTGCCATCAATTTACGGCTCAGTTGGAGGTAATAAATGAAAATCAGTTCTAGTTGTCACTTGCATAGTTCTGGAGTTCTATGTACTTTTCACCGATAGTTCGGTTCTTAGTTACGATTTTTATTCCGTCAGGGGGGTGGGGAGAAACTTCATGAAACTTTCTCGAGTGTACCGTTGTAAATATTTGTCTGATGAAAAAAAGTTGTGAACCTATTTAAGAGAACTCTTGCGGGGGCAACCAAAACTCCGAAAAAACTTCATTTGTCCGAAAAAAAATTTGGTTTCACTCAAAGCATTCCATCGTGCCATCAATATACTGCTCAGTTGGAGGTAATAAATGAAAATCAGTTCTAGTTTCCACCTGCATAGTTCTGGAGTTCTATGTACTTTTCATCGATAGTTTGGTTTTTAGTTACGTTTTTTTCCGTCAGGGGGTGGGGGGAAACTTCACATCACTTTCCCGAGTGTCCCGTTGTAAGTATTTGTCTGATCAAAAAAAGTTGTGAAGCTATTTAACAGAACTCTTGAGGGGGCAACCAGAACTTCGAAAAAAAATTCATTCTTCCGAGAAAAAAAAAATTGGTTTCGCTCAAAGCATTCCATCGTGCCATCAATCTACGGCTCAGTTGGAGGTAATAAATGAAAATCAGTTCTAGTTGTCATTTGCAAAGTTCTGGAGCTCTATGTACTTTTCACCGATAGTTCGGTTCTTAGTCACGATTTTTTTTCCGTCAGGGGGGTGGGGGGCAACTTCATAAAACTTCCGGAGAGTACCGTTCTAAATATTTGTCCGATCAAAAAAAGTTTCTATGTCCTTTTCATGCCTAGTTCGGTTCTTAGTTACGATTTTTTTTCGTCAGGGGGGTGGGGGGCAACTTCATAAAACTTTCTGGAGAGTACCGTTCTAAATATTTGTCCGATCAAAAAAAGTTGCAAAGCTATTTAACAGAACTTTCGCGGGGGCAACCAGAACTCCGAAAAAAATTCATGTTTGCGAGAAAAAAAAAATTGGTTTCGCTCAGAGCATTCCATCGTGCCATCAATCTACGGCTCAGTTGGAGGTAATAAACGAAAATCAGTTCTAGTTGTCACTTGCATAGTTCTGGAGTTCTATGTACTTTTCACCGATAGTTCGGTTCTTAGTTACGATTTTTATTCTGTCAGGGGGGTGGGGAGAAACTTCATGAAACTTTCTCGAGTGTACCGTTGTAAATATTTGTCTGATGAAAAAAAGTTGTGAAGCTATTTAAGAGAACTCTTGCGGGGGCAACCAAAACTCCGAAAAAACTTCATTTGTCCGAAAAAAAAATTTGGTTTCACTCAAAGCATTCCATCGTGCCATTAATATACTGCTCAGTTGGAGGTAATAAATGAAAATCAGTTCTAGTTTCCACCTGCATAGTTCTGGAGTTCTATGTACTTTTCATCGATAGTTTGGTTTTTAGTTACGTTTTTTTTCCGTCAGGGGGTGGGGGGAAACTTCATATCACTTTCCCGAGTGTCTCGTTGTAAATATTTGTCTGATCAAAAAAAGTTGTGAAGCTATTTAACAGAACTCTTGAGGGGGCAACCAGAACTTCGAAAAAAAATGCATTCTTCCGAGAAAAAAAAAATTGGTTTCGCTCAAAGCATTCCATCGTGCCATCAATCTACGGCTCAGTTGGAGGTAATAACTGAAAATCAGTTCTAGTTGTCATTTGCAAAGTTCTGGCGCTCTATGTACTTTTCACCGATAGTTCGGTTCTTAGTTACGATTTTTTTTCCGTCAGGGGGGTGGGGGGCAACTTCATAAAACTTCCGGAGAGTACCGTTCTAAATATTTGTCCGATCAAAAAAAGTTTCTATGTCCTTTTCATGCCTAGTTCGGTTCTTAGTTACGATTTTTTTTCGTCAGGGGGGTGGGGGGCAACTTCATAAAACTTTCTGGAGAGTACCGTTCTAAATATTTGTCCGATCAAAAAAAGTTGCAAAGCTATTTAACAGAACTTTCGCGGGGGCAACCAGAACTCCGAAAAAAATTCATGTTTGCGAAAAAAAAATTTGGTTTCACTCAAAGCATTCCATCGTGCGATCAATCTACTGCTCAGTTGGAGGTAATAATTGAAAATCAGTTCCAGTTGCCACTTGCATAGTTCTGGAGTTCTATGTACTTTTCATTGGTACTTCGGTTCGTAGTTACGATTTTATTCCGTCGGGGTGGTGGGGGGCAACTTCATAAAACTTTCTGGAGTGTACCGTTCTAAATATTTGTCCGATCAAAAAAAGTTGTGAAGCTATTTAACAGAACTCTTGAGGGGGCAACCAGAACTTCGAAAAAAATTCATTCTTCCGAGAAAAAAAAATTGGTTTCGCTCAAAGCATTCCATCGTGCCATCAATTTACGGCTCAGTTGGAGGTAATAAATGAAAATCAGTTCTAGTTGTCACTTGCATAGTTCTGGAGTTCTATGTACTTTTCACCGATAGTTCGGTTCTTAGTTACGATTTTTATTCCGTCAGGGGGGTGGGGAGAAACTTCATGAAACTTTCTCGAGTGTACCGTTGTAAATATTTGTCTGATGAAAAAAAGTTGTAAAGCTATTTAAGAGAACTCTTGCGGGGGCAACCAAAACTCCGAAAAAACTTCATTTGTCCGAAAAAAAATTTGGTTTCACTCAAAGCATTCCATCGTGCCATCAATATACTGCTGAGTTGGAGGTAATAAATGAAAATCAGTTCTAGTTTCCACCTGCATAGTTCTGGAGTTCTATGTACTTTTCATCGATAGTTTGGTTTTTAGTTACGTTTTTTTCCGTCAGGGGCTGGGGGGAAACTTCACATCACTTTCCCGAGTGTCCCGTTGTAAATATTTGTCTGATCAAAAAAAGTTGTGAAGCTATTTAACAGAACTCTTGAGGGGGCAACCAGAACTTCGAAAAAAATTCATTCTTCCGAGAAAAAAAAATTGGTTTCGCTCAAAGCATTCCATCGTGCCATCAATCTACGGCTCAGTTGGAGGTAATAAATGAAAATCAGTTCTAGTTGTCATTTGCAAAGTTCTGGAGCTCTCTGTACTTTTCACCGATAGTTCGGTTCTTAGTCACGATTTTTTTTCCGTCAGGGGGGTGGGGGGCAACTTCATAAAACTTCCGGAGAGTACCGTTCTAAATATTTGTCCGATCAAAAAAAGTTTCTATGTCCTTTTCATGCCTAGTTCGGTTCTTAGTTACGATTTTTTTTCGTCAGGGGGGTGGGGGGCAACTTCATAAAACTTTCTGGAGAGTACCGTTCTAAATATTTGTCCGATCAAAAAAAGTTGCAAAGCTATTTAACAGAACTTTCGCGGGGGCAACCAGAACTCCGAAAAAAATTCATGTTTGCGAGAAAAAAAAAATTGGTTCCGCTCAGAGCATTCCATCGTGCCATCAATCTACGGCTCAGTTGGAGGTAATAAACGAAAATCAGTTCTAGTTGTCACTTGCATAGTTCTGGAGTTCTATGTACTTTTCACCGATAGTTCGGTTCTTAGTTACGATTTTTATTCCGTCAGGGGGGTGGGGAGAAACTTCATGAAACTTTCTCGAGTGTACCGTTGTAAATATTTGTCTGATGAAAAAAAGTTGTGAAGCTATTTAAGAGAACTCTTGCGGGGGCAACCAAAACTCCGAAAAAACTTCATTTGTCCGAAAAAAAAATTTGGTTTCACTCAAAGCATTCCATCGTGCCATTAATATACTGCTCAGTTGGAGGTAATAAATGAAAATCAGTACTAGTTTCCACCTGCATAGTTCTGGAGTTCTATGTACTTTTCATCGATAGTTTGGTTTTTAGTTACGTTTTTTTTCCGTCAGGGGGTGGGGGGAAACTTCATATCACTTTCCCGAGTGTCTCGTTGTAAATATTTGTCTGATCAAAAAAAGTTGTGAAGCTATTTAACAGAACTCTTGAGGGGGCAACCAGAACTTCGAAAAAAAATGCATTCTTCCGAGAAAAAAAAATTGGTTTCGCTCAAAGCATTCCATCGTGCCATCAATCTACGGCTCAGTTGGAGGTAATAACTGAAAATCAGTTCTAGTTGTCATTTGCAAAGTTCTGGCGCTCTATGTACTTTTCACCGATAGTTCGGTTCTTAGTTACGATTTTTTTTCCGTCAGGGGGGTGGGGGGCAACTTCATAAAACTTCCGGAGAGTACCGTTCTAAATATTTGTCCGATCAAAAAAAGTTGCAAAGCTATTTAACAGAACTTTCGCGGGGGCAACCAGAACTCCGAAAAAAATTCATGTTTGCGAGAAAAAAAAAAATTGGTTTCGCTCAGAGCATTCCATCGTGCCATCAATCTACGGCTCAGTTGGAGGTAATAAACGAAAATCAGTTCTAGTTGTCACTTGCATAGTTCTGGAGTTCTATGTACTTTTCACCGATAGTTCGGTTCTTAGTTACGATTTTTATTCCGTCAGGGGGGTGGGGAGAAACTTCATAAAACTTCCGGAGAGTACCGTTCTAATTATTTGTCCGATCAAAAAAAGTTTCTATGTCCTTTTCATGCCTAGTTCGGTTCTTAGTTACGATTTTTTTTCGTCAGGGGGGTGGGGGGCAACTTCATAAAACTTTCTGGAGAGTACCGTTCTAAATATTTGTCCGATCAAAAAAAGTTGCAAAGCTATTTAACAGAACTTTCGCGGGGGCAACCAGAACTCCGAAAAAAATTCATGTTTGCGAGAAAAAAAAAAATTGGTTTCGCTCAGAGCATTCCATCGTGCCATCAATCTACGGCTCAGTTGGAGGTAATAATTGAAAATCAGTTCCAGTTGCCACTTGCATAGTTCTGGAGTTCTATGTACTTTTCATTGGTACTTCGGTTCGTAGTTACGATTTTATTCCGTCGGGGTGGTGGGGGGCAACTTCATAAAACTTTCTGGAGTGTACCGTTCTAAATATTTGTCCGATCAAAAAAAGTTGTGAAGCTATTTAACAGAACTCTTGAGGGGGCAACCAGAACTTCGAAAAAAATTCATTCTTCCGAGAAAAAAAAATTGGTTTCGCTCAAAGCATTCCATCGTGCCATCAATTTACGGCTCAGTTGGAGGTAATAAATGAAAATCAGTTCTAGTTGTCACTTGCATAGTTCTGGAGTTCTATGTACTTTTCACCGATAGTTCGGTTCTTAGTTACGATTTTTATTCCGTCAGGGGGGTGGGGAGAAACTTCATGAAACTTTCTCGAGTGTACCGTTGTAAATATTTGTCTGATGAAAAAAAGTTGTAAAGCTATTTAAGAGAACTCTTGCGGGGGCAACCAAAACTCCGAAAAAACTTCATTTGTCCGAAAAAAAATTTGGTTTCACTCAAAGCATTCCATCGTGCCATCAATATACTGCTGAGTTGGAGGTAATAAATGAAAATCAGTTCTAGTTTCCACCTGCATAGTTCTGGAGTTCTATGTACTTTTCATCGATAGTTTGGTTTTTAGTTACGTTTTTTTCCGTCAGGGGCTGGGGGGAAACTTCACATCACTTTCCCGAGTGTCCCGTTGTAAATATTTGTCTGATCAAAAAAAGTTGTGAAGCTATTTAACAGAACTCTTGAGGGGGCAACCAGAACTTCGAAAAAAATTCATTCTTCCGAGAAAAAAAAATTGGTTTCGCTCAAAGCATTCCATCGTGCCATCAATCTACGGCTCAGTTGGAGGTAATAAATGAAAATCAGTTCTAGTTGTCATTTGCAAAGTTCTGGAGCTCTCTGTACTTTTCACCGATAGTTCGGTTCTTAGTCACGATTTTTTTTCCGTCAGGGGGGTGGGGGGCAACTTCATAAAACTTCCGGAGAGTACCGTTCTAAATATTTGTCCGATCAAAAAAAGTTTCTATGTCCTTTTCATGCCTAGTTCGGTTCTTAGTTACGATTTTTTTTCGTCAGGGGGGTGGGGGGCAACTTCATAAAACTTTCTGGAGAGTACCGTTCTAAATATTTGTCCGATCAAAAAAAGTTGCAAAGCTATTTAACAGAACTTTCGCGGGGGCAACCAGAACTCCGAAAAAAATTCATGTTTGCGAGAAAAAAAAAATTGGTTCCGCTCAGAGCATTCCATCGTGCCATCAATCTACGGCTCAGTTGGAGGTAATAAACGAAAATCAGTTCTAGTTGTCACTTGCATAGTTCTGGAGTTCTATGTACTTTTCACCGATAGTTCGGTTCTTAGTTACGATTTTTATTCCGTCAGGGGGGTGGGGAGAAACTTCATGAAACTTTCTCGAGTGTACCGTTGTAAATATTTGTCTGATGAAAAAAAGTTGTGAAGCTATTTAAGAGAACTCTTGCGGGGGCAACCAAAACTCCGAAAAAACTTCATTTGTCCGAAAAAAAAATTTGGTTTCACTCAAAGCATTCCATCGTGCCATTAATATACTGCTCAGTTGGAGGTAATAAATGAAAATCAGTACTAGTTTCCACCTGCATAGTTCTGGAGTTCTATGTACTTTTCATCGATAGTTTGGTTTTTAGTTACGTTTTTTTTCCGTCAGGGGGTGGGGGGAAACTTCATATCACTTTCCCGAGTGTCTCGTTGTAAATATTTGTCTGATCAAAAAAAGTTGTGAAGCTATTTAACAGAACTCTTGAGGGGGCAACCAGAACTTCGAAAAAAAATGCATTCTTCCGAGAAAAAAAAATTGGTTTCGCTCAAAGCATTCCATCGTGCCATCAATCTACGGCTCAGTTGGAGGTAATAACTGAAAATCAGTTCTAGTTGTCATTTGCAAAGTTCTGGCGCTCTATGTACTTTTCACCGATAGTTCGGTTCTTAGTTACGATTTTTTTTCCGTCAGGGGGGTGGGGGGCAACTTCATAAAACTTCCGGAGAGTACCGTTCTAAATATTTGTCCGATCAAAAAAAGTTGCAAAGCTATTTAACAGAACTTTCGCGGGGGCAACCAGAACTCCGAAAAAAATTCATGTTTGCGAGAAAAAAAAAAATTGGTTTCGCTCAGAGCATTCCATCGTGCCATCAATCTACGGCTCAGTTGGAGGTAATAAACGAAAATCAGTTCTAGTTGTCACTTGCATAGTTCTGGAGTTCTATGTACTTTTCACCGATAGTTCGGTTCTTAGTTACGATTTTTATTCCGTCAGGGGGGTGGGGAGAAACTTCATAAAACTTCCGGAGAGTACCGTTCTAATTATTTGTCCGATCAAAAAAAGTTTCTATGTCCTTTTCATGCCTAGTTCGGTTCTTAGTTACGATTTTTTTTCGTCAGGGGGGTGGGGGGCAACTTCATAAAACTTTCTGGAGAGTACCGTTCTAAATATTTGTCCGATCAAAAAAAGTTGCAAAGCTATTTAACAGAACTTTCGCGGGGGCAACCAGAACTCCGAAAAAAATTCATGTTTGCGAGAAAAAAAAAAATTGGTTTCGCTCAGAGCATTCCATCGTGCCATCAATCTACGGCTCAGTTGGAGGTAATAAACGAAAATCAGTTCTAGTTGTCACTTGCATAGTTCTGGAGTTCTATGTACTTTTCACCGATAGTTCGGTTCTTAGTTACGATTTTTATTCCGTCAGGGGGGGGGGAGAAACTTCATGAAACTTTCTCGAGTGTACCGTTGTAAATATTTGTCTGATGAAAAAAAGTTGTGAAGCTATTTAAGAGAACTCTTGCGGGGGCAACCAAAACTCCGAAAAACTTCATTTGTCCGAAAAAAAAATTTGGTTTCACTCAAAGCATTCCATCGTGCCATTAATATACTGCTCAGTTGGAGGTAATAAATGAAAATCAGTTCTAGTTTCCACCTGCATAGTTCTGGAGTTCTATGTACTTTTCATCGATAGTTTGGTTTTTAGTTACGTTTTTTTTCCGTCAGGGGGTGGGGGGAAACTTCATATCACTTTCCCGAGTGTCTCGTTGTAAATATTTGTCTGATCAAAAAAAGTTGTGAAGCTATTTAACAGAACTCTTGAGGGGGCAACCAGAACTTCGAAAAAAAATGCATTCTTCCGAGAAAAAAAAAAATTGGTTTCGCTCAAAGCATTCCATCGTGCCATCAATCTACGGCTCAGTTGGAGGTAATAACTGAAAATCAGTTCTAGTTGTCATTTGCAAAGTTCTGGCGCTCTATGCACTTTTCACCGATAGTTCGGTTCTTAGTTACGATTTTTTTTCCGTCAGGGGGGTGGGGGGCAACTTCATAAAACTTCCGGAGAGTACCGTTCTAAATATTTGTCCGATTAAAAAAAGTTTCTATGTCCTTTTCATGCCTAGTTCGGTTCTTAGTTACGATTTTTTTTTGTCAGGGGGGTGGGGGGCAACTTCATAAAACTTTCTGGAGAGTACCGTTCTAAATATTTGTCCGATCAAAAAAAGTTGCAAAGCTATTTAACAGAACTTTCGCGGGGGCAACCAGAACTCCGAAAAAAATTCATGTTTGCGAAAAAAAAATTTGGTTTCACTCAAAGCATTCCATCGTGCGATCAATCTACTGCTCAGTTGGAGGTAATAATTGAAAATCAGTTACAGTTGCCACTTGCATAGTTCTGGAGTTCTATGTACTTTTCATTGGTACTTCGGTTCGTAGTTACGATTTTTTTCCGTCGGGGTGGTGGGGGGCAACTTCATAAAACTTTCTGGAGTGTACCGTTCTAAATATTTGTCCGATCAAAAAAAGTTGTGAAGCTATTTAACAGAACTCTTGAGGGGGCAACCAGAACTTCGAAAAAAATTCATTCTTCCGAGAAAAAAAAATTGGTTTCGCTCAAAGCATTCCATCGTGCCATCAATTTACGGCTCAGTTGGAGGTAATAAATGAAAATCAGTTCTAGTTGTCACTTGCATAGTTCTGGAGTTCTATGTACTTTTCACCGATAGTTCGGTTCTTAGTTACGATTTTTATTCCGTCAGGGGGGTGGGGAGAAATTTCATGAAACTTTCTCGAGTGTACCGTTGTAAATATTTGTCTGATGAAAAAAAGTTGTAAAGCTATTTAAGAGAACTCTTGCGGGGGCAACCAAAACTCCGAAAAAACTTCATTTGTCCGAAAAAAAATTTGGTTTCACTCAAAGCATTCCATCGTGCCATCAATATACTGCTCAGTTGGAGGTAATAAATGAAAATCAGTTCTAGTTTCCACCTGCATAGTTCTGGAGTTCTATGTACTTTTCATCGATAGTTTGGTTTTTAGTTACGTTTTTTTCCGTCAGGGGGTGGGGGGAAACTTCACATCACTTTCCCGAGTGTCCCGTTGTAAGTATTTGTCTGATCAAAAAAAGTTGTGAAGCTATTTAACAGAACTCTTGAGGGGGCAACCAGAACTTCGAAAAAAAATTCATTCTTCCGAGAAAAAAAAAATTGGTTTCGCTCAAAGCATTCCATCGTGCCATCAATCTACGGCTCAGTTGGAGGTAATAAATGAAAATCAGTTCTAGTTGTCATTTGCAAAGTTCTGGAGCTCTATGTACTTTTCACCGATAGTTCGGTTCTTAGTCACGATTTTTTTTCCGTCAGGGGGGTGGGGGGCAACTTCATAAAACTTCCGGAGAGTACCGTTCTAAATATTTGTCCGATCAAAAAAAGTTTCTATGTCCTTTTCATGCCTAGTTCGGTTCTTAGTTACGATTTTTTTTCGTCAGGGGGGTGGGGGGCAACTTCATAAAACTTTCTGGAGAGTACCGTTCTAAATATTTGTCCGATCAAAAAAAGTTGCAAAGTTATTTAACAGAACTTTCGCGGGGGCAACCAGAACTCCGAAAAAAATTCATGTTTGCGAGAAAAAAAAAAATTGGTTTCGCTCAGAGCATTCCATCGTGCCATCAATCTACGGCTCAGTTGGAGGTAATAAACGAAAATCAGTTCTAGTTGTCACTTGCATAGTTCTGGAGTTCTATGTACTTTTCACCGATAGTTCGGTTCTTAGTTACGATTTTTATTCCGTCAGGGGGGTGGGGAGAAACTTCATAAAACTTCCGGAGAGTACCGTTCTAAATATTTGTCCGATCAAAAAAAGTTTCTATGTCCTTTTTATGCCTAGTTCGGTTCTTAGTTACGATTTTTTTTCGTCAGGGGGGTGGGGGGCAACTTCATAAAACTTTCTGGAGAGTACCGTTCTAAATATTTGTCCGATCAAAAAAAGTTGCAAAGCTATTTAACAGAACTTTCGCGGGGGCAACCAGAACTCCGAAAAAAATTCATGTTTGCGAGAAAAAAAAAAATTGGTTTCGCTCAGAGCATTCCATCGTGCCATCAATCTACGGCTCAGTTGGAGGTAATAAACGAAAATCAGTTCTAGATGTCACTTGCATAGTTCTGGAGTTCTATGTACTTTTCACCGATAGTTCGGTTCTTAGTTACGATTTTTATTCCGTCAGGGGGGGGGGGGCGAAACTTCATGAAACTTTCTCGAGTGTACCGTTGTAAATATTTGTCTGATGAAAAAAAGTTGTAAAGCTATTTAAGAGAACTCTTGGGGGGGGCAACCAAAACTCCGAAAAAACTTCATTTGTCCGAAAAAAAATTTGGTTTCACTCAAAGCATTCCATCGTGCCATCAATATACTGCTCAGTTGGAGGTAATAAATGAAAATCAGTTCTAGTTTCCACCTGCATAGTTCTGGAGTTCTATGTACTTTTCATCGATAGTTTGGTTTTTAGTTACGTTTTTTTCCGTCAGGGGGTGGGGGGAAACTTCACATCACTTTCCCGAGTGTCCCGTTGTAAGTATTTGTCTGATCAAAAAAAGTTGTGAAGCTATTTAACAGAACTCTTGAGGGGGCAACCAGAACTTCGAAAAAAAATTCATTCTTCCGAGAAAAAAAATATTGGTTTCGCTCAAAGCATTCCATCGTGCCATCAATATACTGCTCAGTTGGAGGTAATAAATGAAAATCAGTTCTAGTTTCCACCTGCATAGTTCTGGAGTTCTATGTACTTTTCATCGATAGTTTGGTTTTTAGTTACGTTTTTTTCCGTCAGGGGGTGGGGGGAAACTTCACATCACTTTCCCGAGTGTCCCGTTGTAAGTATTTGTCTGATCAAAAAAAGTTGTGAAGCTATTTAACAGAACTCTTGAGGGGGCAACCAGAACTTCGAAAAAAAATTCATTCTTCCGAGAAAAAAAAAATTGGTTTCGCTCAGAGCATTCCATCGTGCCATCAATCTACGGCTCAGTTGGAGGTAATAAACGAAAATCAGTTCTAGATGTCACTTGCATAGTTCTGGAGTTCTATGTACTTTTCACCGATAGTTCGGTTCTTAGTTACGATTTTTATTCCGTCAGGGGGGGGGGGCGAAACTTCATGAAACTTTCTCGAGTGTACCGTTGTAAATATTTGTCTGATGAAAAAAAGTTGTAAAGCTATTTAAGAGAACTCTTGGGGGGGGCAACCAAAACTCCGAAAAAACTTCATTTGTCCGAAAAAAAATTTGGTTTCACTCAAAGCATTCCATCGTGCCATCAATATACTGCTCAGTTGGAGGTAATAAATGAAAATCAGTTCTAGTTTCCACCTGCATAGTTCTGGAGTTCTATGTACTTTTCATCGATAGTTTGGTTTTTAGTTACGTTTTTTTCCGTCAGGGGGTGGGGGGAAACTTCACATCACTTTCCCGAGTGTCCCGTTGTAAGTATTTGTCTGATCAAAAAAAGTTGTGAAGCTATTTAACAGAACTCTTGAGGGGGCAACCAGAACTTCGAAAAAAAATTCATTCTTCCGAGAAAAAAAATATTGGTTTCGCTCAAAGCATTCCATCGTGCCATCAATCTACGGCTCAGTTGGAGGTAATAAATGAAAATCAGTTCTAGTTGTCATTTGCAAAGTTCTGGAGCTCTATGTACTTTTCACCGATAGTTCGGTTCTTAGTCACGATTTTTTTTTCGTCAGGGGGGTGGGGGGCAACTTCATAAAACTTCCGGAGAGTACCGTTCTAAATATTTGTCCGATCAAAAAAAGTTTCTATGTCCTTTTCATGCCTAGTTCGGTTCTTAGTTACGATTTTTTTTCGTCAGGGGGGTGGGGGGCAACTTCATAAAACTTTCTGGAGAGTACCGTTCTAAATATTTGTCCGATCAAAAAAAGTTGCAAAGCTATTTAACAGAACTTTCGCGGGGGCAACCAGAACTCCGAAAAAAATTCATGTTTGCGAGAAAAAAAAAATTGGTTTCGCTCAGAGCATTCCATCGTGCCATCAATCTACGGCTCAGTTGGAGGTAATAAACGAAAATCAGTTCTAGTTGTCACTTGCATAGTTCTGGAGTTCTATGTACTTTTCACCGATAGTTCGGTTCTTAGTTACGATTTTTATTCCGTCAGGGGGGTGGGGAGAAACTTCATGAAACTTTCTCGAGTGTACCGTTGTAAATATTTGTCTGATGAAAAAAAGTTGTGAAGCTATTTAAGAGAACTCTTGCGGGGGCAACCAAAACTCCGAAAACACTTCATTTGTCCGAAAAAAAAATTTGGTTTCACTCAAAGCATTCCATCGTGCCATTAATATACTGCTCAGTTGGAGGTAATAAATGAAAATCAGTTCTAGTTTCCACCTGCATAGTTCTGGAGTTCTATGTACTTTTCATCTATAGTTTGGTTTTTAGTTACGTTTTTTTTCCGTCAGGGGGTGGGGGGAAACTTCATATCACTTTCCCGAGTGTCTCGTTGTAAATATTTGTCTGATCAAAAAAAGTTGTGAAGCTATTTAACAGAACTCTTGAGGGGGCAACCAGAACTTCGAAAAAAAATGCATTCTTCCGAGAAAAAAAAAATTGGTTTCGCTCAAAGCATTCCATCGTGCCATCAATCTACGGCTCAGTTGGAGGTAATAACTGAAAATCAGTTCTAGTTGTCATTTGCAAAGTTCTGGCGCTCTATGTACTTTTCACCGATAGTTCGGTTCTTAGTTACGATTTTTTTTCCGTCAGGGGGGTGGGGGGCAACTTCATAAAACTTCCGGAGAGTACCGTTCTAAATATTTGTCCGATCAAAAAAAGTTTCTATGTCCTTTTCATGCCTAGTTCGGTTCTTAGTTACGATTTTTTTTCGTCAGGGGGGTGGGGGGCAACTTCATAAAACTTTCTGGAGAGTACCGTTCTAAATATTTGTCCGATCAAAAAAAGTTGCAAAGCTATTTAACAGAACTTTCGCGGGGGCAACCAGAACTCCGAAAAAAATTCATGTTTGCGAAAAAAAAATTTGGTTTCACTCAAAGCATTCCATCGTGCGATCAATCTACTGCTCAGTTGGAGGTAATAATTGAAAATCAGTTCCAGTTGCCACTTGCATAGTTCTGGAGTTCTATGTACTTTTCATTGGTACTCCGGTTCGTAGTTACGATTTTATTCCGTCGGGGTGGTGGGGGGCAACTTCATAAAACTTTCTGGAGTGTACCGTTCTAAATATTTGTCCGATCAAAAAAAGTTGTGAAGCTATTTAACAGAACTCTTGAGGGGGCAACCAGAACTTCGAAAAAAATTCATTCTTCCGAGAAAAAAAAATTGGTTTCGCTCAAAGCATTCCATCGTGCCATCAATTTACGGCTCAGTTGGAGGTAATAAATGAAAATCAGTTCTAGTTGTCACTTGCATAGTTCTGGAGTTCTATGTACTTTTCATCGATAGTTTGGTTTTTAGTTACGTTTTTTTCCGTCAGGGGCTGGGGGGAAACTTCACATCACTTTCCCGAGTGTCCCGTTGTAAATATTTGTCTGATCAAAAAAAGTTGTGAAGCTATTTAACAGAACTCTTGAGGGGGCAACCAGAACTTCGAAAAAAAATTCATTCTTCCGAGAAAAAAAAATTGGTTTCGCTCAAAGCATTCCATCGTGCCATCAATCTACGGCTCAGTTGGAGGTAATAAATGAAAATCAGTTCTAGTTGTCATTTGCAAAGTTCTGGAGCTCTATGTACTTTTCACCGATAGTTCGGTTCTTAGTCACGATTTTTTTTCCGTCAGGGGGGTGGGGGGCAACTTCATAAAACTTCCGGAGAGTACCGTTCTAAATATTTGTCCGATCAAAAAAAGTTTCTATGTCCTTTTCATGCCTAGTTCGGTTCTTAGTTACGATTTTTTTTCGTCAGGGGGGTGGGGGGCAACTTCATAAAACTTTCTGGAGAGTACCGTTCTAAATATTTGTCCGATGAAAAAAAGTTGCAAAGCTATTTAACAGAACTTTCGCGGGGGCAACCAGAACTCCGAAAAAAATTCATGTTTGCGAGAAAAAAAAATTGGTTCCGCTCAGAGCATTCCATCGTGCCATCAATCTACGGCTCAGTTGGAGGTAATAAACGAAAATCAGTTCTAGTTGTCACTTGCATAGTTCTGGAGTTCTATGTACTTTTCACCGATAGTTCGGTTCTTAGTTACGATTTTTATTCCGTCAGGGGGGTGGGGAGAAACTTCATGAAACTTTCTCGAGTGTACCGTTGTAAATATTTGTCTGATGAAAAAAAGTTGTGAAGCTATTTAAGAGAACTCTTGCGGGGGCAACCAAAACTCCGAAAAAACTTCATTTGTCCGAAAAAAAAATTTGGTTTCACTCAAAGCATTCCATCGTGCCATTAATATACTGCTCAGTTGGAGGTAATAAATGAAAATCAGTACTAGTTTCCACCTGCATAGTTCTGGAGTTCTATGTACTTTTCATCGATAGTTTGGTTTTTAGTTACGTTTTTTTTCCGTCAGGGGGTGGGGGGAAACTTCATATCACTTTCCCGAGTGTCTCGTTGTAAATATTTGTCTGATCAAAAAAAGTTGTGAAGCTATTTAACAGAACTCTTGAGGGGGCAACCAGAACTTCGAAAAAAAATGCATTCTTCCGAGAAAAAAAAAATTGGTTTCGCTCAAAGCATTCCATCGTGCCATCAATCTACGGCTCAGTTGGAGGTAATAACTGAAAATCAGTTCTAGTTGTCATTTGCAAAGTTCTGGCGCTCTATGTACTTTTCACCGATAGTTCGGTTCTTAGTTACGATTTTTTTTCCGTCAGGGGGGTGGGGGGCAACTTCATAAATCTTCCGGAGAGTACCGTTCTAAATATTTGTCCGATCAAAAAAAGTTTCTATGTCCTTTTCATGCCTAGTTCGGTTCTTAGTTACGATTTTTTTTCGTCAGGGGGGTGGGGGGCAACTTCATAAAACTTTCTGGAGAGTACCGTTCTAAATATTTGTCCGATCAAAAAAAGTTGCAAAGCTATTTAACAGAACTTTCGCGGGGGCAACCAGAACTCCGAAAAAAATTCATGTTTGCGAGAAAAAAAAAATTGGTTTCGCTCAGAGCATTCCATCGTGCCATCAATCTACGGCTCAGTTGGAGGTAATAAACGAAAATCAGTTCTAGTTGTCACTTGCATAGTTCTGGAGTTCTATGTACTTTTCACCGATAGTTCGGTTCTTAGTTACGATTTTTATTCCGTCAGGGGGGTGGGGAGAAACTTCATAAAACTTCCGGAGAGTACCGTTCTAAATATTTGTCCGATCAAAAAAAGTTTCTATGTCCTTTTCATGCCTAGTTCGGTTCTTAGTTACGATTTTTTTTCGTCAGGGGGGTGGGGGGCAACTTCATAAAACTTTCTGGAGAGTACCGTTCTAAATATTTGTCCGATCAAAAAAAGTTGCAAAGCTATTTAACAGAACTTTCGCGGGGGCAACCAGAACTCCGAAAAAATTCATGTTTGCGAGAAAAAAAAAAATTGGTTTCGCTCAGAGCATTCCATCGTGCCATCAATCTACGGCTCAGTTGGAGGTAATAAACGAAAATCAGTTCTAGTTGTCACTTGCATAGTTCTGGAGTTCTATGTACTTTTCACCGATAGTTCGGTTCTTAGTTACGATTTTTATTCCGTCAGGGGGGGGGAGAAACTTCATGAAACTTTCTCGAGTGTACCGTTGTAAATATTTGTCTGATGAAAAAAAGTTGTGAAGCTATTTAAGAGAACTCTTGCGGGGGCAACCAAAACTCCGAAAAACTTCATTTGTCCGAAAAAAAAATTTGGTTTCACTCAAAGCATTCCATCGTGCCATTAATATACTGCTCAGTTGGAGGTAATAAATGAAAATCAGTTCTAGTTTCCACCTGCATAGTTCTGGAGTTCTATGTACTTTTCATCGATAGTTTGGTTTTTAGTTACGTTTTTTTTCCGTCAGGGTGGTGGGGGGCAACTTCATAAAACTTTCTGGAGTGTACCGTTCTAAATATTTGTCCGATCAAAAAAAGTTGTGAAGCTATTTAACAGAACTCTTGAGGGGGCAACCAGAACTTCGAAAAAAATTCATTCTTCCGAGAAAAAAAAATTGGTTTCGCTCAAAGCATTCCATCGTGCCATCAATTTACGGCTCAGTTGGAGGTAATAAATGAAAATCAGTTCTAGTTGTCACTTGCATAGTTCTGGAGTTCTATGTACTTTTCATCGATAGTTTGGTTTTTAGTTACGTTTTTTTCCGTCAGGGGCTGGGGGGAAACTTCACATCACTTTCCCGAGTGTCCCGTTGTAAATATTTGTCTGATCAAAAAAAGTTGTGAAGCTATTTAACAGAACTCTTGAGGGGGCAACCAGAACTTCGAAAAAAAATTCATTCTTCCGAGAAAAAAAAATTGGTTTCGCTCAAAGCATTCCAACGTGCCATCAATCTACGGCTCAGTTGGAGGTAATAAATGAAAATCAGTTCTAGTTGTCATTTGCAAAGTTCCGGAGCTCTATGTACTTTTCACCGATAGTTCGGTTCTTAGTCACGATTTTTTTTCCGTCAGGGGGGTGGGGGGCAACTTCATAAAACTTCCGGAGAGTACCGTTCTAAATATTTGTCCGATCAAAAAAAGTTTCTATGTCCTTTTCATGCCTAGTTCGGTTCTTAGTTACGATTTTTTTTCGTCAGGGGGGTGGGGGGCAACTTCATAAAACTTTCTGGAGAGTACCGTTCTAAATATTTGTCCGATCAAAAAAAGTTGCAAAGCTATTTAACAGAACTTTCGCGGGGGCAACCAGAACTCCGAAAAAAATTCATGTTTGCGAGAAAAAAAAATTGGTTCCGCTCAGAGCATTCCATCGTGCCATCAATCTACGGCTCAGTTGGAGGTAATAAACGAAAATCAGTTCTAGTTGTCACTTGCATAGTTCTGGAGTTCTATGTACTTTTCACCGATAGTTCGGTTCTTAGTTACGATTTTTATTCCGTCAGGGGGGTGGGGAGAAACTTCATGAAACTTTCTCGAGTGTACCGTTGTAAATATTTGTCTGATGAAAAAAAGTTGTGAAGCTATTTAAGAGAACTCTTGCGGGGGCAACCAAAACTCCGAAAAAACTTCATTTGTCCGAAAAAAAAATTTGGTTTCACTCAAAGCATTCCATCGTGCCATTAATATACTGCTCAGTTGGAGGTAATAAATGAAAATCAGTACTAGTTTCCACCTGCATAGTTCTGGAGTTCTATGTACTTTTCATCGATAGTTTGGTTTTTAGTTACGTTTTTTTTCCGTCAGGGGGTGGGGGGAAACTTCATATCACTTTCCCGAGTGTCTCGTTGTAAATATTTGTCTGATCAAAAAAAGTTGTGAAGCTATTTAACAGAACTCTTGAGGGGGCAACCAGAACTTCGAAAAAAAATGCATTCTTCCGAGAAAAAAAAAATTGGTTTCGCTCAAAGCATTCCATCGTGCCATCAATCTACGGCTCAGTTGGAGGTAATAACTGAAAATCAGTTCTAGTTGTCATTTGCAAAGTTCTGGCGCTCTATGTACTTTTCACCGATAGTTCGGTTCTTAGTTACGATTTTTTTTCCGTCAGGGGGGTGGGGGGCAACTTCATAAAACTTCCGGAGAGTACCGTTCTAAATATTTGTCCGATCAAAAAAAGTTTCTATGTCCTTTTCATGCCTAGTTCGGTTCTTAGTTACGATTTTTTTTCGTCAGGGGGGTGGGGGGCAACTTCATAAAACTTTCTGGAGAGTACCGTTCTAAATATTTGTCCGATCAAAAAAAGTTGCAAAGCTATTTAACAGAACTTTCGCGGGGGCAACCAGAACTCCGAAAAAAATTCATGTTTGCGAGAAAAAAAAAATTGGTTTCGCTCAGAGCATTCCATCGTGCCATCAATCTACGGCTCAGTTGGAGGTAATAAACGAAAATCAGTTCTAGTTGTCACTTGCATAGTTCTGGAGTTCTATGTACTTTTCACCGATAGTTCGGTTCTTAGTTACGATTTTTATTCCGTCAGGGGGGTGGGGAGAAACTTCATGAAACTTTCTCGAGTGTACCGTTGTAAATATTTGTCTGATGAAAAAAAGTTGTGAAGCTATTTAAGAGAACTCTTGCGGGGGCAACCAACACTCCGAAAAAACTTCATTTGTCCGAAAAAAAAATTTGGTTTCACTCAAAGCATTCCATCGTGCCATTAATATACTGCTCAGTTGGAGGTAATAAATGAAAATCAGTACTAGTTTCCACCTGCATAGTTCTGGAGTTCTATGTACTTTTCATCGATAGTTTGGTTTGTAGTTACGTTTTTTTTCCGTCAGGGGGTGGGGGGAAACTTCATATCACTTTCCCGAGTGTCTCGTTGTAAATATTTGTCTGATCAAAAAAAGTTGTGAAGCTATTTAACAGAACTCTTGAGGGGGCAACCAGAACTTCGAAAAAAAATGCATTCTTCCGAGAAAAAAAAAATTGGTTTCGCTCAAAGCATTCCATCGTGCCATCAATCTCCGGCTCAGTTGGAGGTAATATCTGAAAATCAGTTCTAGTTGTCATTTGCAAAGTTCTGGCGCTCTATGTACTTTTCACCGATAGTTCGGTTCTTAGTTACGATTTTTTTTCCGTCAGGGGGGTGGGGGGCAACTTCATAAAACTTCCAGAGAGTACCGTTCTAAATATTTGTCCGATCAAAAAAAGTTTCTATGTCCTTTTCATGCCTAGTTCGGTTCTTAGTTACGATTTTTTTTCGTCAGGGGGGTGGGGGGCAACTTCATAAAACTTTCTGGAGAGTACCGTTCTAAATATTTGTCCGATCAAAAAAAGTTGCAAAGCTATTTAACAGAACTTTCGCGGGGGCAACCAGAACTCCGAAAAAAATTCATGTTTGCGAAAAAAAAATTTGGTTTCACTCAAAGCATTCCATCGTGCGATCAATTTACTGCTCAGTTGGAGGTAATAATTGAAAATCAGTTCCAGTTGCCACTTGCATAGTTCTGGAGTTCTATGTACTTTTCATTGGTACTTCGGTTCGTAGTTACGATTTTTTTCCGTCGGGGTGGTGGGGGGCAACTTCATAAAACTTTCTGGAGTGTACCGTTCTAAATATTTGTCCGATCATAAAAAGTTGTGAAGCTATTTAACAGAACTCTTGAGGGGGCAACCAGAACTTCGAAAAAAATTCATTCTTCCGAGAAAAAAAAATTGGTTTCGCTCAAAGCATTCCATCGTGCCATCAATTTACGGCTCAGTTGGAGGTAATAAATAAAAATCAGTTCTAGTTGTCACTTGCATAGTTCTGGAGTTCTATGTACTTTTCACCGATAGTTCGGTTCTTAGTTACGATTTTTATTCCGTCAGGGGGGTGGGGAGAAACTTCATGAAACTTTCTCGAGTGTACCGTTGTAAATATTTGTCTGATGAAAAAAAGTTGTAAAGCTATTTAAGAGAACTCTTGCGGGGGCAACCAAAACTCCGAAAAAACTTCATTTGTCCGAAAAAAAATTTGGTTTCACTCAAAGCATTCCATCGTGCCATCAATATACTGCTCAGTTGGAGGTAATAAATGAAAATCAGTTCTAGATTCCACCTGCATAGTTCTGGAGTTCTATGTACTTTTCATCGATAGTTTGGTTTTTAGTTACGTTTTTTTCCGTCAGGGGGTGGGGGGAAACTTCACATCACTTTCCCGAGTGTCCCGTTGTAAGTATTTGTCTGATCAAAAAAAGTTGTGAAGCTATTTAACAGAACTCTTGAGGGGGCAACCAGAACTTCGAAAAAAAATTCATTCTTCCGAGAAAAAAAAAATTGGTTTCGCTCAAAGCATTCCATCGTGCCATCAATCTACGGCTCAGTTGGAGGTAATAAATGAAAATCAGTTCTAGTTGTCATTTGCAAAGTTCTGGAGCTCTATGTACTTTTCACCGATAGTTCGGTTCTTAGTCACGATTTTTTTTCCGTCAGGGGGGTGGGGGGCAACTTCATAAAACTTCCGGAGAGTACCGTTCTAAATATTTGTCCGATCAAAAAAAGTTTCTATGTCCTTTTCATGCCTAGTTCGGTTCTTAGTTACGATTTTTTTTCGTCAGGGGGGTGGGGGGCAACTTCATAAAACTTTCTGGAGAGTACCGTTCTAAATATTTGTCCGATCAAAAAAAGTTGCAAAGCTATTTAACAGAACTTTCGCGGGGGCAACCAGAACTCCGAAAAAAATTCATGTTTGCGAGAAAAAAAAAATTGGTTTCGCTCAGAGCATTCCATCGTGCCATCAATCTACGGCTCAGTTGGAGGTAATAAACGAAAATCAGTTCTAGTTGTCACTTGCATAGTTCTGGAGTTCTATGTACTTTTCACCGATAGTTCGGTTCTTAGTTACGATTTTTATTCCGTCAGGGGGGTGGGGAGAAACTTCATAAAACTTCCGGAGAGTACCGTTCTAAATATTTGTCCGATCAAAAAAAGTTTCTATGTCCTTTTCATGCCTAGTTCGGTTCTTAGTTACGATTTTTTTTCGTCAGGGGGGTGGGGGGCAACTTCATAAAACTTTCTGGAGAGTACCGTTCTAAATATTTGTCCGATCAAAAAAAGTTGCAAAGCTATTTAACAGAACTTTCGCGGGGGCAACCAGAACTCCGAAAAAAATTCATGTTTGCGAGAAAAAAAAACAATTGGTTTCGCTCAGAGCATTCCATCGTGCCATCAATCTACGGCTCAGTTGGAGGTAATAAACGAAAATCAGTTCTAGTTGTCACTTGCATAGTTCTGGAGTTCTATGTACTTTTCACCGATAGTTCGGTTCTTAGTTACGATTTTTATTCCGTCAGGGGGGGGGGGGAGAAACTTCATGAAACTTTCTCGAGTGTACCGTTGTAAATATTTGTCTGATGAAAAAAAGTTGTGAAGCTATTTAAGAGAACTCTTGCGGGGGCAACCAAAACTCCGAAAAACTTCATTTGTCCGAAAAAAAAATTTGGTTTCACTCAAAGCATTCCATCGTGCCATTAATATACTGCTCAGTTGGAGGTAATAAATGAAAATCAGTTCTAGTTTCCACCTGCATAGTTCTGGAGTTCTATGTACTTTTCATCGATGGTTTGGTTTTTAGTTACGTTTTTTTTCCGTCAGGGGGTGGGGGGAAACTTCATATCACTTTCCCGAGTGTCTCGTTGTAAATATTTGTCTGATCAAAAAAAGTTGTGAAGCTATTTAACAGAACTCTTGAGGGGGCAACCAGAACTTCGAAAAAAAATGCATTCTTCCGAGAAAAAAAAAATTGGTTTCGCTCAAAGCATTCCATCGTGCCATCAATCTACGGCTCAGTTGGAGGTAATAACTGAAAATCAGTTCTAGTTGTCATTTGCAAAGTTCTGGCGCTCTATGCACTTTTCACCGATAGTTCGGTTCTTAGTTACGATTTTTTTTCCGTCAGGGGGGTGGGGGGCAACTTCATAAAACTTCCGGAGAGTACCGTTCTAAATATTTGTCCGATTAAAAAAAGTTTCTATGTCCTTTTCATGCCTAGTTCGGTTCTTAGTTACGATTTTTTTTCGTCAGGGGGGTGGGGGGCAACTTCATAAAACTTTCTGGAGAGTACCGTTCTAAATATTTGTCCGATCAAAAAAAGTTGCAAAGCTATTTAACAGAACTTTCGCGGGGGCAACCAGAACTCCGAAAAAAATTCATGTTTGCGAAAAAAAAAATTGGTTTCACTCAAAGCATTCCATCGTGCGATCAATCTACTGCTCAGTTGGAGGTAATAATTGAAAATCAGTTCCAGTTGCCACTTGCATAGTTCTGGAGTTCTATGTACTTTTCATTGGTACTTCGGTTCGTAGTTACGATTTTTTTCCGTCGGGGTGGTGGGGGGCAACTTCATAAAACTTTCTGGAGTGTACCGTTCTAAATATTTGTCCGATCAAAAAAAGTTGTGAAGCTATTTAACAGAACTCTTGAGGGGGCAACCAGAACTTCGAAAAAAATTCATTCTTCCGAGAAAAAAAAATTGGTTTCGCTCAAAGCATTCCATCGTGCCATCAATTTACGGCTCAGTTGGAGGTAATAAATGAAAATCAGTTCTAGTTGTCACTTGCATAGTTCTGGAGTTCTATGTACTTTTCACCGATAGTTCGGTTCTTAGTTACGATTTTTATTCCGTCAGGGGGGTGGGGAGAAACTTCATGAAACTTTCTCGAGTGTACCGTTGTAAATATTTGTCTGATGAAAAAAAGTTGTGAAGCTATTTAAGAGAACTCTTGCGGGGGCAACCAAAACTCCGAAAAAACTTCATTTGTCCGAAAAAAAATTTGGTTTCACTCAAAGCATTCCATCGTGCCATCAATATACTGCTCAGTTGGAGGTAATAAATGAAAATCAGTTCTAGTTTCCACCTGCATAGTTCTGGAGTTCTATGTACTTTTCATCGATAGTTTGGTTTTTAGTTACGTTTTTTTCCGTCAGGGGGTGGGGGGAAACTTCACATCACTTTCCCGAGTGTCCCGTTGTAAGTATTTGTCTGATCAAAAAAAGTTGTGAAGCTATTTAACAGAACTCTTGAGGGGGCAACCAGAACTTCGAAAAAAAATTCATTCTTCCGAGAAAAAAAAAATTGGTTTCGCTCAAAGCATTCCATCGTGCCATCAATCTACGGCTCAGTTGGAGGTAATAAATGAAAATCAGTTCTAGTTGTCATTTGCAAAGTTCTGGAGCTCTATGTACTTTTCACCGATAGTTCGGTTCTTAGTCACGATTTTTTTTCCGTCAGGGGGGTGGGGGGCAACTTCATAAAACTTCCGGAGAGTACCGTTCTAAATATTTGTCCGATCAAAAAAAGTTTCTATGTCCTTTTCATGCCTAGTTCGGTTCTTAGTTACGATTTTTTTTCGTCAGGGGGGTGGGGGGCAACTTCATAAAACTTTCTGGAGAGTACCGTTCTAAATATTTGTCCGATCAAAAAAAGTTGTGAAGCTATCTAACAGAACTCTTGAGGGGGCAACCAGAACTTCGAAAAAAAATGCATTCTTCCGAGAAAAAAAAAATTGGTTTCGCTCAAAGCATTCCATCGTGCCATCAATCTACGGCTCAGTTGGAGGTAATAACTGAAAATCAGTTCTAGTTGTCATTTGCAAAGTTCTGGCGCTCTATGTACTTTTCACCGATAGTTCGGTTCTTAGTTACGATTTTTTTTCCGTCAGGGGGGTGGGGGGCAACTTCATAAAACTTCCGGAGAGTACCGTTCTAAATATTTGTCCGATCAAAAAAAGTTTCTATGTCCTTTTCATGCCTAGTTCGGTTCTTAGTTACGATTTTTTTTCGTCAGGGGGGTGGGGGGCAACTTCATAAAACTTTCTGGAGAGTACCGTTCTAAATATTTGTCCGATCAAAAAAAGTTGCAAAGCTATTTAACAGAACTTTCGCGGGGGCAACCAGAACTCCGAAAAAAATTCATGTTTGCGAAAAAAAAATTTGGTTTCACTCAAAGCATTCCATCGTGCGATCAATCTACTGCTCAGTTGGAGGTAATAATTGAAAATCAGTTCCAGTTGCCACTTGCATAGTTCTGGAGTTCTATGTACTTTTCATTGGTACTTCGGTTCGTAGTTACGATTTTATTCCGTCGGGGTGGTGGGGGGCAACTTCATAAAACTTTCTGGAGTGTACCGTTCTAAATATTTGTCCGATCAAAAAAAGTTGTGAAGCTATTTAACAGAACTCTTGAGGGGGCAACCAGAACTTCGAAAAAAATTCATTCTTCCGAGAAAAAAAAATTGGTTTCGCTCAAAGCATTCCATCGTGCCATCAATTTACGGCTCAGTTGGAGGTAATAAATGAAAATCAGTTCTAGTTGTCACTTGCATAGTTCTGGAGTTCTATGTACTTTTCACCGATAGTTCGGTTCTTAGTTACGATTTTTATTCCGTCAGGGGGGTGGGGAGAAACTTCATGAAACTTTCTCGAGTGTACCGTTGTAAATATTTGTCTGATGAAAAAAAGTTGTAAAGCTATTTAAGAGAACTCTTGCGGGGGCAACCAAAACTCCGAAAAAACTTCATTTGTCCGAAAAAAAATTTGGTTTCACTCAAAGCATTCCATCGTGCCATCAATATACTGCTGAGTTGGAGGTAATAAATGAAAATCAGTTCTAGTTTCCACCTGCATAGTTCTGGAGTTCTATGTACTTTTCATCGATAGTTTGGTTTTTAGTTACGTTTTTTTCCGTCAGGGGCTGGGGGGAAACTTCACATCACTTTCCCGAGTGTCCCGTTGTAAATATTTGTCTGATCAAAAAAAGTTGTGAAGCTATTTAACAGAACTCTTGAGGGGGCAACCAGAACTTCGAAAAAAATTCATTCTTCCGAGAAAAAAAAATTGGTTTCGCTCAAAGCATTCCATCGTGCCATCAATCTACGGCTCAGTTGGAGGTAATAAATGAAAATCAGTTCTAGTTGTCATTTGCAAAGTTCTGGAGCTCTATGTACTTTTCACCGATAGTTCGGTTCTTAGTCACGATTTTTTTTCCGTCAGGGGGGTGGGGGGCAACTTCATAAAACTGCCGGAGAGTACCGTTCTAAATATTTGTCCGATCAAAAAAAGTTTCTATGTCCTTTTCATGCCTAGTTCGGTTCTTAGTTACGATTTTTTTTCGTCAGGGGGGTGGGGGGCAACTTCATAAAACTTTCTGGAGAGTACCGTTCTAAATATTTGTCCGATCAAAAAAAGTTGCAAAGCTATTTAACAGAACTTTCGCGGGGGCAACCAGAACTCCGAAAAAAATTCATGTTTGCGAGAAAAAAAAAATTGGTTCCGCTCAGAGCATTCCATCGTGCCATCAATCTACGGCTCAGTTGGAGGTAATAAACGAAAATCAGTTCTAGTTGTCACTTGCATAGTTCTGGAGTTCTATGTACTTTTCACCGATAGTTCGGTTCTTAGTTACGATTTTTATTCCGTCAGGGGGGTGGGGAGAAACTTCATGAAACTTTCTCGAGTGTACCGTTGTAAATATTTGTCTGATGAAAAAAAGTTGTGAAGCTATTTAAGAGAACTCTTGCGGGGGCAACCAAAACTCCGAAAAAACTTCATTTGTCCGAAAAAAAAATTTGGTTTCACTCAAAGCATTCCATCGTGCCATTAATATACTGCTCAGTTGGAGGTAATAAATGAAAATCAGTACTAGTTCCCACCTGCATAGTTCTGGAGTTCTATGTACTTTTCATCGATAGTTTGGTTTTTAGTTACGTTTTTTTTCCGTCAGGGGGTGGGGGGAAACTTCATATCACTTTCCCGAGTGTCTCGTTGTAAATATTTGTCTGATCAAAAAAAGTTGTGAAGCTATTTAACAGAACTCTTGAGGGGGCAACCAGAACTTCGAAAAAAAATGCATTCTTCCGAGAAAAAAAAATTGGTTTCGCTCAAAGCATTCCATCGTGCCATCAATCTACGGCTCAGTTGGAGGTAATAACTGAAAATCAGTTCTAGTTGTCATTTGCAAAGTTCTGGCGCTCTATGTACTTTTCACCGATAGTTCGGTTCTTAGTTACGATTTTTTTTCCGTCAGGGGGGTGGGGGGCAACTTCATAAAACTTCCGGAGAGTACCGTTCTAAATATTTGTCCGATCAAAAAAAGTTTCTATGTCCTTTTCATGCCTAGTTCGGTTCTTAGTTACGATTTTTTTTCGTCAGGGGGGTGGGGGGCAACTTCATAAAACTTTCTGGAGAGTACCGTTCTAAATATTTGTCCGATCAAAAAAAGTTGCAAAGCTATTTAACAGAACTTTCGCGGGGGCAACCAGAACTCCGAAAAAAATTCATGTTTGCGAGAAAAAAAAAAATTGGTTTCGCTCAGAGCATTCCATCGTGCCATCAATCTACGGCTCAGTTGGAGGTAATAAACGAAAATCAGTTCTAGTTGTCACTTGCATAGTTCTGGAGTTCTATGTACTTTTCACCGATAGTTCGGTTCTTAGTTACGATTTTTATTCCGTCAGGGGGGTGGGGAGAAACTTCATAAAACTTCCGGAGAGTACCGTTCTAATTATTTGTCCGATCAAAAAAAGTTTCTATGTCCTTTTCATGCCTAGTTCGGTTCTTAGTTACGATTTTTTTTCGTCAGGGGGGTGGGGGGCAACTTCATAAAACTTTCTGGAGAGTACCGTTCTAAATATTTGTCCGATCAAAAAAAGTTGCAAAGCTATTTAACAGAACTTTCGCGGGGGCAACCAGAACTCCGAAAAAAATTCATGTTTGCGAGAAAAAAAAAAATTGGTTTCGCTCAGAGCATTCCATCGTGCCATCAATCTACGGCTCAGTTGGAGGTAATAAACGAAAATCATTTCTAGTTGTCACTTGCATAGTTCTGGAGTTCTATGTACTTTTCACCGATAGTTCGGTTCTTAGTTACGATTTTTATTCCGTCAGGGGGGTGGGAGAAACTTCATGAAACTTTCTCGAGTGTACCGTTGTAAATATTTGTCTGATGAAAAAAAGTTGTGAAGCTATTTAAGAGAACTCTTGCGGGGGCAACCAAAACTCCGAAAAACTTCATTTGTCCGAAAAAAAAATTTGGTTTCACTCAAAGCATTCCATCGTGCCATTAATATACTGCTCAGTTGGAGGTAATAAATGAAAATCAGTTCTAGTTTCCACCTGCATAGTTCTGGAGTTCTATGTACTTTTCATCGATAGTTTGGTTTTTAGTTACGTTTTTTTTCCGTCAGGGGGTGGGGGGAAACTTCATATCACTTTCCCGAGTGTCTCGTTGTAAATATTTGTCTGATCAAAAAAAGTTGTGAAGCTATTTAACAGAACTCTTGAGGGGGCAACCAGAACTTCGAAAAAAAATGCATTCTTCCGAGAAAAAAAAAATTGGTTTCGCTCAAAGCATTCCATCGTGCCATCAATCTACGGCTCAGTTGGAGGTAATAACTGAAAATCAGTTCTAGTTGTCATTTGCAAAGTTCTGGCGCTCTATGCACTTTTCACCGATAGTTCGGTTCTTAGTTACGATTTTTTTTCCGTCAGGGGGGTGGGGGGCAACTTCATAAAACTTCCGGAGAGTACCGTTCTAAATATTTGTCCGATTAAAAAAAGTTTCTATGTCCTTTTCATGCCTAGTTCGGTTCTTAGTTACGATTTTTTTTTGTCAGGGGGGTGGGGGGCAACTTCATAAAACTTTCTGGAGAGTACCGTTCTAAATATTTGTCCGATCAAAAAAAGTTGCAAAGCTATTTAACAGAACTTTCGCGGGGGCAACCAGAACTCCGAAAAAAATTCATGTTTGCGAAAAAAAAATTTGGTTTCACTCAAAGCATTCCATCGTGCGATCAATCTACTGCTCAGTTGGAGGTAATAATTGAAAATCAGTTCCAGTTGCCACTTGCATAGTTCTGGAGTTCTATGTACTTTTCATTGGTACTTCGGTTCGTAGTTACGATTTTTTTCCGTCGGGGTGGTGGGGGGCAACTTCATAAAACTTTCTGGAGTGTACCGTTCTAAATATTTGTCCGATCAAAAAAAGTTGTGAAGCTATTTAACAGAACTCTTGAGGGGGCAACCAGAACTTCGAAAAAAATTCATTCTTCCGAGAAAAAAAAATTGGTTTCGCTCAAAGCATTCCATCGTGCCATCAATTTACGGCTCAGTTGGAGGTAATAAATGAAAATCTTTTCTAGTTGTCACTTGCATAGTTCTGGAGTTCTATGTACTTTTCACCGATAGTTCGGTTCTTAGTTACGATTTTTATTCCGTCAGGGGGGTGGGGAGAAATTTCATGAAACTTTCTCGAGTGTACCGTTGTAAATATTTGTCTGATGAAAAAAAGTTGTAAAGCTATTTAAGAGAACTCTTGCGGGGGCAACCAAAACTCCGAAAAAACTTCATTTGTCGGAAAAAAAATTTGGTTTCACTCAAAGCATTCCATCGTGCCATCAATATACTGCTCAGTTGGAGGTAATAAATGAAAATCAGTTCTAGTTTCCACCTGCATAGTTCTGGAGTTCTATGTACTTTTCATCGATAGTTTGGTTTTTAGTTACGTTTTTTTCCGTCAGGGGGTGGGGGGAAACTTCACATCACTTTCCCGAGTGTCCCGTTGTAAGTATTTGTCTGATCAAAAAAAGTTGTGAAGCTATTTAACAGAACTCTTGAGGGGGCAACCAGAACTTCGAAAAAAAATTCATTCTTCCGAGAAAAAAAAAATTGGTTTCGCTCAAAGCATTCCATCGTGCCATCAATCTACGGCTCAGTTGGAGGTAATAAATGAAAATCAGTTCTAGTTGTCATTTGCAAAGTTCTGGAGCTCTATGTACTTTTCACCGATAGTTCGGTTCTTAGTCACGATTTTTTTTCCGTCAGGGGGGTGGGGGGCAACTTCATAAAACTTCCGGAGAGTACCGTTCTAAATATTTGTCCGATCAAAAAAAGTTTCTATGTCCTTTTCATGCCTAGTTCGGTTCTTAGTTACGATTTTTTTTCGTCAGGGGGGTGGGGGGCAACTTCATAAAACTTTCTGGAGAGTACCGTTCTAAATATTTGTCCGATCAAAAAAAGTTGCAAAGTTATTTAACAGAACTTTCGCGGGGGCAACCAGAACTCCGAAAAAAATTCATGTTTGCGAGAAAAAAAAAAATTGGTTTCGCTCAGAGCATTCCATCGTGCCATCAATCTACGGCTCAGTTGGAGGTAATAAACGAAAATCAGTTCTAGTTGTCACTTGCATAGTTCTGGAGTTCTATGTACTTTTCACCGATAGTTCGGTTCTTAGTTACGATTTTTATTCCGTCAGGGGGGTGGGGAGAAACTTCATAAAACTTCCGGAGAGTACCGTTCTAAATATTTGTCCGATCAAAAAAAGTTTCTATGTCCTTTTCATGCCTAGTTCGGTTCTTAGTTACGATTTTTTTTCGTCAGGGGGGTGGGGGGCAACTTCATAAAACTTTCTGGAGAGTACCGTTCTAAATATTTGTCCGATCAAAAAAAGTTGCAAAGCTATTTAACAGAACTTTCGCGGGGGCAACCAGAACTCCGAAAAAAATTCATGTTTGCGAGAAAAAAAAAAATTGGTTTCGCTCAGAGCATTCCATCGTGCCATCAATCTACGGCTCAGTTGGAGGTAATAAACGAAAATCAGTTCTAGATGTCACTTGCATAGTTCTGGAGTTCTATGTACTTTTCACCGATAGTTCGGTTCTTAGTTACGATTTTTATTCCGTCAGGGGGGTGGGGCGAAACTTCATGAAACTTTCTCGAGTGTACCGTTGTAAATATTTGTCTGATGAAAAAAAGTTGTAAAGCTATTTAAGAGAACTCTTGGGGGGGCAACCAAAACTCCGAAAAAACTTCATTTGTCCGAAAAAAAATTTGGTTTCACTCAAAGCATTCCATCGTGCCATCAATATACTGCTCAGTTGGAGGTAATAAATGAAAATCAGTTCTAGTTTCCACCTGCATAGTTCTGGAGTTCTATGTACTTTTCATCGATAGTTTGGTTTTTAGTTACGTTTTTTTCCGTCAGGGGGTGGGGGGAAACTTCACATCACTTTCCCGAGTGTCCCGTTGTAAGTATTTGTCTGATCAAAAAAAGTTGTGAAGCTATTTAACAGAACTCTTGAGGGGGCAACCAGAACTTCGAAAAAAAATTCATTCTTCCGAGAAAAAAAAAATTGGTTTCGCTCAAAGCATTCCATCGTGCCATCAATCTACGGCTCAGTTGGAGGTAATAAATGAAAATCAGTTCTAGTTGTCATTTGCAAAGTTCTGGAGCTCTATGTACTTTTCACCGATAGTTCGGTTCTTAGTCACGATTTTTTTTCCGTCAGGGGGGTGGGGGGCAACTTCATAAAACTTCCGGAGAGTACCGTTCTAAATATTTGTCCGATCAAAAAAAGTTTCTATGTCCTTTTCATGCCTAGTTCGGTTCTTAGTTACGATTTTTTTTCGTCAGGGGGGTGGGGGGCAACTTCATAAAACTTTCTGGAGAGTACCGTTCTAAATATTTGTCCGATCAAAAAAAGTTGCAAAGCTATTTAACAGAACTTTCGCGGGGGCAACCAGAACTCCGAAAAAAATTCATGTTTGCGAGAAAAAAAAAATTGGTTTCGCTCAGAGCATTCCATCGTGCCATCAATCTACGGCTCAGTTGGAGGTAATAAACGAAAATCAGTTCTAGTTGTCACTTGCATAGTTCTGGAGTTCTATGTACTTTTCACCGATAGTTCGGTTCTTAGTTACGATTTTTATTCCGTCAGGGGGGTGGGGAGAAACTTCATGAAACTTTCTCGAGTGTACCGTTGTAAATATTTGTCTGATGAAAAAAAGTTGTGAAGCTATTTAAGAGAACTCTTGCGGGGGCAACCAAAACTCCGAAAACACTTCATTTGTCCGAAAAAAAAATTTGGTTTCACTCAAAGCATTCCATCGTGCCATTAATATACTGCTCAGTTGGAGGTAATAAATGAAAATCAGTTCTAGTTTCCACCTGCATAGTTCTGGAGTTCTATGTACTTTTCATCGATAGTTTGGTTTTTAGTTACGTTTTTTTTCCGTCAGGGGGTGGGGGGAAACTTCATATCACTTTCCCGAGTGTCTCGTTGTAAATATTTGTCTGATCAAAAAAAGTTGTGAAGCTATTTAACAGAACTCTTGAGGGGGCAACCAGAACTTCGAAAAAAAATGCATTCTTCCGAGAAAAAAAAAATTGGTTTCGCTCAAAGCATTCCATCGTGCCATCAATCTACGGCTCAGTTGGAGGTAATAACTGAAAATCAGTTCTAGTTGTCATTTGCAAAGTTCTGGCGCTCTATGTACTTTTCACCGATAGTTCGGTTCTTAGTTACGATTTTTTTTCCGTCAGGGGGGTGGGGGGCAACTTCATAAAACTTCCGGAGAGTACCGTTCTAAATATTTGTCCGATCAAAAAAAGTTTCTATGTCCTTTTCATGCCTAGTTCGGTTCTTAGTTACGATTTTTTTTCGTCAGGGGGGTGGGGGGCAACTTCATAAAACTTTCTGGAGAGTACCGTTCTAAATATTTGTCCGATCAAAAAAAGTTGCAAAGCTATTTAACAGAACTTTCGCGGGGGCAACCAGAACTCCGAAAAAAATTCATGTTTGCGAAAAAAAAATTTGGTTTCACTCAAAGCATTCCATCGTGCGATCAATCTACTGCTCAGTTGGAGGTAATAATTGAAAATCAGTTCCAGTTGCCACTTGCATAGTTCTGGAGTTCTATGTACTTTTCATTGGTACTCCGGTTCGTAGTTACGATTTTATTCCGTCGGGGTGGTGGGGGGCAACTTCATAAAACTTTCTGGAGTGTACCGTTCTAAATATTTGTCCGATCAAAAAAAGTTGTGAAGCTATTTAACAGAACTCTTGAGGGGGCAACCAGAACTTCGAAAAAAATTCATTCTTCCGAGAAAAAAAAATTGGTTTCGCTCAAAGCATTCCATCGTGCCATCAATTTACGGCTCAGTTGGAGGTAATAAATGAAAATCAGTTCTAGTTGTCACTTGCATAGTTCTGGAGTTCTATGTACTTTTCACCGATAGTTCGGTTCTTAGTTACGATTTTTATTCCGTCAGGGGGGTGGGGAGAAACTTCATGAAACTTTCTCGAGTGTACCGTTGTAAATATTTGTCTGATGAAAAAAAGTTGTAAAGCTATTTAAGAGAACTCTTGCGGGGGCAACCAAAACTCCGAAAAAACTTCATTTGTCCGAAAAAAAATTTGGTTTCACTCAAAGCATTCCATCGTGCCATCAATATACTGCTCAGTTGGAGGTAATAAATGAAAATCAGTTCTAGTTTCCACCTGCATAGTTCTGGAGTTCTATGTACTTTTCATCGATAGTTTGGTTTTCAGTTACGTTTTTTTCCGTCAGGGGGTGGGGGGAAACTTCACATCACTTTCCCGAGTGTCCCGTTGTAAGTATTTGTCTGATCAAAAAAAGTTGTGAAGCTATTTAACAGAACTCTTGAGGGGGCAACCAGAACTTCGAAAAAAAATTCATTCTTCCGAGAAAAAAAAAATTGGTTTCGCTCAAAGCATTCCATCGTGCCATCAATCTACGGCTCAGTTGGAGGTAATAAATGAAAATCAGTTCTAGTTGTCATTTGCAAAGTTCTGGAGCTCTATGTACTTTTCACCGATAGTTCGGTTCTTAGTCACGATTTTTTTTCCGTCAGGGGGGTGGGGGGCAACTTCATAAAACTTCCGGAGAGTACCGTTCTAAATATTTGTCCGATCAAAAAAAGTTTCTATGTCCTTTTCATGCCTAGTTCGGTTCTTAGTTACGATTTTTTTTCGTCAGGGGGGTGGGGGGCAACTTCATAAAACTTTCTGGAGAGTACCGTTCTAAATATTTGTCCGATCAAAAAAAGTTGCAAAGCTATTTAACAGAACTTTCGCGGGGGCAACCAGAACTCCGAAAAAAATTCATGTTTGCGAGAAAAAAAAAATTGGTTTCGCTCAGAGCATTCCATCGTGCCATCAATCTACGGCTCAGTTGGAGGTAATAAACGAAAATCAGTTCTAGCTGTCACTTGCATAGTTCTGGAGTTCTATGTACTTTTCACCGATAGTTCGGTTCTTAGTTACGATTTTTATTCCGTCAGGGGGGTGGGGAGAAACTTCATAAAACTTCCGGAGAGTACCGTTCTAAATATTTGTCCGATCAAAAAAAGTTTCTATGTCCTTTTCATGCCTAGTTCGGTTCTTAGTTACGATTTTTTTTCGTCAGGGGGGTGGGGGGCAACTTCATAAAACTTTCTGGAGAGTACCGTTCTAAATATTTGTCCGATCAAAAAAAGTTGCAAAGCTATTTAACAGAACTTTCGCGGGGGCAACCAGAACTCCGAAAAAAATTCATGTTTGCGAGAGAAAAAAAAATTGGTTTCGCTCAGAGCATTCCATCGTGCCATCAATCTACGGCTCAGTTGGAGGTAATAAACGAAAATCAGTTCTAGTTGTCACTTGCATAGTTCTGGAGTTCTATGTACTTTTCACCGATAGTTCGGTTCTTAGTTACGATTTTTATTCCGTCAGGGGGGGGGGGGGGAGAAACTTCATGAAACTTTCTCGAGTGTACCGTTGTAAATATTTGTCTGATGAAAAAAAGTTGTGAAGCTATTTAAGAGAACTCTTGCGGGGGCAACCAAAACTCCGAAAAACTTCATTTGTCCGAAAAAAAAATTTGGTTTCACTCAAAGCATTCCATCGTGCCATTAATATACTGCTCAGTTGGAGGTAATAAATGAAAATCAGTTCTAGTTTCCACCTGCATAGTTCTGGAGTTCTATGTACTTTTCATCGATAGTTTGGTTTTTAGTTACGTTTTTTTTCCGTCAGGGGGTGGGGGGAAACTTCATATCACTTTCCCGAGTGTCTCGTTGTAAATATTTGTCTGATCAAAAAAAGTTGTGAAGCTATTTAACAGAACTCTTGAGGGGGCAACCAGAACTTCGAAAAAAAATGCATTCTTCCGAGAAAAAAAAAATTGGTTTCGCTCAAAGCATTCCATCGTGCCATCAATCTACGGCTCAGTTGGAGGTAATAACTGAAAATCAGTTCTAGTTGTCATTTGCAAAGTTCTGGCGCTCTATGTACTTTTCACCGATAGTTCGGTTCTTAGTTACGATTTTTTTTCCGTCAGGGGGGTGGGGGGCAACTTCATAAAACTTCCGGAGAGTACCGTTCTAAATATTTGTCCGATCAAAAAAAGTTTCTATGTCCTTTTCATGCCTAGTTCGGTTCTTAGTTACGATTTTTTTTCGTCAGGGGGGTGGGGGGCAACTTCATAAAACTTTCTGGAGAGTACCGTTCTAAATATTTGTCCGATCAAAAAAAGTTGCAAAGCTATTTAACAGAACTTTCGCGGGGGCAACCAGAACTCCGAAAAAAATTCATGTTTGCGAAAAAAAAATTTGGTTTCACTCAAAGCATTCCATCGTGCGATCAATCTACTGCTCAGTTGGAGGTAATAATTGAAAATCAGTTCCAGTTGCCACTTGCATAGTTCTGCAGTTCTATGTACTTTTCATTGGTACTTCGGTTCGTAGTTACGATTTTATTCCGTCGGGGTGGTGGGGGGCAACTTCATAAAACTTTCTGGAGTGTACCGTTCTAAATATTTGTCCGATCAAAAAAAGTTGTGAAGCTATTTAACAGAACTCTTGAGGGGGCAACCAGAACTTCGAAAAAAATTCATTCTTCCGAGAAAAAAAAATTGGTTTCGCTCAAAGCATTCCATCGTGCCATCAATTTACGGCTCAGTTGGAGGTAATAAATGAAAATCAGTTCTAGTTGTCACTTGCATAGTTCTGGAGTTCTATGTACTTTTCACCGATAGTTCGGTTCTTAGTTACGATTTTTATTCCGTCAGGGGGGTGGGGAGAAACTTCATGAAACTTTCTCGAGTGTACCGTTGTAAATATTTGTCTGATGAAAAAAAGTTGTAAAGCTATTTAAGAGAACTCTTGCGGGGGCAACCAAAACTCCGAAAAAACTTCATTTGTCCGAAAAAAAATTTGGTTTCACTCAAAGCATTCCATCGTGCCATCAATATACTGCTGAGTTGGAGGTAATAAATGAAAATCAGTTCTAGTTTCCACCTGCATAGTTCTGGAGTTCTATGTACTTTTCATCGATAGTTTGGTTTTTAGTTACGTTTTTTTCCGTCAGGGGCTGGGGGGAAACTTCACATCACTTTCCCGAGTGTCCCGTTGTAAATATTTGTCTGATCAAAAAAAAATGTGAAGCTATTTAACAGAACTCTTGAGGGGGCAACCAGAACTTCGAAAAAAATTCATTCTTCCGAGAAAAAAAAATTGGTTTCGCTCAAAGCATTCCATCGTGCCATCAATCTACGGCTCAGTTGGAGGTAATAAATGAAAATCAGTTCTAGTTGTCATTTGCAAAGTTCTGGAGCTCTATGTACTTTTCACCGATAGTTCGGTTCTTAGTCACGATTTTTTTTCCGTCAGGGGGGTGGGGGGCAACTTCATAAAACTTCCGGAGAGTACCGTTCTAAATATTTGTCCGATCAAAAAAAGTTTCTATGTCCTTTTCATGCCTAGTTCGGTTCTTAGTTACGATTTTTTTTCGTCAGGGGGGTGGGGGGCAACTTCATAAAACTTTCTGGAGAGTACCGTTCTAAATATTTGTCCGATCAAAAAAAGTTGCAAAGCTATTTAACAGAACTTTCACGGGGGCAACCAGAACTCCGAAAAAAATTCATGTTTGCGAGAAAAAAAAAATTGGTTCCGCTCAGAGCATTCCATCGTGCCATCAATCTACGGCTCAGTTGGAGGTAATAAACGAAAATCAGTTCTAGTTGTCACTTGCATAGTTCTGGAGTTCTATGTACTTTTCACCGATAGTTCGGTTCTTAGTTACGATTTTTATTCCGTCAGGGGGGTGGGGAGAAACTTCATGAAACTTTCTCGAGTGTACCGTTGTAAATATTTGTCTGATGAAAAAAAGTTGTGAAGCTATTTAAGAGAACTCTTGCGGGGGCAACCAAAACTCCGAAAAAACTTCATTTGTCCGAAAAAAAAATTTGGTTTCACTCAAAGCATTCCATCGTGCCATTAATATACTGCTCAGTTGGAGGTAATAAATGAAAATCAGTACTAGTTTCCACCTGCATAGTTCTGGAGTTCTATGTACTTTTCATCGATAGTTTGGTTTTTAGTTACGATTTTTTTTCCGTCAGGGGGGTGGGGGGCAACTTCATAAAACTTCCGGAGAGTACCGTTCTAAATATTTGTCCGATCAAAAAAAGTTTCTATGTCCTTTTCATGCCTAGTTCGGTTCTTAGTTACGATTTTTTTTCGTCAGGGGGGTGGGGGGCAACTTCATAAAACTTTCTGGAGAGTACCGTTCTAAATATTTGTCCGATCAAAAAAAGTTGCAAAGCTATTCAACAGAACTTTCGCGGGGGCAACCAGAACTCCGAAAAAAATTCATGTTTGCGAGAAAAAAAAAATTGGTTTCGCTCAGAGCATTCCATCGTGCCATCAATCTACGGCTCAGTTGGAGGTAATAAACGAAAATCAGTTCTAGTTGTCACTTGCATAGTTCTGGAGTTCTATGTACTTTTCACCGATAGTTCGGTTCTTAGTTACGATTTTTATTCCGTCAGGGGGGTGGGGAGAAACTTCATGAAACTTTCTCGAGTGTACCGTTGTAAATATTTGTCTGATGAAAAAAAGTTGTGAAGCTATTTAAGAGAACTCTTGCGGGGGCAACCAAAACTCCGAAAAAACTTCATTTGTCCGAAAAAAAAATTTGGTTTCACTCAAAGCATTCCATCGTGCCATTAATATACTGCTCAGTTGGAGGTAATAAATGAAAATCAGTACTAGTTTCCACCTGCATAGTTCTGGAGTTCTATGTACTTTTCATCGATAGTTTGGTTTTTAGTTACGTTTTTTTTCCGTCAGGGGGTGGGGGGAAACTTCATATCACTTTCCCGAGTGTCTCGTTGTAAATATTTGTCTGATCAAAAAAAGTTGTGAAGCTATTTAACAGAACTCTTGAGGGGGCAACCAGAACTTCGAAAAAAAATGCATTCTTCCGAGAAAAAAAAAATTGGTTTCGCTCAAAGCATTCCATCGTGCCATCAATCTACGGCTCAGTTGGTGGTAATAACTGAAAATCAGTTCTAGTTGTCATTTGCAAAGTTCTGGCGCTCTATGTACTTTTCACCGATAGTTCGGTTCTTAGTTACGATTTTTTTTCCGTCAGGGGGGTGGGGGGCAACTTCATAAAACTTTCGGAGAGTACCGTTCTAAATATTTGTCCGATCAAAAAAAGTTTCTATGTCCTTTTCATGCCTAGTTCGGTTCTTAGTTACGATTTTTTTTCGTCAGGGGGGTGGGGGGCAACTTCATAAAACTTTCTGGAGAGTACCGTTCTAAATATTTGTCCGATCAAAAAAAGTTGCAAAGCTATTTAACAGAACTTTCGCGGGGGCAACCAGAACTCCGAAAAAAATTCATGTTTGCGAAAAAAAAATTTGGTTTCACTCAAAGCATTCCATCGTGCGATCAATCTACTGCTCAGTTGGAGGTAATAATTGAAAATCAGTTCCAGTTGCCACTTGCATAGTTCTGGAGTTCTATGTACTTTTCATTGGTACTTCGGTTCGTAGTTACGATTTTTTTCCGTCGGGGTGGTGGGGGGCAACTTCATAAAACTTTCTGGAGTGTACCGTTCTAAATATTTGTCCGATCAAAAAAAGTTGTGAAGCTATTTAACAGAACTCTTGAGGGGGCAACCAGAACTTCGAAAAAAATTCATTCCTCCGAGAAAAAAAAATTGGTTTCGCTCAAAGCATTCCATCGTGCCATCAATTTACGGCTCAGTTGGAGGTAATAAATGAAAATCAGTTCTAGTTGTCACTTGCATAGTTCTGGAGTTCTATGTACTTTTCACCGATAGTTCGGTTCTTAGTTACGATTTTTATTCCGTCAGGGGGGTGGGGAGAAACTTCATGAAACTTTCTTGAGTGTACCGTTGTAAATATTTGTCTGATGAAAAAAAGTTGTAAAGCTATTTAAGAGAACTCTTGCGGGGGCAACCAAAACTCCGAAAAAACTTCATTTGTCCGAAAAAAAATTTGGTTTCACTCAAAGCATTCCATCGTGCCATCAATATACTGCTGAGTTGGAGGTAATAAATGAAAATCAGTTCTAGTTTCCACCTGCATAGTTCTGGAGTTCTATGTACTTTTCATCGATAGTTTGGTTTTTAGTTACGTTTTTTTCCGTCAGGGGCTGGGAGGAAACTTCACATCACTTTCCCGAGTGTCCCGTTGTAAATATTTGTCTGATCAAAAAAAGTTGTGAAGCTATTTAACAGAACTCTTGAGGGGGCAACCAGAACTTCGAAAAAAATTCATTCTTCCGAGAAAAAAAAATTGGTTTCGCTCAAAGCATTCCATCGTGCCATCAATCTACGGCTCAGTTGGAGGTAATAAATGAAAATCAGTTCTAGTTGTCATTTGCAAAGTTCTGGAGCTCTATGTACTTTTCACCGATAGTTCGGTTCTTAGTCACGATTTTTTTTCCGTCAGGGGGGTGGGGGGCAACTTCATAAAACTTCCGGAGAGTACCGTTCTAAATATTTGTCCGATCAAAAAAAGTTTCTATGTCCTTTTCATGCCTAGTTCGGTTCTTAGTTACGATTTTTTTTCGTCAGGGGGGTGGGGGGCAACTTCATAAAACTTTCTGGAGAGTACCGTTCTAAATATTTGTCCGATCAAAAAAAGTTGCAAAGCTATTTAACAGAACTTTCGCGGGGGCAACCAGAACTCCGAAAAAAATTCATGTTTGCGAGAAAAAAAAAATTGGTTCCGCTCAGAGCATTCCATCGTGCCATCAATCTACGGCTCAGTTGGAGGTAATAAACGAAAATCAGTTCTAGTTGTCACTTGCATAGTTCTGGAGTTCTATGTACTTTTCACCGATAGTTCGGTTCTTAGTTACGATTTTTATTCCGTCAGGGGGGTGGGGAGAAACTTCATGAAACTTTCTCGAGTGTACCGTTGTAAATATTTGTCTGATGAAAAAAAGTTGTGAAGCTATTTAAGAGAACTCTTGCGGGGGCAACCAAAACTCCGAAAAAACTTCATTTGTCCGAAAAAAAAATTTGGTTTCACTCAAAGCATTCCATCGTGCCATTAATATACTGCTCAGTTGGAGGTAATAAATGAAAATCAGTACTAGTTTCCACCTGCATAGTTCTGGAGTTCTATGTACTTTTCATCGATAGTTTGGTTTTTAGTTACGTTTTTTTTCCGTCAGGGGGTGGGGGGAAACTTCATATCACTTTCCCGAGTGTCTCGTTGTAAATATTTGTCTGATCAAAAAAAGTTGTGAAGCTATTTAACAGAACTCTTGAGGGGGCAACCAGAACTTCGAAAAAAAATGCATTCTTCCGAGAAAAAAAAAATTGGTTTCGCTCAAAGCATTCCATCGTGCCATCAATCTACGGCTCAGTTGGAGGTAATAACTGAAAATCAGTTCTAGTTGTCATTTGCAAAGTTCTGGCGCTCTATGTACTTTTCACCGATAGTTCGGTTCTTAGTTACGATTTTTTTTCCGTCAGGGGGGTGGGGGGCAACTTCATAAAACTTCCGGAGAGTACCGTTCTAAATATTTGTCCGATCAAAAAAAGTTTCTATGTCCTTTTCATGCCTAGTTCGGTTCTTAGTTACGATTTTTTTTCGTCAGGGGGGTGGGGGGCAACTTCATAAAACTTTCTGGAGAGTACCGTTCTAAATATTTGTCCGATCAAAAAAAGTTGCAAAGCTATTCAACAGAACTTTCGCGGGGGCAACCAGAACTCCGAAAAAAATTCATGTTTGCGAGAAAAAAAAAATTGGTTTCGCTCAGAGCATTCCATCGTGCCATCAATCTACGGCTCAGTTGGAGGTAATAAACGAAAATCAGTTCTAGTTGTCACTTGCATAGTTCTGGAGTTCTATGTACTTTTCACCGATAGTTCGGTTCTTAGTTACGATTTTTATTCCGTCAGGGGGGTGGGGAGAAACTTCATGAAACTTTCTCGAGTGTACCGTTGTAAATATTTGTCTGATGAAAAAAAGTTGTGAAGCTATTTAAGAGAACTCTTGCGGGGGCAACCAAAACTCCGAAAAAACTTCATTTGTCCGAAAAAAAAATTTGGTTTCACTCAAAGCATTCCATCGTGCCATTAATATACTGCTCAGTTGGAGGTAATAAATGAAAATCAGTACTAGTTTCCACCTGCATAGTTCTGGAGTTCTATGTACTTTTCATCGATAGTTTGGTTTTTAGTTACGTTTTTTTTCCGTCAGGGGGTGGGGGGAAACTTCATATCACTTTCCCGAGTGTCTCGTTGTAAATATTTGTCTGATCAAAAAAAGTTGTGAAGCTATTTAACAGAACTCTTGAGGGGGCAACCAGAACTTCGAAAAAAAATGCATTCTTCCGAGAAAAAAAAAATTGGTTTCGCTCAAAGCATTCCATCGTGCCATCAATCTACGGCTCAGTTGGAGGTAATAACTGAAAATCAGTTCTAGTTGTCATTTGCAAAGTTCTGGCGCTCTATGTACTTTTCACCGATAGTTCGGTTCTTAGTTACGATTTTTTTTCCGTCAGGGGGGTGGGGGGCAACTTCATAAAACTTCCGGAGAGTACCGTTCTAAATATTTGTCCGATCAAAAAAAGTTTCTATGTCCTTTTCATGCCTAGTTCGGTTCTTAGTTACGATTTTTTTTCGTCAGGGGGGTGGGGGGCAACTTCATAAAACTTTCTGGAGAGTACCGTTCTAAATATTTGTCCGATCAAAAAAAGTTGCAAAGCTATTTAACAGAACTTTCGCGGGGGCAACCAGAACTCCGAAAAAAATTCATGTTTGCGAAAAAAAAATTTGGTTTCACTCAAAGCATTCCATCGTGCGATCAATCTACTGCTCAGTTGGAGGTAATAATTGAAAATCAGTTCCAGTTGCCACTTGCATAGTTCTGGAGTTCTATGTACTTTTCATTGGTACTTCGGTTCGTAGTTACGATTTTTTTCCGTCGGGGTGGTGGGGGGCAACTTCATAAAACTTTCTGGAGTGTACCGTTCTAAATATTTGTCCGATCAAAAAAAGTTGTGAAGCTATTTAACAGAACTCTTGAGGGGGCAACCAGAACTTCGAAAAAAATTCATTCTTCCGAGAAAAAAAAATTGGTTTCGCTCAAAGCATTCCATCGTGCCATCAATTTACGGCTCAGTTGGAGGTAATAAATGAAAATCAGTTCTAGTTGTCACTTGCATAGTTCTGGAGTTCTATGTACTTTTCACCGATAGTTCGGTTCTTAGTTACGATTTTTATTCCGTCAGGGGGGTGGGGAGAAACTTCATGAAACTTTCTCGAGTGTACCGTTGTAAATATTTGTCTGATGAAAAAAAGTTGTAAAGCTATTTAAGAGAACTCTTGCGGGGGCAACCAAAACTCCGAAAAAACTTCATTTGTCCGAAAAAAAATTTGGTTTCACTCAAAGCATTCCATCGTGCCATCAATATACTGCTCAGTTGGAGGTAATAAATGAAAATCAGTTCTAGTTTCCACCTGCATAGTTCTGGAGTTCTATGTACTTTTCATCGATAGTTTGGTTTTTAGTTACGTTTTTTTCCGTCAGGGGGTGGGGGGAAACTTCATATCACTTTCCCGAGTGTCCCGTTGTAAATATTTGTCTGATCAAAAAAAGTTGCGAAGCTATTTAACAGAACTCTTGAGGGGGCAACCAGAACTTCGAAAAAAAATTCATTCTTCCGAGAAAAAAAAAATTGGTTTCGCTCAAAGCATTCCATCGTGCCATCAATCTACGGCTCAGTTGGAGGTAATAAATGAAAATCAGTTCTAGTTGTCATTTGCAAAGTTCTGGAGCTCTATGTACTTTTCACCGATAGTTCGGTTCTTAGTTACGATTTTTTTTCCGTCAGGGGGGTGGGGGGCAACTTCATAAAACTTCCGGAGAGTACCGTTCTAAATATTTGTCCGATCAAAAAAAGTTTCTATGTCCTTTTCATGCCTAGTTCGGTTCTTAGTTACGATTTTTTTTCGTCAGGGGGGTGGGGGGCAACTTCATAAAACTTTCTGGAGAGTACCGTTCTAAATATTTGTCCGATCAAAAAAAGTTGCAAAGCTATTTAACAGAACTTTCGCGGGGGCAACCAGAACTCCGAAAAAAATTCATGTTTGCGAGAAAAAAAAAATTGGTTTCGCTCAGAGCATTCCATCGTGCCATCAATCTACGGCTCAGTTGGAGGTAATAAACGAAAATCAGTTCTAGTTGTCACTTGCATAGTTCTGGAGTTCTATGTACTTTTCACCGATAGTTCGGTTCTTAGTTACGATTTTTATTTCGTCAGGGGGGCGGGGAGAAACTTCATGAAATTTTCTCGAGTGTACCGTTGTAAATATTTGTCTGATGAAAAAAAGTTGTGAAGCTATTTAAGAGAACTCTTGCGGGGGCAACCAAAACTCCGAAAAAACTTCATTTGTCCGAAAAAAAATTTGGTTTCACTCAAAGCATTCCATCGTGCCATCAATATACTGCTCAGTTGGAGGTAATAAATGAAAATCAGTTCTAGTTTCCACCTGCATAGTTCTGGAGTTCTATGTACTTTTCATCGATAGTTTGGTTTTTAGTTACGTTTTTTTTCCGTCAGGGGGTGGGGGGAAACTTCATATCACTTTCCCGAGTGTCCCGTTGTAAATATTTGTCTGATCAAAAAAAGTTGTGAAGCTATTTAACAGAACTCTTGAGGGGGCAACCAGAACTTCGAAAAAAAATTCATTCTTCCGAGAAAAAAAAAATTGGTTTCGCTCAAAGCATTCCATCGTGCCATCAATCTACGGCTCAGTTGGAGGTAATAAATGAAAATCAGTTCTAGTTGTCATTTGCAAAGTTCTGGAGCTCTATGTACTTTTCACCGATAGTTCGGTTCTTAGTCACGATTTTTTTTCCGTCAGGGGGGTGGGGGGCAACTTCATAAAACTTCCGGAGAGTACCGTTCTAAATATTTGTCCGATCAAAAAAAGTTTCTATATCCTTTTCATGCCTAGTTCGGTTCTTAGTTATGATTTTTTTTCGTCAGGGGGGTGGGGGGCAACTTCATAAAACTTTCTGGAGAGTACCGTTCTAAATATTTGTCCGATCAAAAAAAGTTGCAAAGCTATTTAACAGAACTTTCGCGGGGGCAACCAGAACTCCGAAAAAAATTCATGTTTGCGAGAAAAAAAAAATTGGTTTCGTTCAGAGCATTCCATCGTGCCATCAATCTACGGCTCAGTTGGAGGTAATAAACGAAAATCAGTTCTAGTTGTCACTTGCATAGTTCTGGAGTTCTATGTACTTTTCACCGATAGTTCGGTTCTTAGTTACGATTTTTATTCCGTCAGGGGGGTGGGGAGAAACTTCATGAAACTTTCTCGAGTGTACCGTTGTAAATATTTGTCTGATGAAAAAAAGTTGTGAAGCTATTTAAGAGAACTCTTGCGGGGGCAACCAAAACTCCGAAAAAACTTCATTTGTCCGAAAAAAAAATTTGGTTTCACTCAAAGCATTCCATCGTGCCATTAATATACTGCTCAGTTGGAGGTAATAAATGAAAATCAGTACTAGTTTCCACCTGCATAGTTCTGGAGTTCTATGTACTTTTCATCGATAGTTTGGTTTTTAGTTACGTTTTTTTTCCGTCAGGGGGTGGGGGGAAACTTCATATCACTTTCCCGAGTGTCTCGTTGTAAATATTTGTCTGATCAAAAAAAGTTGTGAAGCTATTTAACAGAACTCTTGAGGGGGCAACCAGAACTTCGAAAAAAAATGCATTCTTCCGAGAAAAAAAAAAATTGGTTTCGCTCAAAGCATTCCATCGTGCCATCAATCTACGGCTCAGTTGGAGGTAATAAATGAAAATCAGTTCTAGTTGTCATTTGCAAAGTTCTGGAGCTCTATGTACTTTTCACCGATAGTTCGGTTCTTAGTTACGATTTTTATTCCGTCAGGGGGGTGGGGAGAAACTTCATGAAACTTTCTCGAGTGTACCGTTGTAAATATTTGTCTGATGAAAAAAAGTTGTAAAGCTATTTAAGAGAACTCTTGCGGGGGCAACCAAAACTCCGAAAAAACTTCATTTGTCCGAAAAAAAATTTGGTTTCACTCAAAGCATTCCATCGTGCCATCAATATACTGCTCAGTTGGAGGTAATAAATGAAAATCAGTTCTAGTTTCCACCTGCATAGTTCTGGAGTTCTATGTACTTTTCATCGATAGTTTGGTTTTTAGTTACGTTTTTTTTTTCCGTCAGGGGGTGGGGGGAAACTTCATATCACTTTCCCGAGTGTCCCGTTGTAAATATTTGTCTGATCAAAAAAAGTTGTGAAGCTATTTAACAGAACTCTTGAGGGGGCAACCAGAACTTCGAAAAAAAATTCATTCTTCCGAGAAAAAAAAAATTGGTTTCGCTCAAAGCATTCCATCGTGCCATCAATCTACGGCTCAGTTGGAGGTAATAAATGAAATTCAGTTCTAGTTGTCATTTGCAAAGTTCTGGAGCTCTATGTACTTTTCACCGATAGTTCGGTTCTTAGTTACGATTTTTTTTCCGTCAGGGGGGTGGGGGGCAACTTCATAAAACTTCCGGAGAGTACCGTTCTAAATATTTGTCCGATCAAAAAAAGTTTCTATGTCCTTTTCATGTCTAGTTCGGTTCTTAGTTACGATTTTTTTTCGTCAGGGGGGTGGGGGGCAACTTCATAAAACTTTCTGGAGAGTACCGTTCTAAATATTTGTCCGATCAAAAAAAGTTGCAAAGCTATCTAACAGAACTTTCGCGGGGGCAACCAAAACTCCGAAAAACATTCATGTTTGCGAGAAAAAAAAAATTGGTTTCGCTCAGAGCATTCCCTCGTGCCATCAATCTACGGCTCAGTTGGAGGTAATAAACGAACATCAGTTCTAGTTGTCACTTGCATAGTTCTGGAGTTCTATGTACTTTTCACCGATAGTTCGGTTCTTAGTTACGATTTTTTTTCCGTCCGGGGGGTGGGGGGCAACTTTATAAAACTTCCGGAGAGTACCGTTCTAAATATTTGTCCGATCAAAAAAAGTTGCAAAGCTATTTAACAGAACTTTCGCGGGGGCAACCAGAACTCCGAAAAAAATTCATGTTTGCGAAAAAAAAATTTGGTTTCACTCAAAGCATTCCATCGTGCGATCAATCTACTGCTCAGTTGGAGGTAATAATTGAAAATCAGTTCCAGTTGCCACTTGCATAGTTCTGGAGTTCTATGTACTTTTCATTGGTACTTCGGTTCGTAGTTACGATTTTTTTCCGTCGGGGTGGTGGGGGGCAACTTCATAAAACTTTCTGGAGTGTACCGTTCTAAATATTTGTCCGATCAAAAAAAGTTTCTATGTCCTTTTCATGCCTAGTTCGGTTCTTAGTTATGATTTTTTTTCGTCAGGGGGGTGGGGGGCAACTTCATAAAACTTTCTGGAGAGTACCGTTCTAAATATTTGTCCGATCAAAAAAAGTTGCAAAGCTATTTAACAGAACTTTCGCGGGGCAACCAGAACTCCGAAAAAAATTCATGTTTGCGAGAAAAAAAAAATTGGTTTCGTTCAGAGCATTCCATCGTGCCATCAATCTACTGCTCAGTTGGAGGTAATAAATGAAAATCAGTTCTGGTTGCCACTCGCATAGTTCTGGAGTTCTATGTCCTTTTCATGCCTAGTTCGGTTCTTAGTTACGATTTTTTATCGTCAGGGGGGTGGGGGGCAACTTCATAAAACTTTCTGGAGTGTACCGTTCTAAATATTTGTCCGATCAAAAAAAGTTGTAAACCTATTTAACAGAACTCTTGCGGGGGCAACCAGAACTCCGAAAAAAATTAATTTTTCGGAAAGAAAAAATTTCTTTTCACTCCAAGCATTCCATCGTGTCATCAATCTACAGCTCAGTTGGAGGTAATAAATGAAAATCAGTTCTAGTTGCCACTTGCATAGTTTGGGAGTTCTATTTACTTATCTCACATAAAAAGCACCTGGAACTAACTCCTATTCATTAGCAGAGCATACTTGTATTGTTGAGATATTAATAACCCTTTTTATCAATTATTTTAAAATATCTTGATGCCAGAACTCTTCTCGAATACACCAAACAATACCAAAACTGTAATATCTCACATAGAAAGCACCTGGAACTAACGCCTATCCATCAGCAGAGCATCCTTGTATAGTTGAGATATTCATAGACATTTTTAACAATAATTTGAGAATAGCTCGAAGCTATAACTATGGAACGCGATGGAATGCACGAGTGAACCCAAATTTCTTTTTGGGAAAATGAATTTTGTTGGAGTTCTGGTTACTTCCGTAAGAGTTCTGTTAAATATCTTCAGAACTTCTCCTCATCAGACAAATATTAACGACGGCACACTCGAGTTAATTTTGTGACGTTGCACCCTCCGCCCCCCTAACGAAAAAACATCGTTACCACGAACAGAACTATCAATTAAAAGTATATAGAACTCCAGAACTATTCGAGAGGCCACCAGAACTCTTCTGTTTTCCTTCGACTGAGCAGTAGATTGATGGCGAAATGGAATGCTTTGAGTGACACCAAATTGTTTTTTCGGATTTTTTTCGTAGTTCTGGTTGCCCCGGAGTTATTCTGTTAAATATCTTTCCAACTTTTCTTCACCAGACAAATATTTACAACGGCCCACTCGAGTAAATTTTGTGACGCTGCCCCCTCCACCCCCCTACCGAAAAAAAAATCGTTACTAACAACAGAACTATCAATAAAAAGTACATAGAACGCTAGATTTATGTCAGAGGCAACCAGACCTGATTTATTTTCATTCGACTGAGCAGTAGATTGATGGCGCAATGGAGTGTTTTAAGTGAATCCAATTTTTTTTTCTCGGAAAAATCAATTTTTTGTTTGGAGTTCTGCGTTAGTGCAGCCAGATCGCGCGCAAAAGTTACCACCTCTCTAGTCTCTTACGCGCCCGTCACTCAATCATAGTAGCGCGTGTCCGTGAGAGAGCGACGCTCGGACATCTTGGGAAAGAGCCGAGCGCGGTCGAAGTTTCCCGACTGCGCCTTCGGCAGCTACACCCATACGCTGAGGACGTTCATGTACGGCCAAGCCGAAAAGAAGGCTGCGAGGGAAAAAGCAATCTAAGCACGACTCGCGCGTGACGTCACCCGACGGCACGACTCGCGCGTGACGTCACCCGACGGCACGCGCGAGGCTTTTAGATGATTCCAATGCTTATTTAGCTCTTGATTCTCTGCGTTATTAATGTACACAAAAAAATGTTTCGCGCACTCTGATTGCTTATTTTTTTAGTTTATACGTTAATTTAAATATAGCAATCAATCTAAATTACAACTTATTTATGTTCTAAAAAATTATTTACGCTTTACTCACATCCGTTCTTATGCGAAATAAATTATAATTCCTAAAAGTAAGCGGAAATATATTTATATTCGTATTATTACATTAATTCTCATACTCTTATCAAGCGATAAAGCATTTTCCCCAGTTAGTGTCAGGCACCTGGAACCAACGCCTATCCATCAGCAGAGCATCCTCGTATAGTTGAAATATTCATAAACATTTTTACCAATTATTTAAAAATATCTGGAAGCCAGAACTATTTTCAAATACGTTAAACAATACCAAAACGATAATATCTCATACAAAAAGCACCCAGCACCCACGCCTATCCATCAGCATATATCTATAGGAAGTAGCACAACAAAAATATTCTGTCACTTTTTTTTTGGTCAAATCACCAGAACTATTGCCAAAAACTATCAGGAACTATAGAACTTAGCCGCATGTACAACCAACTCCCGGTAATTTATCATTTTCTGCAAATTGATCTGCTACGGGAAGTTAGAAAATCAGTTTTTTAATTACCTTTTGTTTCAAAATCACCAGAATTATTTATAGAAACCATCAGGCACTATAGAACTCGACTGTATGTGACGAGAACTCTCATTTAATTTTGATCTGCTGGCAAATGCTCTGCTAACTTTACTGACACGTAACGTACGCCCTACTTATGATACTTTTAATGTACTTTCGAGGAAACGAGGAAATTAAAGGTGACGTTTCAGCGTTTTTGGAATCCTTGAGGAGGTAACATCGAGAGTGTATTCAATTTAGTATTTCGACAACATATTGTTTGTTGGTTATCTACTTGCTAGGGTAGTATATGATTGCATACGCTTGCTCGCATTTCCGGGTAAGCGAAGAGACAGAATAACGTACACAGATCACAATTCGAGCGAAAAAGGCCTAGAGTTCAAAGGGTTATTTCGCAAGTTTCGCAAAATTATAAGCGTAAGTGCACACTGTAAGCATAGCACTTCTGTACGTGGCACAACTCACAGGACGAACTATTATCCCCGTACGATAGTACCTTGCCTACGCGAAGCGCTTCGCTTATAGCCACCCGACGGAATGTTGGCAAAATACATTCGGGTAATGTCTTCGCGGCCAGAACATTGATATTTCCCAACATGGCGACAAGGCGTTCAAAATCCACGAATGACCGCTCTAATTTTTTGCCTCATACAATAATTTGGCTATTCTTTATGTTTAAATAATTAGTTATTGTAATCCTGGTATTTATTATAAGCATTGTCATCTTTGTCGATTTTCATTGATGAAATGAATGCTTTCAATGATGAACAGAATTACAACAGATATATAAGTTTCATCCCAATCAATTATATATATCTTTGATGAGGTAAAAAGCAAAGTAGCTTTTCTTTAGTTCTTAGACACAGGGTCCACTTTTCAGAACATGTCAATGTTCTGGCCGGGTAAACATTACGTGAAGATGTACTTGCTCGCAAAGTATCCCGGCCAGAAGATTGTAATTTCCAAACATAAAGGATAAGCCGTAAAAAAACGATTTTGCAATCTTCCCTGTTTGTTCCATGGGAGGGCTCGGTCAGGTAAATCAGACAAGGGAAGTCTGGTTAGGGCCGGACACAAGGTAGGGAATGCCCGGTCACATTTTTGCACGTGTTATGTGTTTAAAAACAAAGCTTTTGCTGTGTAACGATTTTACATGTTTTCGCGCTTTCATTTTACTGAACTTCTCAATAACGTCGTTGAAATCTATTTCCCTTGAAACTTTCCTTTCAATTGATAGAATGGACAGATTGACGAGGCGTTTTTGGTTCATCGTAGATTGAAGATAATTTTTTTATGAATTTCCGTTTAGAAAAACTTCTCTCGCATAATGCGACCGAGACACAAATGGTCAAGAAGTATTGGATTATAGTTTTAAGGCTTTCACGGCTTTTTATGTAATGAGAAGAGTATGTGGCTTCCGGATGGAGGCCATGTTGAGGATCGGCGTTTTGCCGACGTTTCGCAAACGTTACAGTCTGCATCATCAGGGCTGAGAGCTCCGATACTGAGGCTCTTCCTTATACAGTTGCAGTCATCGTTCCAGATCGCTGCACCAGCCAATCAGATGTTTTTAATTGATCAGCTGGTCAACTAAAAAACCGGGAGGACGGTGTGCCAAATAGGATTGACGTGATATCCTCCATCTCTGTTGAGATTGTCTGGACGTTTTCGGATTTCCAAGCTTTCTCGGTGTTTCCTGGCAAAATAGCCGTTTGATGGGGCCAGACTTTGGGCTTTGTCGAACTGAATGGCGTGACCAGTCTCCATCCAATGTTCGGCCAGCGCTGATTGTGTAATATGGCCATATTTGATACACCGTTGGTGTTCTTTGATCCGTGTACTGATCTTCCTCCCGGTTTCTCCTATGCACATTTTACCGCGTGAGCAGGGTATTTTATACACTCCTGGTGCACTTAATGATGGTCTGGGGTCTTTTGCACTCGGAACCACTTGTGCTAGTTTCTTCCGGGGTTTGAAGATGTCTCGCACGTTATGTTTTCCAAGGACCTTGCCTATGCGATCGGTTATGCCCTGAAGGTATGGAAGGGAAGTTGTTGCGGTTATTTGTCCTTCTTTCTTCCCATCAGATGCTGTAACCGTTTTCGGATCAGCTATTTTCTTTTTAGATTTTTGGTCGTTCTTTCGATGTTGCCTGGCTTCTTGTAGCCATTATCTCCTAAAGCTTTTCGTAGGTGTTCTAGTTCAACCTCCAGGGAGTCTGGTTCGGAGATAGCTAGACCTCTGTAGACCAGAGAGCTTATGACCGACTGTTTTTGGGAAGGGTCGCGATGGGACGTAGCTTGGAGGTATCTATCCGTATGTGTTGGCTTTCGGTAAACTTTATGGCCCAAAGTGCCATCGTTTTTCCGTTGGACCAATACATTCAGAAAAGGGATTTGATTTTCCTGTTCTATCTCCATGGTGAATTGAATATTGGGGTGCTGGGAGTTGAGGAAGGTTAAGAAATGATTGAGGTTTTCTTTGTCGTGACTCCAAATACCGAAGGTGTCATCGACATATCGGAACCAGGTGGAGGGCTTGAGGGGAGCTTGTTGCAGAATTCTGTTGTCGAAGTTCCCCATAAAGATGTTGGCGATGATCGGAGAAATAGGGGAACCCATGGCTGCGCCTGAAGTTTGTTCATAAAACTGGGATTGAAATTGGAAATATGTAGAGTTTAGGCAATGTTCTATGAGGGGCAGTACGTTAGAGGCAACTTTTTTTTATTTTTCAACTATGCTTAGGGTTTCATTGGTTGGGACGTTTGTAAACAGGGATACAACATCGAAACTCACTAAAGAATTCTCATTAACCAGCTGATCAATTAGAAAACATCTGATTGGCTGGCGCAGCGATCTGGAACGATGACTGCAACTATATAAGGAATACCTGAGACACGAGAGCCTAAGTATGGGAGCTTTCAGCCCTGATGATGCAGACTGTAACGTTTGCGAAACGTCGGCACAACGCTCATCCTCAACACGGTCTCCATCCGGAAGCCACATACTCTTCTCATTACATAAAGAGCCGCGAAAGCCTTAAAACTAAAATCAGACGCCTTCACGGAAAGGCTATTTTGGGTTGTGTTAACACCTTTTCCAAACTCAGGAAACCTCTGCACATCCTAAAAAGGTGCCGCGACCATCGAGTGGTACCAAAATGTTTTCAATTAAAAAATCCCTTTCCATCAAAACAAGCCAAAACTATCCTCCACCAGGCCTTGCTGAGACTGGCGAAGGAGAGAATATCTGTCACCAAAAAACTTTTGGACCAAAATTCCCAAAAACTCCTTAAACTTCACCTACGCCTTTCTGACTCTGACGTTAGCAACATAGGCAGTCCTATGTTGCTAACCTTTGCAGGAACTCGTAGGCCTCAACAACTCCTGCCTGGCCCATTAAACAGCTATTTTTCCAGGAAACACCGAGAAGGCTTGGAAATCCGAAAACGTCCGGACAATCTCAACAGAGACGAAGGATATCACGTCAATCCTATTTGGCACACCGTCCTCCCGGTGTCTTTAATTGATCAGCTGATCAATTAAAATCATCTGATTGGCTGGTGCAGCGATCTGGAACGATGACTGCAACGATATAAGGAATACCTGAGACACGAGAGCCTCAGTATCGGAGCGCTCAGCCCTGATGATGCAGACTGTAACGTTTGCGAAACGTCGGCACAACGCTGATCCTCAATACGTCCTCCATCCGGAAGCCACATACTCTTCTCAAGTATTGGATTGTAAGTGATAAACAGGGCAACAATTCACTGAAGTCCCATTTAATAATAATACAGGTTTGATACAGGTTTGGAAACGGCCACGATACGTTAGGCGCGCTAAGCCGATACACTTTTCTTTACATTTTTCGCCACTACGTGGCATTGATGTTGACGGGTACGGGTGCGACATGGACAGAATAGCTTCTGTCTGTCTTTGCCACTCTGCAGATCTAAACTGATTGATAGACCTATTCTCTGTAAAGTCGCAGCTACGAAAACTCTTTTCCTTGTCACATTTTGTTACGTTTAATCCTGAATGTTTTCTCTAAACATTCGGTGACCGGCTGTTTTTATTGTCGTTACGAAATCTTTACAATATTTTACACGTGTGAGCAGATCTGGCATCTAGAGTCAATTAGTGTTCAAATTACTACATAGAAATGTGGCCAGCGCGTTATCTCCATAAAACGCCGTATAAATGAGAGCTTTTTTAGAGTCGTCATTTTTCGTGAAAAGTTCGGTAAATTGGCTCGCAACTTTACCAGTATACGGGGATGTATTTTTACTCGATTATAGACGAAAATCAATGAATTGTTAAATATTGGAGGTCGCGAAACAAATGCCTCAAGAGCATGAGACACACAGACCGAGGTTATCATTCACATGACAACATGAAAATTATAAGTGGGGGCGAAGGGTGAGATTACAGAAGACCGTGGGTGGGGGATATCCTCCGATAGGAGCGACGCATGTGGCGGCGAGCGGAACAAAAAGTGGATCTTGTAACGGTGCCTCACGGCATTATTGAAATGTGGCTTCGGTTCCAGACCTGTATGTACGACTGTGGGTCAGGAAAGTACCGCAGCGGCTAACAGTGTCGCCAACTTAAGTTCTAGTTCAGACGATAACTACATTCATACAGATTTTTTTCAAAATGTGTTCTTCTGTTTCAGACTACTCGGATCGCCGCAATCTGTGCGCCCGATTGGACGAGCGTCTCACGCCACGAACTACATAACAGCGCATAACTTGTATAGATTTTAATAAAGTATTCCATAAAAATTTGTGTTGCTAGTTGAACATGTCGTAATGTGCGTAAAAAACCCCGGCACTGTAGGTTTAATAGTTTTCGAAAAATGAATTCCTAAAAATTACTTAAAAAACAAGCTCCTAGACGGTAATGCCCCCTTAAGTAATTCATTTTATGTTGGGCTGAAACATTCTTTTCTATATTCTATATTCTCAAAAATATATTTAAAACAAATAGGATCGTAGTAGGCCGTGAAACAAGGAAAAAACCTATTCGATTTAAAGGTCCTATATAAATTAAAAACAAAAAATTGGCAGTGCAATGAAGAATGTGAAAAGATGGTGGTTTCCGAAGCAACAGCGAACTGCTCTCTTCGAACTGCATGTCAAGCCTTGATTTTGTGCCCTGATCAGGCCTTGATTTTTTACCCTGATTAGGCCTTGATTTTCTACCGTGATCAGGCCTCGATTTCTTACCCTGATCAGGTCGAAGTTAGGGATCGCGTTTCAAAAATGATCAGGGCTTTTGATAAAAAGTCCTGATGAAGACCGGAAAAATAATTCAGGAGGCCTGATCAGGTTTTCCTTGTAGCTGGAGCAAGATGTCTACTCGGGTTGTGGATTATAATAAAAATGTTGAACCAAAAGGATTTAAAAAAGTGTTCGTTACGTTCCAATAGTGTGGCACTTGATCACTGCGCGGTGCAGTAGGTCGCACAGACGGGAGTATGGAATTATCGAAACGCCATATATTGGCTCACTCCTGCACAGGGTAGTTTGCAGGAAGCTGGTATCCTGGTGAAGGACGAAATGGTATAGGGAGGGCCAGAGTAGCCCCACCCAAAGGGAACAGGATTGATGCATCTGTGATGGGGAAGGAGGTGGAGGCAAAATTGCATCGGTGCAGTCGCTAGTAGGTTGCCAGGTGCTCTTCGAATCTCGATAACGTCAAAGGATCAAACAGCTCGAGGACGCGGGTGGGCCGGAAAGAACGAAATACCTATGCGACCAACGATCCACGGTACCGATCATCCAATAGGGAGAAGGAGAGCCACCTCCTCCCCTCGTTCCCTCTATCTTTTTCTATTTTCCTACTTTCTCAACCCGCCCTTTATAACCTGCAGAGTTTTAAAGGTACATGTGAGCGGTGGCAAACTTTACCGCATATGCGAGCCGTGAAATATTGTCCACGACCTCGGGCCTCTCAACAACGAGTATATCATTTGAAAATACTTGAAGTGTGCGGCCCGACTGGCGTTGAGGAGCCTCGGAAAGCCCAGAAGTGGCTAACGCTCGTTGCGATCGTAACTCTTCTGACGGGTGCACTGCTACACGTCGACCGATCCTGGCAGCACGTACACAGGCCTCGTATGCCGAATGCGTGGCCGGGAAAGCCCACGTAGCCACACAAATACGCCGACGTGTCGTGCCTCGCGGTCTTTCATTTCGCGAGGTTATGAAAAGAGAAAAGCACGAAAAATAACCGGCAAAAGTCGAGAAGCCGACACTTCTCCAGGATATTGCCACATTCGTGTGTTATTTTTTTCTTTCGGGATTTTTTTTGAAGGATGCACAACGCGAATCTGCAAATAGAAAAAGATTTCGGACGATATGGAAGAGAAAGAAATTAAAAGATCTCAAGAGTTGTTCGTTGCGCTCCGATGGTGCAAACTTCTACATCGTAATGTGGAAACGTGTACGTAGGAAGCGGAGGAGTTGGTGGAAACAACGTTGCGGATAGTTTTAAGGTAGTAGTCTCGCCAAAGCGTTTTTCTATAGATGTTTTCTTTATTTCGAGGACACATTCAAGATACTATTAAGTGATTACCTGCAAAATTTCGAAAGGTTTTACCGTTCTGTATTCGAGATATTGGCATTCAAAGATTGCACGGTTTTACACGTGTTCTTATGGGGAACGCTGGAAAATTTCACATTTCATGCAATAACGTCGAAACTTTTCGACAGATTTTTCTTGAAAAATACTCAATTACAGAGGAACATGTGACGAAGTGGGTAAGGAAAAGTCATGAATTTTGACCGTCTAGTTTCAGAGATATAGCGATCTAAATTAAGCAATATCTAGCGACGCTAGCGTCACGAAGCGACTGGAACAGACCAGGGCCGGCGATCTGGCAGCTCTGCAAGCGTTCGGCGCATTCATCGGTAGAAAATGTATCTAAAGACGCGGCAGATTTTTTACATTTACTTTTTTATATTACTATATATATACATACATATATATACATATATATATATATATAATAGATATACGCTATATATAATATATGATATATAATATATTATAAAAGTTCGTTGAAACAATAAAAAACTTTTATTAACAATTCATCGAAGTGAAATTCATCAATTCAACGACTCACTATACGATGTCCCACATTTTCGTTGTTCATAGCCTCTAAATGGTTCTTCTTCCCGTTTCTCTTTTTGCACGGGTCATCATTTCGACCACTTTTTTATGTTTGGCGATCGTTTTTCGTTTGGCAAATTTGCCATTATGCTGCACTTGTTCCATTATTCCATTTTATACTAGATTTCACGACAAAAATTCGCTCGTCTTGCGACGTTGCCACGATATCCGAGCCCGCTAGACTACAGTGTGTGCCTATCCGTATACGCAGAGTGTGTACGTATTAGTAGCCGGAAGGGATAGTCTGATAAAAATGTGACGGTTAGGTGATGGAGGGAACGTCGTTATTATTGGATCTCTAAACATTATAATAGGTGTTTTCTTCATTACTTTATAAGTTTTTACATCCTGATAAGAAGTACAACCTACATTTTCAAGGTATTTCGCAATATTTCGAAGCTTTCATCGAATGAGCGGAGAATAAACTTTTCAACGGTCTCCTTCGCGACTGGACCATTTTTTATATTAAACTTCGTGAAATGCGATTGAAACAATTTGTTTTAAATCGCCTCTTTTTCTTGGCATTTCGTTTTTTGGCATTTCTTTCAGAGATCCCCAACTTTTGCAACTTGGCCACCACATTAGCCGACAAATATCATACTATTGTGTATCACCAAATACAAGAAAAAGCATAAAATCCAAAGTTTTTACTCGTCCGATTACAAGCGACAGCGAGGCAAAGAAATTCCGAATCCATCTTTCTTCCGAGCACCGTCAACGGGGAACGTTTCCCGTGAGTGCACGAGTGCACCGGAAACTTGCCGTCTGAAAAAAAAAACGACACAGAGAGGGGCTCGAGGGCGCGAGCAAGAAAATCCCAAGCACCGTAATTGGCCGTGGTGTGAGCAAAGCGCAAAGACTCCTGTGCGCTTCTCGACGAGTTTTCGCCTGAAAAGAACCGAAGCTTTATCGTTGACGAGATATCGTTGCGATCCTTTGATGCAGTATTCACACCCTCGCGCGCATCCGACCCACTTTTCACTGCGTGTTCCTTCGCTTCGACAGGAAGCTGCTTCGGCTTCGACGAAAGAAAAGTTTCGCATTTTGATCGCCAGTGGATGTAGGATGCACTGTGGAAAATCTTTGAAAGAGAACGCACACGGCACGTTTTATATTCTCTTACGTATGGTAGTTCTTTGCTGCTCCCTGTGCTATTGGCGTTATTAAATGACGTTGGGGGAACACTCGTTCAAATACTTGTATTTGCCATAAAAAAATGTTACGCGAAATGATATTGTTAGCTGAAACAATGAAAACATTTATCGACGATATATCGATCGATATATCCCAATAAATAATTAGGTACATTATGAGCATACCAATGTCAACAATTGATCTACAATGGGAAGGATATGTTTCTTTACGGAACACATTCATGCATGAACGTATATTCAGATCGTACATTATTCACCCAATCTGCGCGTGTACACGGCAAACATTTATACTAATTTGCACATTGATCCCGGCATAAATTGGTTCTTCGTCCCATTCCGGAGTCCACCCATTTCAAGCCACTGCACATTATCAAAACTACCTGAGGCATAATCTATCAGCGAGCACACAATTTTTTCGCCCTTTAAGGCGGTGACGGGTGAAAAAAATCATTTTTTGCATTTTCTCAAAGTATGCATATTTAAGAATATGTGAACAAAATTTCAAGGTGAAATATTGAAAATTGACCAGGTTACAGATGATTTAGTAAGAGCGGATAGCGCAACGATTTACGAATATTAACACTTCCAATCGTGTTTTTCTCGAAACGACTTTTCACGACCTGGCCGGAATCGAAACTCTAGCTATAATTTTCTGATTTTCAATTAAAAAAAAAGAAATTCCGTTATTGCCATAGCTATCGTTATACCTAGCTGTTTTTTAAATGTAGTATTATTGAATATACTATTGAATATACCCTTGAATATAAGTAATTTTTTTTCTTCAAAATTACACTTTTTTAAAAGGAATTATCACAGTGTAACGGGTCGAAAAATACCTGATTTTTGCGATATTTTTTTCGATGGTTAAAATACGCTAATCAGTCTGATTTTTATCATGTCAACTCAACACACTCATGGAGAACAGAAAATACATTTTTAAACGTTTATTTTATTTTTTGTTTACATTTTTTTGACGGTTGCAAATGTCTTTGAAAAAAGGAGTCCTCACGGTGTACACGGTTGTGGCCGTAAATATTATCTGAAACAAGATTTGCTAAAAGCTTCTTTTCGCATTTCAATTGAAAACAAAAGGCGGCTGAAACGAAAGGGAACACACGGGAAAAAAATCCTGTACATTTTGATAGAAATCCCATAAAAATGTACTGTGTCTCACATCAATAGCGCCTCTCGGTACAAAAACTTCGATATTTGCTACGTAAAACTCTAAAAAGTGTACGCCATGTTTCACACAATGAACTGTTGGACTATTGAGTTTATGCTAAGCGATCGATAAATTTTAGCAGTGTGAAACTGTGAACAAGTAGATGAACCGACTCACGACTTTTTACAATGTGGACCTGTGAACAGTAGATGAACCGCCTCACGAATTTTTACAATGTGAAACTGTAAACAGTAGATGGACCGACTCACGAATTTTTATAATGTGAAACTGTAAACAGTAGATGGACCGACTTGCGAATTTTTACTATGTAAAACTGTTAGAAGTAAACGAGCCGACCCACGAATTTTTACATTTAAGGGGGGATTGTCTTTTTTTTTCGCAAAATTTACCGCTTTTTGGGAATTTTTTTGTGAAGAAAGTATACGACGGAAAACTTGTGAAACTTGGCATATAGTTTTATTGATCTGTTTACTACATACAAAAAATTTTTTAAACAATTTCATCAAAAAATCCGTCTCCCACCCCCCTCGACGCGCGATGGTCCTTTTTTGATGGTGTGCACGATTTCTCAAAAACTATTCAACCGATTGCCTTCAAATTTGGACAGAATGCTCAGCTGACATCCTTTCATCGTTTGATGAAGCAAAAAAGCAATACGTTTAATAGTTTTTTATTTATAACAAAAAATCGATCAATTTTTTTCGGAAAATCGATACTTCAAGTTCAAAACGTCACCAAATCGTCAATTTTTTTTCTCCTTCATCGAACGGTAGCTATATGTGTCTAAAGTAAAATGCTTTTTGGGTTTTTGTTGCAGGATGAACGTGAAGGCTGTAATCGTGCACACCATCAAAAAAGGACCATCGCGCGTCGAGGGGGGTGGGAGGCGGATTTTTTTATGAAATTGTTTAAACATTTTTTTGTATGTAGTAAACAGATCAATAAAACTATATGCCAAGTTTCACAAGTTTTCCGTTGTATACTTTCTTCACAAAAAAATTCCCAAAAAGCGGTAAATTTTGCGAAAAAAAAGACAATCCCCCCTTAAAAATGTTATACAATGAATGACTTCATTGACAAATGTTTACACTGTGAAATAGCAAATAATGCAGATAGTGAATAGCTTTATGTAAATCAAGCATCATTATACGTGAAAGCGAGATAGAAAAGTACAAATACAATACTCACTTCGTTTTTTTGTCCTCTTTTGAGCAGCAACAAATCTTTCACGGCACTTTTTCTTCACTAACAGCTTGTCCTTGTTCACTGTGTGTGTGTGTCCGTTTTCACATTGATTATAAATAATTGTCGTTTCTCGAAGACACTGCGCAAAACTTTACGCCACGAGATCCAAAAGAGCACTGAGTAGATGTCGAGACTGAGGGCGACCACGCGATAGAATTTTTCTTTGTTGATTTAGGCGTGCAGGTTTGAACGCCTTAACCCCCGAGTTGACGCGGTCGCGCGTTTACAGTGCACATTGTAAAAATTCGAGGTACACGCGGTGTACCGCGCAATGTCGGCTGTAACTTCTAATGAGCGCTTTGAAATTTTTTTCATGTATCACACTAATAAATTAAAATATCCGTATTAGTATTCAACAACCCGTTATCAAAATATGCTTTGCCCGATTCGTTAAAAAATGACAATTGACTCTGTAAAAATTAAATCTGTACGTATTGAATAATACAGAGCTACGGTACAATTTACAAGGTGTACACTGCAGTTTTAAATTTAAACTCACACCACATTTTTCAGAAGACAATACCAAATTTCAATAGAATTTAATCTCATTTTTAACATTTGCTTGTTGAAGAATTTTATGGTTCAAATCAGTGATTACTAGTCTAATCTCACTTTTTTTTTGAAGGTACTCCGTATATTTTACGCATTGAGTACCGCGATATCTTATATTTAGTTTGTAAATTCGACGGTTTACTTTATCGCGGTGATCATTATGATTTTTTTACAGTTTGAGTCTGCATTTCCATCGTTTCGAATAGTAAAAAAGCACGTCTGATCCATTATTTTTTCCTAAAAGTGCTGTAACATGATTGGTTTACAGTGTGAAACTGCATTATGTTTATCTTTCCTCAATAATGTATAAACACAAACTATTAATTTTGACGAATCATTTTTTTCCGTGTACTGTATGCGGTAATCGTCGGAACGGTATATTTTCAAATTTCTCGCCAGCTCGATATCTATTCAACCGATACAAGCTGTCGAGTGGCAAAAGTTGCGAGAACTTTGCCGAATGGGAAAATTGTATCCACGCGGAGAAACTCGTCAAGAAAATACAGCTTTGCACAAATTTCACTTCTTGGGCTGTCCCTTCCCATGTTGTTTCGAAAATGCAATTATAAGTTGCGCGAATGGTAATGTCATGCGGGAATTGTGCTTGGAGAAGGTGCGTCGTTATATATGCAGACACATACACACTCACGCACGAAGCCGCGCACGCAGACACATCCGCGCGCGCGTAAATACAGGGTGGGTCAGCAGAAATTAGGCACGCGGGAAGACTTCCCATTTTTTAGCTCTGTTGGTTGGCTCTTAGCACATGTTGGAACTCCATACGCCTTATTAAGGGGCCAATCCACTTTGAAAATTTCAAAAAATCGAAAGCAAGCTGGACGTGAAGAAATCGACGATGATGAGCAATCAGAAGGGATTTTGTACGGTGCAGGAATTGCCGATTGAGTTTAGGTAAGAGTTTTTCATAGTAAAAACTTCAAACGCGTTTTTATCGAAACAACGTTTTCAAAATCTAGCTCCATCGTATCTCTAAAACTAATAAACCGATTCTCTTGAAATTTGAACCACATATTGTAAACATGATTCGCAACGAGATGATCCTCGATGGTTCTAAAATTTGGATTTTTCCTTTTTTTTTTGCGAAAAACTGCAAAAAAAACGCGTTTTTTTTACTTTTTTCGTTTTTCATCTGCCATTTTTTTTATTTTTCGATAAAACTTTATATCCGAGGGTCATTTTGTAGCTGGTGTCATACGGAATCTAATGCACTTTGATTTTTTTGTTTCAGAAAAGCCGTTGCCGAGTTGTGATGGAGCTACCTAGCCCACCTATTTTTGAGGCGTTACGTTAAACTATAGTTTTTGTACTTGAAAATGAATAAAAATGGATTACATTTTTTTTTAATGTATTTCAAGACTATTTATCAAGCCCAACAACTTTTATATTCAAATCTTTTATAAAATCCTCAAAAAAATCGCGAAAATAGCCTTTTACCGTGGCTCCAAAGTGGACTGGCACCTTAAGGCAGTGTAGTTGTTTAAAAATCTAAAAACATCGACCTTAAATTTTCGTATTAATATTCTACAGACCTTTTTGAATATGAGAAAACCGTTTAATGATAGGTACTCATAAAATTAACCGAGTTATAGAAACTATGATGCGTTTTTCTTAAAACTACGCTTTTCAAATCGGCAACCACGATATTTAGATAAGCAATCGGCCGATTGAGCTCAGATTTGACATATTCCTTCAATAGACGTTGGTAACAGCATTCGAGGTATTTTTTTTTATAACTCGTAGAATGATCGAATAAATAGGAAAAATTAATAATCAAAGTTTAGCATGCAGCGAATTTTGTACTTTTTGTAGCCGAACCTGGTATCAAACAGTACAACACTCATACAGATTAAGAAGATGTTTGATTTTTTTCTGATTCATACAACGTCCACAACATTGGTCGCCAATTGAGGGCGTCCTCCGCCCACCGTTGTAAACAAACTTACAAAAGTACATGATAATAATATGACTATTTTCAATTTGTACATATTCTTGAAGGATCAATAAACATGTGTAAAAAATTTCAGAAAGAAAACTCATTTTCTTTATAAAAGTTAAAGATTATTCCATCCTAAAAATCACCTCCAAAACAGCGCTCTAGATAACAATACTGCGCAATTTGAATTGCTTTTTATAAACGATTTTAGGATTCAAGTACACACGAATCACTGCGTTATTAAATAATGAATAAAATAGTTTCAATTGAAGTCATCTTTTCAAAGCTGGAATTCATTAAAGTGCTTTAAACAAACAAAAGCGGGTTATAAACATGCAATAGTTCTCAAAATGTTCGCTTTTTTCAAAATGATTAACCGATGAAACAAAATTGCATGGTCCAAAAATTGCGAAGGAGACCAAACATGATGTTATTCAAAGAAAAAATGCGTTCTCTCGGAAAAGTATATTCATATGAGTGCATGACTGTGACCAATTTTTAAAGATGTATAAATGGAAAAAGGAGGGGTAATTCGTTCATTTTGTTTTCAAATCATCATGTAATTTTTTTTTTAACTATTCGATGATTACTAATTTCGTTGTAATTTTTCTATGAGTAAATTATTGTTCGAAGAAATAATTTATACAGTATATTTTAATGGTAGAAATAACACAACTCGAATTGACTTATCACCAAAGAACACTAACCCAAAGGTGCACATCGGGTCTGCCTGGACCCGAAGCGCACTTTCACCAATTGCAGAGTAAAAATAGAAAATAGTCAATAAAAAAAAGCAATAATCATTAGGATCGCTTCTCACCAAGGTAAATTTAATTGAGAAAGGGGTCTCAACTCGACAGCTATCTGCTATCGCAGGTGGCGTGTTTCGCAATCGATGTGGGGTTATTATGGTGCCCACATGCTGCTTCTAGCACTAGAAAAACATAGTTTCCCTTCGAAATTACCAAATTTATATCCGTCTCGAGCTAATTCCCGCTTTACTCATGTTCGTATCTCAAGGCCATTCCAAGGTCACGTCAGTTAATTTATTTTATTTAAAAAAAAACATCTGCGAATAGCGGGATAAAAAATGGGGCTTCCCATTGTGAAAAGTGGAGTTGATCTTGAAATCTGTTTGTTATCGCCCCTTAAGAAGTAGGAAAAAACCAAGGCGACCAAAAAGTACATCTTGATGTAACCTTCAAACTGTGTCTTCGATTTTTTCGTGTAAAATGCATATTTGTAGGAGTTTTAAACCGTCTAATTTCTAGTGAGTCCACCCGGTATATCTAAGACGACTTATTTTTTAGCATTAATCGAGTAGACACGTGTGATTTCGTAAACTCGGGATGTTTATCGAATAGTTGAGTTTGCATTCGGGAGACAAGTCTGGTAATCCCGTGAAGTGCAAGAGGGATTTCTCATTGCCGTCTCAATTCTCGCACCGCTAATAATACACATTGGATAGGGCGTGTACAGGCCCCCCGTACAGGCCTCATCACCACACGGTTAGGTCGCGCACCGGGAATTCCGTATAACGAATCCTCCGGGGCTGTTTCTAACACTTCGAAGCTCGTTCTCCCTCGCACTCGTTCGGTCGTTACGTGCCACTTTCGAGACTCGCGGATAATTGAAAGTGCTTTTATCCTACGTTGCGCGCGTATATAGAAATCGCAGGGCTCTCAACGTGCTCGCTCGCACGCTCTAAAGTTCATACGATTATTTCGCGGCATGATAATTTCAACGGAGAAGCGCCCGTAAAAACATTCGCTCAACTCCACGAAATACTCACTTGCTGTCACAAAACTGTGCGGATGTGATTCGTTTTGTTCACTCGTTATAAGGATCAACAAATGTAGAGTCGAGTGGCACGTTAATTAAGGATTATCCGCGGTAACCCCCAATGTACCTTCGTATACAAAGTGGCTAATTTTTGTTTTTTTAAGCATCAAATTAGTCGACTTTTTTACGGTGCCACCCTTGAGGGATGCGGCGTTATTTTGGGGAAAACTGAAATGGGGTCTTTGCGGTTCATTTTGGAAAAAATCAATTAACCGAGCTGAAAATACTTTGATTTCTGAAATAAAGCGTTTTTTCAAAACGATATGACGACACATTAGTGAGAGGACTGAAGCCCCTCGCGGAGACTCATCTCTAATTTTTAGGATTTTACGTGGAGCAAAAGGCCAGCGTGCTTCTTGATGTACACATACAACACAGGAGAAGTATTGAAATATCTTTTTGCAACATTTTTATACAATTTTTAGTCGGAACAAATGCAGTGCGAGAGGAAGCATTTGCGAATTCTTAAAAAAACAGCGATATTATTTTTTAGTACTTGGTACTTCTCCAGCATTTTTTCGAGGGTGTCTCAAAATGACCTGATATTTTTAATTGCGCGCCATTTTTTTTGTGGTGAACATAGAGTACTAATCTTTGGCAACTGGCATCAGGAAGTATTGAGGTTGGGTCATGGAGAATTACACGATCGAGCAACGCATAGAACTTGTTATTTGCTGCATTGTTACTGCATAGTTATTGCAGACGAAGTTTCATGGTCGTTTCATCTCGCACCGCGGCGATATGAATTGCCCACCAAGATCGTGCGATTTTACACTATTGGACTTCTTTCTTTGGGGTTTTCTAAAAGGAAAAATGTATACCAATGATCGTCAGACCATTCCGGAGCTCAAGAAAGCAATTCGACGCACGATTAATAAAATTAGTCCACCATTATGCCAAAGTGTCATGAAAAATTTCGTCAAAAGGATGAACGTTTGCAAACAGGGATGATGCGGCCATTTATCGGATATTATGTTCCACACATAACCTATATGTTTGTACCTTATATTGAAATTAAATATTTGCACTTTCAAAATACATATTACATCTTATTAATAAATACAAATGTCAGGTCATTTTGAGATACCCTTTATCTACATTAATGGAGGACATCACTCCGACAGGCCGAAAGGGATCGTTTTTGCGAATTTTGTTGTCTACTAGATTATTTATTTGGGATTTGGAAAAAGGTATGTTATTATCAAGCGCACATTGAACTTATTCCGTGTAAATTTTTATTGCGAAAAAAATACAAAAATTCGCAAAGTTATTGAGTATAATAGAGCCTTTGTATAATAGAGTTTCTATATAAAATGTGGCTCAACGGCCAGATCAATAACTCGACAATGCTTGGTCTGAAAAATGAAAAAGTTTTATAATTTATACAAATGTAGTTATCATTGTACGTAGCCGTTATTCACCACAACGATTACCAAACAAAGGGTGTTAAAAAAAGTGGAATTGTGGGGAAATTTTTTCTTATATTTGGGGGCTCAAAAAATACTAAATTGAAGAAAAGGCTACGTCCAACGATAGCTACTGCAATTACCGTTTTTTTTTTATTTTATATTGAAAATCGGACAATCATAGCTAGAGCTATTATTGCGGCCAGGTCGAGAAAAATCGTTTCGAGAAAAACGCGATTGAATGTTTTGGTATAAGCAAATCGTTGTGATACCTGCTCTCACTAAATCATCTGTAGCTTGGTCAATTATCAATATTTGAACTTGACATTTTTTTCACATATTCTTGAATATGTACACTTTGAGAAAATGCAGAAAATCAATTTTTTTTATCCCTCATAATTGTGTCCCGCCTGAAGGAAGCTTCGGTAATCCGCTTCGGGTTTTATCCTAAATCATGGAACAGTACCACCCTGGCGGGCTTCATAAAAAAATATGGCTATGGGCGGACCGCCAGGGTGCCGCTATATTCTATTGAAAAAAATTGTCTGTACTCTTTTAGAGGATGTTTTGAGGTTAAGATTGTAAATGTTCATCCTTTTTATTTTTATTCGACTTACAGGTCCGCGTATCAGTTTTTAGGCTAATATTTTCTCAATAGCAATGGGTTTCCGCGTGTGAAAAATATTTTCCTTTTTTTCTTCGATACCATTGTTATACCTCGTATTTTCTGAGTTTCAATGTATACGCTTGCGGGTTTTTACGTATTACCCTTCTCAATTGCCCTCCCTTTTCTGTCGCACCCTACCCGCACGCTTCGCTAATCTAGCCTAATTTCTGCTGCGTCCACAGCCCTCTTAAGTTACACTATACCGCATTTGGCGAGGGTACAAGAAGAGTGTGGAAAACCCGTCCCCTTATAGACCCCCCATGGGGCCGTCCATATATTACGTCACCGATTTTTTTGCTGATTTTTTAACTCCCCCCCCCCCCTGAAATCATCCTATTAATCCTATCGTCATAATCCAGCTATTATTACCATCATCCAAAGACCAGAGCCCCTACCTATTTTAAAATGACGTAATTTATGGGCGGCCCCCATTCTTCTCATTATCTGGTGCCCAGAAGTTTTACTCAAGTATCTACCCCAGGCTTCAGCCGGTGCACCGCTAAGCGGTCACCACTCCGAGTATCGACCATGTGCAACGCTGCTTAAGGGGTAAGGCCACTGTATAAATTTCAAAAAATCGATTTTTTTTCTTTCTTAATAGGTGCCTTAATATCTTAAAAATGACATACTCTAAGGATTAAGGTGGTAAAAATGTCTAAATACTTCTATTTTGAATTTTGCTACGGCAAAAAGGCAAATGGCACCAGGCGAGGAATGTATTTGATACCTGAAGGGACTTTCAAATAGGTTCTCCTGAATTAGCTACAGATGTCGTTATTTTTCATACACACATACGAAAAACGCCTGTGTAGCATCAGTTACGCACCGTTCCGCGTTGAAAATGCGACAAATATTTCCATTTGTGTATATACCGATGGCGTTTCACCGATTATGCACATAATGGATTCTATGGGCATGAAAATCGAGTCTAACAGCTATAATAAGTGCCTGGAGGTGGACGAGCAACGCATCAAGCATGCAGAGCAATCGTTATCTGACGCTGCAAAAAAGGCACGGATCGCTTTGAAAGCGTACAGAAAAGAAGAGTTCGAGCAGGACGTTAATTTGGAAGGCCAATTGTACGGCGCAGGCATCACTGACAGAAGGTATATAAAATTTATCAATCATTTTTCCGTACCGAAAACTTTAAACGAGTTTTTCTTGAAACTACATTATTGAAGTCCGCCGGACTCGTAACTCACACAAATCTTAATCGATTGACTTGAAATTTCAACTGTATATGCACAATTACATTTTGCATAGAAGTACGTAGGATTTTTTCGATATATTACATAGTTTTTTTTATAAACAATTTTCGGACGATGTTTTTAGAGAATTTTGAACTTTTATTTCAAAAACGAGCTGTTTTTGCAAAAATCGACATATAAAAAAAAACTTACGTACTTTTGTAGCTATTCACATGTATAGTCGAAAAAAAATTTCATTCACTGTAAATTAAATATTGCAGATGCCGTTGGTCCGGCCGGGCGCCTATGAAAAAAAGGCTTCGTCGAAGAAAAGCTGTGCAGCCGCCGTTTGTGTTATATTACTTTGAAAAAAATAGTTTATACAGTTTATGATATGTACAATAAACAGCCCTTTTCAGAATTTTGATTTATTCCATTATCCCGCTAAAAAAAATTCCCAAAATATACATATTTTTTCCCCGCTATAGTGACCTTACCCCTTATCTCGAAGGGCTGCACGTGCTTGAACCCCGACTGCCCAGCCACATTCGTTATGCGTATCGTTTTGTTCACCAGATGTACTGAAGTCCGGCCGATACCCCTTCATAACGCACCCTTAATCGTAACTAAAACGTTTGTCAAACGTATTCGTCTTGTCACTTGCCCCCGCCGATGCCCACGTGTACATAGTCTCCTTCGTATACAAAACATCCCGTTCGATGGGTCCCCGTTCGTGAGGTGGAACATTTATGTGCACGCACGTGAGATAACTATGGCTGACTTGAGGCGGAGGTTTCCCTTTATCCGACGCATTCTATCGTGACGGAGCAAAAAAAATCGACATTCGCGTGAAGGGATCAAGGAAACATTCTTCCACGATCTATTTCACATGGAAGCCTTGTCTGCAAAAACTTCCCGCGCTTCGACGTTGCCGAAGAGCCATCGTGGTCGTGTCATTCGTTGTGTAAAAAAACGATCGCGGAGTCGTTCCAGTTTACGATCTCTCGTCATGATCGCGTTTACGTATTGAGAGAGCGTCAAGTGATGAGATTGGTGAGTCCATTTTTCTTTTCATGGTAACGACCATAGAGTTAACGGTATTATATATATATATATATATATATATATATATATATATATATATATATATATATATACACACACACATATATATATATATATGTGTATATACGAGGAAAGATGCTTTTGGTGATATTCGACTTTAAGGACTGTTCTCGTATTAGCCTATTTCCCTATACTCAACATTCAAGGATTAGTTAAAAAGAATGTTACGGATCGTTCTCAAAACAGCTTGATGATAGCTACCGTGACCGTGAGTTTTGATGATAGAATGAAAATATACATTATGAATGTATATTTTCATATACATTCATAATGTATATGAAAATAATTCATATACATTATTTTCATAATGTATATGAAAATAATGTATATTTTCATATACATTATTTTCATATGTATATGAAAATAATTATTTTCATATACATATAGGGTGGCCGGAAAATTGACGACCGAAAGGAAAATCTGGATGCCACGTATCAGGACCGATCCAAATCACCCCCAGGTATGTTCAAAGACCTTTTTTAGTTTTCGAGAAGAACACATTTTTTATAATTTTCGTCTTTTGTGTACGTACTTACCTCGCGATTTTTCTCACTTCTGGTATCGTTATGAAGTGGACTGTTGAGCAATAAATAAATGATCAACTGAATACTAACGTATATGCCTTGAATTTTGATAAAAAGTTAAAAAATAGGCTTTAGAGGCATAGTCGCCCAGGTGAAAAAAAGAATACTTATACTAGTCCAAATGACTCCCGATAGTTTTTAAAAACTTCTAAGAGGACAGTATATACACGAAATGTAAAACATAGAAACCTTTTCTCCAGGAACACTCGAAAAAAAATTCAAAATACTTTTTTCTGGCAAACTAAAAAAGATCGTAGAACTTACGTGGTTTTGGATAGGTATTAAACCGAGGCATTCCGTTTTTCCTTTTGGGCAGACTTTTCAGACCATATAGACACCCCCCCCCCTGCCTACCGCACACAGAGCGCACATTATTTGATTTTTAGACAACATGACAACGTCTAGGAAAAATGGGTGGAGAGAGTTTTTCCTTTCCATCTTCTTTGCCCTTTCTCTCCCACTTCCTCTCTCTTTGTTTGTCTCGGTTACTCTGCGAAGTTTCGATCGAAACATTGCCGATACGACATCGGCGGGGGGTCTTTGAGCGCAGGGGCGAGATGATGGAAGAAAGGAGGAACGTATAAGCGGCATAAGGAAGGGCAGGGCGGGGGTTGAGGGTGTGGAAGGGGGATCATTCACCCCGCTTTTATCACTATGTTTCAACGTCGACACGTTCGTTGCACATTGCACACAGCAATACACTCGTCCTTCCTTGTTCTTCGTCAAACGCTTTGTTGAACCGTCCTACTTTCCGGCGGCGCACGTGTCACGCTTATGTACGTCGTAACATCCGATCTTAACGAACTCGCGATCACACTGAGTATTGCTGTTGATTCCAGTACTGCGGAATATTCGTCAGCACGATGTCACGTTCCGTTGTTGGCTTGCTGGCGACGGTGACGTTTCTATTAGAGCGCGACCGTTTCTTCTTTAATTGCCTCATTTTTTCCGCAGTTTCAAGCTACAAACGTTTAAAGGTTTTTTGGGGTCCTTTTCCGGTCAAAAATACAGATTATCGGTATATCAAATTACGATAAAAGTAGTGAATAGTTGAGGAAAGTCACCAAATATTGAAGAGTGTGCTTAAGGCAGCATTCTAGTCTAGAGGCCTAAATTTCGGGAGCTTTTACGGACTTGATAGAAAAAAAAAGTTTACTATCCATATATTCGATGTTTCAAGAACATACGAAGATTTTCGAGAAAAATAAATCGAAAAGATTATGGGTCTCCAAATATGGCCGCAAAAAAGGGTTGAGACGGTTGGCATGATCCCAAAGTTCCCATTCATGTGAAACAGAAATAAAACCAATTTTCTTCATCAATAAGACTGTCATTATGGCAGGTACCAAGGAGAAGAAAAAACATAAAAATGGGGACTGTCTGAAATTAAAGTTATTTTTTCGTCCTATTTTTTTAATTTTAATTTCTTGGATATTGTAATAACGATCATTTCGCAAATCTTGAGGTAGGGACGATAGAGGGATATATACTGAAGGTCCATATCAAATTTGAAGACAATCGGTTGAATAGAACTCGCGATTTTATGGCAACCAGGTTGAAAAAAGTAGTTTTAAGAATCTGAGTGGTCTATTGGTTCATTGGTATGTTACACTCACGTTATATTAATCGGCCATTCCTGCCTCGAGAAGTGCCTTCTACCTACGAGCAGTTCTAGCTTCCTGAGAACCTTTTGAAGTTCGCAGCTTCGAGAGGTCGAGCCTATTCTAGTCTCATTTGTGGGTGTAAATATTGGACATTTAGAAATTTTCTTTTGAGGACAAATTCCTTAAGAGTCTATACTTTAAGAAAAAGAAATCGATTTTTTTTGCTTTTTGCTTTTCGCGTTTGGCCCGTCAACCTGCCGCGTCCTTTTACAATCATGGACGCGGCAGGTTAAGGGGCTCGGGGAGGGACACTCCGCGACAGCAGCGCCTTGGACACTAAGCGGGCCCACCCTCACCACCGTAGTTTTAAGACCTGTATGTAAGACCGTCGGCAAGGTGACTGCGCGACTGCTGCGTGGACCTACTACCCAGCACGTGCCTAGTGTCATCCGCGAAGGATGAAATTCGAGGGAATTTGTTTTTTTATCTATGCATAAGTGTGCCGTATCGCAACTCCACGTGTTTACGAAATCATTAAAGTAGGAACACGTGCATATATAAATAAGTTGATATATACCATAGAACACGATGTTAGCTTTTGTATTGTTTGTAGGACAGAAAGTTGTATCACAGTGGATACAATGTTAAACATTTTGAGTGAAATTATGTATGTATTTACTGAACGTCATATTCAGTTATTACTCTGCAGCATGCAAAAATTCCCTCTCGCGATTGGCAAACCGTCGGGACTGGTATCGGGCAACAGTTTGTTGAATATCTCAATAAAAGATCCTTGGTAAATAATGTTGGGCCAGTTCCGAAATCCATGCTGGACCACACTCAGCAACCAATGCTGGGTCAGCCCCAGCACCAACGCTAGGTCAACGCTGTTTGCCAGCTGTAGGACCAATGTAACGCCCAGTACTTGTAACAATTGTTGGCCAGTCGTCGAGCATAGTCGGCGCAGTACTGTGCAGGTGCTGGGCGCTTTGAAATTTTTTTCATGGGTAAATTTCTGTTATTTTCTTCAAAAATATTGTCGTGCCTTATTATTCATACTTGGGTATCTATACCATAAATAGCTACTTGTTGTTATTTTGATTTTTGATAATTTCGATACCGTTAATTAATATTAAAAACAACACTGTTATTAAGTCACGCCAAAACGTATGATTACTCATGATTACCATTAAACGTTTTTATGATGTGAAACGTTTTTTATAATGTCAAGAAAGCAAAATGGTACTCTATGTATATTCGGTCACTTTCCTGCAAAAAAATAAAGAATTATTGTGAAAAAAAATTGCATCGTACGCTCGCAAACATGATGGACAACAGTTTCATCAATGGGCTCGGTCGTATTGATATCATCGGCAATCCGCTATAGCTTGAAACTCAACGGACTCATAATTCGCCGTGCCTACCCGTGGGAAGTCCAACCACCCGGCAATTGCTGTATTAATATCTCCGCTTCGCATCGATAAATTGATTTATCGACACGATCGACTAGCGCTTCTACTGCCGAAAGAAAGAGCCTGCTCTCCCTCGTTCTTTCGCTTACTTTCTCGTTTTTTACCGTTTCAACGCGTAGCGGTGAACCGGCACTACGTCGGCACAATTTTCCCCGACCAGCGCACGATTCTTCTTCTGTGGCTCACTGCCACGATGGACACGCTCGTCCATAGCTGTATTGTCGTCGGAGCCCCAGGACACCGTCAGGATCACAGTACGATCGGGAGTCCCAGAGATCGGGAGAAAATACACTGCAGCCAATTATTTTAATGACACATGGATTTGAGTCCTCGTGGCGGGATAAAAGGTGCACTAAAACGTAGTCGGTGCAAATGGTCCCCATATATATATATATATATATATATATATATATATATATATATATATATATATATATATATATATATATATATATATATATATATATATACACATGACGTATGGGGGAAGTCGATTTTGAAGACATTCCACTTCGGGGACGGTCCTCATAGTGAGACATTGACCCCGTACTCAACCTTACGTTAAACCCAATGTTTTTTAAATGACCTTTAGATCAGTGTGTAATATCATATCCATGTAAAGGTAATTCATGTAAAGGTTATTTCGAGGACTGCTCTGCCCCGAAAATCAGCGATCTGTTTAAAAAAAGAAGGACTGTCCTTAAAACAACCATCTGTGCTCATAGCCAACGTTAAATAGATATAACAGATTTAATATTTTCTTTTTCCATATATGTACATGTGTGTGTGCGCGTGTGTGTGTGTTCGTAGCACAGCGATCGCCAAAAGTGCGAGACCGATCAGTTATGGGCGTCGATAGCACGCGCGGGTGAAATATATTCGATATTTCGCATGTTGAACGGCATAGCGTGCACGAGGCAGCCCCCTATTGTACAAACCTACGGGCGAGAGGCGGGGAGAGCAAAAGAGAGAGAGATAGAGAAAGAGAGAGAGAGAGAGAGAGAGAGAGAGAGAGAGAGAGAGAGAGAGAGAGAGAGAGAGAGAGAGAGAGAGAGAGAGAAAGAGAGAGAGAGAGAGAGAGAGAGAGAGAGAGAGAGAGAGAGAGAGAGAGAGAGAGAAAGTACCTCTCACCGGTCCTTTTCCTCCGCGGGTTCTCTTTAGCTACCCTCATTAATGCTGACTCGCACAATAGCTCGCAGAGATCAGCTAACCGAGCACCCGCATTATGAATAGCCTAGACACGATTCGCAATATCAAATTCTATGTGGGCACGTCAACCGGAGTTGATGATATCGAGTAACGAAAAGAATTGCCTCACGCCGGGGAGGTGAACGATTCGAAAATGTGTGTAAAAAATAATTCACGTGCGACGTAGAGTACGATGAGTTGGGAATAAATCGTACACTGAGCGAGTGTGTGTTTGCGTAATTGGAATAGAATGGAAATTACCTTTTAAAAAATTGTCTATTTTTTCTAGAGGAATATGAGTGGCAGGAATCCCTCGATTTTAAATCTTTTTTTGGAGATGGGTAACGTAAATATGAAGACAAAAAACGATTATGGATAACAATAAAATTATAAAATCATAATCAGAATTTTTGCTGCATTTCGACAGTGGAAACTTCGACACCATGAACGAAAAACTTTGGAAACAATAATGTTGAAATTTTCGTTTTTGGAGTTCAAAGAAATCTAATTTTATCTGAATGGTCCGTTCTTTTTTGGCACATGCAGGCTACGGAAATCACGAAAATGTTCTGTTAACATCGTCATCGAAGATCTACAGTTCAAATTTATAAAAAATTGAAGCCGACGATGAAAATAAAAAAATCCGAGATGAACGAATTATCTGGTCGATTGCTAGGAGATAACTTTTTTGTCGGTTTTTTTTTGCCGAGCGACCGTGTGTAGATTGCCTCGTGATAAATTTTAAACAGAATAATTTCCTTGTATCACCGGGATCAGTTGTTTATTCTGCGGATATTCATTATTTTATTCGGAACAAAGTCGGCCTTTTTCGTTGGTGTCGCGAGTCCAGCCTGAAACACTGTTGGGCACATATTGTGTAAAATATAACAAATTTTCGCTGCAAATAAAACAAGCAGAAGAGGAAAATCGAGTGACTAGACTCGAAACGAGACCGAGTGTATGTATCGCGGAAAAAACACTTGCTAAATTGCACTTGGTGTTATTGCTTCGCTATATATACCTCTCGGATCGCACCATCACGCCCGCGCGTAATTTATCCGTGTACGTTTATCCAGCAGCTTCAGCAATACAGTGAATTTGCACTTAACGTGTGCAAGCATCGTGTATTTTTTTCCGGTACAACGCGAATATTTAATGTCGTGTTTACTATGCTTTTAATGTAGGATTTTGTCGGAGTGCAACATGCGTTTCGTTTTCGCGATTTTTTTTTGCACCGCGTCGGTAATGATCGCGGGATGCGATATTTTCCTGTATGTACGTATATTACGGGCAGCCGAGACAGATTATTATAAATCGAGGGGGAACAAACAGAAGCGTTTGGAGTTTGAAATATCAATCGTGGAAATGGTGTTTGAAACAGAATTTTATTACCGCATAAAATACTGCTTTATAATTACGACACAAGTGAAGGGGTACTAGGGTTCTTTGTTTCCGGCATTTGATCGCCCTTCGAGGCATTGCTCATTGTACACAGAAGACTAACTCAGTTTTTTTTAACTTCGCTCTTTCTACTTTCCATTCATTTTATCGCCCTTCCGAGCGACTATCAACGAAGCAGCTTTCACACGATTTTTGCGCCCCCTATCTTTTTCAACTGCTGAGTTTTACGGCGCGGATAGTTCGACACGCCGTACAGAAAAAAGTTGGATACTTTGTGCCAAATTAATCGTGATGGAAACTCCCGTTAATACTTTACTACGAGTCTTAGATTTAACGATCATCAAAATGGAACGAATGTTTCGGAACGGAAAAGTTTGAGAGCCTGAGGAGTAGTAGGGCGCTAGGTATGAATCTTCACCCTTGCACTAAAACTCAAACACCGTTGAAAACAGTTGATTAGAGATTTTGGGACTGACATGGCGACTGTCCCTTCATCGGAATCATGGCTTTTCTTTAACGAGTCATGTCTAGTTGTAACAGTCGAAAACAGCTAATTTTTGGGATTTTTTCTTTATAAAATCGTGATGATAGATTTCTACAAAAATTAGGTTTTTGAAAAAGTATCATCTGAAGAATACTAATTTTTTCGTGTAAAAATATTTAATTATAATCGTTTTACAGCCGATGTCTGGGAAGCACCTCTCGAAAACGTCTTTTGCGGTGAGCAATGTCCGTCTGAACCACGTTATCTAAAAAAAAAATCAAACAGATTTCGTTGGTATATTAGTTTATCCTATGATTGAGACAAAGTAAGCGTTTTGATTTTTACGAAAGAATTTCGGAAAAATCATTTTTCGTTCATAAAATCGCCCGTGCGGAAATTGAGTTGGGGCTGTGATCGGGCCCCAATAATATTCCGTTAACTTTATTCGGGCCCTAATCTGGAAGCCACATGAGGGCCGTTAGCGGCCGGTCACACTTTGTCAACAAGGGCCATTAAAGGCGCAACGACCGGGGCCTTATGAGTTGCCTCAATGGCGCCTTGTCAAAACCATTGTAGCGCCCTGAAAATGCCTCAACGGCGCCTCATCATAACCATTTCAGCGCCATAAAATATCCGAATCAGTGGATATACGTGTATGATAAATGCGTCAGGGTATATCTGTATTTGTTTTTATGTAATTGTTCATGTGCATAGGTGTGGGCGTGAGTACATGTGTATGTATGTGTGCGCGCGTAGAAATGTGATTGCGTATTTGCATGTGAGCCTTTATGACAAACTGCCATGACAAAATTAATACAAAAAATAATCCATTCTAAGGAATGGATGTGTAGTGGAAATAAAAAAAATATATGGGTCCACTGAATCACTAGAATCTATTTCCATTGAGGAAAAGATCTGGAAAACAAAGACCAATTTATTTACGTATCCTACACAGTCAGATAAAGTTTATGAATGGGAAATATCAGGGAAGTCCTCAGAAGAAATAATTTTCCCTATGATGAGTATTGAGCGGAAATTAGTTGCTATAAAAATGTCGAGAAAACCGGTTCGGACTGGTCACACTTATGCGCTAGCATTACTCCATGTATGAGTGAAACCATGAGTAATTGTTTGTATCTATGTAAAAGGTTTCTTTAATTTGATAAATAAATACTGTCTGATGTTTGTCTGCATATTTGTGTTTATCGTTGATTTTTTATTTGCCAATGCCCTAACGCTTTTTCTCAATTTGCGTTCGATAATATTATTCGATCGATGTATATAATCGATTTGAATAAATAAAATACCATCAACCATGTAGCCTAAGCTATTTATACTGCTTTATCGCTGTAATAGTCAGATCTGGGCCTATTGCGAAAATCCCTACTTGTTTATTCCTATACTGGCCAAGTCTGGGCCTATTGTGGAAATCCCTACAGGTTTATCCCTATAATGGCCAAGTCGGGTCCTATTATGGAAATCCCTACAGGTTTATCCCCATAATGGCCAAGTCGGGGCCGATTGTGGAAATCCCTACAAGTTTATCCCGATAATGGCCAAGTCTGGGCGCATTGTGGAAATCCCTACTAGGGAAAGCACTAGGAAAGCCCTGAAAGGCCCTTATTTTTATTAGGGATGCCCTATCAGTTTTCTGCACGGGCGAAAGTACACATCGGGAAATAAATCCTTCAAACAAATGCTATATTTCCACATCTAAAAAAAGCCTTACGAATTTCAGAAAGATCGGTGCAGTAGTTTTTGAGATATTACGTTCACCGACTCTGAAGACGTACTTTCGAGAAAAAAAAAGTGTTTGAAGTGTCGAACGACTGTCGAAGTGTTCCGTCGGGCGTTAACGTAACACTCTACAAAGCTGTTAATTTTTATCCGATCACCTTCAAATTTTCACGGAACATTTATAAGATGATGTACTGGCAAAATATGTCGGATAAGGTGGCACATTTTTTAGCTCGAAGCTAAAAAATGAGCGGTCGAAAAATATTTACTGTTCGCTGAAGCCTCCCAAAAATTCAAATTTTCATTAAAAGGACGATTTTTTTTTTTTTCGTCCACTTCTCACCATGAATTTTACGCGTTATAATTTTTTAATTAACCTCGCGAAAGCTCTAGCCGGCCAATGAATATTTAGTGGTTGCTCAAGAGCTTCGAAATTTTCAATTCGCGCCATTTTTTACTCTTCTCACTCATAAATTTGACGCCGTGTAAAATTGTCAAAACAATTCATCCTTTTTTCATTAGAAACAGATTTTTCAAATTGACCTCTCACTCCTAACCGAAGAATGATACTCTTTGTTCACATACAATAATTCTTTAAAGCTCTTGTGCGTAAACAAAATAATAGGTCGTTTTATTTGTAAAACTGAAATTGCAGCTGTTTCCCGCGCATTGTAATGCGTCCCACAGTTGGTGTCGTTAGTCAAACTGCGGACCAACCGTGGCTGTATTCTGTGACGAGCGACGCCATCATACAATAATACATAATAATATATAATAACACATTTCGTCTAATTGGTGTTTGTTACAAATTATTATAATAAATTATTCAGAAAATGTAACACTTCGCTGTTTATTCTGTTTTTACGCTACAAGGAATTATAGTGCATGCGAGATTTATTTTTTGGCTAAAATTCTGAACATTCCAAAACCTTGAACGACCACTAAATATTCATTGGCCGGCTAATGCTTTCGCGAGGTTAATTTAAAAATCATAAAGCGTAAAATTCATGGGCGAGAAGGGGACAAAAAAAAGCTTTTTAAAAGAAAATTTGAATTTTTAGGAGGCTTGAGCGAGTTCTAAATATTTTTTGACCGCTCGCAGCTTCCGCGACCATTTTTTTCCGTTAAAGAAGATAATTGGATGGCGAGGAAAAAGAAAACAAATAGAGCTCAAAATTGTGCCACCCTAACGTTGGTATCGGAAAAAAGTGATTTTTCGACTTTTACAACTAGGCCTAACCCCTTAATTACGTCTGACTGAGCCTCACATTTTTCGATCCAGAAGTACGATACTGAACGTATTATCATCATTCTTTTTTATCCAAAAGTTCTTTTGTATTTTTCCAATATTCCTTTGTATATCTTAATAAGCTGACTTAAGGGGGAATTGTCTTTTTTTTCGCAAAATTTACCGCTTTTTGGGATTTTTTTTGTGAAGAAAGTATACAACAGAAAACTTGTGAAACTTGGCATATAGTTTTATTGATCTGTTTACTACATACAAAAAATTTTTTAAACAATTTCATCAAAAAATCCGCCTCCCACCCCCCTCGACGCGCGATGGTCCTTTTTTGATGGTGTGCACGATTTCTCAAAAACTATTCAACCGATTGCCTTTAAATTTGGACAGAATGCTCAGCTGACATCCTTTTATCGTTTGATGAAGCAAAAAAGCAATACGTTTAATAGTTTTTTATTTATAACAAAAAATCGATCAATTTTTTTCGAAAAATCGATACTTCAAGTTCAAAACGTCACCAAATCGTCAATTTTTTTTTCCCTTCATCGAACGATAGCTATATGTGTCTAAAGTAAAATGCTTTTTGGGTTTTTGTTGCAGGATGAACGTGAAGGCTGTAATCGTGCACACCATCAAAAAAGGACCATCGCGCGTCGAGGGGGGTGGGAGGCGGATTTTTTGATGAAATTGTTTAAAAAATTTTTTGTATGTAGTAAACAGATCAATAAAACTAAATGCCAAGTTTCACAAGTTTTCCGTTGTATACTTTCTTCACAAAAAAATTCCCAAAAAGCGGTAAATTTTGTGAAAAAAAAAGACAATCCCCCGTTAAGAAACTGTTAAATACACAGGCAGATGGAGGCGGCTATATTTTTCTGAGTTTCGGTTGTGATATCATCGGAACCTCAGTAAACTGCCTTTCGCTCAGTAGTCTGGGCGCAAGCCAGTGCACGACTCAGCGGTCACCCCTCCAAGTATTGATCCCGGTCGACACTGCTCAACACGGAAGATTGCCGAAGCCGCAGACTGAGCACGCAACTACCGCTGTCGGCTTTACCAAAATTCCCAAATACCTGGGTATCTGGGTATTCCAATATCACGGTAGTCTCCGATCGCGATAACATTTTCTGACAACCCTTGAGAAATGCATATTGGAAAAAAACCGCGCACTTCAGGGCTGCGTGGTCGGTGGAACAGCACCATGGCCGTCTGTTTTCCTGGAGGAGTAGCGGGAAAGTCAGGCTACGGCTGTAAATTCTCTATGCGAAAGAGTGATGTACCATTAAGGGGCTATACCGGGGAGAACGCTGAAAAGTTTGGTGATTTTTGGGAATTTTTTGGAAGAAAAGTACTTAATTAAATGTTTCGGAAAATGAAGAATATATTTCGCTATATTTGACCTATATTACAAAATTTTTGCATAGAAAAATATTGAGATCCAAGTGACTTATGCGCTGCCTTCGGTGGCGAAAAAAAAAAGTTCCTCCACTGCTGACATGATTCCGGCCGATTAAGTAGCTGAAACCGAAAAAGGAAAAAATGTCGTTAAACTGGAAGGTATTTCCTGTACAATGACGTAGGATTTTCGAAAAATATTGAAATCTATCAAAATGGCGTAGTTATGAAAAAAAGTCTGCTTTCTTGCCTATAAAATGGTCGTTTTTTTCAATGCCAAATCGTCAATTTTTATCCAATCAAAAATATCCTAGTTCATTGTAGAGTAAATATTTTCAAGAGTACTCAGTTTAAATTTCAAGTCAATCGGATAATTGCTCTTTGAGTTACAATGTCAGCGAATTTGAAAAATCTCATTTCGAGAAAAACGCGTTTAAATATTTAACTATCGATTTTTGCAAGATAAAATGATATTAATATAAATGATAATGATATTCTTGAAAGTATAAACTGTCGAAAAAGGCAAAAAAAATCGATATTTTGAAAGTGACACTGGTATAGCCTTAAAGTACTCGTGCGCCGCGCAAAGGAGAACGTCAGCAGCGTTATTTGTCGTACTCCTCCGACATTATGCGACTAACAAGGAAATGTTGCGAGGTCGATCTCTCCGATTGCGATCAAATTTGGCATGCTTGTAAAATGGGTAAAAATAGGCGACACGTATTTTTTTATACCTGCGAAACCCGATATTTAAGAGTTAAAACGCACCCTCGAAAATTGGGGTGTTTCTCGTTTTTCGTTGATAGGGTTTTAACGGTACGAGATATGAAAAAATTTCAAATTGCAACAATCTTTATTTTTTCGTGTACTATACATTGGAGATGAAAACGATAACGTTATCGACGACAAACGAAAAACACCCCTATTTTTGAGAATGCGTTTCACTCCTTAAAAATCGGGTTCCACAGATTAAAAAAAAAATACGTGTCGCCTATTTCTACCCATTCTACAAGCATGCCAAATTTCATCGAAATCGGAGAGATCGACCTCGCAACCGTTCCTGTAAGCAGAGAGGCCCAAATAATCTCGAATAAATCAAACCACATTTGCTAAAAGACATAAGTATTAATTATTATAAGTAATACTTATAATAATTAATACCATAAGTTCCGCCACATTGCTTTAAGAAGAAAAATATTTAAATATAGAAAACTTAGCACAATTTGTTGTACGAAATTGTGAACTGCGCTGCGATTTCTACATCAATCACCGCAGTTATTATGCCAGCGAGGGGTGTTAGCTAAATTCGCGCGATAAGGCCTTATATACCTTTGGAAACTAAAAATGTATCGATTTTTTTATCGTCTTGAATGATGTATAAACGTCCCAAGAATGATATGGTCTGAAAAACAATGATTTTGAAACTTTAAACGCGTTTTTATTCAAATCATATTTTCATAATCGCGTGGTCTCGTAGCTCCTACAATTCTCAACCGATTGACCATAAACTTCAACTGTAGCTTCTTAGATAGATTTCTTAGCGAAGTGCACACGATTTTTACGATCGACTAACAATTGCGGTTTTTATAAACACACTGAGGCCGTTTTTTCAGTTGAAAATGCAACGTTTTTTTTAATAGGTACAACATTTGTCAAAATCGGTATTTTGTAATAATTGTGTGTACTTCGCTAGCAAAATTCATGTAGATGACGAAAAAAATGATTGTTCGGTGTAAGTACTCATTTTCTTTTGAAGTGGTGCCAAATTTGCAAAAATCAATATTTTGTAATAATTGTGTGTACTTCGTAGGCAACATTCATTTAGATTACGAAACAAATTATCTTTTGGCCTCGGTGCTCATACGTTATTTTGGATTTTTTTTTGGAAAATAAAAAATTGTTTCTAGTTCCAGCAGATATGTAAAATAAATCCTCGAAACCTCATTTTGATTGCCTTGTTAGTAATTTTTGTAAATACCGGCAAAAGCCTTGTTCTCCGACCTTGCAAAGGTATATAAGGCCTCAGCCCTTATCGGTAAATCGCCCGACCCTCCTTCATCACAGCCGACAAGATCTTTGTGTCCACGAGGATTTGCACTCTTTTTTTCATCAAAATTTTACAGCCTTTTACGAAGATTGAATTTCACGTTTCAAATCCATGATGTCTTTTGGACCTCTCCTTTTACGTGCTTCATAACCTCAAACCCGAAAATTAAAACACAGAAAACTTAGCAGGGTTTGTATCATCACGGATGTCTTCGTTCAATCGTTCTCGCTTCTCGTAGTTTGGCTACATACCCCGCGGCACTTTCTTGACCTCGAATCTCCAGAAATACATCGCACAGCGTCATCATGTAGATCACGCTTGGCTGATCGTATTCCGTGAGTTTCCAAAACGATGACGCGTGATAAACCCACGGCAAGGCTGATTCGGCAAGTTGACGAATGAGCCTCGCTATCAAGGGGCTGCTAATTTTAATAGCGGCGCTCCAAAGGCAGTCATTATCGAATTTGCCAAGGTGGGTGGAGGCTTCGTTCGCGTTAGTCAAGAAGCGAGTGGTTACCCAAGTGTACTTGGTCCAATGTTCACGGAGAATACACGGTGAACCGAAGAGGGAGTGATGAGGTAGGGAATTATAGCCTGCAGGGACTTTAGGTGACGAAGGGCGTAGAGGGACGGCGGGCAGGCTGCTAACGTCAGCTTTGCGCGTCAACTTGCTTGTCATAATCATTACAACAGAATGGCTCCTCGCTACATTCACCATTACAAAGCCAGTGACTTCTGCCTCGTCTACTCTTATTTGCTTGTTCACTGAACTCCATTGTTTCGGTTTGTGAAAGCATGTCACTTCCAATAATTGTTTTAGGGCTGTGCTCCTGCTGTCCCTTTCAAACGAAATTCTTAGGTGATGCTAGCGATGCGAAACAGGAGTGAGAGCAAAATCCAGGAGAATGAGGGAGAGAGAGAAGATTACTTGCAACTTTGCCGTTTACTTGAACGTTAACGAGATTTCGCATTCGCGAAAGGGGTACGAAGGAGCATTAATCAAAAGTAACAAAAATCACAGACGAACCCTGCATAGATGCGATTCCCAGTAACATATTTTTAATGTCTTCCGAGGGTGTATTGCAGTGAGATCTCAAAATCCAATGGAAAGTTTGAAAATTAAATGCAGCCACAACTGCTTCTTTATTGAAAATGTAAACAATTAGCAACGTTATTAAACATTGCACTTTTGTATACTCGAGTAGCCGAATTGTGCCCCTAACTTCGTCCGGCTGGTTCAGTGGCGTAGCGTGGGGGGGCAGAGGGGGCCATGGCCCCGGGTGGCGCAGATGTGGGGCAGCGGCGGCGAGCGGCACTTAGTTGCGAAAATAGGGAGGGGGGCGGCAAATTTAGGGTTAGCCCCGGGTGGCAAAAATCCACGCTACGCCACTGGGCTGGTTGGTCGGAAATAGAAGAGAGAAGTTTATTTATAAATTATGCATGTCGCCTTAGCTTTTGCACATCAAACCTATACTGAACAATTTTTTGGTAGGAGAAAAAAAATGTTTGTATTTTCCCTTACTATTTTTGATAAAATATCACAATTATTACTAATATTTTACTATGAAATCAACGTTATCAGAAAAAAGTCCATCTGAAGGTAGGCGATACCATATTATTTATGAAGAAACATAGTTTCATTGTTTTCTACGAAGCAGAGGAATGGGTTTTTGTACTAAATAATGTTCATAAGTATTTATATGGTTCTTTCAATTAAAACAAGAGAGAGATCAGAGGGGAGATGGGAAAGACAGTGAGCGATAGCACAGTTAGTTGAACTTTGGACTGACATTCCCAAGGTCCGGGGTTCGATCTTAGCTGGCATTAATGGGTTTTCCCAAATGCTTTCCCGCGCGCTGGACGGTTCGGAACTCAGCTTAAAAAGAGTAGATCCTTCCAGTACACCGGCTTTGTGTTGGCAAGGTTGCAAAAACAATAGAAACCAAGTGGTCCAAAAGTGCCTAGAGTGCAAGGGCCTTCGGAGCCTAACAGGGAAAAACAGGCGCCCTCAAAACGAAACCCAACCCAGCAATGATATACCAAAACTCAAGTAATTCGCAAAGTTAGTTATATCACCATCCATTGCCAAAATGTTGATCAATTTTTGCGATCACCCCCTACTTACTGGTATGCTGAATCTATCTGTGTAGCTTGCGAACTATCATTGCAGCCTTTATGTATAAAAACATAACATGTATTAATTATCTGACGAGACAAGGAGTGGAAAGGGGCTGAAGAACGAAAAAGTAAAATGAATTTCCTTCGAGAGCGTGATGAAAATAAGAAGAATGATGAGATAGCATCTAAGAGTAAGGGTAGTGCTGGAAAGTAATAGAAAAAGCATGAACATCTACGAGGACTCGCACGGCATCATTTATGTAGACTCGTTACACTCCTGCAGCAAGTGTTAGTGGGTGATGATAAAAGACAACAACAAAAAGAGTACTCAAGGACGACTAGGCGATCTTTTGCCCTTCAGGAAATCCAAAGTGTCTGAACTGGTGATCGAGAATGAAGCGGTATAGCAAACAACGTCGAAACGACCGAGAGCATATCTTTACCTGGCCACTAGGACGCTCTTCTTTTTGTTTCACTTCTGTTGTGATGAAAAAGAACGTGATTTTAAGAGCTTTTGCTTAGGCTGATCGCTTCTATGTGCCGTTGACAGTTTGAATCAACGCTTGTCCAGTTTGTCCTACATTTGGCAAACTTTGCAAATAGCCTCATCGATAAGCATCCAAGTTCTTATTTGTTCGAAGCTCGTGGATGTTGGTGTATATAATAAGAGCACATGGATGAAGCAATGAAAATCGGCCCTAGCGTTTTCATCCTACCTCTTTCCGTTTCTGTCCTCCCCTTTCTATCTATGCCTGATGGTTATTCTTATCAACTTCGGTCCTACATTCGCCGCAAACTCATTCTCGTCCTTTCCACCCTCTTAGCTCAGGCTTATGCTTTCCATCCCTGCTTCTGTCGCTTGGCGCTTTCGACCTTGGCCAATTGAACGACGCTCTCATTCCTATCTCGACCTTTCCCAGTCATTTTGCCTCGGGAATTCAACGCCATGTTTTGCTCTCCTCTTATCGGATAGACTCTCCACTAGACCGAAAAGAGCAAGGGAGCCAGAGGGTGCAGAGGGAAGGGATTGTTGGTGGATCTTTGCCCTGCTTTCTTGGTAGATGTCACGAAGCCAATTAATCGAACTAGTCAGGAGGAAATCTCATGAGCGATCGCTCGTACGCCTCCGCTCTCACTCTCTCCCAGTTTCATTCTGATCCTCTCTCCCTCTCTCCCTCCTCGTTTCCTCCAGTTGAGACGCGACGGCATCAACGCTTTTCTTCCGACTCATCCTTCCCAATCCTATTTCAGGGGAGAGAACACAACAGCGAGTCCTCGACCATATCCTTTGGCGTGGGACGATCCCGACACAAAAACTTAATACCATTTTTTTTCTTCGCGCCCTTTCCTCGTTCCCGTTTACTGAAGTTTTCTCGTTTGTGGCGATCGATAATAGAAGAAAGAAAAAAAAAAACGAAACGATGTACCAACCGACGATGAGAAAAGGTCATCAAAACATTCCATTAGGCGGGGTAATTTACTCAAGCTCTTGTTTTTCGTGGCTCTTGGGAAGGCGGTTGCTCACGACGTAGAAACCTATTTGACAAGCTGAACACGCGGAGTATCCTTTGAGGAATACCCTTCGGGACTGGAAACTTTCAATTGCGAATGGAAATCCAGTTTTTCGAAAAAGGGAAAAAATCATCGCTGGGATATTCTTGCAAATGTAAGTGTCCGGTGCTTTTTGTAGTTCATCGTCATTGTGTATCGTTTGGGTTCCATCTCAACCGATTGTTGTTCGTCAGTCACTGCAGCCTACGGATATGAATACCTCTTGTTCTTATTGCAAACCATTTCTTGAAGCATGTCTCCACGAGGGGTGTTTGCTTCACTTATCGCTCAGCCGATACCGTGCTGTCTGGCATAATTAATTATTGCGAGGAATTTCCACGAGTTGATCATCCCTTCCGAATTTAATTGTACCGAGTTACATCATCTCATGAACGAGCAACTCAGCAGCTTCTTCATTTATTCGGTTGCAAAGATAATCAACATCTCAGAGACATCGTAATTGGCAATTCAACGTTTTTATTAAGATTATGATTATTCTTATTACAAAGGTATATACTAGATCGAGGAATAGCGAACTTTACGGTACTGGAGTTTCTTGCTGACGTACAAAACCGGGTTATTTCGTGACCCATCAAGTCGATGTACCATCTCATCTAGGAAGGATCATAACCACTCGAGACGCCCCCGCCTCTCTCTCTCTCTCTCTCTCTCTCTCTCTCTCTTATATTGGGCAATGCTCTCGGCTGTGTGGGTTTATTCGTAGCTGCGTCCAATACGAAACTTGGCCGAACAGATAAGGGACCCCGAAGGAGCCGCGCGTTAAGCGTTAAACGGCTATATCCGAGCTGCAACGATGGAGTTTAGCATCAAAACGTGATTTCGAACATATTCCGCATAATTGCTGATATCAAAATTTGCGGCTTATCTTTAAAATGGTTAACGCAGACGAAAATTGAAGAGGCAAACAGATTTCATGAAACAGCCTCCCACTCCGTATTGGATTTTATGTACCGTTATTCCGCAGCTTTTATAATATAAGATCCGAGCGTTTACGATGGTAGGGTTTTACGAACGAAACAATAGTTCGATTGAAACGATCTCTGGATTTGCGTTGCTTGCTCTTTCGCCTTACGAGCCAAGGGTAGTTTCAACCGGGTTCGCGCACCCATGTGTACGCAAGAATGGATCAAGACGTTTCTGGCGTTTTCTTTCATCCTCATCCTCACGGAATCCCTCCTTGGATTTTAGCGCGAATGTGCCTATAAATCCAAATGCCTCGTGACTCGTGACCTTCTTTTTCACCATCGAAAACATTTCGACCAAGCTCTGTTTCGAATGAGCACCTCACACTGTAGATATGATCGAATGCGTACAGTGGTAAAATACAAAATTTACAATATATATATATAGACCACATTGGTGAAAAAAGTACGCACCTTCCCATTTATTTCTCATGGTCCTTTGCGTACTTCATTTTATCCAGTCCTGTATATACACATATGTGTGTGTGCGAGTGTGTACGCGTATCTGAAATCGGAAGGGTCAGACTTTACGATTATTGGTATACATTCGCGAAAATGGTGGGAGCAGAAGATTGGCAAGTTATTTCAGCCTCTTTTTTTATATACGCACGTAGAAGAGGTTGGTGCAGGATAGCCCCTCGGGGCAAGACGTTCCCTCGCCAAAAATCGTATCGCCTGGATTTTGAGTTATTGAAGCACGTACAAAGCAGAGGTCCAAAAGTCATCATGGATTTGAAACGTTAAATTCAATCTTCGTAAGATGCCGTAAAATTGTTGCGAAAAGAAGGGTGAAAATTCCTTTTGGCACAAAAAACTTTGTCAACCTCGTATTATAGGGGAGGGTCGGACGTTTCACCTATGCGTGTTAACGAACAATGATTTTTTTAAAGAGATAGATGTGTTCAATGAAAGTCGATTGTCTAATTTTCTATAAGCAGCGTTTTTTTCAGAAAAACAATGAAATATGATCTAAGCAATATACCTTGAGAAAAATTGCGAATGTAGGTAACAACCCTCGGAGACATATTGACTGCGGTGATTGACGTAGAAATCGCAGCGCAGTTCACAATTTCTTGCAACAAATCGTGCTCAGTTTTCTGTATTGCAATGTTTTTCTTTTTGAAACGATGTGGTGGAGCTTATGGAAACGTTGAGGTTGAAATCGCATTTGATTTTCCTACGCCCAGAAGAAAATCGGTATCCTTCACAGCATTCGTCGGCGAAATGCCGAATCTTATTTGATAATTAATAATTATATTTAGTAGAAATTTTAGTTTGATTTATTAAAAAAAATTTTGGCCTCGCTGTTTTGTCGCACAATATCGGAGTATAGCGGGACGAATAACGCTGCTGATGTTCTCCTTTGCGCGCCGCACGTATACTTTAATGGTACGTCACTCATTCGCATACAGAATTTACAACCGGAGCCTGGCTTTCGCGCTCGTCCTCCAGGAAAGCACCCGGCCACGTTGCTGCTCCACCGACCACACGGCTGTCGAGGGCGCGGCTTTTTTTTTTCAATATGCATTTCCCAAGGGTCGTCAAAAAATGTTATCGCGATTGGTGACTATCGGGCAGAAAATTCGATTTCGCCAAAAAGCTATGTGCCTCCCAGCTCTGTCGTTCGCCTCTATTGTCTCGTAGGTTTATTCCATCGTTGGGCTCGCTCTTGGCATACGCGGAGAATTTTACTTTTTTAACCCACAATTTTGTTTTGTTTTACAACGCTGCAGATGTAGGCAGAAAATCTCGTTGGTAAAATAGTCGATCCGAGAGTTGAGTTTTAAAAATTAATGGGGGTATCTTAATTCTCAATTCACCCAGAAGAAACAAAAAATTCTTGACTGAAACAAAAAAAACCAATCAAATTTTCAATTGTCATATATGTTTATATGACAATTGAAAATTTGATTGGTTTTTTTTTGTTTCAGTCAAGAATTACGAGCTGCATCTTTCCCCGCCGATTGGGAACTGCAGTGGTGAGACGCACATGGAATAGGTTGATAAATCCGCAGCCATTCATTGTTTCATGTTGATTTTTTCGTATACATTTCAAATATACATGAATAATATACCTCAATGTTTACTGGGCTCGCTTGTTTTTTCCCTTCTAAAAAAATTGCGAAAAAACGCCTTTTTGGACCTTCTAATTCAGGCTCCCGCCTTAATAAATATCGCACAGAAACGCGACGTTCTTACTTCGAGTGTTTTCCAGTCACGGATTCTTCACCTCCTTCAGCAGGATTCCATCTGTATCGGAGATCCTTCGCCTCGTTTCGATTCGTATACCATTGTGCCTATGATGGCCAATTAGACCGAGAATTTACGTTTTTTTTGCGCCAAACTACACGGTAGTATAGCGTGGCGCAAAAAATAGTATAGAACGGTAAATTGCCGAAGCTTTCACCATTTGCTCCGTTCGCTTTCTGTAAAATCCATATCTTCATCACTCTTTGTCTTGCCAGGGCACTCAAGGCTGGGCAGTCCCGAACAATGTCCCGGGAAAGTACCGGTACTTGACTACACTTAAGAACAAAAACTGTACGGTGTGGATTATGACCGCAATTTGCCGCGAATTCGTGCATTGTTTGGTCGGAAGAGGGCGACGAATGCACACCAGTATAGTTCGCGCAGCATTGTTCGACATGTCGAAAACGGAAAGTCATCCCGGCTAACAGTGCACTATGATTTCTCCGAGAAGCGGAAGCTCAGGGCTTTCGTGCAAAATGCAGACTATAGCTCCGTCTCTCCAATTCTGGAGGTATCTTTATCGCGTACATATGAAACGATGAACTTCATACGCGAGTGTAAATGGCTTGTGAATGTGTGCTGAAGGATCCGGGTGCTGAATGATTACATCCAGATGATCGGCGTCCAAGGGGAACTGCGGAAAAGTGCTAACAATTTCCGTCTACTTGTTATTGATGCAATCCTTCCAATTACATTCCGTAAAATGCATATCAAAAAATATATTTCACTTCCAGATGGAAGCCGCCTTCAGAATTAGCGTTATGCCGGCGGTTCGCAAACGTTAGGCTGCATCATCACACTTCAAAAACTGGGCGTGTTTGACATGTCTTCAAAGTATGTGGAAGTAACACGACATAAAGGCTAGACACACTTATGCATTTGGTAACACGTAATGCGTTAAAATTATTACACACCTTCGTAGTTGTTCCCTTCAATAATACGCTTATTCGAACACACATAAAGCGTGTAGAATCAACATAAAAGACGCCCATTTACACACATTGGACTAAACAACACACGAGCAAAAATAACACGGGATAAAGCACCGCAGTTTAAGTGTGTTAATTACGAGTTATTGATAATATTTTTTTAATCACCTTGGTTACAGCATAACGTGAAACTCGTTAGTTGATTTGACATCGATTGATTAACCGGATAATTGAAGACCACATTTGGTTTTAACTTTTTGTTTCATTTATAGATGATTTATGAGTTCATCACGTGGAAGAACCTGAAATTGGAATCTATTTTCCAAAAGCTCGATCGCTGCATTGAATCTTTAGCGACGTATTTTTGTTTCAAGGCCATCACCGACAAGAAAAGAGCAGCCGTCATGTTTGAGAACCTAGCCTATGCGAAGACAAGAAACACAGTGACACCTCTCATACATACTACAGAGTAATATATAAGTACTGTTGAGTTCAGTTCAATAAATGCACATATTTTGACGATAAAAAGCTTTTGTTATTCAATTTATTATTCCAACGCATCCCATGTATATATTTACAGTACTGCAAAAATAAGTATTTTGTTTTTACACACTTTGAGTGTGTCAATGGCTGTTGACACTTTTTACACGTTTTAACGTGTGTAAGAAAATAACACACGTAAGTGTGTTGTTTGAACGTATCTATCAGTGCTATTTTTACATCCTTATTTTTCACACACGTTAAAATGTGTGAAAAGTGTCTACAGCCATTTACACACCTCGAGTGTGTAAAAACAACACATTTGTTCTTGCAGTGCGGGGCTGAGTGCTCGGGATACTGAAGCTCTGGTGTCTTAGGTTCTCCATTTACAGTTGCAGCCATCGTTCCAGATCACTAAACCAGCCAATCGGATATTTTTATATGATCAGCTGCTAAATTAAAAACATCCAATTGGCTGGTGCGGTTGCCTGGAACGATGACTGCAACTATAAATGGAAAACCTGAGAGACCAGAGCTTCAGTATCCGCAGCTCTCAGCCCTGATGATGCAGACTGAAACGTTTGCGAAATGTCGGCATAACGCTGATTCTCAACACTGCCTCCATCCGCAAGCCACACACTTTTGTAATAACATTAAAAGCCGTGAAAGCCTCAAGATGAATATATTTTCTGCCTATGAGCAGGCTTACTTCAATCCTGGCTTTCGGCTTTCCTAAATTACCCGAGTGTGAATACGCACGTTCGTGAACAGGCGCTGAATTGCGATCTCAAATTATAATATCCGTCACGATGGTAGATCTTGAAAACTGCTACTACTTTTCAGTAAACTCGTTGCTGTTTCGGTCTTTCGAACAGTAATAGGCACACTTTAGATACATTTGGAATATTATCTTGCTTACGAGTAGAGAAACGTCATCAGTAAGCTTGCATTTCTTTGTAGCTGCCTAAAAATTCTTCTGACAGACGTATTCCAGAAACTCTAGGTCCCTGCAAAACGTTTCTAGAACAATCCAAATCCAACGGGCATTAAAAAACGTCATCGTTCCAAACTGTTCAGTGTGCAAAGTCGTAAAAATCTACCGGGCATGTTACGACTGAAAATACGTTCGCGCCTAGGGGAGTTTCGTCGATCCCCGAGAACTACACATTGTGCAAGTTTGGATCTTGTTTTTTTTTTTGCATTTCACCACCACAAAATGGCGAGCACCGCGTTTGGCTGGTGCCTCGTTAGTCGCAGTGAATTCGATTTGGAGAAGGGGTGAGGCCTTAATTAGTCTCGGGTACGGGTGCGTGAGAAATTGGCGACAGGTAGGCTAGCCCCCATCCGCCTGCCGTATAAATCCTTCTGTCCTCGTCTTATCTAATCCGAGGTGAACTACTTGATGCGCGCGTTCAGTCGGGCCGGGGCTTTATTCGAAACTGCACGAAGCTACGAAGTTTCGACGATCGTGGGGCTAGTGTGTACGATGTGTGTATACTCGTTTAGTTTCCAACCAGCAAACCACGAAAGTTGCACCCACACCTACGACATCTCCCTATTAGCAGGCTCGTTGCAATTCGCGACTACCCGTTGCAATTCGCTCTCGCTCGTTGTTTGCTTCTTGATTTTACATTCGCCACAACCGATAACCGGCTAACTTATCCTCACAATCGAACGCCGAAATGTTGTATCTTTGGAATGCAATGAGTATCATCGATCTTTCATTGTTTTTTTTACTCGAGATTTGCAACCAAAATTTGTAAGAAGTTATTTTGGATAGTAATAAAAATGGATAAATGATAAGATCTAAGCAGAATATTCGTTGCATGCCAACGATGCAAACTTCTTAATCTCCAGTATAGTTCGCGGCTGAGTCATTAAGGGCCTATTTTTTCACAGGTGTATTCGGAACCTGAAAAATTGAGACTTTTCAGTTTAACTTTAGCCTGTCTGCTCTGACTGCGAAACATTTAGCCCGTTCATATACGATCTTTGAATGGTCTCCGGTGGTGTTCTAGAGTCGAAATATCTAATAAAACGCAAGTCAATAGACAAAAATGGAGACCTAACGTGCTAACATTAATACGATATTTTCATTACACGTTTGACTTGTCAATTTGATGTTTTAGTAAAATAATCTCCCCTATCTCATAATATTAAGCGAAAAAGACTTTTACGTTGCAAAGTATAATATTAGGTTGTGATTACTAGAAGATTCTTCTTACTTTTTATGTTTTAAGTTTATTAGGAACCTTTTGTATGTAATATAAATCCATATAAATAGTTGAAATAAGTAATCTTTGGTTTCATTTTTAAGAAAATATTGTAAAAGCCTAACGTTCCAACATTAGAGCAAAAAGTGCTTTTTTACGTAGTATGATGTAAAATATCATATGTAAGCATAAAAAACCAAATATCACTTACGAAAACTTTGCTTTATTTAGTAAATAAGACAAAGTCTGTCTAGGACAAGCACTATCTCAAATATGTGCTATAATTAACACAATCAGTAGTTAGACTTGTATATAGTCCAAAAGGTCGGGACTTACGAGGTTAATAATAATAAAAAAAATCGTTGCAACGTTGCAACGAAGTTTCACGCAATAAAATGTTCCGATTATTTCATCGCAGTACAAGCTGAACCTTCTCGACGAAACGGCGAAAAAAGCGTTCTTCATCGGGCATAAAAACAAAAAATGTTTTTGAAACGTGTATGAAATTTGGATCCAAAGCCCTATTGGAACTTGTATGAAATTTGGATCCTGCAGATAGCTAAATTCGGATCTTGAATTGCTTCTAAAATAAAAATCTATAAATATCGCGTTACCGACAAGTCGTGCGTTTCAGCGAACCAAAATCTTATTCAAATGAGTTCACACTGTTTTTCGAAGTATGCAATTCGCATGGATAATTTGATTCATCGTGGATGCGGGAAGAGGAGAAGGCCTGAAATCCTAATGGCATCTTTTCGATTGTAACGAGATCGTAACTATTATACTGGGCCAAATGGTTCCGACAAGCCCTCTTGCTGACCTACAATACCGAAATCGACCATCAAACTGAACTGCACCTGTTAAAGTACACGCAGCGTAACGCACCCCCGCTCTGTTATAACACGAATACGCGTTTTCCACCCTCCACGTTCTGGGCGCGTGAATACGTAATGACGCTACATTCGTTGGGCTCGCGGATGCATTTACCCTCGTTGACAATGGGGGCATCGGCGACCAAAAACATTCGAACCAGTTAGTGAGAGATCCAGAGCGACTATTATGCGGATAAACACGGGGGCGTTTCCACTATTTGTCCTGAACGGAGCACGAACACCCGGGCTTATCGAATTTATATCTTTCAATCGATTAATCCACGCAAGAGACAAGCTTCACGGATTTTAAGATAGTAAAAAAAACGGCAGACCATTCGTTCCTACGGCTTGTTCTGAGTTTCGACAAGATAAGATCAATGGCGTCGCAAAGTGGCGAGATTCGTCGATTATACAAAGCGCTTGTTCTCTATCCATGGTGCTGCAGGTTGCATTGTCGGAATGCAACAAAAGTACTTCATGATTTATTTATCTCGTTTTCATTATTATCCAAAATCTGTATTCGAAAAATTGGGTTGAAGATATCTAATGGGGCACCTACGTTTTACCCTGTGTGAAAGGCAACGGTGTAAAAATAACACGGATAGATGCGTTCAAACAACGCACTTACGTGTGTTATTTTCTTACACACGTTAAAACGTGTAAAAAGTATCTACAGCCATTTACACACTCAGAGTGTATGATAAGAAAATACTTATTTTTGCAGTACTTTATATACATGGGATGCTTCTGAATAATAAATTGAATAACAAAAGCTTTTTATCGTCTCAATATATGCATTTATTGAACTGAACTCAACAGTACTTGTATATTACTCTGTAGTATGTATGGGAGGTGTCACTGTTTTTCTTGTCTTCGCATAGGATCGGTTCTCATACAGCTTCACGATGACGGTCGCTTTTTGCTTGTCGCTGATGGCCTCGAAACAAAAATACGTCGCTAAAGATTCAATCCAGCTATCGATGTTTTGGAAAATAGATTCCAATTTCAGGTTCTTCCACGTGACAAACTCAGAAAATGATTTATAAACGAAACAAAAATATCAGACCAAACGCGGTCTTCAGTTAACCGGTCAATCAATCGATGTCAAATGAACTAATGAGTTTCACGTGATGCCGTAACCAAGGTTATTTTTAAAACATATGATCAATAACTCGCAATTAACACACTTAAACTGTGTATTTTTGCTCGTGTGTTGCTATCAACGTGTGTAAATATGCATCTTGTATGTCCCATTCCCACACGCTTTATGTGTCTTCGAATGAGCGTGTTATTGATGAGGACAGCTACAAAGGTGTCTAACAAGTTGTGTGTGCAATTGTAACGCATTACGTGTTGCCAAATGCATAAGAGTGTAGAATCAACATTTATGTTGTGTTACTTCTACATTCTTTAAACATACGTCAAACCCGCCTAGTTTTCGCAGTGCATTGGGTTTTAATGACGCAAACTTTGGCATAATCGTTTTTTCGAATTGAACTCCCGAGGGTTGAAGTTTGCATCGTTGAAATGAACAGAAATTTCTTTGCGGCTACGAAAAACACTGAACCGTTTTTGCACATTTTCATCAGAGATCTACAGCTGAGTTCGGCAAAAGATTTCGAATGATGATGAAAAGAAAGAAATATAAAGTATTTTCATTGCATTCGAACGATGCAAACTTCAATATCATGGACGGGTAGTCCTCGCCGTGCACGTTTTCCGATGATTCGGATGAGGGATGTATTCGTTGCTGCTCACCGAGAAAAAGAGAAGAAAAAAAAAACCCCGATGCGTTTTCCATTTCAGCGAGCTTTCTCGTATAACTTTATGGGCGCCTCCGCAGATTTAGCTGTTCGCAAGTTGCTCACTCGTGGTTTGAAACGAGGAGAAGCGTGTACTTAATTTACGATATGCGATTGCCCATGGCCTCGAGAGTAGTGAACACATTCGCCATAGCCGCGCCACCCCACCCAGCGACTATAACGTTTCGTCTTTCGTTCACGACCCCTAACGATCCTTATGCTCTTCTCCTTCGAGAAGAAAATACTTGCGTACGTAGCGACCCGCAACTGTAGCACAACGTTATACGGCTATTGCTTCCTTCTCCGTATATACCACAACTGCGCTATTCAGGCTCTGCTTCGACTTCTGTACGCATTGCACCAGCGCAGGACGATTCCCCGCGTGTACATCGCGAGATCGCCTCGCCTGCTCTCGATTTCCTGCGAATTTATTTAGCGCTTGTCATTGAGACCCTTTGCGCTCCACCACCTTCGACATCAAGATCCCGTAGTATCGCAACCGTGCAAACGATTCAGATGCAGCTCCGATCTTCCTTCACGAGCTCTTGTACTCGCCCACATAGTTCGGCCAACTTTCTTTGACATACGGTGATAAAAGTTTATAGATGACATGAACCCACAAGAATCGAATTTGGAAACCAGGATCCTGTAGGTCCTTGAGGTTATGCCCACAACCACGAGGTTGTGGGCATAACAATTTGGATATTTTACGATATTATTTTCGAAGATTTTGATGTTAGCAAAGAGCATCACTTTGGTGTCAGTCTTCGATTTTGTTTCAACTCATGTACATGGTGAATCATTGAAAAGTATTGGATACGTATTTTTTTTACTGACGGAAAAAGGGTTTCACCCGCAAACAGTCCATCGGTTTCAGTGAAACAGAAACGAATTTTTTTTTTATGTAAAACAATCAGAAATCCAGCAGGGAACGTTGAAAAAAAATTAAGGGATGAACAACCCCTTTATTTTTGATTTTATCACCCCACAGTTAAAAGGGGTGCATTATATGGAATGTCACGGGTAACACTTTGAAATGGGGACAAAATTCAAGTTTATTTGTTTTTGCATTTTAGTCGGCTACCAACCTTAAGAGGGCAAACCCCATTCCATCCGTTGTCGACGGTTTTTAATGAAAATTGAGGGTTTTGGGGAAAGTTAATGGTAAATTTGTATTCAAGGAGTAAAAATATATCAATATGGACTTGGAAGAAAAATATTGAAAATCGATTTTTTTTCTCGCACTTCGGCTAAAAACAGTGTTTTCTCACTCAATTGCCACTCATTTATTTTTCGTTTTGATTTTTCGACTACCGGTCGTTTATCACTATCGGAATATTATGACTAGCGGCCAATCAGTTCCTAAAAATCAATCTGGCTAGCAGATCACCCCCTTTTTCATACCCCAAAAGGGCAGATCACTTAATTTAATAACTATCGATCAATTTTGTTCTTCAGCCTGCGCCGGCTCAAGATTTTTACCCCGATCGGGTTTTGAGTGGAAATTTCATGATTCACGGATGATGTTACATCGATAAGGGTGTCGGGGAGTCAATCGGACCGAGTTTTTGAAAATTGGTACTAGTTGATGTGTCTCAAGACCTGAAACTGGTCCATTTTTAACTCCTCGGTCCATCGGATTGGGCAAGATCTTATCTGATGCGACATCGTTTGATGGTCACGAATTTTCCAGCCCGATCTTGCCCCAGCATTCAGATGATTCAATTTAGGGAAGTTCTAGCCCGCAGACTCTGGGTAGCTAGACACAAGAGATCTCCAACCGCACAGCAAATTGCATCGAACCGCCATGATTTCTTGATCAATACACAGTTCGTATAGGCTTAGGTATAAGAGCGGAAACGGGAATACAGGCTGCAAATAGTTATTGTGTACATTTGACAAACGACCGATGCTTGCCAAGGCACGATTGGTTGAGGCACCACCTCAAGCGTAACACTGAGCAAATAGGACGGTTTTCACATTGCAGTATCGAAACGTGTATCAACGCCGATGCAATCTCATGAACCACCCTTACATGTCGAATGTTCATTACGTTACAAATTTCCCGTTTCCTCGCCATAGAAACTAATTTTCCCTCCTCTCTGTAAACTTGTACCGATAGTAAATTTCGCATCTTTAAAAGTGCTGGCCCTGATGATGTTGCCTTTCGGTACGCAAATACTGGCCGAATGACTAAATCAATGCTTTTCATATCTACAATATCCATATAGTGGATATAATTACGTATAGATAATGTAATAAGCCATATGGAAGTCCTATTACACCCCATTGCTCCTTAAGAAATTAGGTCTCGTAGATCATACGAACGTCGATGCTTTATAGATCATAGATCTGATCAAAGTGATGGGTCGTACAGTACTCCTATTGGTTCTTATAGAATCTCATAGATCTCCACAAATATAGGGATGTCTTAAAGATAAAACTGTAGGTTTTGCAGCTTCTCTGCTACTCCTCATGTACCCTCATAGGTCTTCATAGATATTACATTGCCTCATACATTATGACAATGGTCACATAGTTATCCCGCCGTACCTCATAGATCCTCTTAGGGTCTTGTAGATCTTACAACGCCACATAGATCAGACGATAGGTTACATGATATTCCTATTATTCCTGACAGATGCTTATAGATATTGAAATGCCTCATGGATCATGCAATACGATCATTTAGCATTCCTTTTATTATTCATCGATCTGCACAGATATTGCCACGCCTCATTGATCGTACAATAGGATTATGTAGCATGGTCATATGTATTCCTATCACCCCTCATATATTCTCATAGGTACTACAATGTTTTACAGATCATACAGCAAATCAGATATCCCTCATACCATATTCTTCAGATAATTCCATATGCCATGAATGGTTTTTCAGATTATTTCGCAGATTACACAATAGGTCATGTAGCAGATCGTGTTTTTTTCTCTTCGACTGGTGTTTGCATCCCATTTCTCAGCGTCGACTCCTAGGGAACTTGATAGCCGCTGCACTCAATAGCATCAACAAATCCATTAGCAACATGCTCGTATCCTCGGAATATCAGCTTTTCAGCTGCATTATATCGTTGTGTCGCGCTACCGAATACAAAAATGACCAGACAGAAGCGAATACTGGCAACTGTTCGGCTCTTGCGCTCTCAAAAGATATTTTGAGGGCTCACATACAACATCCCAATCACACTGACCCCAGCAGCTACGTTGAACTCATTATTTTCAGGGTCGTTCAGCCGCTCTCGCACGACCCTCCGGTTCTCCCTTCATACCAGATCGCCCACGGGCGACCGCACGGCTACCCATATATCTCCGTATCCTCGTGTACGTCCCATCGGAAATTATAATACTGTATTACACATACACACTCGCATGAACGAACGCGGACCCGCAAAATCATCGGACGCAGCGTTTCAACGAACTTTTCACACCTAGTATTTATATCTGATTATCCAGGAATATGAATATTATATCCGCGAGAGTGGGGTGGAGAGAAGGGGGGGGGGGGGGGGGGTGAGTCACGTAGATAAATTTCGCAGTAGCGGAACGCAGTCGTTTTCATACATGTGCACCATCCAGACGTTTTCATTAATATATCGCATGGGAAAGCGAGGTCCACCCGGGTTTTGTAATTTACGTGGAAGAGGCATCGCATGGATGCCACATATTCGCTCGCACGTATATGTATTAACTAATAATATTATAAGGTGTAGTACCGTGTCTGTACGTTCGATTTTTTCAGGCTTAATTTAGATCCATAATTTTTGGAAATCTTGTCTATCGGTTTGAGCGAAGTTGATGTCAAAATGTTTTAAGCTTTGCTGAATTTTTGGTCTATGAGAGTAAGCGCTTTTTGAATTTTGGATGTTACAGGTAGAGCCCGAGAAAATGCGATTTTTCTCCAAGATGACAGTGGTACGCAATACTCTTCAGCCTTATGAGGAAGCTCTTCAGTAACTTACTCAATGTAAAACAGCTTCATTATATTGACTTTTTTGGCTCAATCCGTTGTTTTTTTTCTGTCGATATGAGTCTGTTTTACTTTATATAAAAAGAGCATTTTTGACCGATAAAACGTGTTTTTCGTAATAATCTTGGCAGATAAACTCTTCAGGGGTCTGCATAAACTTGGCGCCCCAAAAACAGATTCATCAATTTTTTTCCGCTGAGTGTATTGGTATGACTAGGTTGGGATTTTATACACAACTGACACATCTAGTCTTACCTAGTTTAAGATTTGTTCAAATTGAAAAACATGGATAAACAAGGCAGTTATTATTATTTAAACAGATTTTTGCGGTTGCTGCATAGCCAACCGGTGGACTTGGCAAATAGGGTATTCTGAAATGAGAAATAAAAAAGATACTTGAAGTATAATAATTAAACTGTCGTATGATCTGATACTTTCTTTAAATCTTCAAAGTTACGAAATTGGCAAGCTGTAGAAAAAAGAATCGATTTTTGACCAAACAAAAAAACGTCGATCATTTGTCATTAAGAAATGGATAAACATATTTAAAAAAATAAGCTGGTCATACGGGAGAAAATGTCATAAACTATGCTTTGTTCGAATTTAAAGTGAATTGAACGGATATATTTTGAATTTAAACTTACACCATTTCATCGACCAAAGTGTAAAAAATACGAATCGTAACAGGACGATTCGCCGCAGCACAGTGAGCGATCTGACCCTTCTCAAAAATCGTCATAGCTCAGTGAATTTTCGGAATTCTCACAAAATATTTCTCGCAAACTAAAGTTAAGACCCTAGGCTCCAAAACCAGCAGTAAAAATTGTTATTTTTGAAATTTCAAGCTTACGCAGCCACCTCAATGCAACATGACCCTAAAACCCATTCCTAACACGAGAACTTAGTAAAGAAATATATCCGCGAGCGAAAGTGCGGCTAAAAGCTGGTATCCATATGTGGAAAGGTCATTTCTCACCCGTTGTATCCACGAATGTTAAGTATCAACATGACCCTGGGCTCCAAAACCAGCAGTAAAATTGTTATTTTTGAAATTTCAAGCTTACGCAGCCACCTCAATGCAACATGACCCTAAAACCCATTCCTAACGCGACAACTTAGTACAGAAATATACCTGCGAGCGAAGGTGCGGCTAAAAGCTAGTATTCATCTGTGGAAAGGTCATTCCTCACCCGTTGTATCTACGAATGTTAAGTGTCAACATATCTGACTGTTCTCAGGACGGTTCTCGATGTCTTCAAAGTCAGCTTTCCGCATATAAATTTTACCACATATCTGTGTGTGTTTGCGAGTGTCCGCGCGCGTGCTCATCCTTGCGTCCGCCGCATTAGTTCTGCTCATGGACAATGAGTGTGTAATCCAATTGAATTCCCAGTTCGAACACCGCTTCCGGATGCTTCGTTGTTCGGTCATCCTATTTATTTCACTGGGCGCACGTGCGCGTGTGTGTGGAGGGTGTAAGTGTGTTTTGATGTCCAAATAGTGTTCGTACCATCGTTCCGTGTGGGCTCTCACATCTCTACCGTAAAATTCGAAACTGATTACAGATGTTGACTCCATTGTCGAAGAATAGTTTTTAGCTGACGGGGCGGGGCGCGGAGGGGGGGGGGGGGGTTTGATGAGAAGGAAACATCGTTTTCGTTACTCCGTTGCACACATAACGGTACTCTGACGCTAACACATGTAAATGAGGATCGTACGGTAACGCGCTAAATGTGTACAGTATACACGCACTCGTTCCGTTTTATACCTATTTCTATGTGCGGTTGACGTTATCCGTGGAGCCGTTAATGAGCGGCGAATGTGCATATTCCACATGTGTGCAGCAAACATATCGTGACACAAGCATGTATACACATACCACGTACTATAAACGCGAAGTTTTTTTCGCCATCTCGTTACAGTTGCCGTTTCGAGAGCAACACGCGATGATAGCCGATTGGCTGATAGATTGGCAAAACTATCGGCGAATGGAGCGTGTCCTGTGCGGATCGCGATCTTTCCCCGCTATGGTTCGCAACCGATTTCGACGTATCCTCATTAATCCCGGGTGCAGTGCTAGATTATCCTGTGCATCTCATCCTACGTGCGCGGAATAATACGTCGTAGTCGAAGTCGCTTTCAATATGATTTCGATCCGTCCATTAGGCTTATTACACGTTGCTACGGGCGATATCCCGTAATGTTCGCCAACAGTACGTTCGCGAAGTTATTGGGAACTAACGTACCGATTGATTATACTCTTGGAAAAGGGGACAAATATGTTTTTGTTGAGTCGAGTGGATAAAAATGACGTTCAAGTCTGCATTGTTGGACGGCAATGAACATCGTTTATTTTTTTCATACGATCCTCTTTCCGGCAGATCTAGGCTAAAAAAATTGGAAAAATTGAAAAGAATCTCTTTTGTTGCATTCCAAACTTCAACACCCCAGTGAAGAGACGGCTGGAATTGTATTCACCGTGTACGTGTTTCTGACAAGTGGGACAGATAGAGATAGATTATTTTTCTTGACGCAGCTTACAATGAACATCACTTAAGTGTCCAACTTCGATTCTGTTGAAATTCATATATGTGATAAAGCATTGAAAACTATAGGACACATTTGTTTTCTACCGGCGGAAAAACGGTTCCGCAGAGGGAAACGACCCCTCAAAGAAAGGGGTGTCATGCCTTAATTAATTATTTTTTCAATATCTCTATAGTGGAATTATTAATGCTTCACATTAGAAGAATGTTGGTTTTTGTTTCCTTCAGATACGTGGATTGCTTGTGGGTGATACTGCAAAATCACTCCTCGACGCGCCTTTCTTTGAGGGGTGGTTTTCCCCCGTAAAAACGTTTCCCTGCCGGTTAAAAAAAAATACGAGTCTAATAGTTTTCAATGCTCTATCACATATATGTTTCAATAAAATCGAAAGCAGACACTTAAGTGAAGTTCCTGGTTAGATATGTTCATCCGGCTTGTTCTATTCAATGAGGTATTAATTATTCAATGAGATATTTTTTTCATCTCGTTAATTCATCCAATATCGTTACATCAGTATAGAAAAATTCTTTTGTTCGAAAAATTCCACGTTCGAAACATCACTGTATTGATCTTCGTGACTGGAATGCAACGAGAACTTCTGTTTTCTATTTATTTATATTCTTTACTACTGCGCTGATTCGCTTGAAGTTTTGCGAGCTCTGTTCTACGGATGCACAGTTATAATTGCCAAAAAATGTCTTCGGTACTGAAAAGAAATATTCTTCAGACATGGTGTTGAAGTTTGCATCGTTGGAACGCAACGAAAGTTTCGTTTCACATTTTATTTTCCATATTTTTATTGTTACAGGCAATCTTTTTTTATAGATTCATAATATAGATCGTTAAATAAATATCTTTAAAAATAATTGAAGAACTTTTGTCGGTGAAATGTGTCAAATAAAATTGAATTCGTTGCAGTCCAACGATGCAAACTTCAGCATCGTCTTCAGACGTATTTTCATGATGTTCAAGCGATGAAAACTTCAGCCTCGTACTCCATATACCAGAGATCGCAGGATATTATGCAGTTCAGTAATTCAAGAAATTTGAAGCATCAGGCGCTCGCAGCAACGAAAATGTTGAAAGTAATACACTGGTACTTGAAATGGTTAGCATTACATTTTTTTGAGATCCTCCAATGCTTCGTAGTCATCTCCTTACGGTCTCCCATCTAAACCAGCACACTCGATATATTTCAATCACATCTTCATTTTTCACTATGTGACTTGACCAAAAACGATAGGTACTCGTGGATGGCGAAACCTTTCAATTCGAGTATCGCGATTCCCCAAGCCACTGTGAGAATCCGCACGTGGAACTGGGATTCTATCCGCGGATCACCGAATATTGAGAAAGCTGAAGCATAAAACATACATATATACATTAGTCGTCTAAGGGTTCTCGGGCGTCCGTTGTTTTCTCGCGTCTCTTATCGGATTTGTCCGCGTCGTCGCCCAGTGTGGCGATTGGAAGATCGATGTTCCACAGGCCTGAGTGTTGACCGCTTTAGCGACGATCCAATCGACACCACCGCGCCTCTGTGGAGACCAAGATTCTCTTGAGCGATAAACATCAAAGATCCAGAGCTCGCCAAAAAGCACCTTTCTTTCAAATTTCCCGTACTCGCACCTCTTTTATTTTCTACCAAAGATCTACTGTGAAGTGTAAACGATGAAAATGCGTTTTCAAGACTGTTTTGAAGACGAACCTTCATTTTTTTAACGCAACGTTAGTTTGCGGAGGGTATTACAGTGGAAATTACTTTCATTTAATAATGCTTACATTTATCCAAATTATTTTCAAGTCTTTGGGGTGTTCCGAATATTAAGTTTGAAGTGGTACATGTGGTACCTGTGAAGTTGGACCAGCTGGTACGTGTGGAGTTGGCACCTGTGAAGATGATTCTCGTAGTCGAATGGCTTTAAAGTTACTTTTCCGCACTTTGAGAATCACTGCATACGTGTCTGTAGGTATATGTATAAGTGAAAAGGTGATTATGAAGACATTCTATGTCGAGAACCATTTTCATTGTCGCCAATTATCTTCAAACTGAACTTTGTTGAGTTTGAAGACTTGATTTTATTTGATTCCGTTTGGAGACGTTGATTTCGTTCAGATCATCGGAGCAACGGTGTTTCCATCCGCAAGAATTCGTAGTTTAGTTTGTCATTCTGGAACGAAAGCGTTCCCTTCAAACTTTCGTCACATCTGATTTCGTGATCTTTACGGATCAATGCGTTATGCACGCCCTACACTCTGATTGAACTTTGTGATATATATATATATATATATATATATATATATATATATATATATATAAGTATACTATGATCCCATTCAGGACGTACGTGCCCGTCACCTATGTTTAAAAATGTCAAACTTACATACCGAGGAATTTACTGAGGCCGTTTGGCCTCTTCTTGGATTTTCCAGTTCGTTCGTCGCTATACTCAGCGGCCACCCTTTCCCTCGTCACGGTATACTCGTCGCTTCCTGCCTCGTATATTTACCGCGACTGCACATTGCCACTGGAGTTATATGGTATACTTCGGAATTTCCATTCGTGTCAACGCTGCTTGGCCTTTGCTTCTTCCAGCGTGCTACTACGTACAACCCTTCGAGTAACTGGCGCGAATGCGTTGTGCACATAGACACGCACACATACATGCACATATCTCTGCAAGAAAAGTCTGATCTGTGCGCGGAAGCGTCGCGCAAAGCATTGAAAATATTTATTCAAGAAATTTCCGACGACATAATGCCCCTCATCCAGATTTTCACTTGGCGCTTTTCCTGCTCTCTCTTTTTCCTCATAGCCTATGTCGCGTCTCATCCTTCGTCGTATGTTTCACACTTGGATCTAAAACACGTATGAAAATCTCGGGCTTTTCTTTTCCCCGGGAAGGAGAACAAACGCCGCGAGGAAAGAGTTTTCCTGGATGGATATAGGTATATACAAGAGCAGGCTGCAGTGGCGAGGAGAGCTTTGGCTCCGTTGGTTTTCCCGCCTCTCCAGCACACGCGCTTCATCCTTACCCGACCATATACCCATCTCGTTCGTTTTCCCTCGTTTCCACTTTGCGCCAGAAACTGAGACTCGGGCCATAAACTTTATGACAAGAGATTTTACGGAGGATCCTCCCTTCCCTGTCCTCCTCCTACTACCTCCTCCCCGCATCGACCATGCAACCTTCCTGCCCCTCTCGAGGATAACAGCGTGGCAGAGCTGAAAGGCCAAGCAACGAGGGACTTCCCTGACGCGGGATTTTACTTTGTTTTCCTGCTCAAAACAATCACCGTGAGTCTCCAGGAGGGACGAAAAAGGGCGGCGAAGTGACGGGAGGGAAAATAAATTTCTGTGTTGTTCTTCTTCTTGGATGACGCCTCGTTCTTGCGTTGGCAAAAGTGTAGGATCGGGTCTCGACGCTAGACACGAACTTTCTCGAATTCTCTCTACCGCAGTCATCAATTATGCATATTCCTCTCTTCAAGAATATCGTGTGGTTTACGAATTTAGAATCCCAAATGTCAGATCGTAAATGGTGGGTCTTTTTGTTCCTAGTTTGAAGCTGAATCGAAGTTCGAAAGATTGTTTTGTTTTTAATGTTTCAAGGTATGCATGCGAGATTCTGCGAATGCATCGGTTTTCACTTTTACCACACACTTGCAGCTTCACTATTGCCGGCTGCGAAACTCCCCAGAGCATAGCCCAGAGACACTGGTCTCTAATGCACTACTGTATCGCCTTGGCGCGTGGAAATAGCGGGAAAACTGCGGGAAACCTGCGCCTATACGGGCAGATTCGTGTTGACATTGAAAACTTAGAGCTCAGTAGTCAGCGCGCCACCCGACTACTGAGCTGTGCGGCACCGACTACTGAGCCCAGCCATCTGAGCCTTGGCCCCGGTCTATACCGCTCCACGTGGGTGATTCTCACACTGACCGCGCATCAACTACTCCCGGTGGAGTTCCAAATATCATTTTCACAACTCGCCATTCACTACGTGTCGTTTTACACGCGAAAGCTTCAGGGCTTTGCAAACTGGGGATAACCGGAGACTCCAGGAGAAACGAGAAGAGGCCCGACGTGAAACCGAGCCGAGCGATTTATGACCAGCTCTGAAGAAAATTTATTAAGCACCGCACAATAAATACTAACGAGCTTGTCGTCTCGGGCCACCAGTCTTACAAACCTTTTTTACAACGACATTCTTCTTACCGTGATTTATTTGGTAGGTAAATTTCGTCCAATTTTTTTACGCTTTTAAATTGAATGGGATTTTATTATTTGGGACAAGGATCCCGGTTGCTACGCTTTTTTTCTTCTTAATGCTTGTAAATTAATGCACGATGACAATTGGCAATTTTATAGGGCAAGCAAAGATCATTGTGTTTTGGATCTCCGATGTCGCATCGTTTGCCATTTTATTCTTGCTTTGTCATTTTATAGGTTCCATAACTCTTGGCCGAAGATTTCTCAGTTTTTTCCTTGCCAGATTCAATCTCCACCATGGACGTTTATCAACATGGTGATGAAAATTATTCGGCAGCCTGATAAGAGAAGCCGATGATCTACAAACGCGACGTCATTTTTTGTGACAGATTCAGGCTACTTTACATAAACGGCCTTTTAGGACCCTTATTTCAGATTTACAGTTTAAATCCGCAAAAATGTTGCTGGCTAATAATAAGCATGAGATTTCAAAAAAATCCGCTAGTTTCAAATGGTGTAAACTTTAAAACCATTTTCATGCCAAACTGTTTCGGATAATTGAAATGCTCTCGAAATAGTTGAAAGACACTCCTGACGAAACTAAAAAGATCAATATTCAATTCTCCCCTTACTTCTAAGTTTTCTAATTGCTCGTGAGAGTTTGCTCATCTTAGTCGCCAATTCGAGTCTTCACTCGTAGGGTTGGTAGCAGCATTTCCCATTTTAACACAATCGATCTGAATTCCCATGCAGTTAAAGTTGTACAAAGTGTTTTCCTGACGCGGAGCCTATCGCTTGTCTTTCGTTTGTACGTCGTGGAGAAAAATCATTAGTACAGCCGAATTAGTGTCAATTGAATTTTAATCAACTTGAACTTTTCATGCCATTCTCGTTTCTCATTTGACGACAACATTTTTTTCTGCAACCTATACGTATTATTGTTAACAATATACTGAGAAGCTTTTGCCAAATCTTCATCCAATCTTTGCACAAAAAAGGGGATACGATTTTTCTTGTCTCCTCGTAAATTTCGGACGACAATGACTTCGGTCGCCTCCAATTATCAGACAGTCACCCGTCGCTAGGGGTGGCCCTATTGAAGCGAGGAAATTATTATTTCTTTTTCATCAAAAGAATAACTCGCCCGCCAGCTGCAGAAAAGTTTTCCTTGCCTGTATGCAACTTGTAAAATTGAAGCGTTGAAAAATCCATTAAATCGCTGCCGGACGCAGGTGGCTCGGAGCACGTGTGCGACCAAGTTTTTGGCGTTGCATCGTGGCACGGGCTTTCCAACATGCTCGGAATGATAAATAATCGAATTTACGCAACGAGTAAGCCCTTATCGGGTTGTCAATTCTCAAAAAAGTGGCACGTGTTCACCAATTTCGAAGGTTGCATCGTCGGAATCCAACGGAAATTTTTCAGAACTTCTTTATCCCTTCGTTTTTGCGCTCATCTACAAAGCCATTCGAAAACTGAGCTTGTAAATTTATAATCAGGCTTTCAAAAAGCCAAGTAGTTTTTCACAGCCCATACCTATTGAAAAAATGGAACGGGCCAACCACTTCATTTCCATTGCGTTCCAATGCTGCAAGCTTCGACATTGAACAATTGAAAATGGTGAAGTGTCGAGCGTGGGGTAAAAGTGAAAGGGATGGGATCACGAAAGCCCGCAAGGGCGGCGGAAGGAAACGTACAAATAAACAAAAGATGGGAATACAAGTCCGTCCAACTATATAGAACGATTACTCCACCTTCTTCTTGCTCATACACACGGAAGAGCAACCACAAGCCTCCCTCAGTCTCCCCGATGACATTGGGATACAAATTATCTTCACTTTTCCTCTTTTTTTTCGGATCTCTCAAAGTGTCGACTCGGGGTTTCGGAAACTCTGGCGATAAATCCAGATTAGATGGTGCGAGGGGAAAATGCGAGTATCAGGCGACAACGTTAATTCCCGGGCATTTATCCGTCCGTGTGTCTCTAGGTGTACGTATAGAATCATCCATGAATCAATTCCCGTGAGCGAAGTGGGCGCGAACAGCTATCCCGCCCAGTTTGCGCTAATCCCGGCTTATACTTCGGATACACGAACGTGTTACAGGTTTCCTTCGTTTCTCTAACTTGTCGCTCGTCATAAACCTTGCCACGTTCCATGATTTGTGTCGCTCGATTAAAATCCTGCCACTTTGGCGCGCCGAATCGGGCTGGCTCTCTGCCACCTACAAGGAACATCACTTATGTGTCCACCGTCGATTTGGTTGAAACTCATATACGTGTTAAAGCATTGAAAATTATCGGACACGTATTTCTTTTTTATCGGCAGAAAAACGGTTTTAAGGGAGGAAACCACCCCTCACAGTAAGGGGTGTCGAGGGGTCCTCTTGCAGTTTCACCCAAAAGCAGTCGACCGATCTGAATGAAACAAAAACCAAAATTCTTCTAATGCAAAACGATGAAAAATCCACTATAGAAGTATCGAAAAAAAACTAAACTAAGGGGTGACACGTTTTTCTTCGAGGGTGGTTTCTTCCCTTGAATCCGTTTTTCCGCCGACGAAAAAATCCGTGTCTAATAGTTTTTAATACTCTATCACGTGTATGAGTTTCATCAAAATCGAAGGCGGAGACTTAAGGGGTCTTCTCACTTTAGACGCTAAAAAAGGCTATTTTCATGAATTTTTTTGATAGCTTTATATTATAGATATTGATATAAAAGTTGTTACACTTAATAAATACACTTTCGAAATACATAAAAAAAATGTTTCATTTATTTAAGTCACTATTTATAGACGAAAATGGTAGTTGAAAAAATGCCCTTAAAAAATTATAGGTCTGCGCTGTTGATGAAATCTCAGCGATGGATCATCCGAAACAAAAAAAAATCAAACGGTTTTAGATTCAGTATGTCAATAGCCAACCGTATATTATACGATTTTTTGTATGCGCAAAAATAACAAAATGGCGCATATGTTTCTAAAAAACCAAAAAAACGTGTTTTTTCCACCGTGTTTGGCAACAAAAAAAAATAGTAAATATCAAAATGTGAAAAAATATTTTATATGCGCTATAGACATAGTTTCAAGAAAAAGTGGTTAAATTTCATAAGGATCGGTTCATAGTTCCTAATATTTTATCAACAAGCCGCCGAAAATCGTTTCGAGAAAAACGCGTTTAAAGTTTGTTTGGGTTACATAAATACAGAATTTTTTTGGATGTTTTTCGAAAGTGTATTTATTAAGTGTAACAACTGTCATATCAATATCTATAATATAAACCTATAAAAAAATGCAAGAAAATAATCTTTTTTAGCATCTAAAGTGAGAAGGTCCCTTAAGTGACGTTGCTTGCTAGTACATTTTGGTAATCGGTCGTGCATCTTCGATTCGCGAACGCGTTATTGCTAGAGCGATCATCGCTGATGAACTTCCACAGTCGCTGATGAATTTGAGCACTTTTTACTCTTGCGATACAAAAATAATTGTTGCTAAAGTTTTTATTGCGAGTATTTGTTTCTTCAGCTCAACAATGTAAACGGAGTATATAAGTAATGGTAATAAAGCTTGCACCTTTCGAATACAACAAAAATTCATTTTCTCCGATCGCTTCATGTTTTATCGACCGATTTATACTACGAAAATCACTCTAGGTTTTGTAGATTTGCATTAGAAATTGAAAATTGATAACCCAGTCTGGAGGAAAAAGGTTATATTATAAAGATAAAGATAAACGAGGAAACAATTTACGAGAGCGTTTTCTTTGCATTGTAACGAAGCACACTTCAATATCATCAAAGGTGACGACTTTTTTGAGTGAGGGTCAAAATGTCGATGATCAAATATAGAACGACAAAGATTTCAAAACGACAGAATTATGAACTCTCAAAATAACGAAAGTTAAATTATTCGAAATTGGATCCTTTCATTGATGACGAAATCGAATAACTATTACACCAAAGGATTATTTATTCGAGAACATATATTCAGATAGTCTGCAGTTTGAGTCATACAAAAACAGATTCGAACAATCTACAACATTCATATCTCCGAAGTAGAAAAAAGGTGAGTATCTAATATCCGTAATACCGTCTATGGCAAAAAGCCATATATCAAGACGAAAAAAGTCGAATGTGTAGAACTTAGAAGCGCAAATCATCGATGGTCCGAAATGGTGAATACCTAAATGGTGAGCATGGCATGGCTGCCTGACCTGACTGATCACTAACGCCATCTGCCATCTTCATTCTGAAGCGCAAATAGTATTGCTCAACCCCAAGTTTTTGCTATCCGGACCGTTCGCCATTTTGGCCCATCGCTATTTTAACTGATGCTCTTTTCGGTCCTTCGCTTTAATAAATTCGCAATTGTAAACTGTCGTAATATTTACAATTCGACGATTTGACGTCTCGAGTTGTTTGGTGTGTATATACAGGCGAATTGATATTATATCTCTCATTATTTTGTTAAATCTGATATTTCTTTTCGCTATAAATCAACTCCGAGATTTTTGTGTTCACAATTTCGATTATCTATTTGACAGACTATCATAAGATTGATCTATCTATATTGGAACGTTCGTTATTACTGAATTCGACATTTCTGTCCTGAATATTGATCGTTCGTTTTTTTTTAGATCTTTAGCCAAACAATTACCATTCGCTATGAATATTGCCGTCATTATTGTTGAAACCGTTGGGACTGAACTGCTTGCCAAATAACGAAGGCACATCACCGCACCCAATTATCAGCTAATTAATTGTATAATTAATATGACAGAATTGAATATACGCAGGTTCATAAGAAAACAAAAAATTCGTAAAAAGGACTCGTTCCAAATCTATGGCCATAGCCCGAAGGGAGAAATAGTTCTGGTGATCTCCATTTATTGCAAACTCATTTCACTGCAGGCCAAAGAACTTGACAGAACTTGACAACAGAGTCCTACGTACGCGTAAAGTCACGTCATTGTCAATTTACTCCAATCACGCGCGCGCGCGCGTGCACACACACACACACACACATACACATACACACACACACACACACACACACACACACACACACACACACAGACGCACACACACAGACACACAGACACACCCACACAGACACACACACACATAGACACACACACAGACACACAGACACAGACACACAGACACAGACACACACACACACACGCGCACGCACGCACGCACGCACACACACACACACACACACACACACACACAGAGAGACAGAGACAGAGACAGAGACAGAGACAGAGACAGAGACAGAGACAGAGACAGAGACACAGACACACACACACGCAGACACACGCACACAGACACACGCACACAGACACACGCACACACGCACGCACACACACACGCACGCACACACACACACACGCACGCACGCACGCACGCACGCACGCACACACAAACACACACACACACCCATATTCACGTTCATCGTTCAATCTCATTAAATTTGTATCCATGTGATTGCGCACGACCGTTTCGCAAATTGTTTTTCCACAAAAAGTCTCGCCATGCTACCGTCACCGCGTCTTCCACACGAAATCGAACGAAACTTGCGATGTATTTCATCACATCGCTTCTGCTATCGCCACGCAAATTGCTATACGCACGCACACTCACAGGCGCACGCTTGCATACATGCTTAAAGTCTCCGAAGAGCTTCGACTTTGAGGACCTCCTCATAGTCCTTATACTATAAGCCAATTAACATTCTGCTAGCCCTAATGTACTCAAAATCACCGTTGGGTAGATGTTAGCATATTTGTATGAATATATGTTCAAGGACCGTTCTCAAAACAGCCGGACGTGCTGATAGTCAACATTTCGTTGATAAATGGGCTTCAAAATATGTTTTGTCGATAAATGTATCTTGATACCGAACATCGTTTCCTGCGTTTGGAATAAAAAACCCCAGTCCGGTTATCCGAGTGCAACCCGCATTGCGCACGTGAATAAATACGCATTTCATGCCTCGACCGTTACTATCCAGTTTCCCGATCACTTTAGCCAAATGTGCAATACGAAATTCAAAATTTCATTGAGGTTTTTTTGGGTTTCCGTTAATCTGGATGAAAAAATGGTTGAATCGCGTGATTTGTATAGATATTATTCAATAAACGTCATACGAACGAATGGTTGTTTGTTTTTTAACTTAATACTGGCAAATAATATTCGATTTGATTCAATGAAGACCAGCTGTTCCGACGAGCCAGCTGAAATCTCCTTTTCGGTGAAATTCGCATGTCGATCGCATTTCGAATAACAAGTGAGACTTACCCATCGCATTTTTTCACCGACTCTTTTTACTTATTTCCCGGCAGTATGTGCGTTTGGGACTACACGTTTGGGTCCTGAATCAAAATGTGAGAAAATTATTCTTCAATGAATTCATATTACTGAACAGTGAGCGTTGCTGATTCAAGTTTCAATGGTAACACTGGTGTTGCATTATAACCGAGATTAAATAAATTGTGAATATTCTTTCTGGATGAAGAATCCGTACCCTCGCTGCGAACTCTCGCGAGTCGTAAAACGTTGCCGTTAGTTGCACAGCGAGCGTGCACCATTCTTGAAGTCCACTCGCGGTCTTTCGCTATTGAAAAGAAAAGGAAAAAAAACGCGTTCACATTTCAGTCCGAAGCAGAAAACCTTACAGAATTTTTGAAAATTTCTCTCTCAATTCTTACAGAGGCATTCAGCATTTATTTTTTCATTAATTCTGTGTAAAATAATACATTAGCACGTGCGTACAAAATGTCGCATAAGGAAATCGACTGGTCGTTTTAAGAGGGGATTGTCTTTTTTTTCGCAAAATTTACCGTTTTTTGGGAATTTTTTTGTGAAGAAAGTATACAACGGAAAACTTGTGAAACTTGGCATATAGTTTTATTGATCTGTTTACTACATACAAAAAATTTTTTAAACAATTTCATCAAAAAATCCGCCTCCCACCCCCCTCGACGCGCGATGGTCCTTTTTTGATGGTGTGCACGATTTCTCAAAAACTATTCAACCGATTGCCTTCAAATTTGGACAGAATGCTCAGCTGACATCCTTTTATCGTTTGATGAAGCAAAAAAGCAATACGTTTAATAGTTTTTTATTTATAACAAAAAATCGACCAATTTTTTTCGAAAAATCGATACTTCAAGTTCAAAACGTCACCAAATCGTCAATTTTTTTCCCCTTCATCGAACGATAGCTATATGTGTCTAAAGTAAAATGCTTTTTGGGTTTTTGTTGCAGGATGAACGTGAAGGCTGTAATCGTGCACACCATCAAAAAAGGACCATCGCGCGTCGAGGGGGGTGGGAGGCGGATTTTTTGATGAAATTGTTTAAAAAATTTTTTGTATGTAGAAAACAGATCAATAAAACTATATGCCAAGTTTCACAAGTTTTCCGTTGTATACTTTCTTCACAAAAAAATTCCCAAAAAGCGGTAAATTTTGCGAAAAAAAAGACAATCCCCCCTTAAGATTAGTCGAAGGCAGTTTTTTAGTCTAGAAGTTTGATTCTTAAGAATATGTTCTCAAAATGAAACGAAATTCTCACAACTTACGCCAACAAACGAGACCAGAATAGGATCGATCGGTCGGAGCTGCGAACTTCGGGAGCTTCTAAGGAAGCTAGAGCTGCTCGCAGGGGAGAATGAGCTTAAGAAAAGCTTAATTTCGAAGTCGAGGGAGGCACACTCTACGAGGCAGGTATGGCCGATTACTATTACGTAAGTATAACATTATACCACTTAAATAGTTGCGGTCTTCTGAAATTGTTCTCAAAACATTGAAGGCGTTTTTTTCGAAACTGCTTTTTTTAACTTGGTTTACGCAAATCTCGAGTTCTGTTGAACCGATTGATTTGAAATTTGGTATGGACCTTCAGTATATATCCCTCTATCGTCCCTACCTTGGGCATTGCAAAATTATTAATATTTGGAAAAAAAATTTAACTTTGAACAAATAGGGCGAAAAATTAACTTTATTTTTTCAAACAGCCGCCGATACATTTTTTTCCCTCCTTGATGATATTCCTCCCATGATGACATTCTTATTGATCCAGAAAATCGGTTTTATTTCTGTTTCTGATGAATGGAAGCTGCAGCAACTTTTTTTTCACGGCCATAATCAGAGGCTCATGACATTTACAATTTTAATTTTTTTGCACAATTTTTTTTGCGTAGGTTCTTGAATCATAAGTAAGAAGACTGTATAAAATGGATGCTTAACCCTCGAATCGAACACTATTTTTCAGCACCTTCTAACGGAATACATGGGTCATTGGCGTCCGCGACATATTTAACAACTGTAATGGTACAAAAAGTTCGAATAAATGAATCGGCCTTCTGTGTAGTTTCAACTTTAAGTTTAATCAATAATAATATCATAACATTAATTTGGGATCGTTGAATTTATCGTTGAAAAACAAATTGCAGGAGATGCACCGTAATTTTGAAAAATTCATCATTTTTGTCACGTAACTTAAAAAAAATCCTTTCAGTTATTTTTACTTGAAATGATGTACTTTCAGAAAAAAAATATGGGAGGCTTCGGGAATTAAAAAAGGGTATTTATTTGAAGGGTTGAATATCGTTATTTAGTATGGAACCTTATAGAAGATAAAATCGATAATAAATGTAAAATATTGATGGATAAATTGACAAACTTTCGAATCGGGAAACTCACCGCACTCTGCTTCCTCTTCCTGATGATCTTCTTCTTCGATACAATCTTCCTCCTCGGAATTTTCTCCGCCGAAATATTCCACTTGTTTGCGCGGTCGGAGTGACGCCCTAACCTCTTCGCTGGTTCTCACAATCATTTTCGCTTTTATTAACTCAACACCGTCATCAAAATTCATATTTTGAATAAAAAAACAGAATTAAGGAGAAAAAAAATGTTTTCGTGATGTCGGATTTTACATACGTTTCCCCAACACATGAGTCGTTTGCGTCTTCGACAGATTTTCACGGCTTGCCAGCTGGAGCTTAATCAACCGATTCCGGCGGATATGTGGCAGTGAACTGCCCCTACCCCAAACTTTTTTCGACACAACAATACGAACTTCCCCGGTAAGCGGACCTTCACAGGATACCCTATTGTTGAAATGTAGAGGACGCGAACGACCCATGGGTTCGTATCGAGGGTGAAAATATGTTTTTTTTAACTAATCAAGAAAACCGCCCGATATCAAGGTCCCTAGACTAGAATAATGCTTTAAGGGGCTCTACCAGTGTGAACGCTGAAAATTTGGGTGATTTTCGGGTATTTTTTGGAAGAAAAGTACTCAATTAAATGTTTCGGAAAATTGAGAATATATTGGGCTATATAATAAAAGGCGCAAAAATAAAGTTCCTCCACTGCTGACATGATTCCGGCCGATTGAGTAGCTGAAACCGAAAAAGGAAAAAATGTCGTTAAACTGGAAGGTATTTCCTGTACAATGACGAAGGATTTTCGAAAAATATCAAAATCTGACAAAATGGCGTAGTTATGAAAAAAGTCTGTTTTCTTGCCTATAAAATGGTCGTTTTCTTCAATGCCAAATCGTCAATTTTCATCCAATTAAAAATATCCTACGTCATTGTAGAGTAAATATATTCGAGAGTACTCAGTTCAAATTTCAAGTCAATTGGATAATTGCTCTTTGAGTTATAATGTCAGCAAAATTGAAAAATCTCATTTCAAGAAAAACGCGTTTAAAGATTTAATTATCGATTTTGCAAGATAAAATGATATTGATATGATTTAAATGATAATGATATTCTTGAAAGTATAAACTGTCGAAAAGGGCAAAAAAATCGATTTTTTGGAAGTGTCACACTGGTATAGCCCCTTAAGGTTGTATCTTCGAAATACTACGGAAATTTTTATTCGTTTTTTGATATCTTCTGTTGCATCCAATTTTTTTTCTGCAGATTTAGGTTGTACATTTCTAATAAGGATATTAAAAAACAACGAAGTGATTTTATCATCCCAAATATGCTCAAAATATTTCGGCGATTCGAAAAAAAATTGTTTTTTTTTTCCCATTCCAACGATGTTTGGAAAATATGCTTCGGAGGTGAATAGCAGCATTGGTCGTTCTGGCATTCTCGATCAGCCTCCCCTCTACCTAGGAATAACTCTAAATTGGAAATAAGGGGTATTTTGGAAAGGGTGAAATGAATTGTGCCCGCGGACAGCGTCGAACACTTATTGTGGTGTTATTTAATTATTATTATTTTTTTTTATAATCGTAAGCCTAGACCGGTAATATACAATGCTATGTTGTTATCTCTAATTATATACAATTGTCCCTCCGCGAAGTATCCTTAAACTCCGTATAAGTTTCGCCGTATTATCGACGTTTACGTTTTTCTCCATTTTTTCTTTTGGTTTTGGCAAATCTGCGAATTCGATTGTTTTGGCAGGAATCAAATTTGGCTTCGATAGAATGTCGTTTCGTTTGATCAAGATAAGGATCTTCCTCCGAAACTCGTACCGAGGAAACTCGAACTACCGTCATTTTATTAATTACGAACGTGTGTGCGGACGATCATACAATTATTGGTAGACGAGATCGTTTTTTTCTTCTTCTTTCTTCCATTCTTAAATACCGCGTAGCAGTTTGTGGGTGCCGGGTTGAAATTCCGAACTTTGAATGCTCCGAAGGTTTAAAATCCCCAATTTTAATTTTCCGAAATTACAAGTTTCGTAAAAATCATGTCAGCGAAAGTCTACACAGTTGACTTTAAATGATGTAGAACGTACAGCATTGTCTAGGCAAACTTCATAATTGGTGTAAAATGACTTCTTCATGAAAAAAAAAAATCGTACAATAATTCGTCGTTTTATCGAAAATTTTGAAACTTTTAAAACTTCCACAGCCGAATTATTTTGACGGTGTTCAGATTTTCGGAGTTTTGGTCTTTCGTGTAAAATTCTTTCGGAGTTTTGATCTTTCGGGGTAGTATTTATTCGGACTTTTCAGCATTTTGATGATTCAAAGTTCGGAATTTCAATCCGGTCCCAGTTTATGCTATCGATTGAAACCGACATTCGTGAGACAATGTTTCCTCATCGAGAATCGTTCCTTCCCCATTCGACTCTTCACCTAACTATCGTTATATACAAAAAATGTTCTATGTTACAATGTCAACGTTTCAGCGAGGTTTGTAACTGAAAGAACCGGTGTATGCGTACCTGCGTGCACGCGCATATCTGATGGATCATTAAAAAATCAGTCTTAAATATGGATAGATACAAGAATGTGGAAATTTCTCAAATCGTTGTTCCAGTATCTTTTCTCTTTGGGCCTCGTTCGTTTACATTGTACACTCGTTGACGTTTAATTAACAGATTCGTTGAGGGGTCTTCTTACTTCAGACACTAAAAAGGCTCTTTTCATGATTTTTTTTTTGGTAGGTTTATATTATAGATCTTGATATAAAAGTTGTTACACTCAATAAATACACTTTCGAACTACATTAAAAAAAAAATGTTTATTCACGTCACTATTTATGGACGAAAATGGTAGTTAAAAAAATTTCCCAAATAATTGTAGGTTTGCGCTGTTGATGAAATCTCGGAGATGGATCATCCGAAACAAAAAATCAAACACTTTTAGATTCAGTACGTTGATGGCTATAGCGCATATTATACGATTTTTGATATGTGCAAAAATAACAAAATGGCGGACATTTTTCGAAAAAAACAAAAAAAAAACGTGTTTTTTCACCGTTTTTACCAAAAAAATATTATAGTAAATATTAAAATTAGAAAAAAATTCTTGATATGCGCTATAGCTATAGTTGTAAAGAATATGCGGTTAAAATTTCATAAGGATCGATCCAGTGGTTTCGAAGATTTTATCAACAAGCCGTCGAAAAACGTTGTTTCGAGAAAAACGCGTTTAAAGTTTGTTTGGGTTACATAAATACAAAAATTTTGAAAAAAATTTATTTCGAAAGTGTATTTATTAAGTGTAACAACTTTTATATCAATATCTATAATGTAAACCTCTCAAAAAATTCACGAAAATAGCCTTTTTTTAGCGTCTAAAGTGCGAAGACCCCTTAATTCAACTTTTTCGCCATTGGAACACGTTTCTCCAGCTGAGAGATCACGCGAAAAATGAATATCCAATGCTACAACGGAATCTAAATACTTTCTAATAGTTTCCCGTTTACTTCATCCGTCGAGTATATATCACCGTTGAGATCACTGAACAAACAAACAAAACGAAACAAAACGTTTTACGCGAGCACTTTTCAGACGAGGATTTCCTCTCGATTCGTTCGATCACTCAAAGATTTTCATCTCGATGCGACGCCCTCGATGTCTTATCGATCGATTCTTCTCGTTCGCTCGAACCAAGTGCTCTTGGAGGCTGATTACATCCAGTTTTCTGCATCCTCGTTTTCCCGTTCCAGCCGATCGGTGTTTATTCCGCTACGACGTGCCCCCCACCCCCGCTGATTGAATCGTCAACCAAAGATACCGGTGCAAGTCGAGACGTTCTTAAGTTCGATATCGCGATGCTCGATCGTATTAGTCTTGCGAGCGGGATTGATCTTGTGCTACGAGTTCAATGGTGTCGTGCCGATATTGCTGATAAAACTGGGGTTCTCGGCTCTGTCGCCGCTCTGGAGTGAAAAATGTCGGTAGGACATGTACTCGGGTGGATGGGGAGCGAGTGGCGGTTCCCTCTTCATCGCGGCTCGTTGCTTTTTCATTTTCATGTAACCCAACACCGAGACAAGCACGATGAACACGACGAAACCCATACAACTGCCGACTATCAGGCCCAATCTTCGCGTCAAAATACTCGCCAAACCGCCACGATCGCCAACGGTACCTTCGCCCATCACCGAATCCGGGGCGTCGAGGGTTCTCACTTCGGTGCATCGGCTCATCGGTGAATTGATCATCATCGGTGGCACCGAACTCTCGATAACCTCGTCGTGCGACCCGTTCAATTGCCAAGAATTTATGTCCTCCGGTATCGGCGTTCCCCAGCTGCCCAGGCCCAAAACGCAGATCAGATAACGCGTGTCCGACGACAGCTTCGACAGTCTCACCGAGCGAGATTTCGGATCCAGAAGCTTTCCCCGTACCTGATAAGAAATACGCCGAACGAATGTTCTTTGAACGTCCTTTCTAATAGCCGGTATGTTGGGTATGCGAGGGGAGAGATAGGCAGAGGAGGGCAGGATTCGTTATTGACGGCTCAATCATTTCTACACTGACGGCATTTTTTTTCTGTCGGTGTAGAAATGACAGTTTTTCTGACATTGAAATGAAAGGACAGTGTAGAAATTACAGAAATGACAGGACAATTCGGATTTGAAAAAATTTCGAATTGCACATATGTACATCGACATTGACTAACCGCGTCTATTTGATTTTTTTGAATTTGAATTAACTAGACTTCTCGTGGAATCAAATTTTGTTGCATTCCATTATTGGAATTATTTATTTTAAATATATTGATTTATTGAAATCAAAAACTATTTAATGTGGTCCAATAACTAAATATTTCATTTAATTCTAATAAATCTGTGTTTCGGTTTCATCTGTTCAAAAAACAATTAAGTTGAATCCACTAAATCGATCTATTTAATTTTTTTTTAATTTAAATTGAATAGAATTTTCGTAGAGTCAACCATTTTCATATTTGATTGAACGAATGGTTTGCCTTTATTGCAACATACATATTAAAGAGGTGTGGGGGTTGAAAGGGTGGAGAGAGGGGAAATATATATATATATATATATATATATACTTATACAGGTTATGTTTAAAGAGTCTATAGCATGTTATTCGATAAAACTCTTTAATTATAAAAATGATATTAACTAATTGATATAACTTATGTGGTACAACAAATAATAATAGAAATGCATTTGGCCTCTTATGCCATATCTGCGACCAAGACGTTACAAGCACTCGGCAGCATAGGGGCCGCGTGCATAGCTATCAGTAGGTAGGTTCTAGGTTCAATTCCAGGTAGGTGAAATGTTGCCTTCGAAAAAAACCATTTCAGAAGGCCAGAGAATGACGAATTACGATACAAAATCGTTGTGGTAAAACTCTCAATGAAGTGGTTCATTTCATTTTGGATTTATGAAATGTTTTATGCATATAGTACACTTAGATTTACAGTGTACATTTAAGCTAATAAAAATTTATTTGAATCGAATCTTATTATTTATTCAAATTGAACATATTTAATATTTTAAAAGAATAGCTGAAACAAGTAAAAAAATTTCTTTGAAACAAATAATATCGTAGTAGGCCGTGAGACAAGGAAAAAACCTATTTGATTTTAATAAATTCTATTTTAAATAAATATTTTTTTGGCAGTGTACGATGTGTGGAAAGTGCCCAATATATTTTTAGTGATAATTCATCAACCCTTGACCTCCCGAAACAATTTTGCTTCCTCGAATAGAAAGCTTTGTTTCCGTAAAACTTTTCTCAATTTTTTTTTGTAGGAACGTTGAAAAATGATATTTGGAAAAAAATCTCCGTGTACGAGTGCCTATATGTGTGTAGGATTTTTTACGCAAGCTTCTACTGCTTTTGGGATAGCTGATGACGTTATTGGAAAGTAAAAAGTGTATCATAGGAATTATGTTCAAAATGAATTTTGCAACAGTCGGTGGAAGGCTTTAGATTTTAAGGGAATTTACATCGTTCGAAATACGATTTTCAGATTTTAACTGTCTTAGAATTAAGGTAGCAGATTTGTGCAGGCATCTAGGAATTATACAGAGAATATTTGTATCGAATTTTGCGATGATCGGTGAAATATTGTAGGTGTTAATGGACGATGAGTTTTTAGAAGAAAAAAACCTTACGCTGTATCCTTTCCAACTTTTGAAATACCCCTCTTAGCGTAATTTCCTTAGCTTTTACTGCCATTTCAATTAATCATGGGTCTGTGAAACTCAGGATTGAAGTTTGATAAGATCGTTAAGAGGATTTAGTTTGAATGGAGTTTGAATTTTGCAATCATCTCTTTATGCTATAACTTTCTGGAAATTTAAGATTTAAAAAAAGTTCTGAAGAAAGATTTCAAAACAGTATTTAAGATTTAGCATATTGATAGTTAGCAGTGTCTGCAAACTGGAAACTACCACATTGCTTCGTTATTATTTTATTCTCTCCAAGCTTCCTTCACGAAAAAGCCAACTCTGAAACACCGACAATCTCATGGAGGAAGCTTTATGCGCGAAATAAAATGTGAGAAATCAATGTGCAGGTTTTTTTCACCCTTCAAACGCATGGCCAGGGCGGACACCCCCCCCATACCTGTCATGTCCTACAGAGATCAAGAGGATGAACAGTACATGCGCTCACTGTTTTTTATTTTTTGCACAGGAGGGAATGTTGGCGAGAAATTAAATTTGATTAGAGTTTGATTGATATAAATCTTTCTAAAAAATCGCGGAAAATGCAGATAGTGAGCAAAACTTCATTTTTTAACGTTCGCCTGGTTTGGAAATTCACCCTGGTCGTGCCTTCCGAGATAAGTTATGGTTATTTTTTTTATGGAATGAGTGAGTTATAAAAAGTGCAATTTCGTGTAATTTTCGCCTATCCAAAATAGCTGGAACTAGAGTCCACCAATTCGAAATAACTCAAAGCCACCACTGTAACAGGTCAAAAAAATCGATTTTTTTTGCAATTTCTCTAAGTATACATATTCAAGAATATGTGTAAAAATTTCATTATCAAATATTGAAAATTAACCGGGTAACAGATGATTTAGTAAGAGCAGGTAGCGCACCGATTTACGGATACTAAAACATTCAATCACGTTTTCCTCGGAACGACTTTTCTCGACCTGGCTGGTATCATAACTCTAGCTAATTGTCCGATTTTCAATTTAAAAAAAAACGAAAATTTCCGCAATTGCAGTAGCTATCGTTCCACGTAGCCGTTTTATTTCGCAATTTATTATTTTTAAAGCCCTCGAATATACGTAAAATGTGCACCAAAATTACACTTTTTTTTAACACCCGCCATCCTATGTATTTTTCTCCGAAAAACGGCTAGGTACATCGAAAACTCCAATTGTATAGATTATAAACATTTTTATTTTAATTTTTCAGACCAACTATTGTCAAGTTATCGATCCGGCAGTAGGGTCACATTTTTTATACAGAGGCTCTATTATACCCTTATGATGTTGTTAATTTTTTTCCATAAAAATTTACACAAAATAAGTTTTATGTATGCTCAATAACATACCTCTTTTCTAAATCCCAAATAAACAGTCTAGTAGACAAAAAAACGACCTTTTTCGGCCCGTCACAGTAGTGTCCTCCCTTCAGCTAAAACTGATACTAACAAGGAATGGTAGCGAGGTCGATCTGTCCAATTTCGATGAAATTTGGCTTGCTTGTAGAATGGGTAAAACTAGGCGACACATATATTTTTTTTATATCTGCGGAACGCGATTTTTAAGGGTTGAAACGCACCTTCGAAAATTGGGGTGTTTTTCGTTTTTCGTCGACAACGTTTTTACGGTACGAGATATGAAAACATTTCAACTTGCAAAAATGTTCATTTTTTCGTGTACTATACATTGGAGATGAGAAAGATAACGTTATCGACGAAAAACGAAAAACACCCCTATTTTCGAGGATGCGTTTCACTCCTTAAAAATCGGGTTCCGCAGATATAAAAAAATACGTATCTCCTTTTTTTACCCATTCTACAAATATGCCAAATTTATTGGAAATCGGAGAGATCGACCTCGCAACCTTTCCTCGTAATATGTGTAACAATCGATGAAACTGAAATCTGCAATCGATGAATTGCGAATTGCTCATCTTCCATCGTTCTGATTTTCTCATCGTTACGAGAAATCTTCATTCGAAGATATTTCAGTAATTAATGGAGGACTCACCTCGTCCACGTTGTCAAGTGCATGATAGGCGACCTGGTATCCATGCAGCCCGGAATGATTTCTGCTCTGCCATGAGACGAGTACCGAGAATGGTTGAATATCTTGTATAGCGAGCTTCAGAACGAGTGGCACCGAACAGAACGCGTGTGGATCGAGATCGAGAAATACGAGACCGCGCAGCTCCGGTGGCTGTTCGCACCTGAGCAAACCCGTTTCAACTTCACCCACGCCGACACCTCCGTTACTTCCGCGTTCACGATCACGTCCGACGCGACCGACGAGCTTTTGATGATCGCGCAACCATTCCCATAGCTCCTGGGACTCGCAGCCACAGTGCAACGGATTTTCTGCGAACCAGTCAAACTGCATGTATTTGAAGGGTTCGACGTCGAGAAACTTGGAGATATTACAATTTCTCTTGCCGTCTTCGAAGAAACTATATTTTCGAGGCAACATCGTGAATGCATGATTCTTTCGTTTCCGGAAATAGCACGAATTCATAAAAAATAATTTCCTGGCCTTAACCTTTTGCGGCATAGTGTAACACTGCTGTTACACCTAATTTAATTCAGATTTTGACGATTCAAAAGTGTTTTTTTAATTAAATATGGCAGTTGTAAATGCGTTTCAAGGTGCCTAGGACTTCAATAACTACTAAAACATACCTATTACATTTTTATTTTTCACGTCGCGGGTGTCTTCAACAACGAAAGTGCAAAAATTAACTTTTTACGTCATAAATCTGATTGCGACTAATCTAGCAGGTAAACCATAACCGAAAAGTGGGTAAAAACTTGGTTCTTGATCCACTGAATACGAACCCGAAGTCAAAATCGCCAAATTGAAAATGGCGGATCCAATATGGCGGCTGTAAAGGGCAAAAACTATAGGATGTTTTCCAAGTTTGATGACCTATTTTTTTTTGGAGCTTATTTCATGTAACAGCGATCCCGAAAACCCCCGAGTACCAACTTTCGCTATCATCAAACAACGTTTTGCATTTATGGTCCGCCATATTGAATACGCCATCTTGAATGCTCGAATTTTGAGTACAGATTTATAATCAGCGACCCCGAAAACCCATGAGTACCAACTTTCGCTATCATCAAACAACGTTTTGCATTTATGGTCCGCCATGTTGAATACGCCATCTTGAATTCTCGAATTTTGAGTGCAGATTTGTAATCACCGACCCCGAAAACCCCCGAGTGCAAAATTTAAAGCCAATTCCACGTAAAGAAAAATGTATGCTTCAAAGGGTTAATCACGATTATGGTGTGGGAGTTTGCATTTTCGGAATGCACAAGGAAAGGTTGCGAGGTTGATCTCTCCCATTTCGATGGAATTTGGCATGCTTGGAGAATGGGTAAAAATCGGCGACACGTATTTTTTTATATCTGCGGAATTCGATTTTTAAGGGAGAAAACGCATCCTCGAAAATCGGGGTGTTTTTCGTTTTTCGTCGATAGCGTTATCGTTCTCATCTCCAATGTATAGTACACGAAAAAATAAACATTGTTGCAATTTGAATTTTTTTTCATATCTCGTACCTTTAAAACGTTATCGACGAAAAACGAAAAACACCCCAATTTTTGAGGGTGCGTTTCAAGTCTTAAAAATCGGATTCCGCAGGTATACAAAAACACATGTCGCCTATTTTTACCCATTCTAAAAGCATGCCAAATTTCACCGATATCGGAGAGATCGACCTCGCAACCCTTCCTTTAGGGCATAATTTGATTATTTATCACGTGTAGGTTATAGACCCTTTGATGATCCCAACAAATTTTCCCAACAAATTTTCGAGTAATTTTTAGCGTCTGAATGTACCAATAAAACACACTGGGCAAACCAAATAATTAATTTTCATTGCGTTCGAACGATGAAAACTGCAACCACCATTCACGGTAGTGCTTCATCGAATCGTGATGCACATTGATGTTCGAGGTTTACTTTTTCTCGCAGGAATATCGGGAAACTCTAATAAATTAACTTTTATCATCCTTTTTGAGGGGCAAATATTTCAAGTAGCGTTGTGATCATCTTCTGACAAGAAACATCACTCAAGTGTCTGCCTTCGATTTAGTTGACACTCATATATATGATAAATCATTGAAAACTATTAGATACGTATTTTTTTATTGGCGGAAAAATGATTTCAAGAGAAAGAACGACCTCTCAATGGAAGGCGCGTCACCCCTTAATTAAAAAAAAATACTTTTTCAGTGGATTTTTCATAGCTTTACATTAGAAGAATTTTGGTTTCTGTTTCATTCGGATCGGTGGACTGTTTGTGGGTGAAACTGCAAAATCACCCTTCGACACGCCTTTCTTTGTGGGGTGGTTTCCCCCCACAAAACCGTTTTCTGCCGATAAAACAAAATGCGTTACTAATAGTTTTCAATGCTGTATCACATATGTGAGTTTCAACAGAATCGAAGGCGGACACTTAAGTGATGTTCCGTGTCAGTGAATGTCCGAAATAATGACATGCACCAAATTTCGATTGAGTGAATTGAGGTTCGATGTAATGTTACTCACGTAATAATTACGTGTTAATCATCTTAATAATAATTAGAAGTTTAGTGAAACTAGAGTATGCTCTTTTGTGAGTGAGTCTATTGAATGATTTATCGATGTTATAATTAAACAGCACATGAAAGTGTTCCTCTGGCGTTTACCTTCAGCACGTAGACTGCGTATCTGAGTTTCGAGTGGTCGAAAAGCGTTCAAGGGTAGATTTTCCAGATAGTTTCTGCTCAGATCCAACAGACGTAGCTTCTTGAGTGGTCTGAAGGCTTCGCTCGAAATAGCACTTATCCAATTACCGTAGAGATGAAGCTCCACGAGACTGATGAGATTCTTGAACGTCACCTTGCCTACTATACCGATCTGATTGAAGGATAAATCGAGAATCTGCAATGATTTAAGATCGCTCGGGAACTCTTCGAGTTCCTTCAGACGATTGTGAGTGAGATTTAGTATGCGCAAATGCTCCATCCCCTGTAGTCGTTCCTTCGGCAGAATCTCCAGGCTATTCATGCCCAAATGAAGGGTCAAGAGATTCGGCAAACTCCTGAATGCTCCCGGTGAAACTCTAAGTATCCCATTTTGGCTCAAGAACAGATGAAGCAACGCTGGAAAAGCTTCGAAATCTTGAGAAGTCACGATACTCAGATTCGTTCCCGATATATGAATTTCCTGGAGTGCGGGATACTTCGCTTCCGAGGGTACATCATGAATGCGATTAAGTGGATTTTTCGTGAGATTGAGCCACGTTAGGCCTGGCAAATTTTGTCCGGAGAGTGCCATAGCTGGTATCTGCATGAATTTATTTTCCGACAAATCAACGCGACGCAGCATGGTCGATCTAGTGAAAAAGTTGACCGGCAACGCTTTCAGATTGTTGTGGCTCAAGTCGACGGACAATAATCGCGACATATTAGCCGTGGCGAAGCCCGTCATTGTCTCGATCCTGTTATGGCTGAGATCGAGCTCCCTGAGGTACCTCAGGCTCGTAAGATTGGCCGCATTGACAGCGTCAATTTTATTGTACGAGAGGGAGAGTATCTCTAGATTGAGGGCGAACGAGAGTGCCCTGTAAGGGATCGCCTCGAGTAGATTCTTCTCAAGATGTATTTCCCGCAACGAGTGCAATCTCGAGAACAGCCTTGGCGGCAAATCGTGCAGGAGATTTCGACCGGCGTAAAAACGGGCGAGATTCGGATTGAGGGTGAATATATTTTCGGGTACTTCGGTGATCCGTGCATCCTCAAGAAAGAGTTCCTGCAGCGATGGTAAGCCATAGAGGCTGTAGTCGGCAATTTCGCTGAAGTTATTGCCAGACGCTGTCAATGTTCGTAGACTGATGAATCGCAATTTCCTCAGCGCCGAGGCCGTCAAACGATTATCCTCAAGATTGAGATCAAGCAGATTCTTGAGGCCGCGGAAGGCGTTGTTCTCGATATTTTCGATCGAGCAATTACGCAGATTCAGGGTCATTATCGGTAGATCTTCTTGGAACATCGCGTCCTCGAGGACCGTCAGATTGTTGTTGGCTAGGTCAAGGACGCGAAGCTTCTTAAGGCTCGTCAAGGCGTAAGCTTCGAGCTTACGGAGTCCGTTGTTACGCAGGTAGAGCTCCTCGAGCTCGTGGAGTTCCGAGAACGTTCTCGTCGTAACGTGACTCAGTTTGTTCATGCTGAGCTCGAGAAATTTGAGAGCTTGCATTGGCTGAAAGGCCGTATCTTCAATCATCGATATGGAATTGTTGGTGAGATATAGACGCTCAACAAGCAAAAGATCGCGGAAGAGGGGTGCCTGGAGATGGGTAAGCTTGTTGTGCCCGAGCCACATTATTCTAACGGACGCTTGGCCGCGCAACGAGTCGTTGTGCAACACCTCAAGGCCATTGCTATCCAATTGAATGGAAACGAGGGAGCTCCCACCGCTCGTGGAATCCAACGATGACAGCTGAAAGACATCACCGAGCACCGACAACTGATTACCCTGAAGATTAACGTGCTGGAGAGAATTGAGGGTCCTGAGGGCTCCGGTCTCGATGTTGGTTATCGCGTTGTTCTGCAGATGAAGCTCGAGGAGCGAAGGCAACTGGGAGAATACGCCTCTCTTAACTTCACCTATTCGATTATCCTGGAGTCTGAGTTCTCGCAATTGATGAAGCTTCACGAACGTACCAGCCCGTAGATCCCGAATTTTGTTACCGTCCAACGAAAGGGACGAGAGATTCTCGCTGTTCTCGAGAAACTCCACCGGCACGGTCTCGATATAATTGTTGCTCAGATGAAGTTGGCCAAGTTGAGAAAGGCTTGACAGTCCTCTCGCGTCGATCCTACGGATCGCGTTCTGCTGGAGATACACGACAGCCAGTGAGCCACTACCGGCGAACGCCTCCCCAGGAATTTCCAATATGTTGTTCTCGGCAAGATAGAGCTCTCGCAATTCCGGCAGCCTCGCGAAAACGCCTCCAATGTAGTGTATGTGGTTATGACTGAGCTCGATGGTGCGCAGCCTCGCGTTTCCCTTGAACGTAGCGACATCGAGAAAGACTATCTTGTTGTGACTCAGATCGATGGATTCGAGATCCTTGAGGGAGACGAAAGCGTCCTTGTGCACGGTCTCGATCGAGTTGTAGTACAAGGACAGGGTGTGCAGTATCGGGCAAGGTCTGAAGCAATCTTCGTCCAGTTTCTCGAAATTGTTGCTGCTCAGATCGAGTATGAGGAGAGAGCCGAGCTTCGAGTATCCGTCGTCCGTTATTTCGGATATCTCGTTCCAAGCTAGGCGCAACGAGGCCAGACTGTCCAGTCTTCGAAGGGCCGTCATTGGAAATAATTTGAGCTTGTTCTCGGCGAGATCGAGGTCGCTCAGACTGTCCTCGAGGCCCGTAAACGTGTGCTCCGATATCTTCGATATCTGATTGCCCTTTAGACTCAGCTTTATCAGCTTCAAGCCCCAGAAACAATAGGAGGACAGGTCGTGTATGAGATTAGCCTCGAGATCGAGGGCGGCGAGCTTGTGAAGCCCGGCGAGAGATTTTTGCGGCACTTGTGGCAAACGACCGGACACCAACGCCAACGACTCGAGATGTTCCTTCAGATTCGTGAAGGCGTTCTCGCTTATCTCTCGCAACGAGGAGTGCGATATTTGCAGGTGCCTTATCTGCGATCCCGTGGGAAACGAACCCTCCTTCAATTCCTCGATACCCTTCTCCAACTCGTACACACTCAGCGATTGAACTAACGTAGCGGGACCTGCGTATCGCAAAATAAGAAGCTATCAAGTTCGTGACGAACTGCGCATTGGAAAAAGGCTTTCGTTCGTCCTTAAGGCCTTAGGCCACAGTATAGGGTATAAAATCATGTGCGAATTTAACATTTTTTTTTCAAAAAAGTGATTCACTGATAAAATTAATTACACACCTATTTAGTATGAATATCGAGGTGTTAGAAAATATATATAGTTTATTTTTCGATGTACAAAATGGCCGATTACTCGAAACTTCTCGAAACAGCTTTTTTCCAATTGGCATTACAAATAACTTCAACAATTTTCACTCGATTTACTTCAAATTTAAATGTTATGTTTATAATTGCATTTCGCAGAGAAGTACGTATGGGATTTCTGATTAATCGAAAACTTTTCATTTTATGAGCAGTTATAACGAAATTTTACACTGAAAATTCATTTCTTAAGTTGAAATACCTACAATTTTTTAATAAAACAATATTTTTTTTAATTCTGTACGTACTTCTCTAGGTACTCTAATGAAGATTGACGAGGATCGGTTCAGTAGTTTCGAAGATTCTATCAACGAGCCGTCGAAAAACGTCGTTTCGAGAAAAACGCGTTTTAAGTTTGTTTGAGTTACATAAATACAACACTTTTAAAAAAAATTTATTTCGAAAGTGTATGTTTTAAGTGTAACAACTTTTATATCAATATCTATAATATAAACCAGTTAAAAAAATTCATGAAAATATACTTTTTTATCGTCTAAAGCGAGAAGGCCCCTTAACGGTTAGCCAACTCTAAAAACAATTCCACGGAAGCTGTGTGCGATTGAGCTCCGGTAGCAAGACTTTCAGGGACTTGAATGGTGAAAATTATTCGAGAACATTTCGCTTCAACGAGGGCTGATTTTTAGAATTTTATACAGCTTCGATCGAAGCTTGCCAGGAAGGCTAGGCGGTAGATGGAAAGGATCCTAATTTTTCTCACCATTATGCTTTTACTCACCTCCTTCCGACAAGACCCCGAGCATCGTATTTCTAAGTGTGTCCTCGGTCGCACCGGGGCACTCGAGGAAGAGGCCATCCTCGAAATTGTAACATGGACAACCAGGTATGACCTCGGTTGGTGGACACTCGAACGTCTGGGCACGAACTTTCGGTGCGGTGCCGAGACCGGGTATGAGAAAGCCCAGGAAGAAAAGTCGTCTCGCGCACAAAAGGCGCGGGACGTACGTTTTCCTCCGGTCACCCTCTCGTTCCGAATATCCCGTCATCGTAACGTCACATTCGAGACTCCAATTTCCGGAATTCTGTGAAGCGCGGGATCCAATCTGGAAGGAACAAAATGAGAGTTTGATTTGAAAAAGAAAACAATCGAAAAAAGGAGAGCTGGAAGAAATTGTCACATCACGAAAGTGGACCAACAATAAGTGGGCAAATTTGTTTTCCGGATGAAAAAGATTGATACACTGTGTGATGTTGCCTCCATTAATGATGTTGCATCTTCCATCTTTGGAATGCATTCAAATTTCATTTTCTTTAATTGTCCGAATATTTTTGTGGTGGGCCACGAGAATCACTCAAACGTTTTTGAGGATTGTTGGATAATAATAAAAGAACTTTAACTGATAATAAAAATACGGAAGTAAATGATAGAAAATAAGAGTTTCCTTTTGGCGATGCAAACTTCAATACGATCTCCATTGGTCCTTACAAATGTATTTTTCGGAGCGTCATCAAAAGAAACAAATTCCGGCACTTTGTAAACATTAACAGAATGTTCGCGCCTTAAGGCAGTATTCGTGGTTGGAACTTTGGAAAAATCGATTTTTTCGGCATTTTCATAAAGAATAGACTCTTGAAAATATGTGATCAAAAGGTAATTTTGGAATTCCCAATGTTTACACCAACAAACGAGATGAGAATACAATCGACCGGTTGGAGCTACGAACTTCAGAAGCTTCCATGGAAGCTAGAATTGCTCGCAGTGAAGACCGTCCTTCAGAAAATAATCATTTCAAAGTCTAGGAAGGCACACTTTACGAGGCAGGAATGGCTGATTGATATAACGCAAGCATAACATGCCATTATACCACTGAGATAGTTGCCGTTGCCTGAAATTGTACTCGAAACTTTAAGGTAGAACAAGGGCGCGCTCTTGATCTCTACAGATTTTGTTCGAATTTGAACCAGACATTGTTCATATCATCATGCATGTTTGAGTGAAATTTCAGAACAGTCGACTATTTAGATTGGGCGAAAATGGGTTTTAAAATTGAAACTTTCAACATTGCAGAGTCCGCATTAAAATTTAGACAGAATAATTTTCCGCAACACCGCATCGTTCCGCGTAACCAATGACGTAAGATTGCGCGGTATATTTAAAATAATACTACAACACAAATTTTTATTTGGAAGTAATTTTTAATCATACAAAGTTTTTAATTAGTTATGAATTAATCAACACTTTTATTTGCTAATAAAGATAACACAAACAATAAAAAATATTAATATTTATAACGCAAGTATATTTTTTATCATAAAAGTTTTTAACTTTCGGAACACGATAATAATTTTTTTTCTCGGAATATTGTATAATACTGTTCTGCAGTGTTGCCATACGTCGTCTTATTATAGGGGACAAATATTTTTCACGGAGAAATATTCTGTCTTTACTGAACATTTTTAGCGAAACTGAATAGCAATCCAAACTTTTTTCACTCTTTCCCTAACTACTTTACTATCGAAACATAATTTTTTTTTCAAAATTTATAATCACTATAAAATGGTACGACGAATTATGTGACCTGACTTCCGGTCAATGCAGACCCTGCAGTGTTAAAAGCTACAATTTCAAAACCCATTATCTCCCAATCTAAATAGTCGACTGTTCTGAAATTTCAATCGAACAAGCATAATGGTATGAACAATGTCTGGTTAAAATTTGAACAAAATCTATAGAAATCAAGAGCGCGCGCTCGTTCTATCTTAATCGCGTTTTTCTCGAAACTACTTTTTTCAACCTGGTTGACACAAAATCTCGAGTTCAGTGTATATCCGTCTTTCGTTCATATTTTGAGCATTTCAAAATTATTATCATTACTATTTTTAAATAATCAAAAACTTTGAAAGAAATGAGGCGAAAAATAATTTTTTTTTTTAGTGTCGCCATACATTTTTCTTCTTTCTCATTAGTATTTGCGATATTTAAATTTTTATTGATCAAGAAAATTGATTTTACTTCTTTTTTCGATGAATGGGAGCTTTGAAATCATGTCAATCGTCTCAACCTTATTTTCCACGGCCATATTTCGAGGCCCATAACGTTTTCAATCTTTATTATTATCCGCACAAATTTTGTTTGTAAGTTCTTGAAACCTCACTAAAAATACTGCAAAAAATGGATGGTGAAAATATTTTTCGTTTTTTTTTATCGAGCCCGAAAAAAACGCCCGAAATGTAGGCCTCTTTAGAATCCCGCCTGAAACGAGGTTTTCATTTCCTTCAATATACGTATTGCTATTACTGCATTTTTTAATCTTCAGTTAAATTACATTTTACAGGCGAATGGAAAATCTGTTCTAGCCAAATGACTATACGTGCCTCGATGCGGCTGGATCGATTAATGTTTACATTTGCTGTCGAATCGTTGCGACAATGAAATTTCCGATATTTACGGATTTGTCACGGGCCTTTGCCGAATGTACGCGAACGTGCCGGAATACCGAGGCAAAAAATTGGACAGGTCATTATCGTGAATACGTTTTTGTTGAAAAAGTCTGGGTCTGCGGAGCGCAGGCTGTATAGCTGTCTGAAACAAATTTTAGAACGACGGGAGCGGGAGAGAGACATTTCTCTCTCTAATATGCAGCAGTTGCAGTGCTCTCGAAAAGGAAAAAAGAAAAAACGAAAAAATCCTCGTAAAGAATTCGCGCAGCTTCCAGAAAAAGGGAGAGACGAAAAAAAATTTCGCCCAGAGATTTCGTGAGTGAAGAATTTGCAGTGGCGATATATTTAAAACGTCATAATGTGCAGCGGAGTCTTGCAAGTGCATTATACGGGTTATCCCTAGTTGTGACAGTCGAAAACAGCTCATTTTTTGGATTTTCTCATAGAAAATCGAGACGATAAATTTCGAAAAAAATGAGGTAGGATTTGAAATAGTATAATCGGAAGGACACTGCAATTTGCCTCCAATCTCCACCAGCTTCCATAATTTTATATTAATTTTTTCAAACGTGTCAAAGTAACCTCGAATGTGGGGTTTCTTTGACAAGGCATTGAAATGCAACTTATGTCAAAGATGATTAACCCCTTGACTGTGAGTGACACGCATAGGGGCAAAAAGAGTCGTGCCATTTTTGTGTCATGACACGTATAGGGGCATGATTCTACTGCATCGAATCGAAGTAGTAGAAATAGGTTGTTTTTCAAATGCCCCTGTACGTGTCATGACACAAAAATGGCACGACTTTTTTTTCCCCTATGCGTGTCACTCACAGTCAAGGGCTTAAGGGCATCTTTGGCATCTTACTTTGGGTTACTTTGGCATCATCGTGATAACAAAATTTAATATTTCATGCATTATACATGGAATTGAAGGAAAAACAACAATTTTTTACCATCAAATTGTCATCTTTATAAGGGCACCACACCACGATAAAAAAATGCCATTTTTTTCCATTTTTCTGAAAGATTCATTTGTTAAGAATGCTCTCACCAAATTTTTGAAAGATATTTGTAAAATTGGCGGAGATGCAGCATTTTATGTGAAACCGTTCGAAGCGCACGACCGCGTCTAGCGGCAAATGTGCGACTGTGAACGCGTTTTTCTGGAAACTACGTTTTTCAACCTGGTTAACAACATATTAAAAAACTATTCATCCGATTTGCATACACCAAGTCTTAAACTGTTCGAAAATCCAGTCTCTATGGCACCACGTAGGGATTTTTTTTATAGAGCCCCCCTTCTTTTTTTTTATGAACGAGGAAAATTTTCCATGAAAATCGGAAATAAAATTCGCTGGTCCGCCATTTTTTTTTAGATATCAACATTCCTCTACGTGATGCCGTAAACCTATATATCTAGTTTATAAATTTATTTTATTTTATTTTTCAAATGAACCGTATGGCTTATCGGTGCACTGAAAAAAAAAATTCGTTCAACCATCCAAAATTCAGTGGGTTTAACAAAATTGTATCTTTAAATACGTTCAACTTGATTTTTGATTGGCATAACAAAACAGTATAGTTGGGCAGTAACCGAAGATACATTTAAACTATCTGCTTATTTAGCATGTCTGAGCAACTGTTAAAACAACAAAATTTCGAGACAACAAAATGCATTTTGCACATTCAACGATTCTTTTTTCTCAGTGTGTCAAACACCGAGCAGCAATTTCGTCGGAGTGTCCTGTTGGAAGCGGCGTACACCGCAAACTATACTTTAGATTCGAGTACAATAATTGGTATACAGTCTTCTATATGTCTACATTGACTATGAGTATTAAGGCGATAGGCCACAGTAACAAGTATAAAATCATGTGCGAATTTAACAATTTTTTTAGTACGAAAAAATAATTCAGTCCTAAAATTAATTACACATGTATCTAGTATGAATATCAAGCTGTTAGAAAATACTTTTTTTTTCGCTGTACAAAATGGCCGACTACTAATAATTTTCTTTTGTTATCTTTTTTTAGGCGCTTCGCGGCGTGACGTTTAACATCCACAATTTTTTACCTAGAATAAAAAACAATAATTCTCGTCAATCTACATTAGAATACCTAGAGAAGTAGCTACGGAATTTAAAAAATGTTGTTTTATTCAAAAGTTGTAGGTATTTGAACTTGGGAAATGAATTTTCAGTGAAAAAATTCGTCATAGCTGCTCATAAACTGCTCATAAAAAAAAAGTTTTCGATTAATAAGAAATTCCGTACGTACGTCTCTGCGAAATGCAATAAGGAACATAACTTTTAAATTTGAAGTGAATCGAGTGAAAATTGTTGGAGTTATTTGTCACGCCAATTGGAAAAAAGCTGTTTCGAGAAGTTTCGAGTAGTCGGCCATTGTGTACATCGAAAAAAAAATATATATATTTTCTAACAGCTTGATATTCATGTCAAATAGATGTGTAATTAATTTTATGAGTGAATCACTTTTTCATACGAAAAAATTGTTAAATTCGCACATGATTTTATACCCGTGACTGTGGCCTAACCCCTTAATAAAAGAATCCATTCATCGTTTGCTTGGAAACAATTACGAAAAATACAGCCTCGTACCGCGCACGAACCGTGGTGGGTGCCTTAAGGAAACATTTGACATAAAAATATCAAATACTTAGGGTACTATTATAGGCACTCAATCAGTCTTATAATTATCATTGAGATCAAAATCAATTTGATCAACATTACAATCAACTTTAGCAACATTATAATAAACTTGAACAACAAATTTAAACACATTTGAATGCACACACATTTAAACCATATTTTGGCGTTCAGTCAAAGTAGCTCCAAAAACTGTCAAAGTTACCCTTAATGTCAATTCAAACCCGTTTTACGGTAGTTGTTGAGATATTTTGCTCACCGAATTTGAAAACGGACTTTCGAGACAAAAAACGTTTGAAGTTTCGAACGACGTTCCGAGCGTTCCGACGGGCATCAACATATCAGCCTATGCTTAAATCTGTCAATTTTGACCCCATAACCTTGAAATTTTCGAAGTATCAAGTCAAAGTATCTAAGTTTTTTTTTAAGTGACTTTTCGACTTTTACAAGGCATAAGCCCTCAAACAAAATGATTAGAAATACTTATCGTCGTTTTTTTTTCGTTCCGGTTTCGCTTGTAACACGGGTGAGAAAAAATATTTTCACGAAGGTTTAAAAAATCCGCTTCACTTTCTTGCCTGTGTCGATTCCAATGCGACAAAATAATAATAATAACAATAATATAGCGACCGATGAATCGATATAAATAAAGGCGAGTCCGTGTTCTCCGCCCGACTTTCATTCCATGCATTTTTGTTCGCTATTTTTCACTCGTCTGGTATTTTCGACGACTTTCCCACTGCGGAACATTTATTACTCGATATCCGAGGCTGAGCCGTGTATCAACCTCGCAGCCCCGGGGCCGCGATACGATGGATTCAATTAAGTTTGCGAGGGTTCCCGGTACAAGTCCCGCTTCCGCACCCTCCGTTTCGTTTCATCATCGATGCTAAACGCCTTTTTGTATAGGTGAAAGTGTGTAAGGGGCGCGCGCAGGCGGTCATTAGCAGTCGCTATTGACACGGAGGTGAAATAATTCGATAAGTCGTCGAGAACGTATTCAGACAGCGTTTAATTGCGAATCTGTGAAATCAATCGACAACCTCCGTTTCACAAAATATTTCACGGGTTTAATTTAACGGAGCGAATGCACACCGATATTCTCGGCTTTGAGGCTGCCACGCGAAGAGCGGCGTTACATTTTCATTTTCCGCTATTTTTGTACGGTATTGGTGTAAAAGCGCTTGCATAGCGTCGTAGGTAGACCAACATGGATTTTTTTTTTTCATTTTCAAAGACTTCGGATTTGGTCCTATAGGTTCTTAAGGTAGAACGAGCGCGCTGTTGATTTCTATAGATGTCGTTTAAATTTTAACCAGACTTTGTTCATATCATTATGCATGTTTGAGTGAAAAAAAACATTTGTGCTATAAATATAAATATTTTATATTGTTTGTGTTATCTTCATTAACAAATAAAAAGGTTGATTAATTCATAACTGATTAAAAACTTTGTTCGATTAAAAATTACTTTTAAATAAAAATTTGTGTTGCAGTATTATTTTAAGGTATTCCTTTCACGAACCCAAATATTTTACGCTTAACTGATTTTCGTCTATAATGAAGTAAAAATACATCCCAGTGTACTGGTAAAATTTCAAGCCAAGTTACCGAACCTTTAACGAAAAATTACGGCCCTAAAAATCGTCTCATTTATACGGCGCTTTTTTTATCTAATCATTTATAGACTAAATAACTCTAGATGCCTAATATAAACTGCTCACAGGTGTAAAAAAGTCTAAAGATTCCGCAACGACAATAAAAACAGAGGGTCACCGAACGTTTAAAGAAAATATTAATGTTAAAACTTGGAAAAATGTGACTAGCAGAAGAATTTTTGTAGCCGTGACGTTTCAAACAAATGTAAATATGTCTCAGTCTACTAAATTTGCGCGAAATTTTTTATTCCAGGTTATCGATGTGTATAATAATCCATTGTAACTTATTTTTTTATTAAGCGCAATTGTAATTTACCGACGATTCAGAAGGCCCTGCTTATGCCCCCACAAAATACGGCCCTCCGCGAAAGGAATACCTTAAATATGCTGCGCAAACTCACGTCATTGGATACGTGGGACGATGGGGTTTTGCCATATGTCTTCTTATTATAGGGGACAAATATTTTCGGCGGAAAATTATTCTCTCTAAATTTCAATGCGGACCCTGCAGTGTTAAAAGTTTCAATTTTAAAACCCATTATCTCTCAATCTAAATAGTCGACTGTTCTGAAATTTCACTCAAACATGCATAATAATATGAACAATGTCTGGTTAAAATTTGAACAAAATCTATAGAAATCGAAAGCGCGCGCTCGTTCTACCTTAAGGGGCAATTTCAACGCCTAGCCACGTTTAGATTCGAGGTGTTGCTGCATAAAGATGCAGCGAATGCAAAATAGCGAATTTTCGTAAGCGTGCAGATAATTCATGCCGAATTCACACACTTTCTTGTTAACTCGAAACTCATTCGAACGATCGCGCATGTTTCGCGAGAAACATTTACCTGGGTGCGTTTACAAAAAATTTACAAGAAAAAATAACACGAGAATGAAACGTCAGGGTGAAATTCAACGGTTTAACTCATATAATTTTTTAAACATTTTATATATTATATTTTTTTGGAACGAATTTTTTTTGTTTATATATCTATATTTTTTATTTATATTAGTCATAATTTTGTTTTTTGCAAATTGAGGTTACATATATTTCGTAAGAATACTAAAAAGAAAATTGGGGAAATTTTCATTGCGCAAATTGCGTGAAAAAAATATAAGAGACAAAAAACATCAATTGTCTTTGCGTTTCAACGATAGGGTAGAGCAAGCAAAGAGTACGCACTTTATGAACTTTTATTTCTAGAAAAATCAATTTTGATACACTTTGTACTTCTTATTTAAATTAAGCTTTTGTCATTTAGGAACATTATTATATTTTGCTTAAGATTTAATATAAATAGTTACTTAAGATTTAATACAAATAGTTACTTAAGATTTAATATAAATCTTAAGTAACGATCTCGAAAAATATGAAAAAGGCTTAAACTTAGAACTCGTCCCGTGCGCACTCTTAGGGTGCTGTGTTGCAAAGAATACGCAGTGAGAACCTTCCATAGAAGCTAAGAGTGCGCATGACAGCGGAGTAGTGGTAAGTAATAGTGGCAAGAGTGCGCACTCTTTGGGTGCGTACTCTTACCAAATACCTGTTTTTAGTCTATTCGTCACTATAATTTTCGTAAGCAAGCAAATCGGCGACATAACATCTCAATAAAAACAAAATTTGAATCACAAATTTCAAGCATAATAACATTCGTTGGTTGCAATATTAATCGCGAACTTTACAAAACGCGATTAAAATTATTTAAAAAATAAGATCAGACACATCGAAAATCATTAGTCGTAAAATTAGTCACAAAAATTTGTGTTGCATTATTAGTCATAAATAAAAAATAATGCAATAAATAAGCTCATGCAGAATATAAACAATGCAATAAACAACTTATAAATAAAAAAAATGCAATAAATGAACAAATATTGCATTATTATTCATAAATAAAAAAAATAATGCAATACAAATAAAAATTTGTGTTGCATTACTAGTCATAAAATTGGAAATAAATACTTCAACGAAGCGAGTTGTTGTCCAACACCTTGACATGACATATGCCACTGACAGGTTAGGTGGTATTGCCAACACAAGAAAAAATAAAACAATTGAAAGCACTACGTACACTGAGAAAAAAAAAGCGTTGAATGTGCAAAATGCATTTTGTTGTCTCGAAATTTTGTTGTTTTAACAGTTGCTCAGACATGCTAAATAAGCTACAGTTCACACCACTAAAACTATCAGTTAGATTAACAAAACGTGTTTTATGCCAACCAAAAATCAAGTTGAACGTATTTAAAGATACATTATGTTGAACCAACTGAATTTTGGATGGATGAACGAATTTTTTTTTTCAGTGTACTCTTTGGTAGCGCGCACTCTTTGGTGACTCTGTCCTACAAGTTTCATTATACATTTTTTCGAACCACTTCGAAAGGTCCTGCATTTCCACTGTTAGTCTGATTGTCATATTGACGTGTCAATTGGACAGGATTATGCATCTTGAACTAAGGGTGCAGCTTCTATCAACTCTGGTCTGGACAATCCGTTTGTCCTGTGGCTCTCATCAACGTGATTCGCTATAGATATATACCCCCCTACTCCTGTCGTATTCTCCGTTTCACCGGAGCATAAAGGCTACGTTAAGTGAAGACTAAATCGAATCGCACTTCTAGCTATCGCTTCATTTCGATCGTCCTCATCCTCCCGGTCCTTTCCCAATCTGTCAGTCGAGCTTTCTCTTCCTCAGCTTTCATGTTTCTCCATTCTGCGACTCTAAATAGGAAGTTTTTTTCCTCTCGTACTCTTGACACGACAACACGAGACCGCATCTTTACGTACATAAATAAAATGGGAGAAACAAAAGCAAAGTAAACCTGATAAGATGTTGTTAGCTTTGGGAAACCGAGGGAAGGACCACTGAATTAATTCTTGTACAAAAAAAGGAGGAAAAAGATGATGAGTTTGAGTCGCTAAAAGCGAACGGATAGGACGAGATTTGGTGCGATTTCGATGCGCTCCTGCGAGCGAAAAAATCACAGAGAAACAGCCGGAAAGTGCGAATAGAAGCAGCGCGGATATACGTTGAGAAGAATTGACACAGCTCGTAAATGAAAGTGGAAATAGAACGACCACGTGTATTTGCAGACTGTGGAAAATAGATTTACCCGGTTTGAATGGAATTCAAATGTCATTGAATGACAAACGAACTCATGTTGAGGGATTGAATCATGCAAGTACATGCACTATTGCTTTCGAATGGGAAAAGTCCTGAGCTTGCGAAAGAAAATATTGCGTTTGTAAATATTTCCGTCCGGTCAGGCGAAAAAAGCATTCTAAATATTACGCAAGCGAATTTTTGGAGTTGTTTCGAAATTTGTTCATGTTTCGAAAGATTCATCAACCATCGTGATTGAATATTACATTTGATGTTTGCATCGTTGGAATGCAATCCAGATACGTTTTTTGAATGTCCAATTTTTGTATTTGGTACCTTCAGGCTATGGAAATCACTGGAGCGTTCTTTAGGTCCCTTTGTAGAGTTGTTACAGACGATGGAGCAAAAAATTATTAAAAAAAAATATACAGAAAAGAAAATACTATTAATAAATAAATGTTCGTTCTCCTTTAATTAGACAAACCTTAACGCCGTGGGAATCAAAAACCTTTTTACAAGAATCAAAAGCATTTTCGAAAAAAATAAAAAGGATCTTTGCAAAAATCAAATACATTTTTGCAAAATTCAAATACATTTTTGAAAAAATCAAAATACATTATTCCAAGAATCAAATTCGTTTTTACAAAAATCAAGGACGTGCATTAAAGACATTTTCACAAAATTTAAATAAAATTTTCCTAGCAGGCTTTACTGGTAAGCTCACAATCAGCCACGACGGATGAGCATCCGCGAAAGTGAATAACTATAGAGTTGGAACGAAGATAAAGCAGCTAAAGCGAAGCGAGGAAATGGGTGAGCCATTCGTATTACAGAGAAGGCGGAAAAACTTTACACATCCGTGGAGAAATAAAGTGACCGTTCGTCGGTACTGTGATAGGCACGTAGGTGTTTTTGCACTTTAATAGTAGACGGGGCGATTATGCCTGGATCTACCGGGTGATCGGTCAGGGACATAACCTGGCATTAAAATTTTACATATCGTTTCTCCGCTATTTTTATGAACCTAAGGGAACCAGGTGGATGTTACGACCTCACAAAATAAGCCAGTCGACTCCTAGCATGATAAGTGGAGATTGCTTCGGAATTGAATTTATATCCAGAAGATGAACTAAGGAAATGAAATATGAAATGAAATATTTTTAAAATTCAATTTTCCTTTGCATTTTAGCCAAAAATTGCTTGCTGCGCTGAATTGCACGCCATTTTTTCTGTTCTGATTCGAAACTTTGCTTGGCACACATTCTTTTCGTAACCGTTTTCTCTCAAAAAATTCCCTTCGATTCATAAAGCTCCGATCGATTTTCGATTTTCGGTAAAATTTCAAAGACGAAGCAACGATTTTCGAAAATTTCTCCATACTCTAAACATCAATATAGAGTTAGTAAAAATACTTTGATTCACTAGACCCATTTCAAATCTATAAAAAAACGATTGCGGGTGGTGAGAGGGGTGGTTCATCCCTTTATTTCGTTGTTTTTGCAATATGCCTATAATAGATTTCTGATCGTCTTGCATAAGCAGAATTATCGTTTTTGTTTCACTAAAATCGGTAGACTGCTTGCGGGTGAAACTGCAGAATCAGCCCTTAACACGCTTCACGCTAAAGGGTGGTTGCACCCCTTAAAACCATTTTTCCACCGATGGATAAAGAGCATTCAATGATCTACCATATACATGAGTTTCAACGAAATATTTCAAGTCCACGGCTCAAAAACGTTGTAACTATTCATAACATAAAGAAGAACGTCAAATATGCCCAGTTTTTTTTACTTATCCGAGATCTGTTTGGGTTGTTGATCTCAAGCAAGCTGAACCCACCAAAATAAATTCCTCGTCCCCCTTCATATTGTGATCAATCATAATATTTTCGAGTGATTGGTCTTGAAAAAAGAAACGTTCGGGCCTTTCGTCACCATCGCGCTATAAACTATTGAATCGCGACAACAACCATTCGGACAAAGATAAATGAATCGCTGAGACAGGAGACTCAACTGATCCCCGGATAATTAGCCAAGTTATGAAGCGACGAAAAGCGGAAGACGATTGGGGTCACGTGAAAAAAGAAAGCTCAAATCTTCCCGTGGGGGCCTGCTGTGAATATGGCATGTAGATGCAGGGATACGACAGAAATAGAGACGAAACGCGGAAATGGAAGGAACACAATTGCGTCATGATGTGAAAGACAGACACAGTTGTGTAAACTTGGAATGTTTCGGTACAGTCGCACTAGCGAGATACAGTTCCTCCCTGGAAATGTCATTAGAGGGCCCGCCATGTGCAATGTTTATGTCAACCGTCACTTTCCCAACTCGGTTGTCCTAACAGGACGTTGTTGGGTTCGAGTGTTTATACAGTCACACAGCTCGGCTAAAATGATCAAATACGAATAACAGCATTTTCTTTCACCATTGTACGATCTTCCGAATAATCGATCGGGCGCAAATGGAGTTTTTATTCGCAAATATATACAGTTGCATGCAAAAGTGTCCGGCCATACATAATTTTATGATTAAATAACGTTTAAATGATGCAAAATGGAAACACAAATATATCATCGTAAAGTTCTTTTATTATGCAATCAAATCATGTAATTCAAAAATTGTTCATAACGATTAACAATTACTTGTAAGAAAAATAACACGTTTTGCTGTTTCATAAATGTCCGGCCAAATTCCAAGGAGATATAATTCGCTTCGCTTCGATTACGTCATCAGTCGCGAAATCATTTAAACATTGAGAGCTCTGTTCCCTTTGCATTGTACGATCAGTGACGCTCAGTCAAGATGTCGAAACGCACGTCTTTGGATATACGTAAAGTGGTTATTAAGTTGCACAACGAAGGAAAAGTTTTACGTGAAATAGCTAAAACTTTGGCGATTGGAAAATCGACTGGTAACGATATAATAAATAAATTCAAGACTACAGGTACTCTAGAAGATAAATACTATCCTGGGAGACCTAGGAAAACAACTAATCGTGTCGATAAAGTGATCAAAAGAAAGGCTGTCGCAGACGTAAAAAAGAATGCTGCAATCATTGCACGTGAATTAGGCGAAGAAAATTTGGCTGACATTAGCCAAAGTACTGTTTCACGTAGACTGACAAAAGTGGGACTTTTTGGATGTGTTGGAGTTAAAAAACCGCTCATGAGTAAAAAAATAAGGCCAGATTAGAATTCGCCAAAAAATACCAGAGCTGGACTGGTGAAGATTAGAAAAAGTGCTGTTCTCAGACGAAACGAGAATTAATTCGTTTGGAAATTATGGGAGAAGGTACATTCGACGACCGAAAGGAACTAGAAATAATTCGCGATATCAAACACCAAGTGTGAAACACGGTGGAGGTAGCATTATGCTATGGGGCGCATTCTCTTGGAAAGGCGTCGGTCCAATCTTTAAAATTGAAGGCACTATGAACTCTGCTATGTATAGAGATATTATATTGAAAGACATGCTACCTTATGCTCGTGAGAATATGCCATGAGGATGGATTTTTCAGTAAGATAATGATCCAAAACATCGATCACAACTCCTTCAGCAGGTTTTTAGCAAGAAAAATATTCGAGTTTTAGAGTGGCCGTGTCAATCTCCGGACTTGAATCCCATAGAACATTTATGGCAAGAGTTAAAACTAAGAGTAGGAACTGAACATTGTGCCAATGAAGCTGCTTTGTGGGGAAAAGTTCAAGAAGAGTGGAAAAATATCTCTCACGATAGAATCATCAAACTTATCGAATCGATGCCTCACCGATGTGCTGCCGTGATAGCTTCGAAGGGCATGGCTACCAAGTAGTGATGAAAATCTTACATTTATTACCGTTTTCAATTTTTTTTCTTGACTTACTATAGTTTTTCTTTGTATAGAGTGCGTAATTCGTACTTGGCCGGATAGTTATGGAAAAGCGAAATATTTTATTTTAGTTATAAATAATTATGAATAGTTATATATAATTTTTCAATAACACGTTTCGAATCCATGATAAACGAACTTTACGATGCTATGTTTGTGTTTATATTTTGCATCCTTTAAACGTTAATCCATCATGAAATTATCTTTCGCCGGGCACTTTTGCATGCAACTGTATGTTTTTGGAGTAATTCAAAATTTTCGATCATGGAAGAAGCTACAAGACTTGCCTTGTGCTATTATTCACACGTGTCTTCGTAAGGTAAAAATAATTTGTTTTCCACCAAAGTTGAGGATAAACAGTACAAATAAACCGTTGTGAATCACAAACGGTCCCCAAATTGTTGGTCCTTTAAAAAGAACGAAATGATATAGACTTCAATTCCTTTTTAACGGGTTATGCCTAGTTCGCGGCCGGAAAAAAGAGGTGTTTCTGTGATTTTTTTTTAGTCATGGATGCAGGTTTTTAACTTTTTTTTTCTTAGTAAAGGGTATCATTTCCAGTATCTTTGACAATTTTTTTTTATTGGGAAATATTTATAAATGACGGAGATACAGAGAATTGCACAGACCGCTGTGCAAAAAAAGTCCTTCGCGGTGATAACTCCTGCTCGGGAACAAATCATATGAAATAAAAAAACCAAATGAATTTCGTTTTTGTACCGTATTATCTAGTCTTTAATCGAAGGATTTAACAAAATAATGATTTTTTTAAAAATGGTCGCCGATCGAAAGTGATCGTCGAAATGTCGGTGAAGAAAACACTCTATTTTCCTTGATATAAAAAAAGTATGCATTGAAGAAAAAAAAATCCTTCGATTAAGGACTGACTTTTGATATATAAAAAATGTGTGTGGAATTTGAAGCAGATCGGTTTAGTTGTTCTTGAGATATTTTGGTCACCGATTCTGAAAAAGTCATTCCGAGAAAAACGCGTTTAAAGTTGTACGTCAGGTACATACGTGGATAAAGTGGAATTACCTCTAAATGGAATCATCGATGCCCGGACCCTACAGCAAACCTTCTGCAGAGGTAGCAGCCTCCAAAATTCCAATTCGGTGCTGCCAGCTAGGTGCAACCCCATAATAAAACTCAACTTTTCCTTCTGATTTGAAAGCTGCGCGAATAACTGATCCTGCTATCGGTGAAACGATATCAGTTCTTCACATTCATTTTGAAGTTGCAATGTTCACAAATTATGAAGAGCTCGGGTACTGTTTTCCACCAAAGACGACAGATGAAGACACATTTCTAGGCGACTCTTCAAAATTAACGATCGAGAAATTCTGAATGCAAAAATTCATTTTTTTTCAAACGACAGTCTCGTGTCTCTGATTTGAGGAAATGTTAGCCCAGGGAACGCTGAGCATGAGAACTGGAGTATCAAGCACTAACGGGACACTAAATCCACGGAAGTACCGACGCTGGAATGTGCTTCTCATTTCATTTTATTTTCTGCACGGAATTCCTGTGGGCATGTCGTAAAAATGTAATGGTGGATTACCTCCGTAACGCTAGATAACTGTGCGTGCACATACGAGTGAGACGTATACTTTTGTAGGGTTTAAGCGTATCAACGAGGCGTCATGTTGGCAGAGGGACGTGTCAGGTCGTAGCGTGATGGTAAGGACCGTTGATAATCGTGGGGGATTACGGTCACACCGACCATTGACATACCATCCCTCCGCACATTATTCTTCAATAACGAGAGTGTCAAGCACCTTTCCTCGTTTGTTAAGAGTGCGAGTACACCGTAATAACTATAAAACCCGTGTTCCAGGGGAACGCATAGATCGGCTTATTATGATAACAGTTTGCTTCGCAAATATAGTTAGGTTCTACGTGCGACTAATGACTATCAACAATGTAGCTTCAAAGGGAAAACAACAACGTTCATGAGTCTGCGAACCTTGAGTAACGATGGTGACTTTTTTTTCAAATCAACTTGTACGGTAAAATTGCTTAAAACGGATCCTCATGGCACTTCTGTTGTTAATTGAAACATCTTCTATTGTGAACAAAAACCGGCAGTGTTAATGACTAATGTATTTATTTTTCTTGTATAAGACGATCTCGAACAAATTTTTGATACACGAATATTGCGTGCACGTTTTCGAAAAACATTTAGAATGTACAATTTGGGTATATTGTGCTTTAAGGGATCTGCATAAGCTTGGTATATTGAAACTATGATTTTTTCATTCATTGTTTTATAGCCTAGGATATTAACTTCAATTTGTAGCGAAGATTTTGTAAAAATTCCAAAAATTGGCCGCGTTACGACGGTTTTTGTGGAGGTCCAGATGGCTAATGACGCTATAAAATGATAAATGTTTGCGGTTTCTCCTACTAGCAAGGCACATCACTCAAGGTATTCCTTTCGCGGAGGGCTGTATTTTAATCATTGGTTGAATGACAGTGGCGCATAATAAAAATAATTCACAATCAGTTATCAATAAGTTATAAATCACAATCACACACAATCAATAAGTTATCAATCACAATCACAGTTATCAATCACAATCACAGTTATCAATTCACAATCAGTTATCAATAAAAATAATGCACAATCAGTGATCAATTCACAATCAGTACCCAACGATCAACTGGAATAAATAATTTCGCACAAATTTAGTAGATTTGGACATTTTTACATTTTCTCTGAAAAGTCGCGGCCACGAAAATTTCTCCGCTAGTCACATTTTTCGAAGTTTCATATTATATATTTTTTCTCGAAAGATTTGGTGATTCCCTGTTTTTATTGTCGTTACGGAATCTATACATTTTTTAACGCACGTGAGCAATTTAGATTAGGGATCTAGAGTTATTTAGTGTACAAATTGTTAGATAGAAATGTGACCAGCGGGTCATCTCCATAAAGCGTCGTATAAATAAGACGATTTTTACAGTCGTCATTTTCCGTTAAAAGTTTGGTAACTTGGCTTGAAACTTAACTAGTATACCGGGACGTATTTTCAATAGATTATAGACGATAAGCAGTTGATTATTAAATATTCGGGTTCGTTAAGGCCTTAGGCCACTCTAGAGGCCGAAAATAGGCTTTTTGGGGATTTTTTTTCTTCAGAAAAACTACAAAATAAATCGAGATTACAAAAAAGGGTGTTTATCATACATATCAGTGACTGTATAAAATGATTTTTTTGAAGCGACTATTTTCAAAATGTCGGCTGTCCAGCGTTTATCCCAAAACTGCATTTTTGAAGTTGGCCGGAAACATAACTCAGACAATTATCTGACAATTTCGTAGATTCGTAGACAATTATCTGACGAAATCCCCAGATAATTGTTGATAACAAATGAACTATGCAATATAAAAAAAAATCCTGCGTACTTCCACAGACAATGCATTTTCCAAGATATATTCAACATTTCAAGTGAATCGGTTGAAATTTGTCTGAGTAACGTTTCCGGCCAATTAAAAAAATGCAGTTTTGAGATAAACGCTGGACAGCCGACATTTTGAAAATAGTCGCTTCAAAAAAATCATTTTATACAGTCACTGATATGTATGATAAACACCCTTTCTTGTAAACTCGATTTATTTTGTAGTTTTTCTGAAAAAAAAATCCCTAAAAAGCCTATTTTTTCGGTGCCCGCCTTCGATTTGGATGAAATTCATATATGTGATAAAGCATTGAAAACGATTAGAGACGTATTTTGTTATCGACGGAAAAACGGGTTCCACCCTAGAACCCCACAGATGGGTACAGCAAACCCCACATTATTATTAGTGAGACATGCTAACATCATTTTTCTTGCTTTGTTCAATCGCATTTTTCACGGTGATAAATTTACATTAGGTTTTTCTCGCAAAGCCTGTTCCATTCGTCAATTCTCGAGCGTTCGATTAAAAAAAAATCTCTCTACGACGAACAGTTCATTAGCAGCGTTGATTTATCGTGCTGGGGTGTGCGTAACCCCAGTGTAGGATATTTGTTTCGTACAGATAGTGTAGGGTCTTAGGGTTAAGGTGGTAAACTAGTGCTGGAAAAACGTCTTACCTCTTAATTGAATTTTTCTCAATACGTCTATAGTCATTTTTCGGCGCTTTACATTAGAAGAATTTTGGTTTCTGTTCCATTCACATCGGTGGACTGCTTGTGGGTGAAACTGCAAACTACCCCTCGGCACACCTTTCTTTGAAGAGCCCCCCCCCTTAACGCCGTTTTTTCCGCTGATAAAAAAGATACGTGTCTAATAGATTTCAATGTTTTATCCCATATAAGAGTTTCAACAAAATAGAAGGCGGACACTTAAGTGTTGTTTCTTGTAAGTATATTTTAGGTTGAAAACAATATTAATAGATGTGCATCGTGCGCTAAAAGAATTACGAGAAAAGCGACGTTATTAAAGAGACTCTGCACGAATCGCCAAAGGCTGGTGAGGTTTGCATCGTTGGAGTCGAATGAATTTTTGTTTCAAATGCTCTAATCAATGAGGCACATTGAGACTACAAAAAAGGCTCGGACGTTTTTTTTTAGATAGTTATTGCGGATACACAAGCTAAATCTGCAAAGTAATACCACGAATACTGATTAAGAAGAGAAATGAAGAAATAAAAGCGAATTTTCATTGAATTCAAACGCTGCCGAGTGCAACGTTTCAACGCCAGCCAATGATTTTTAAAAAACCATAATTACCCACTATCCGTGATAAATATACACCATTATTCATGAATTATCCCGGGATCCGCGAGGTCTTAATCGCCAACGATAAACGGAGTTGAAATGTGCCAGACCACGTTTCATCGTTCAACATCACGATATTAGCTGTGGATGCGCTTGGCACCGTATACGTTCAACGAAAGATTCTCGATTCTGTACGATCGCGAGCACCGATGCATTCGTTCGAGCGCCTCTGGCGTTCGATTCTCCTGCCATTTAGCGATTCAGCAGGCGTTTTCAATTTGTACATTAATCTGCGATCGACGCGGAGAGACGGTTGAAATGCCTTCGACCTTGTACATCACGTAGAATCCCAAAATCCACGCCATAGGCTATTCGTTTTGCCAGTCGCGCCGTCATTCGGTTCTCGTACCGTTGCACCGTGGGAACGTGCCTTTCATCGCCTTTTTTTCCCCCATTCCTTCCACCGCGTCGTTCGCGTGTGCCTCGCTGCCAATAGTTCTGAGGTTTGTGACCATTTCATTCTCACTGACAGGTCGATGGACGAGCGGCCACTGCCGCGTTCCTTGCCACGCCACAGACGTTGTGTGGAAGCGTGCCAATCTCACGAAATTCATCGCACGATCGTCATAAACGCGTTACTTTTCGCCGTAACAAAGCCCCCTCAAACTCATATTTTTTGGCTCGTTATCCGAGTAACATGGACTGGCTTTGTTAATGATCATTCGGTCTTCATTCTAGGCACTCGCTCATTATCAACGCTTCTTATCCTCCGCCACAAATTACTCGTATACGTCTGGACCTATATACGAAGCTTCCACTTCTTCATCATTTGCTCACATAACGAGTATCTCTAAAGGCCATTATAGGATTTACAAAAGCCCCGGTGCCTCGTTCATTTAATCTCAAAGAACTCGCCATTTTTATTTCCGTCTCTCGTATTAGTGCGCAGTTATTTTTAGGCTCCTGTTCCCATACGTCGTGAATCACGACGAAACAAATCACCGAGTTGGCACGTACGAGCTATGGTGAAGACACGCTCCCGCGTTAGCCCTGGAAATCTTAGGTGAGATTGCAAGCTCCATTGAGAGAATCCCTTTCATTCGTTCACGTGAGATACACGTGCAGAGACCTAGACGGTATTTACAAAGCTATCCAGTCCCAGCTCACTCAAGCGCCTCAAGAAACTGCTATTTTCATTTTGGTCTTACACAATGACGGTATAGTTGATTTTAGTCTGTGCATCCACGTTAGTCACGGTTGAACATTTTGTTCAAGTGATTTACGTGCTTCATGATACACTTGGAGACATTCTACTTTTGACAGGATCGGCACTTTCACGATTTCCAATCGTGGAAAAAAGGTGTCTGGTATTGTCACTATTCCGCGGGTTGACAGCTGCCCATGGTGATTTATCGAAGAGGACTCGATACGCGTAAGAAACGATTCGTCAAATTGTTGAAAACATATATTTTTTTTATCGTTTGGGAGAATGTAGGGAAGCAGGTAGACCCGTGGTCTTCATTGGAATAGCTTCGATCTTTCGGCCGCAAGACAGTTGGGAGGAAGAAAAAACTGGTGGAATATGGAGCTTGAGGAGACGGGGTAAGAATGAGATACGTCTTTGACATGTTCAATTCCGTTGCTCGTCCTTCTTATCTCTCTTTTCGCGTCCCGGAATTATTCGCATGCTTTTCTGGCAAGCTCGACCTATTTCTCTCCTGTCGTGACGCAGGCAAAATGGGAACCGTTCTATTGAGAAGACGTGGCTCGATCTTTAAAGGGGTGAGAAGCGTCCGGGGCCATATACACATCGTACTAAAGCAACAGCGACGTATAGTTCGAGGCAAATCTTCGTCTGCCTCGTGAACAGGAACGGATGAAAGCCGAGAGTGTGCATCAGTCTTGTCGAGACATCAGCCCAAAGTTTCGGTATCTCGGTGCCCGGGATAGCTTCCACGTTGGTCGTATACATACGACTGCATTCCCGAGGTATCCTTACATACATCAGGGCTAACTGTGACACATCTTATCTTTCAGCCATGTGCCGAAAAAAACCGGAACATCATTTTACAATTGGCTCATTTAAGGAGTGTGAATACACTTGAAAAGTGGCGTCGAAGTGGGCATTAAATATATTCTTCTCTGTCAGGGTTCCAATAGTTAAAACTAATTTTTGGATAATTTAGTACGTATTTTTCCATTTTTAGGATTTTATGTTTTGTTATGAACATTAACAGAAATATTGATGTAACATTGGCAACGTTGGATTCTCGAATTTTATTTTTAACAGTTGCCACTCTGCTCACGTGGATGTATCCGTGTAGGCATTGCACTAAATAGCTGTGCGACTCTAACCTCGAATAGTATACGTTCGTTGCGTTACTAAATTTGTTGTACTGTGTTTTGAAAATCTATATTGCACAAATTGAATATATTGAGTTCGCGGAAAAGATGGAAAGGGGAGTTGGTGAGTGATAAAGTTTATGTAAAATTTCTAAAGCAGAGCGAAGCTGGAGATATGTAAAAGGAGAACTATTAAAGACAATAGTAGTGGCGTTAATTGCAGTGATGTGGACAATAATCCCGAGATCACACATTCATATATATGTTTATATACATATGTTAACTGGACTGTTTTGGTAAAATAAAAACATTGTAACCTCATTTGCAAGTGTTCGCGATATGTAATTGGTTTTTATCCAGAAGGAAAAACTGAGGTTGGGGAGACGGAAAAATAAATATGTGGATCTATGATGGTAATCATAACAATGACCCACTGATATTGCGCGCAACCCGTTTGACAGTTTGCGCTGCTTATCGCCGGTGCGATGTTGCCGAATTTCACTGCCAGTTACCGACATCACATGAAAATCGCTTGATTTGATAAAAAAATTAAACAAACTATTTAGACACACGTATTCTTTTTTTGAAACAATGATCTTTATTACCTAACACATGATCCTCTATTTTTACCACAATCTGTAAGCCTTTTTTGATACGTAAAACAAGTATTATGTGGTGTTTTTATTGTTAATGATTGGGTCGACTTTTAGCGTTAATTATTGGGAAACCAGTCAGAAACTCGATCCCGAATTCAATGGGTAGACGACGACCATAATCGAGATTTACGCAACAAAATTTGACAACGATCTCAGCATTTTACAAAAGATTCGTTTTCATGTATTTAGGGTACCCACACTCCTTAATCGTCATCATCAAGCAAGATCACTTATCATCCTCTGTGCCTGCGTCTTCTTCGGCATGGACTCTATGATCAGGTTAGGTTAGGTTACGCATCTTTGAGTCCAGATTTATCGCCAAGTCCTCCATATTTTTGACATAAGTCGAATGTATAGCCTTATTAGTTACAAGAGATTAGGTGAAAGAGGCTACGAGTTCGAGCATGGAGTCACTCCTTTTATAGTTTTTGATAAAGAGAAATCACAGCGCGATGCATCCCCCATCTAGCACAATTTATCATCGAATTATTGTACCATATAATAAGACTCCTTGATGAAACGTTAAGAAGTGCACGTTGAGCTTAAATCCCCTAATGGATCGGGCTGAAGAGTATCCTATATGGATACTTTTTAGACCGTATAAGCTACAGCTGTTCCAAGTTTTAACAAAACTCATTGATCAGTTTGCTTAGGATTGTTTTCGTACCGATGGGGTATTGGGATTGGATGGGGGTTCGGGTATTTGTATAGATGAAAGAACCCACCCAGCAAATCTGATTACTTCGTTTTTCACCGTGTTCTGAATGAAAGCTCTAAGCTACTATTGTATCGCCGATTCATAATGGAATGCCGCGAATGCAGTGGAACATACGTATAGAACTTCAATTTGGATAAACTGCGCTGTATCGATCTCATGTTACGTACCGGAAAACATTCATCCTTTCTGCATGCTGAGATTTATTCCGCCCCCGTTATTTTACGTTATAAAAAAATCAATAAACACTTCGAAGTCTAGGAACATCTGGTTTTCACTTTGATCACATGGGATCCTCTCCACTGTCATTGGTTCTTAGGCTTCATCTGATGAGTCTAGCAGTACCCTAATGATCCATAATTATCTATCAGTAAACCCCTGTACGACTGGAGTATTGAGAGTCTCGGGAATGTGTGCTTTGGTGGGGTTAAGGTAAGCACGCTTACCGCGTGTAATGGTCGATTACAACAGTATGTCTATATCAGTTGAAATTCGATTCGATAGATACATTAGCATATCGCTGCTCGAGCAGCCAATATCGGCTCCTCGAGACAACAGAGGTATCATGCCACGGTAGTTTACCGATTCGAATACACCCCAGGTGTGTGTAATACGCGTCTCTTCTCTGGGCTCTTGCAGATTGCATCACAAGGGCCGATTACTAATAATTTGTCGTACTGACCGTAGCATTAAGGGGTTACACCTAGTTGGAATTTTTGAAAAAAATCGATTCTTAGTTTTCGACGGATTCTTATAATATAACCTTCCAAAAATATGCTCCGAAAATTTCAAGTCGGTCCGTTGAAAATTGGGGGAGTTATGAGCGTTTACAGGTAGGTCCGCTTACCGCTTTACCGTTACAGGTAAAAACTTTAAACGCGTTCTTCTCTGAATGACTTTCTCAAAGTCGGTGACCAAAATTTCTTAAAAACGACTAAACTGATCTGCTTCAATTTTCACAGAAATTTTTGTATATCAAAAGGCAGTTTTTAATCGAAGGATTTTTTTTTCAATGCATTTTTTTATATCAAGGAGAATAGAGTGTTTTTTCCACCACAATTTCGACGATCACTTTCGATCGGCGACCATTTTTTCAAAAGTCATTATTTTATTGAATCCTTCGATTAAAGACTGGATAATACGGTACAAAAACTAAATGCATTTGGTTTTACGATTTCAGATTATTTGTTCCCGAGCAGGAGTGGTCACCACGAAGGATCTTTTTAGCACAGCGATCTATGCAATTTACTGTATCTCCGGCGTTCATAAATGTTTGCCAATAAAAAAATTGTCAAAGATATTTGAAATGATACCCTTTACTATGAAAAAAGTTCAAAACTTAAAAACCTGCACCTATTTCCCAAAAAAAATTCACGAAAACACCTCTTTTTCCGGTCGCGAACTAGGTGTAACCCGCTAAAGACACCATTTACGACTTACCAGTGGTTCACCTTTCCGTTAGACTTTCCTATGACGAATGTCGATTTGCGGCACCTAAAAATGTTTTTTTTTTATTTCATTTCCATGGCTAGGAACTTCAATAACTAGATTTCCCACATAATGTTTATTTCTCCGTGTATTGAATTGGTACCTAAATTCACTTTCTATTCACATCCTTAGATGTAAGCCTCAAATCTTGATTTATCTTTGATGTTTATTTACATAGTTGGAAACGGCGGCAAATGTGGCGTGAACGCTGATAAAATACCAGCTGATGTTTCTCGTTTCCTCTCTGATCCACTTGCTCCGTTGTTCGTCTATGGCGCTTGAGTGGACCGGAAAACTGAACACGCTTCAGTTTTCAAACGGCTCTCGTTGCGTGTTTTCACCTTGCGCCATATTTATCTTCGCTCTCCCTCTGCTAGCTGTCTAAATCGCTTATTCAAGACCTGCCGTTTCAACACACAAAGGGAATCGGAGTTGAACTTTGTCGGACGAGTGCGAGCGATAAATCGAAGCTCGACGTAGAATTTCTCGATTTCTGGAATGGTGTGCGCAACGGCAGAGTAGTCGGGTGTCTACCGAGCACGCTTGGCTGCGTCTTGCCCATGGTAGTTCTTGCCGGGCCTCTTCAGGAGAATCCCTGCCTCGCTTACCCCTTGACGATATCGCGGAGCAGAACCATTCGGCGAGAGCCGAAGAGGGAGGGAGAGTGAGAAAGAGAGAGGGATGGAGTTATGGAAGGTTTAGAGGGTTGGAAGAGAAGCGATTCTGTAGTTTGCCGCCTTTTTTCCATCTCGTGCTTTCTCTCCCGCTCTCGACGTCGCCCGATTCCCCATCTCTCGTTCAAGTCATTCGACATGCCGAGATATATAGTCCCGAATCCATTAAAGACATCCTTTAAAGTTCTTCAAGGATTTATTGAGGACCGATCGACGACCAGCCGTTCAAGCTTCTCTCCACCTCGGCATTATAGTCCTTTGATTTCGCGAACTACTATTCAGGATGGCGCAAAGAGACAGAGAGAAAGAAAGAGGGCGACCTTTGTAAGTTTTATATCAATTTTGTTCAGAATCAGTTTACATTTTCATCTGACCCAAATATCTCCATTTTCAACGTTCTTATCAATGTCTGAAAAGTCTATACTGACTACAGGAGATCCTAGTTTCCGCGAGATGATGAGAACTGATTTTTTAAATGTACACATTCCGAAGAAAACCTAAACCGCTTGGGAAAATTCTAGAAACACTATTGGCGTATAAAGAGAAAAGGAAATGAGCGAAGGAACTTCCAGATATGATCGAATGCTATCTCAGCCTCGGTAACACCCTTAGAATTTAATTCTGACAGGTATGTCAATACGAGTTCTATCTTGGCTGGGTCGCAGGTTGGCATGAGACCACCTAGGGCGATAGCGAATTGCACTTCCATTGATCGAATGTCTCCACGCTATTTCCCGATACTCTATATTTGTATTTGGCCGTTGGGTTCGTTGTTGGTAGCGACACTTGTAGAAGTTACTCCAATACTAAGCATACATTGTCATATATCCTGCAATTATGTGTACTGATGGAGGGAGTTGGTATGAATTGTATGATATTATAGTGAGGCAACAAATACAGTGACCTTGATCGATATCCGGCGACGGGCAAGATTATGACACGCAACTTATCAAAATGTCCTGTATTTCCTTTGGATTTTGAGTGGGTCGGAAATGTTGTAAGTTGCCTGATCGAAATGCTGCACGTCATTTGTACCATGGAAGCGGACAATTTTATTGCTTTCTTCGTATCTGGGTCCTTAAACCTCCAGAGAAACGCTCAATCCTTAATTTTCATTCTCTACTTCTACCTTCGTAATACACCGGACGGTCCTATCCACCTGAGACCTGCAAGCGATTGAAAAGGGAGCGTTGGTTGAGCTTTCGTTCTTTTATTCTCACCGGGGCAATATGGCCCCCACCCATTGTCCTATCAAAGTGGTCTCTTTGGCTCTTATTCACAGTTCTAGACATTTGAATTTCTCACCGAAGATACGGTCAGAATACGCAGAATGAAAACTTTACGGGCACAGTATAAATTATGTTCGATATCGTTTGTTCCCATTTCTCTCGTTGGATTCGTTGGACCAAACTCTCGTTTCGTCCTGTATTCTCGCCAACTCCGTTGCCAGCTTTGACGTACGGGCGGGCTATCGGTGGTGCATGAAACGCTTGTGTTACTCTCAACGTAATGTGAACCGATCTATCTATGACAATGGAGCACGCTCCTCTTCGTCCTCTTTGCATCCCGAACAAATAGTTGCCTGAAATACCATATCATTGAGATTTGCATAGTTCCTGCCTCTTCATCTCTCTTGCGCGATTCTTGATCGATGGCGAGGTAGCCAAACTGACCGTGCCGCTCGATAGAAAGCCCCCCCCCCCCCCTCCCCCTATCAGTAAAGAATCCATAAACTCATCAAATACTTTATTGCATTTACTCCTGAAAGGCAGAAAAATACGAGAACCTAGCTATTGGACGATATAACGAAAGTTTTGTCAAACAAACATTCCGGAACAGCGTTGCTTATTGAAAATGGGTGACATTCCTGTGTATTTTGTTAACATTGTTGCCGACTGGCCTGTCGAGTAAATACCATTTAATTACTAGTAAATCCGAGAACTCATATTGCTAGGCCTCCCGTCCCCCTTTGATACAAAACATCGAAACCATGCTCTTCAGTATACATGTGCCAGTGGCAGTGCCAGCTGAATTCGATGGCTTAATTAACCGATCCCACACGTTCACTATGGCTATGTAATATAATAAACATCGAGAAAAATGGCGTGAATCGTTGTTATTGTTATCGAGCTCTTTTTCATCTGCGGACATATTTTTGTTACTCCCCATTCACGCAATTTTCATTCCTCTATAGTGAGGGTGAACGCCCACGATAAAAGCGTCCCACAGCGGTCCAATATTTCAAAGATTTTTCCTCCCTACGTAGACCCTCATTCTTCCCGAGACAAAGTTCAGTGCAAAAGGGTTAAAGTGCGAGATAAAGAGGTTACCGTAGCAGGGCGTCCCCGCACTTTCGAAGAAATATCGTTCAAGAAGGGTGGATGGTCATAGAGCGGGACTCGAGGGTCGTGGGTGGTGGGCGCTGGCCATTTGGACTATGCTGGTTGAACCAAAGGGATGACGATTTAGGCTAGCGTTTTGGTAGAGACCGTGAGCAGATATTGCGTTCCGGTGGCAGTGTGAAGGGTACGAATGGAAGGGTATGGTCCAATGGTAGATATCGATTTTGGTATAACGCTGTGAAGTACACACCCTTTTACTCCCTTCTCCACACCCTTTAAATGCGAATCCACTCAATCCGGTGCAGAGTCTCGCTCTTGCATCCGGCCAATTTCCAAACTCATCGTTCCATGTACCGCGATGCATAACCCTTCCGAATGCGCCGAGCCTTCGTATGCAGCAGGATGCACATTTAATCCAGCACCAGTAGCAGCGGCGGCAACGTCCAAGTGTCACTCGTATATAACCTCCGCATAATTTTGCTATGACAAATTTAATGCCCGTTCATCTTTTGCGGCCAATTTACCGCTACCGCTAACGTTAAACCTTTTTCAACCCCGGCGTGTCACGAGAAATATTTTTACGATGCGAATAGGGCGCTAGCGCGGTACCTATACGGCAGAGCGAGCAACGAAGTTGTCTGCATCCAGGACTGGCTTTCCCACACCGTGCCGTTACTCGCGCAGCCCCCAATGATTTTCCATTGTTCCCCATCTTTTTGTACAATTCTCGTTGCTATTTCTTTCTCCGTTGGTGCGCTACTGCTATACCGCTGCCAGTTTTGTCCTACACTTCCTCATCGCGTGGTCGCCATTACGCTGTTACTGCGCGCCCATTTTTTTCCTCTTTTCAGCTTTGGACTCGTACTCTTCTCCACCTCGGGCTATATGCTTTTTTCCCCTTCGTTCGCCATTTCTTTCTCATCGCTGTATTCTTCTCTCCGACGAATGCACTCACATGTGGCAGTACGATTTCAAGAAATGAAAAATAATATGGCGGCAAAAATGTCCGAGCAAAAGGCCAGTAGGACAGACACTTCATTGTCATCGGAATGTTCGCCATTCGTCGACGTGCACGAAAAATGCTTGTCGGTTTTATTTTTCATTACTGCAGGTACGCAAGTCAACCATTCGTAACTTGCCGTATGCTGGGGTTGTGCCGAGGTTTAAAAAACTATTTGATTCCTAAAAAACTGGGGAATGCATTGTGTCCAAAACAGTCCAGGTAAAACGCTTACGTTCTGGAGAATTTTCCGCCTGACGCAGTAGAGAAAGGACTAGCTCGAAAAAAATTAATGAATCACTAATTACCCATCGGGAGTAATTGTAAATTATTTTATGTTCATCGAGTTTCAGATTGCTGTGACTCGGCGACATCGACAAGGCCATGCTGAGCTCGCCAACTGCATTATTGCCAAGTACGTACAGAGAAATTTCGTATACCCTCATACTTATAGTTTGCATGCGTGGATGGTGTGTCGATGTTGCCTCGGCCCCAGGGAATGAGGTAGGGCGTTAATTAATCTCGCTCGACGGGTAGCTACGGTACTGCGCTATAATTACGGCCGATAAACAAAGTTGCTCGGCATGCTGGATGGAACTAAATTATATCGTTAGCCTCGCGTCACTCACAAGAATGTGCCCCAATGACACTCAATCGAACGTCTGGCCTCTTATTGCTTTCTCTCCAACCCAGGGCGAATTTTCCCCTCCGAAAGTAAGCAGCGCCAGAACTGCTGGATCAGATGATCGATATGGTATCGGAATTAACCAAACCTTGATTACGTGGGCTTGTTTGATGTTTGTGGCTGCTTTTACAACATTATCAGTAAAATTTGGACATTACGGGATTGTTTTTCATCCCTTTATTAGTACATTCCCAGCGCCTCATGTTGATTTTGAACGTCGATATTGGTCTTTCTTCATTTTTTTTAATCTACAATATTGATCCACTAAGTACAGGCTTGCCTCATTTTTCCTCAATTTCACGCGTCCCGTTCGCGAAAGGAAAATAAAAGAGATTCTAACAGGGATGAAAAAGTGGATGATCCCTCCGGTTTGAAGGGGCCATCAATTTCGTCCTGGAACTACGATAAAACAACTAAAGCAAGGGAAAAACCACGCGGGAAGGTCACGAAGAGATACCGCATATGAGGCTCTGAATATTTAAAGTATGTGGTATCGTGTCCCAGTGGCTCCTTACCAGGTGAAATAGCGCCGAAACGAGTATGCACACCGTGTCCCTTATGTATGTATGTTGGATTAAACATATAAGGCGAGACAATGGAGACGGTCGTTCTACTACCGTTAGGGCTCCCGTCGGCTCAGCTCGAACCAAATGTGTTCGCCAGAGAATGCCGCGTATCTAGTACATCTGCATTCGCCGCGATCACCGATGTGGTGGAGCGGAAAGGCGAGTTGAGAAACCTACGTATCTTCTCGTAACTATCGGCCGGAAAAATACAATATGAAATATTCTTTCACTACACAGTGAAATTCACGTCGTGACGGAAAAGTAATAACCACGATTGTTATGGCGGAACCACCTAAATCGTATCCCCTAAGGATTTTTTCGATTATTTACGATATCTTTAATTGCACGCAGAGGTGACAGTGGCCTAATTAAGGAGTGAGATGTAGACAGAATTTTCAAAAAATCGATTTTTAAAAAACATTTTCTGGGAGTATGATGTTTCGAAAATATTCCCTGAAAATTTCAAGTCAATCCGATGTTTAGTTTCCGGGATATGCCACAATTAGTGCAGGGGCGTCGGGTCCCCATGGCAGGTAGCGGCTGACAAACGCGCAAACGATAATACCCGGGAAGGCAGAAAGCTTCGAAGACAACAACAAATTGTTATATTGGAAGCTTCCACATCGGCAGAAGCCCTATTGTATGGACCAGGGATTGATGATTCGATGTAAGTAATTTTTTAATTAGTATTTCTGAAGAGAAATCAAGTGTAAAATTGAAAAACTCTTTCAAAAAATTATTATTAAAAAACTATGGACTTTAGCAAAATTTTCTAAAGAATACTTTCATTTTTAAATTGCCCAAAATATTTTTTTTAAAATAATTCATCCCGAATAACTTTAATTTTTTGAAAAATTGTGTTACTAATTGGCTATAAACAATTGAATGCTCGACTTTTCGGCAAAAAATTGTGATTTCGGATGCAGCGGATCAAAATACATGAAAAAAGTTTAGCTTCATCCATCGAGCTCAAAATTTTACGACCATATAATACCGTATCCACATCGACAAACTTTAGACGCGTTTTTCTCGAAACTATGTTTTTCAAGTCGGTGACCACTATAATTCAAAAACCACTCGATGGATTTTGATGAAATTTGGTGTGCTTATTGATAACATTAAAAACTAGTCCTTAATCGAAGGATTTTCATTTTTGTTGAAAATTTATATTTTTTTTAAACGATAAATGAGCGATTTTTTGGTCGAAAATCGAAAGTTATCTGTCGGAAGCCGCCATTTTGTAAGTTAAAAAAAAAAGAAAAAGCTTCCATTAAGAACTTGATTTATTATTAAACTAATGATTTTTTTGTTTTTTTTTTTATTTCAGATAAGCCAGTAAAATTTTATGATGGTCACCGCAAAGCACTATATCCCGACGGGGGTCCGACAAAGTTGGCGATATTTTTATAAATAATCAATGTTTTTCTTTGAAAATTCGTACAAGTCAAGTTGAAATATAACATAAAAAGACTGTGTAACCACATTTGTAGAACAAACTTAATTACTATAAAAAAAATTATAAAAAATGCTCGTTTTTTCACGCCCCTGACTGAATCTCACCCCTTAAGCTGCAGGTACGACATAGGCAAGGCTATGTCGTACCTATTATTTCGTGATTTTACGTTCGAAACCTGTATTTTGCACATTTCATCATATGATGCTAATACATCAAGTGATGCATTAGCATCACTAATGCACCGTATCATCACTTGATGCAAGCTAAACGTGCTGAAGACGATCACAGGCAGGACAACTGCAGATCAATCATCGTATAACCAAGCCATTTAAGATGTTGAGCGTGTAAGATAACGGATAATGAAGTCCATACGTTGTTTCGGGTGACAGCAACGAAAATACAGCACCTAAGTTTGTTTCGCAGTTACTCGACGAGGGGTAACTAATCGTAGCAAGTTATGTGTATTTGTCAGTATGACGTGTCGCGCGGTACGTAACATCTACTGCCTCGTATCTACCTTCCGCCAAGCATGTTACGGTTATCATGCGCAACACCGGATACATTGTACCCTCGAGTAACGGTGAGAGCATTGCACCGAACGCCACACTATTCAGAAATGTCTCAATTCCCACTGCAATTATATGTTGATCTGCTTGTACAAGCTCAACGAATCAGATGCCTGAATTCGCGAAATGAATAAGGTCACCCGATTACTGACGTGTTCGTCTCCTCGATCATCAATGGACCGCATTATTTGTGTCCCAGATGACGCTACGATAATTCTCTCCGAATATTTCGATATCATCTCATTCAATGCGTTCGTGATGACATTTTGTAGGGTCGGAAGTATCCAACATTAATACCCATGTAGGTTTCGCCAATCGAACCGTAACGGCCAATACTTGGACCAATGTTGGCGGGGCGATGATCGATTACCCAATTGTACGCCAATGCTCGGCTGAGTATTGACTAGCCAACATTGGTTTGCCAATACGAGGCCAATGTTCGGCCAAATATAGACTCGCTAATCATTGGCTTGTCGATACGAGGCCGATGTTTGGCGAAGTATAAACTCGCCAATCATTGGGTTGCCGATACGCGGCCAATGTTCGGCCAAACATAGACTTGCTAATCATTGGCTTGTCGATACGAGGCCGATGTTTGACGAAGTATAGACTGGCCAATCATTGGTTTGCCAATACGAGGCCAATGTTCGGCCAAGTATAGACTCGTACATTATTGGGTAATCGATATGAGGCCGATGTTTGACGAAGTATAGACTCGCCAATCATTGGTTTGCCGATACGAGGCCAATGTTCGGCCAAATATAGGCTCTCTAATCATTGGCTTATCGATACGAGGTCGATGTTTGGCGAAGTATAGACTCGCCAATCATGTTTTTGCCGATACGAGGCCAATGTTCGGCCGAGTAACGCATGATCAAACCGCAATTCGTATATTGACGATTCATTGTTTCGCGTCGAAGTCATTGAGAGACGAGATGAATACTTTTTACGAGTCCATTGGACATTAGTCTTAACAACCATACTACCAAATCAATGCACTCATTGTTGGCTGATTCTCGAACGAGCTCATACGCGATACTCTGCCCATTTTTATGAACCATCCTACACTGACAGAAAAATTCTATTAATATTAACTAACCCTATTTATTTATTCTTTATTTGAATTAACTAGATTTTTTGTGAAATAAAATTTTTCTCATTGCATTCCATTATTGGAATTATTCATTTTGAATATGTTTATTTATTCAAAGTAAACTTGAACTAATGAACAAATGGTCTGTCTTTATTGGAACACACATATTAAAGGGTTGTGGGGGTAGAGAGGGTGGAGCGAGAGGAATTATATATATATATATATATATATATATATATATATATATATATATATATATATATATATATATATATATATATATATATATATATATATATAGGTTAGGTTTGGAAATTCTCCAACATGTCAGTCGATAAAACTCTCTAATTATCACGATGATATTAACTAATTGATATAGTTTATGCGATACTAATAATGATGAGAATCCATTTGGTCTCTTATGGCATATCTGCGATTCAAATGTTACGAGCACTCGGTAGCATAGGGGCAGCGTGCTTGGCTATGAGTAGGTAGGTTCAAGGTTCGAGTCCCATATAGGTGAAATATTTTCTTCGAACTAATCGTTTCGAAAGACCAGGTAATGACAAATTACAATACAACAAGAATCAATTTTTTTTTTGGCAGTGCAGGACCAATTTTGGTGATCTATATCGGGTCACAATTATCCGCCAAGACTCGGTCGATAATCGGGCCAAGCTCGAGTGCCAATGATGGCAATCTTGACGGGGACTGATTGTTGGCCGATTCTCGAATGAACTCCTACGCGATGCTCGGCCGATTCTCATAAGCCATTCTAGGGCCAATATTGATTGCGAATATCGGGCCGCTCTTATCATCCGAGGCTCGGTCGATGATCGGGCCAAGCTCGAGTGCCAATGTTGGCAGGCTCGGCGTCGCGCATCGGCCAATCGTTGGCCACTACCGATCACCCTACATGGGTATGGGCGTTTAGCTATCGGAAATATTTGTAATAAATGGTCGCCACGTGTTGAGGGGGAGAACCATTATCTCCATTCTGAAACATCCCATTGTGGATTCTCTCGACAGTCCTGTATGGATAGAGTAGGAGTATTATTGGGGAACAGTATAAAAATCCTGCCTTCCAGTATCATCGAAGCGACAAAAAATACGTGCTTGGAAATCCACGCTCAGCTTCAACCCTTCAATCGTCAATACTGATGGCATGGCAGGTCATTTATTCCGGCAAACGAACGAATATAATCTCGTGGCTACGATTTCCCATCAACCCAAAAGCAGCTTTGCATCTATCCAGACTTTCGTGGCGCCAGCTTTTTTGCGAGGGCGCTAATGACTGTCGCTGGAAAAGAGCGAAACAAAACTACTATACTTTTCAACTAAAGCTGAGCACCGAGCATTCATCTGTTTTTCAATGGTAGGCAAAGCGGTGGTACGCCGTGGCTCGCAAAAGCTTCGCGCGCTATCCCACATTTGCCCTTGTTCCATCTGTTCAACGAGAAGGAGCCATTTCCGCTGTGTAAAAACATAATCCAATCTGGAATTTCTTTCCCAGAGGGTCATGGCTATATTCCTCGGTTCAAAGAGTCTCCGGGGTGGATGGTTCTCGGCGGTGGTTGTTTTTCATGCATAAAGATTGAAACGGATATACCAGCGGCCGCGCTTCAGTATAGCGACACGCTGGTGCCCGAAGCCTGGGGCTAATTTTATAAAGTCGGTACGTCCGGTCACGGATTTTTGCATACTTTACGCTTCGGTACACCTACGGGTCACAGTCGTAATTGAATTTGAGAAATAGCCAATGCTGCGATCACGTCGAACGATACACGGAGATACTCTCAATCGTGGATTTTTTAGATGTTGCATGACATCGAAATTGCAAGGGAGGCAGCGCGTGTTCAAAGTGATTCACGAGGGTGTAGAGCGCTCTTGTGCTCAGGACGAGAGTGACTGTTGCAAGTACGGAGGATCCCAGATCGTTGTAGCAGAGAGATGAGATGTGTCAGTAACCCGTCTCGTGAGAGTGGCTCCACGAGTTTCCTAAGAGAGATTCTTTCAACTGCCTTATACGTCACTCCTGACATGACCTACACTTCAGGGCGGATACCCCCATCGACTCTTAATCCTGTCAAATTCTTGTGTCAAGGAGATCATTGTTCTCTTTAAATTTTCCAACTGTACAATGCCAACAAACATACTTTTTTTCGCGTATTGTTCCTTCTTCAGCGTTGTTAACAATCATCATTACTATGAATATCTTGTTTATTTATAAATGACTTGTTTTATTTTTTAGATGCCAAGAAATCGTCCGAAAAGTAAAATAACATTATAGAACTTTAATATACCTTTGGTGATACTTAAACTGGAATGAAAAGCAATAAAGCTGATTATTTTGATCAAAAGTATATTTTATTCACACCAAACATACTTGATTACTTCATACACATAATTAACAGTACCTGGATTTAGTAGAAACATTAGTTCAATCAGCTGAAAACACACATTCCAACTAACCCCAGGCACTGTTTCGATTGACTGCGACACAGGGTCATATGAAACGTTTACCAGGGTTTCTAAATCGCTTCTAGCTAAGTTAAGGGCATATAAGAAGCAAAATCAATAATGCTATCATATAGCCAGATAATCTAGCTATAATTAAAGCCCATTACCAAACAGATAGGGTCTAAAAGAAAGTCACACTAACCACTTTTCTCAAAAACGTTCCAATTGACGCCAGCCTACTCTACCCGAGGAGGCTATGATTTCCATCCTCCAAAGTGGGAACTCATTCCATTTTGCGATTGTTCCAATAATTCAATAACGTTTCTATTGCGATAATTATCTTCCCTTCACTTGGCATAAATCAAGAGATCTCGCGAAATTTTAGCTTGTTTTCCCCTCCTTTTTTATGGCACAAATTTACTACTTCGTCAAGTGATTTGTCACAGTACTGGTCGAGTTAGCAAGGATAACAGTGATGGAAAACCTGCCTGTTCAACGAGCCGCGTCAGGCGAGCCAAAAGGGAAGAAAGTTTTTCTTTCTTGTCGAGCGAATAATATATATCGGGCAGCTACGCTGACTCCGCGATAAACATGGTATGACTGTACGACGATATTTTCTTGCTTTGCTCGCTGGTGGTCACAGTGCCCTGGCTTGCTCTCGAAAACATGAATCTGGGCTGTGCCGGCTTATTCTCTCCGCTTTTTATACGGGGATAATACGTATATACATGTACGATACTCTCATACCGTATATTTATTTTTTCTGTGCGCGGCTGTATGTGGCCATGCATAATATTCTAAGGTCCGGAATTCGAGGATTACGGTCGAGGTCAAATGTCAGCCTGACTCGGAGGACACGAGAGAAGGAAAGGCGTTTAATCGAAAATCTAATAAGATGGTAATCAGATGAAGGGTTTCACTCGTCTTTCACTTCCATACTACATCTCGTCCCCTTTTTCACTTCAAAGCTCCCCTTGAATTCTTCTATCCACTTGTTCGCCTATTCCCTCGCTCTTTTACTGTCATCTATAAGCATTACAAATTTATCGAACCCACCCGGGTATCATCCCCGCCAAGAGAAGCGTGATTCCTGGACAGATGGATCTCTTTTCATCTCTTTTCCATACGCTTTCTCTCGAAACCTTAATAATCTGGCGGAATGGAACGAAATGCCAGGAGAAACTACCGTTGTATGTATGTATCGGCTTGTCTCGCAATCTTTCGACGTTCGAATCGAGGGTTCTGTCCTTCATTCTCGAGCTGCGTATTTCGTTCTTCAAGATTACGCTGGCCCACCGAACCCCATTCGATACCACCCTATCTCATCGATTATTCCTCCGGAAATATAGGCATTCCAAGCCTTTCAAATACATACATATTGTTCATGTATATGTATGCAGGGTTAGTTCTCGCTTGTTCCTAGATATGTACTCTTGAAAATGGAAGCCTGCGAACGTAGCCTCCACTACGCGTGTATACATCCGCTGCATATATGTCAGGACCATCCAATTTCCAATACAATTCGAAATTTATTCGACACCGAAAGTGTGTAGCTTATCCACTGTGAAAAGGTGGGCGGAATAAAATTCAATACCCGTGAGTGCGGAGATTTTTTTGGTTTAGGAAAAAATCCGTTAGTACGTTGTTCCAGTTCTCCGCGATACTTGTACAATGGCGCGTACAGTTTATTCGTCGCAAACTCGGAGTACTACATATGAAAAATTACCAGAATTCTTTAATATCATTATTTAATCGCCGAACCTACTCTGATTCGGTGATATAGTTTTTTTTCAAATGTGGTGCGATCAATGAATCTTGCTACGAGCTTTCTGTCTGTTGATTTAAGGCCTTATATAGGCGAAAAATTTCAAAAAATTTCATTTTTTTATTATTTATTATTCCATTAGCCTGGATGGTTAGGAATATTTTAAGCTTTACAGAAATGAAAAATTTCAAAAATAAGGTAAGATTGCATAGCGGCACGCCCGACCGCCAACTTTAAAGCCGTTTTTCCACGATTCACTTTTTTAAACCTTGTGAAAGTTCTAACGCTTGAACGAAGGTTCAGACCGCTTTGAAATTTTTACAACATATTCTTAGTATCATCACCTATCGTGTGAAGCACAGAATCAAATATTACAATGACACAAAAAAATATAAAAAATAAAATACAGCCAGAAAATTGAGTAAATAAATGTAAAGTTTCGAATTTTTATTATGAGACATTTTTTAAAATAATATTGTTGGTTCACACTGAAGATACATTCATTATGCAATTATAAATATGTTCATTTTTTTCAGACACCCACAACGATGCCGAAAACTTTCACCATCAAAGCGCGCGCGCAAAAAAAATACATTGCTTTATTATGTTATATCTCCGTCATTTGTTAATATTTCTGATTTTTCTTTACATACACCATGTGCACAAATGATCTGTAAAAAAAATGTTGTCGATATATGCGTAATTTTTTTTAACCGCGTCTAGAAAAGTACGTTCGAAAATCGGCGAAATCGCGTATATAAGGCCTTAAGCTGTAGACATCGAGAAATGACCCCCAAAAATGTAAGACATTTTTTAAACTGTGGAACCTACCCCTATGGTAACAGGGGAAGGGGGTGGGCGCAAGGTATATTTGAACAGATTCGTTATCGATGATTCTTGGCTAACATTTTTTCACATGTAGATAAAGCTTGACAAATGAACTTTTTACGGTTTAAAAATGGCGTATGTTCTTTCAAGTCGTTTTTGGAGGTCTACAGCTTGAATTTACGAAAAGAAGGGTTGGCAAGATTCTTGGATCGTGTCAGATTTTCTTTTGTTTTGTCATAAGCTAGGGGTAGGTTCGGAAGTTAGAAAATGCCGTTGAACAATTCCGGTGTTTTTCAGGTACAGCAGCCTGAATTTAAGATCAAAAGGTGGCAGAACCAGCTTTCCAATAATTGCCGATTTTTTAATCCGGGGGCTAGAATTCTTCGGTGTCGAAAACGACGATAAGTAGTATAGTAGGCTTAGGTAATACCTGTATTTCCTCTACGTGAAAACAAATCGGCACAGTGCTAATAGGAAGTGCGGAATCATGACGAAAGCTGACTCCACGTTAGCCTTTTAAAGTTTACCTCTGGAATCGACGCAGCCATTCCAGCGTTATCAGCCAAGAAACAATTTTAGCTTGAGGCTTATTGCGTGCAGTATTTTTTGTTCGCCTCAAGAAGCTCTTCAGATGAGTATGTGGTATGGAGGACTTCGGTGATGACCAATGTCAACTTCCAGCCATTTTCCAAAACGTTTTCCATTGAATTGATCAATTCCACCGCAATTGGCCAATTCTCAACTGAACGAGCCGGAATTTATATCATTCGAAGAGCAATGAAATTTGCGCAAATATTTACATTTTTTTTCGATCTGCCAAAATGCGTTTGGAATTTAAAAAATACCTGGTACCACTTCAATCGCCGGATAGGTACTGAAGAAATAAACCAAACGTTCAATTTCGGTGTGTAGTGGTTGGAAGTTATTTCTTGTTTTCGTAAAAAAAGTATTGTCGAGTAACGTTTCACAGCGGAGCGAGTATTCAAATATCCAGTTAAAAGGTTTTGATCCGGCAAGTGTTTTGGATCAAAACTTAGCAATTTTTGGAACGAATGCTTAGCAATTTCAAAACTTAGCAATTTTTGGAACTTCAAAACTTTTGAAATTTCAAAACTTAGCAATTTTTGGCACAAATGCTTAGCAATTACTAGAAGTTTTCTCATAAGGAAAAATAAACCGAAATGTTTGTATTGCATATCCGTATCAATCAATAATCTTGCGAATCTGTTCCAATCGATGAACGAGGTTGAGCAATAAAGCACGCAATTGGTTTACCCTACAGTAGAAAGATTACAAACTTTGGAAGAAAACATATCATGGATGTTCATTGTCATGCATATTAACGCTGTGATACCTTGAAGTGTTTGCCTTCGAGATTGTGAATGCATTCAACGGAATTGCACGAAGGATTTTTTTTCATTAATATTCTTACCGAGATCTTTCTCATTCCACGAATGTAGAAAGTTCAGTAAGCTCTACTGGGATTTCCCTTTCTCCTTCTCTCAGAGAAAAAGCTCTTGGCTCTCCATCTCAGAAAGACCATCTCCTTCTCTGTATCTCGATTGCAAAAGGCATTGCAAAAAGATTTTGAGGTCACATCGGTTTTCGCCGGTAGTCAGGGTGGAATAGTCTTTTGCCGAGTTTTTCCTGCTCTCGAATACGATCGGAAAACTTCATTCGCCTGAAAGACGCTGCGCACTTACCCTTTAATAGCCGAATATGGATCGTATATGTTCCCACACGAGCGGGCAATATTGGATCAAACGAAAGTGGCTATAACGTGCGTGAACTCTTTTCTGAAATGAAAAGAAAGAACGAACAGTTTCCCTCGTCTGAATATAAAGCCACGTAAAAATGATTGTTCGATAAACGATATATAGCGATTAGCTGTCAAACAATTTTAATGGGAGATGCACATGCATTTTTATTTAATCTTCCGTACATGCATTCTTTTACAGCGTCGCTTTTGTTATGATTTCTTACGAAAAGTTTTTGAGGACTTTTCTTGACCGGGCCCGATTCATAATTCCAGCTATAGTTGTCCGATATTAAATTTAAAAAAACCAAAATTTCTGTATTTGCAGAAGCTATCGTAGCTGTTTTTTTTTAAGTAGGGGGTAGCTGTGTGTTTTTTTTAAATTTAGTCTTTTTAAGGTCCCGAATATAGGTAATAATTTCGCCAAAATTACGCTTTTTTCAACACGCGCCATTTTGTACATTTTTTTCGAAAAATGGTTACGTGCAACGAAAGCTACACTTATATGGATTATAAATTATAAAAAAATGTATTCTTCCCACCAACCTTTGTCGTTTATCGATACCACTGCTGAACGACATTTTTTATACAGAGGCTCTATTTCACCTGGTTAACGCTGTTAGTATTCGATTTTTTTTTCACAAAAATTTACACGAAATAAGTTCAGTGTATGCTTTTGCCAAATTCACATCTTTTACTAAATGCATACCTTCTTTCTAAAACCAAAAAAAAAATAATCCAGTACACAAAAAAAATCGGGAAAAACGACCTTTTTTCGGCCCGTCACAGTGGTGTCCTCCTTTAATAAGGTGTTAAAGCGGGACCCCAAAGTAGCAATCTCATTCTTCTATTTTTGGCCTTGTAGTATTTGTATACTAAGTATAAACTTTACGAGTCATTCGCGTCGTACGACATGATCAATAATTGACAGCTTCCAGTACTTCTGGTATACAGTACCGTAAAATGGGGTTACTTTGAACAGGTTTTGGAAGTTTTTTGTAGGTAACTTTTTTTTTAATCCTGAATTCCAACTTTTTTCCTCCAGAAGAACAATGTGTTCTTTGGCCATCACATGTAAAGAAAGTCAAGCCCCACCACCCCCCACAACGTTATATTTAAAAAAAGTGTCAAAGTAACCTCGAGTGCGGGGTGTCTTCGACAAGCCATTGAAATGCAACTTATGTCAAAGATTAAGGGTTACTTTGGCTTAAAAAATGGAATATTTTATGCCTTATACATGGAATTAATTGAAAAACAACGATTTTTTACAATCAAATTGTCATCTCTAATAAGGAAACATTTTAAATAAAAATATCACGTACCTAGGGTACTATACTATAGGCGGTTAATCATATAATTATCATTGAGATCAACATCAACATTACAATCAACTTTAGCAACACTATAATAAACTTGAACAACAAATTTAAATACACTTAAATGCGCACACATTAAAACCGTACTTTGGCGCACTGTTAGTAGCCCCAAAAACTGTCGAAGTACTCTACAGTACAGTACTTTCTCTGTCTAACAATTTTGTATGTTACTCTATTCAGCATCATTTTTTGCTGCCTATATTCCGAAACTCTTAAGCAAGAGATAACGATTGACAAAAAAAGTGCAGTGGAACATCTCCTGAAAATCAAGCTATACATGGGAAGCTTGCCTACCCTCGGTTTGTAATGAAATCTTCGGAATTGGCTGGAAACCGAGAACACATGCAGAAGGAATGTAAGAATTATTGAATAGAAATGTGTTTGCGCGTAGCAGCGTAAATGCTGCAAAATTCCGCTAGCTTTGCATACCACTTAGAGATGTAGGGAGCTACATACCATGTAGAGAGGTAGAAAGAGAGAGAGAGAGAGAGAGAGAGAGAGAGAGAGAGAGAGAAACTTTAGGATGCAAGAAAGTGTTGGTCCCCATGTACAGTTTGCGACATCCGGGCATACATATGGGCGTCCATTCAATTGTGTACCCTCACACAGGAGCACGAATCTGCAACTTTGGCGTATGGAGTACATACACGTAACAGTAACGAAATTGTGTTGTTACGTCCGGTGCGTCGCGATAATGACATCCTCGGATATTCTCGACTCTTAATCCGTTGGGTTCTGCTCGTCCCAGCGTCGAGGCATTACTAAAGCCAGCAAAAAAGTCTAGGTGGTTACGCCTGTGCCACGAACCCAAGCAACTTCCCTTCGGCTTGTTTTTACTATCTTCATTTTTATCCATTTTTTCTGTGACATCTATCCACACCAGGTTGCTCCTTTTCCGCTTTTATTTTCCATATTCCGAGCGTCACCGTGTCGGCCTCCCTTTGCTCCGTACGTTCTCTGTGTCTCCGATTTCTCCAGAAACTATGCAGCTACATTTGGTATGCACATTTTTTTCCTCAGCCACGTCCCAACGGCGTTCTCGTGTCTTTTCGTTCTTTATCCACCTTTTCGTTTGTTTTCTGTATGTGTGTGTGTGGTTTTTTTTTCTCGTTTCAACGCGTCACCAGCAGCTTTCGGAGAGAGAGGGACAAGCTTACAATGCGCGTTGCATTGGCTGGGTGAAGTTTCGCGCGACAGTGTACATAGTCCAATATGATCCAATAAGGAGCTTTCGATCGTGCAGTGGTGACGTTAAACTTTTCGAAACTTTGCCACGCTCAAGTGTTCCGTTTGTAAATTTTCTTTTGTTTCTCTTGAACCCCCCCCCCCCTTGCTTCCGATTGCGCACTCTACTTCGCTCTACCGCGCTTCCCTCGTTCCTCGACAAAAAGTGAATACACCAGGGAATAAATAGCTGAGAAGTTCGTAATGTCTGTTCCATTTTAACGTCTAAAGAATGCTTGGCGAATTCGGAATTTGTCGAGGATCCTTATCGTTCCAACTTATTTTCTTCTCGTTTTCAATAGTTTTCTTATTCGAAAGGAGCGATCGAATATGCCGTTACAGGTGATGACCAACATATTGTTGTAGACATGCAGATGAGAACTGCACTGCAAAAACAAATGCGTTGCTTTTACACACTTTAGGTGTGTACATGGCTGTAGACACGTTTTACACGTTTTAACGTGTGTGAAAAATAACGGTGTAAAAATAACATGGATAGATGCGTTCAAACAACACACTGACGTGTGTTTTTTTCTTCCACACGTTGAAACGTGTAAAAAGTGTCTACAGCCATTTACACACTCAAAGTGTGTAAAAACAACACACTTATTTTTGCAGTACTGTTTATACATGGGATGCGTCGGAATAATAAATTGAATAACAAAAGCTTTTTATCGTCAAAATATATGCATTTATTGAACTGAACTACACAGTACTTATATATCACTCTGTAGTATGTATGAGACGTGTCACTGTTCTTGTCTTCGCATAGGCTAGGTTCTTACACAGCTTTACGATGACGGCGGCTTTTTGCTTGTCGGCGATGGCCTAGTAACAAAATACGTCGCTAGAGATTCAATGCAGCTATCGAGGTTTTGGAAAATCGATTCCAATTTCAGGTTCTTCCACGTGACAAACTCAACAATGATCTATAAATAAAACAAAAAGTTAACACCAAATGTGGTCTTCAATTGACCGGCTAATCAATCGATGTCAAATCAACTAATGGGTTTCACGTGATGCCGTAACCAAGGTGATTTTTAAAACATATGATCAATAACTCGTAATTAACACACTTAAACTGTGTTGCTTTTTCCCGTGTTATTTTTGCTCGTGTGTTGCTATCAACGTGTGTTATTTAGTCCAATGTGTATGAATATGCGTCTTGTGCGTTGATTCTATACGCTAAATGTGTGTTCGAATAAGTGTGTTGTTGATGGGGATAGCTACGAAGGTGTGTAATAATTTAATGCGTGAAAACTGCACACTCACGTGTGTAATTTTAGCGCATTACGTGTGTAATTGTAACGTATTACGTGTTATCAAATGCATAAGTGTGTAGAATCAACATGGCAACGCGTGTCTAGCCTTTATGTTGTGTTATTTCTACATACTTTGAACACACGTCAAACACGCCTAGTTTTTGCAGTGATGGAATGTTTTTGGTCGGTTAATGGAACATCATCGGCACTATCGCACAAATTATGCCCTTTTTCTCACCCGGCAGCAGTTCTGTGAGAATAAAAAAAATGTTTATCATAAACGTAACTATCTCGATCGAATTGTTCCGTATCACGACACTGATAACTTAAAGCACACATGATGACATCAAAAATAGATGTTCCATCAAAGTTAATGGTTCTCTCAGAGAATATAATTTTTTGGTTCGTTGCAAATTTCACCCGCGTCCATTTTCCAATTGACGGTTCGTTTCCTCGCGTTATCATAGCCTACCTAGAAACATCGCACTTTCCACACTGGCTTGGTGCATGAAACATTCGTTTTCCCTAATGATGCGTACTTATTTTCTCGTATAGTCGCGTTAGCTGTTTAAAATCGGAGAACTGCGTGGTTCATTAGACAACTAGACACTGCGCTGTTGCTTTTACGGTGCGTATAATGCAGGAGCATAAAACTGCAGTATAGTTCCGGTGGTAGAACGAGGGGCCAACGCAACCGGGAAACATGAGCAAGTTTAGTTTGCTCATTCATTTTTCAACGCACTCAATTTTCCTTCCGATGAAATCTCCATCACTATAAATTTGTTACTGGCTCCGGACACGCAGGTATCAAAACACATTGGGGTATTAAAAAAAACGTGTAATGACTCTACGTCACAAGGTGCACGTAGATTTATTAAAGGGTTTTTTTAATACCCCTATACAATTAAATTCATCATACAATAAAAAATCGCCACAAGGTTAGTCAGTTTAGTAAATTTTCGCTGTCCATGGACAATGAAATGCACAAACATTTCGTTGGTTCGTGAATCTCTCATTAGAACAGGTTATAGTGGTCGATTCTACTCTGCCAGTGAACAAAAATACGTTAAAATTGCACACGTCAAAGACAGATTTGAACATGGGATGAGAGAAGGACGTTGAATTTCATCAGCATGCACTCAACTGTCCCGAATAATCCATCATACGAGTAATTTTTTCATTTTTTCCTCGCTATGAACGCGGTTATACCCGAAATACAAACGCCGATAGGCTTCTATAAGTAATCGGATAAACCCACTTGGTCTTTAGTAAAGATTTTCACCACCCGTAGCAAGGCCGTTTCGATCGTTCAGCGGGTATGTAACAGGAGCTACCGACAGAAGAGAATCGGTCATTCATTAATGCGGATTTGTTACGGGTATTTACAAACAACGGAATTATTCGGTTTGTTGGATGTACAGCTGGTAAATAGCAGTTTTGATGTATATGCACAGTCGAGTGCGATAGTACGCATGTTATTAATCTTATCAATTTTGAATGGGGGAGCAATGTCCGTATATTACGTTCTACCATTTCATCGCGGCCGAAGCTTGCGTTGGTTGCAAGCATTATTTTGTCATTTTCATTGTTAAAAATCTTTCTTTGCATATTTAGATCGTATATCTCAAAGAACGATCGTGAAATTCATTCGAGTGATTTTAGTAGACTAAATATGTTGTTGAAATTTACGCAGCTCGAAAAAGATGTATATTTGATTGCATTCTAAACATTCAATATCTGTACGTCATTGATTTCGAGGAAATCTTTGGTTATAGTGGTTAGAATTTTTGTTAGGATGCTCAGACACTCATTACGATAAATATGAATTTTTTGGCTACGATTAAGGTAGGGGACCACTGTCACCGGTAAAAAAGTCCATTTTTCCCCAAAGTATACATGTTCAAGCATATATAAAAAATGGCAATATGCACTTTTGAAAATTGACCAGGTAACAGACGATTGCGTGAGAGCAGGTAGCGCAAAGATTTACGTGCACTAAAACTTTCAATCGCGTTTTTCTCGATCTGGCTGGAATCATAAATCTAGATACATTTAATTGTTCGATTTACAATTTTGAAAAACGAAAATTTCCGTATTGGCCAACATATAGATGATAAAACTTCAATTTTTTTATTTTTCAGACCAATCATTGTCAGGCTATCGATCCGGCCGATGGATCACATTTTTTATACAGAGGCTCTATTATACCTCAATAACGTTGTTATTCAAATTTTTTCTTTTTTAAAAATTTGAACGAAACACGTCCAATGCATGCTTAATAACATACCTTTTTTCCAAATCCCAAATAAACCATCTAGCAGAAAAAAAAATCGGAAAAACCATATTTTCGGCTCGTCACAGTGGTAAGTCCCCATAATAAGGTGTTAAGGGGGTTCCCTCTCTGGAAACTTCGTAAAAATCATTTTTTGCATATTGTTATAGTGTGATCTCTCAAGAATAGTTAAAGACCAACCGAACCCACAAATTCTAAAAATAGACGAAGTTACACCTATTTTGGTAGAACAGTGTGTAAAGTTGAGAATGATACGCGTGTAATGAAAGCGTACATCAAAGCACAAGAACACTCAAAAGCGGCCCGAATCGCCCGCACATTGCATCGTTTAGGTGTGCAACACGATCTCAATTATGAGGAAGGATATATGGTATCGGAATCGCTGACTAGCGATAAGACGACAATATTTTACAAGATCGTGTAAAATATGTACCAAAACTTTCAACGCGATTATCTCGAAACTACATATCTTGACACGGCGGGATTGATATCTTGAGTAACTTTCACACTATTGACTTGAATTTGCACAGCTAGCGTTCAAACAGTAGTTATTTTCGGATCAGGATCGCATTTTTTGATTGGATGAACCATTTGTTAATAACAATGACTTCAGCATGCTGTTTTTCAAGAGAAAAATGAGGTTTTCTTTGGAGATGCTGTCATTTTTCGTATTTTTCGAAATTTCAAAAAGTGGATCGTGAACCCATAGCCAGTTGGATATATTTGAAGAAACATTTTTTTGTTTTTGCTTCAGATTACATTTGAGGCCAGTAGAGATCCCGCCGTTTCGGGCCTCGCCGCTGGAGGACTGCAACGCCAACTGCTGCACTACCAACACTTTGGCAGATTTTCTTCCGAAAAAATTACATTGTAACCACAAACACGTGTACAACATGCTGGGAAAAAATTAATTTATTCCAACCAATGTGTTACTAGGAAAAAAATTCACCATTCTGACCCTTCAAATTGGCCTTCCAGAGAGGGCTACCCCTTCAAAGCTGGACCACGAAGCAACAAGCTCGTCCTTCTTTTTGGGCCTGGTATTTGTATATTACATCCATTTTTCATCACTACATTTAGTTTTCCCGTTTCTAGAGGAACACGCAAATGAATGGCCATCGAACTTGATAACAGTAGCCATTTTTCTAAATATCCCTGTCCAATTGCTTCCATACTGAATACCGATACGTTTTTTTGGCAAGTGATCAAATCGCGAGAAATCCCGGAATCGAAAAGATTTGAAAAAACGTTAAGCTTTTGTAGAGTGGAAAAACAGCTATTCACGATTGTGGGTATGAGGAAAGCTATTTATCGAGCTGCCTTTTTACACGGGAAGTTTCACGTTCCATGACGAAGCAACTCGCAAGCAATTTCAACGCTCGTCGTTAGTTTTTCTCGTAATAAGCTTGTTTAAGCCAATCACCAACGTCATTTTTCTCGGGGCTAGATCACTCGACATATGCCCCGCGTAATTTCGAGTGTTTGATGGATGTGCCACGGTCGACGTTGACTACGGATTTAACGAAATCAGCAAGACGCTCTCATGCAAGAAAGCGAATCATTTTTCAAGACGGACTAACTAACGAGTCTATATCGTTGAGATTTCTTTCAGGCTTCGTATAATCATGCCCTTCTCCCCTTTTCCTTGCCTCTCCCTCTCGCCCACTCTTCCACTTTTTTTCTTCTCTCTCACGCTGATACTCCTATCGGAGCGAATAAACGCGTTGATGGGACGGATAACGAATCGTTTCGAGTGGGCGATTCGTTTAAGTTGAGTGGATGAACCACGTCGAGTGCGTCTCTCGTTCATTCTAATCTCGTTCGGAATTGATGCCAAGGGCAATTCTCGATGCGACGACGATGTTTGAACCACCGACAGGAGAAAAGTCGTTTGCGTTAATGGGTATCGGCTTGAACAGAAATCATGATAATTAACTTTTCATTATTTCAACAACATTTACAAAGAGTTTAATCTCATTTGTAGGAGATCAACTTTCCAAATGCAATTACGCACCAGGGATTAAATCCAAGTGACGATCGTACAGAGACCCGAGCTTTCGATAATAAACTACGGAAAAAGTTGACGTCAATTGCCCCCTCGAGCTTGTTGGCTGTCGATGTAATATGTTAACGCTGACAAATATTTTGCCGGCTGACAGCGTTTTTTTAATCGATGAATATTAATTAACTTGCCGCTCAATTCATATGAACGATTGTACAGTCGATTAGGCGTAATCGATTTTATTGTTCGTGCGTGTGCGAAGTCCGAGAACGATCGGTTTTCAATCTCCATTATTAATTTCGTCGGAATTTTGCATGGTCTAGTTTGTTATGGTGTATATGATATCGATCATATACACCAATATTAGCGGAAAAATATTTATCGCTAATATTTTTCCACACCACATCCGCGTTCTGCAAGGCCGAGTTATTTTCGTCCCATGTACAGAATTTTATAATTCGATTTCACGGCTCGAAAGTAACGATGCATTTTCCATTATAATATTTCGATTTTGCGGCACTCAATTGCGCCAGGCTGGATTTCATTTCCGACAGATATAATGAACGTGTTCCTTTTTCGTTTGTGCTTGTATAAATTCGGTGACGAATAAATCCATTCGGTCACAAATATGGTAATGTAGGGAGAGATTTTAGGAAACGGAATTTGAAAAAAGGATAATTTATACGACTGTATATGTTGGTGATAAAAATACTTGTCAAATCAGTAGACTGAAATAGGAGTAAATAACGTAACGATGTATAATTATCCGGTGAAAAATAATTGGGAGGTCTAGCGTCGCATTAATTCGGCCTAAAAATAACGATCCTGAAGTTTGCAGCCGTGCAATGCAAGAAAATCGTTTTTGTTGCCCAATTTTTCTGTTTTACAAATTCAGGCTACGAAGTTTGTATAGTTAGCTTGCAGTACATCAGGCTGTTGTGAGAGTGGTTCGTATAATCTTTTTAAACAAACAGTTTTGGAGACAGGATAGTCCTCGAAATTACTGTTATACAAATGTACGTATATTCATTGATAGGCGATTTTGGAGGTACTGGGGTTAACACAATAATATTGAGTATGGGGACAATAGGCTATTATGGGACTCGTTCTCGAAGTGTTTTTGAAATTATCTTTTTACATAAGTACATAAATATGTCTCTCAAAAAAAAGTATTTCTACAGGGTGTTTGGCCCATGGACCTTGGGTTTTTTCACCCTTAGACCCTGTAATGTCACTGTCATGTCAATTACAGTGACATTATGTCCTAAATGTCACTGTAATTCAGATACTATTTTTTCCGTTTTTTTTAAATACCCGAAATTTCGCCTTTAAATCGTCATAACTTTTTTTATTTGTGGTTGTAATTTCCCGAAGTCATAATTGGATGAAGCGCAAAATGGGTTTTGTTGTATTCTGCAATGTATGTTTATGATAAAGAAATCATTATTTGATACAATCTGTTTCAAGAAAATGACTCTTGACCTTCCAGTATTAAGGGTTCTTCTCACTTTAGACGCTTAAAAAGGCTATTTTCTTGAATTTTTTTCATAGGTTTATACTATAGATATTCGTATAAAAGTTATTACACTTAATTAATACACTTCCGAAATACATTGCATTTTTTTTTCATTTTTATTTCAGTCACTATTTATAGACGAAAATGGTAGTTAAAAAATGTTCTAAAAAATTGTAGGTCTGCGCTGTTGATGAAATCTCGGAGATGGATCATTCGAACCAAAAAAATCAAACAGTTTTAGATTCAGTATGTTAATGGCTATAGCGCATGTCATGCGATTTTTTATATATGCAAAAATAACAAAATGGCGCACATTTATCGAAAAAAAAAAAAACAAGAAAAAACGTGTTTTTTTCACCGTTTTTGGCAAAAAAATAGTGAATATCAAAATTTTAAAAAATCCTTCATATGCGCTACAGCTATAGTTGTAAAGAATATGTGGTTGATATTTCATAAGGATCGGTTCAGTAGTTTCGGAGATTTTATCAACAAGCCGTCGAAAATCGTTGTTTCGAGAAAAACGCGTTTGAAGTTTGTTTGGGTTACATAAATACATACATTTTTTGTTTAATATATTTCGAAAGTGTATTTATTAAGTGTAACAACTTGTATATCAATGTCTATAATATAAACCTATTTGAAAAATTCATGAAATTATTCTTTTTTTAGCGTCCAAAGTGAGAAGACTCCTTAAAAAAGTGTAAATGTATGAAAAATTTCAACGCCTAAATTAATTATAAAAAAAACTCATTCCCTTGTTTTTTAACCACATAATAAATGATTTCTATGGCATGTAGCATACCGTTGGAAAGGGTATAGACTAGAGAACTTTTTAAAACTAAGTTCTAAATAGCTTTTAGTTTTTTTTATAATGAATTTCGAGGTTGACATTTTTCGTACATTTACCCATTTTTAAGACTTTGGAAGCTCATGAGTAATTTTCGTGAAACCAATTGTATCAAATAATGATTTATTTATAATAAACATACATTGCAGAGTACAACAAAATTTATTTCGTCCTATTACAAGCACAAACAAAAAAGTTATGACGACTTAAATGCGAAATTTCGGGTAGTTAAAAAAAATAATACCTCAATTACCGTGACACTTAGGACATAGGGTCTTAGGGTGAAAAAAGTAGCAAACGATCCCCTAAACCCCCCAAAAATGGTGTCGCTAAACACCCTATATACAGGATAAATTAAATCGATTGAATGTAAATAATATGTATTTCTATGATACAAAATTTATTGAACGCCTGTTTTCCTGAAAAAAAAACCTACATCTATAGAAAAGGATATTGAAAAATAATGAAAATAAAAAGAAAGTAGAAGATTGTTCCCCGCGCCGCAACGGCACAACCTTCACGAAGTTGAATTTTTTATCGTTGACGAAAATTCTTTTTTATTTGTCCATTCCCCCATTTTCATGATCATCCAATATATTTTTTACATATTTAGGCTGAAGATTTCTAACAAGAATCCTGAAAAACGTTTGAAGGATTTTGGAGGGCTGAATGTCCAAATAAAATTGGCCTACGAAACTTTCGTTGCTCTCCATCGATGCGAACTCTAATATCATCAAACTTCAACATCACCGATAATCTTGATCTCTTCAAATTTTCATGTGCACCTCTTTGTCATCTCAGCATTGAAATACTTTCGCGAAATAATCAATGGTTCATTAAAATTTATCAGTCGCCACGAAGTTTTTCGCATCTCCACAAATCCTACCCTCATATTCATAGAAATATTTTTACACTTCTCCTTCCGATCTTCCGTAGCAGTGAAAAACAGACTAAAATCTCTCCGGCATGGATTCAGCTGATAAGAATAATTGAATCCAATAACAATGACCTTGGCAGAAAGCGGGGAATATTGAAAGTTCTCGGACCGAAAAGGGGAGCTCGGACGGGCCAACGATGATGAAAAGTTGGATGAAGGTAAAGTTTGTCCGGAGTGTGGTGCGGCCGTGGATAGATGCGGTTTTGAGCTCGCGTATAGAGCATGACAGCTACTTTCGCAGTTGGTTGACGCCCAAGCTCGTTTTGCAATTTTCTCTGTACGCGTTGCTCCTTCGAACCCCTCGAGAATCTCGTGAAATTCAAAGACGCCCTCGGGCAGAACAGTAACCAACAAGTATGAGAGTAACCGCTCGCGAAGGGGATCGATTCGCAGCAATTTCGTCCCCTTCTAACATCACCTTTACCCACTGCGGGCCCACTCTGAATGGGTCTTTTCCAGTTCAAATCGCTCGCTGAGCCGAAAACATGCAATCTCTCGCGATCTTTGAAGAAATTTACAGCAAATCTGAGATACCTTATTCCTCGCCGTACTCTGCACTATCGGATTGTTTACACAAGCTGCTTCAGACTTTTCCCCCTTTATCTCTCGTCCTAATTAACTCCATCGTAATTTTCACTAGTTAAGAATCTGCTCGCGGATTACTCATTCTCTTTGCATCCTTTACCGCGAAAAGTTTTTAGCACCGGAGTATATACTCTTTACAGTGGAAACTCCGACAATTTGACGCAATGAGGTCGCGGTTGGAGTGCTTGCCACTCTATTTTTTTAATAATTCAACAGTTTTACTCATCAAGATTCATGTATTGCTTTTTCGCTTTTGCGAGGTTCCACATTATTGCAATGACCTTTGAAGTTTAAATTTAAAGTCTGATGGGAAATTCGCACGATCTTTTGATTAGGAAAATGAGCGTGAAAATTAACTTTTTGTTATAGAACTGAATATTATGAAGATTTAATTTTTTTATTTCCTCCTGCACATGAATATTTGTTTTGAACGAAACATATGGGCCATTCCACGCCATGTCACCTAGCCCGTGATCCTGACCATTTTTGGTTTCACTGATTTTAAATTTTACCCCATGAAAGGTATATCCACTTCCTCAATTTGAAATAATTTTTTTTTGTTATATTCTGCACAAAGAAAAAATAAACCGTTTCAGGCCTGGCGGAGCCGAATTGGAAATCACAAAATCATTAATAGCATTATTAGAGATTAAAATGATAAAAATCTTCTCAAAAAAATATGATTCATTTGAAAAAAGGAGAAAGGGGCCCACGCTGAGACTAGCCTTAAAAATCAGAACGGGTCACTCTATTTTAGAGAATATTAAAAAAAAATAAAAGAAGACAATCGTCTTTAAAAAAAATCCACTTTAGAAAAAAAAAAAATACGTTCACATTGATGATTGATAATTTTTTCATATTTTTTTGACGAAAGTATGCTCCAAAATGAAATAAAATTATACAGTGACATTTGACGATATCTCAATTAGTTCAGGAGTTATCGGCGTTTAAGCGGTTCCAAAACTTTCGAAATCGACATTTTTCGGAAAATTATAATTCCTAAAAGAGAAGAGATAAAAATCTAAAAATTGGTGTGGATATTCGTTTCATGGGGTTCAATTTTAGGCAAAAAAAATCAGGAAAACCAAAGATGGTCGGGGTAACGGGCTAGGTGAAATGGCGTGGAACGCCCAAAATATATTTCTGCGAAGAAGTGATTTCAAAGACACTTCGAGGACCAGCCCCATAATATCCAACTGTCCTCATACTAAATATTATCTAAACTCCAATGTCTTTGAAATCACCGATCGATAAATACATGTATGTTTGTAGAACATTCATTTTAACGACCGTCCTGACTCCAAATCCAATAACTTGACTGCTCCCACAACAGCAAGATGCAATGAAAGCCAACATTACATAGCATAGCCAGTTCGAAATATAGTTTTCCTATATGTATATTTATATTGGGCAAACAGCACTGAAGTTTGTTTGAAACATTTTTTGAACTAAATGTATTCAACATTTTTGGAATTTTTCCGTCGATGTAAATCTGTTTATTTTCAACCCTCGCGAGCACGTCATTTGCAGAGGTATCCAGTTAAGTGGAAAAGGTTGCACTAGTCAGACTCGTTTCATGAAACGCTCATCTGTGGATTTTGACTCGTAAACGAGCTTCGCCCTTTGTTTCTTTGAATCTTCGAGAATCCCGCTGAAGCACCAGACACCGACGCAAATGCTCGAATTATATGCACTGGAAAAGGAAGTGTGAGTGTGTTGTACGCTCGGCGTATAAAAGAAGTGGGTTGCTAATGAGTATGCTGCTGTGATGCGTGCACTGCATAAAAAGTTTCACTCGACGTCAACGAAAATGTAGTAAATTAAAAGGTCCCTGCTCACTATAAGTTAGCCGACACATTTTTATGTACGTTATTTCGTTCATTTTATTTTTATTTTACGAAGTCAGAGAGTGAAAGAATAATTGACGATGATAAAATAAAAAAATAAGACACTTTTTGCGCCAATGCCTTTCCCGACGGAATTTTAAAACATGTATAGTGACTGAACTGTGATGTCTTTTTGTGAAATTTTAACGGGCGTTAAATGGTCTTAAATTTTGCATTGTCGGAACACAACGAAATTCAAAAAAAATGTATCAGGTTTATTGTCCAAAATATATGTTTGCAAATTTAGATTGCAGAACTTAGAAAAAATCTCAAAAAACGTTTCCGTGATTCTTGGTGCCTATGAGTAGCGAAAAAATAGCTAATAACGAGTTGGTGATTTGAAAAAAAGAATTTTCGTTCCATTTAAACGATATAAAAGTACCCGGTGAAAAGTTTTCGGAAGGTCTAATGCCGTATGAACTTTGTTACAAAATCGGCCGGAAAATAAAGATCCCGAAGTTTGCACGTTGACATGCGATGCAAATTCACTTTTTTTATTTCTCAACTTTTTTGTTTGACAAATTCAGGCTACGAAGAATTTTTTTGTTTAAAAATTCAGGTTACGAAGATAGACTTACAACGTGATGCAAAAGTTTGCATCGTTGGAATGCAACGATCTTTTGTTCATTTCTCAATTCCTCATTTTTATAATTATCCCAAGGCTCTTTGCTTGCGAATTGAGGTCGTAAATCTCTAACAAGAACACCTAAAAATGATCATACGATTTTCACAGCCTAAGTCAGCCAGAAAAATGTTAACAATAAAAAAGAATTCGTTTTCGTTGCATTCCAACGATGGGAAATTCAAATCATCTTACAACCTACATCAGCAAAATGAGTTTTTAGATAATAATAAAAAATAAAGAGCATAAAAAAGATCGTTCGTTGCGCTGCAACCACACAAACTTCAGCATCACAGACAACCTTGATCCCTTTAAGGGGTGAGATGCAGTCAGGGGCGTGAAAAAAACGAGCATTTTCAATCATTTTTTTTTAATAGTAATTAAATTTGTTTTACAAAAGTGGTTACACAGGCTTTTTAAGATATATTCCAACTTGACTTATACAAATTTTCAAAGAAAAATACTGATTATTTATAAAAATATCGCCGTCTTTGTCGGACCCCCTTCGGCATGTAGTGGTTTGCGGTGACCATCATAAAATTTTACTGGACTATCTGAAATAAAAAAAACCAAAGAAAAATCATTAGTTTAATAATAAATCTAGTCCTTAATCGAAGTTTTTTTTTTAAATCAACAAAATGGCGGCTTCCGACAGATAACTTTCGATTTCTGACCAAAAAATCGCTCGTTCATTGTTTTAAAAAAATAAAAATTATCAACAAAAATGAAAATCTTTACATTAAAGACTAGTTTTTAATGCTATCAATAAGCACACCAAATTTCATCAAAATCCATCGAGTGGTTTTTGAATTATAGTGGTCACCGACTTGAAAAACATAATTTCGAGAAAAACGTGTTTAAAGTTTTTCGATGTGGATACGGTATTATATGTTCGTAAAATGTTGAGCTCAATGGATGAAGCTAAACTTTTTTTTACGTATTTTGATCCGCTGAATCCGAATATCACATTTTTTTCCGAAAAGTCGACCATTCAATTATTTATAGCCAATTGTTAAAACAATTCATCAAAAAATTAAAGTTTTCGGGACGAATAATTTTGTAAAAAACATTTTGGGCGATTTTAAAACGAAAGTATTCTCTATAAAATTTTGCTAAAGTTCATAATTTTTGAGTAATACATTTTTGAAAATTTCTGAAAGCGTTCTCCAATTTTACACTTGATTTATGTATAGAAATACTAATGAAAAAATTACTTACATCGAATTCTCAAATCCTGGCCAATACAATAGGGCTTCTGCCGATGTGGAAGCTTTCAAAATATCAATTCGTTGTTGTCTTCGACGCATTCTGCCTTCCCGGGTATTATCGTTTGTGCGTTTGTCAACCGCTACCTGCCATGGGGACCCGACGCCCCTTCACTAATTGTGGGATATCCCGGAAACTATTCATCGGATTGACTTGAAATTTTCAGGGAATATTTTCGAAACGGCATACTTCAAGAAAATGTAACACAAAAAATCGATTTTTTTAAAACTCTGACTGCATCTCACCCCTTAAATTGCCATGCACCTTTTGGATATGGCGGCAGACGAAATTGATCAGTCGCCACAAAGTTTCTCATATTTCCATAAATCCTACTGCGATATTCATCGAAATATTTGTACACTTTTCTTCCGATCTATCAGGATGACTAATCGGTTTCATATTGCATTTTGCAACAGGCTTTGTATTCCCGTCGTCAGAGGTGAGTGTATGCAGTGCATAGGGGTCGGTGGATGCTCGGCAATGTTCCACAGCGATTTCCCTTCCTTCATTAAGCTACTCTTATCTCGTCATGCCAGGATTACGTGGCACTATCTTCACTAATAAGCCAAGATTATTTTAATTAATTTTCGTGCGGTGCAACAACACCATCCTAACCTCCGGTTTACCACGTTCGAATAGACGGTTTTGACCCCCCGGTCCCCGAACAAAGTGTTTAGCCCCGAATTAGCTTACGATGCAGCAAGCACTCGCACGATATCGCGAACACCGTCGGATGGAGATTCCGCAGAAGATAAACGATAACGAGATCACGTCCGGTAATTGAAAACAAAAATCATTTGCATAATGAATATAGACCATTTGGCATATTTTTAGCGGTACAATGCTCTATCGATCACTCGGATTGCGGCGGCCGACAATTACTCGAATCCATTTAAGGTGAATGGAGTACGTTTGTTGGAAAATAACGAAATGAACATGCGCCAGAAGCATCTGGCTTAACCTCCGTCATTTGAATAAAGGCAAACTGTCACTTGAACTTCTACAGTTCTCCGAGGCGCAGACTTTCAAGCAAGCTCCATCTCAACCCCCTGCAAATTTCTTTTTTCCACACCCTTTATCCAGAGAGGAACGCGACTAGAGTGCGGTAATCTCCTGGCACAAGACAGAATATTATTCTCAATGTATATGCACGGGGCACTTCACGTCTGAGCGAGTGGGTTTTTGCCGTGTCATCCACTTTGCTACCCTCTACGATTTACTTTTTTTTTTTAATTCTTAAGGGGCTCTACCAGTGTGGACGCTGAAAATTTGGGTGATTTTTGGGAATTTTTTGGAAGAAAAGTACTCAATTGAATGTTTCGGAAAATTAAGAATATATTTGGCTATATTTGACCTATATTACATAATTTTGTCATAGAAAAATATTGAGATCCAAGCGACTTATGCGCTGCCTTCGGAGGCACCAAAAAAAAGTTCCTCCACTGCTGACATGATTTCGGCCGATTGAGTAGCTGGAACCGAAAAAGGAAAAAATGTCGTTAACTAGAAGGTATTTCCTGTACAATGACGTAGGATTTTCGAAAAATATCAAAATCTAACAAAATGGCGTAGTTATGAAAAAAGTCTGTTTTCTTGCCTATAAAATGTTCGTTTTCTTGAATGCCAAATTGTCAATTTTCATCCAATCAAAAATATCCTACGTCATTGTAAAGTAAATATATTCAAGAAAACTCAGTTCACATTTCAATTCACTCGGGTAATTGCTCTTTGAGGTACATTGTCAGCAAATTTGAAAAATCTCATTTCGAGAAAAACGCGTTTAAAGATTTAACTATCGACTTTTGAAAGATCAAATGATATTGATATAAATGATATAAATGATAATGATATTCTTGAAAGTATAAACTGTCCAAAAAGGCAAAAGAAAATCGATTTTTTGGAAGTGTCACACTGGTATAGCCCCTTAAAGGGAAAAAATCGTTTTTCGTGAATTTCAATGCAAATTGTTGTGGATGAAAACAGTGCTTTATAGGCAAATTATAGATTGTTCATTCGAGTTCTGAATTTCTCGTCATTCATCTTCATAGATACAAAAAAAAATGAATAAGGAGTATCTTTTGTCCGTTGAATGTGTTTGAGAAGACTAATAGAATTTAATATTAATTAGTATTAGTGAAATATTATTTTTTTGCAATCTCACGACTTCGCTTTACGTCTGACAATGCTCCATAAGAATTGAATTGCAAAATCTTTTTTTTTTAAGCAGTTGTAAAATGTCTAGTGACTACGTTTCTGAGCCGTTACAAAATGTATCGAAAGATTTGTTTACCCAAATATTAAAAAAACATTCGTGCTGTTATCACGAACAGGAGAAATACTCTAATTCTTAAATTAATATCCAAGAGTGTTGAGAGAAATAACAAACTTCATTAAAACGATGGTATTGGAGGTTGCATGGCTGGACCGCAACACAAATGCTTTTTTATTTTATTTTTTCCTCGATTTTTATTATCATTCACAACCTTGAAAGACAGATTGAGGCTATAGATATTAAATAAGGAAGGATAAAAATGCAACAATTTAAAAGAATTAATTTCCATTGCATCTCATTTTCCATACTATAAAAAAGAGCAGTAATAATATTTTAGACAAAAAATACACTCGAAATTATAAACTAGAATTACAGAAGGCTCTCGAGACTGTAAATAGAAATGCTGTTGAAGGTTGCATCGTTGGAGAGCGCGAAGAGTCCTCTCTTGATTTTGTTTTTATTGCCCCAGTTGCCACATGATGAAAAATCTTATAGTGCAAATTTGTGCTATAAATTTCTGATGCTCCATAAAAACGCTTGGGTGATTTTTGTCAAATTGACCAAAAAGCATTCGAACTGCTAAACTTTCGTTGCGTTTGAACGATACAAACTTGAATATCACAAGTAGAACGTAAATTTCTTAATAATGAAGTATATATCGTCGGAATACAATGAAAATCTTTCTTTCAATTGCCCAAATTCCTTTTCCTAGATACGAGCCACGAAAATCATTCAAGCCTCTTCTTTCAATATCCTCATAGGAAACTAAAATCTACAAACAATAATTCCGCATGAAAATAAAAACGAATAAATAAAAGAATAATAAAGAATTTCCGTTGGATCGCAAGGACGTGAACTGCGACACGAGAATACTCCAGACGTGCTTGTAAATCAAGAACAAGAATCGTGTTCCACCCGACAGCGAATAGCCCATACGTAAATTCAGACAACAGCACGGCGAAGGGTGCGTCATCTCCGGCTCGATTGATATTCCGCAAGCGAAAATATCTTTCTCGCCCTGTGTGTTTGCCACGAACGGATGTACCATGCAGCACTTGTTTCTCGGCTCTCTTTCATTCCACTGTGAAGTCTGTGCCTGGAATGAGGAATGACAAATTGCGAGTTCATATATCTTCGCGAGGTGAAAATTTCCTTCGCAAAGTTCTACATTTCAATGAATTTGGGAGCGCAGTGGACGACGTCGTTCCTCGGTGCTGTAAAATATTTGAACATCGATCGCGTCCAATCGCGATCGATTTTTTCCCTCTTTCACTCGTCGCTCGGGGAGGTACTCATTTTGTACTTACCCAGGTCCAACATACACGTGGCACCTGGAAACGAGATCCGTATATGGACGTGCGTTACATGTAAATGCGGGTTTTAGTTTCGCCGCTTGAAAGTTTCGCGTAGCAGAGCAGGAGGCAAAGGGGAGGCCGTGTAAAACAGCAGTCAAAGGGAAATTATCGTGACGGTAGATGAGTCTGACTTATCGATATACCGCGTGAACTCTCCTGCAGTCGTCTAGCAACAGGAAAGTTTGACCAAGCCGTAGGTAAAGTTTGGAATTCCCTTACATACACTCATACACATATATACATCTTTGCTGTTAGCCCATGTACTTTGCCACCCGTAGCGCGCACACACACACACACACACACACACACACACACACACACACACACACACACACACACGCGCGCGCGCGCGCACGCCCACGCACACACACACACACACAGACACACACACGCACGCACACGCACACACGCACACGCACACACAAACACACACACACACACACACACACACACACACTCGGAGAGAGACAGACATACGTGTCATAGGGTGGATGGGCGAACAGCGAGGATAACAGGAAGGAAGAAGATGAGAGGCGGGAGGCTGGTGAGGTCATTTTGCGAGAAGGGGGAACATGGCGTCGAACCGCTATAAACGAGAGTGGTCCACTACTGTACGGAAAGCCTGAGACTGGCGCATGAGATTGGTGCATCGTGCCGCCTCCCCGAAGTATCTCTCTCGTGTTTGCAGAAAACCTTCGGGAGAGTTTACCAAGTTTCGAAACAATTTCGGGGCATCGCGCGCACGCGCGTACTAGAACGTTCTCTCTTTTCCTCTCATTGTTCGTAAGACCACCGAGAAAATTGACTCCCTTCGCACTATCTTCTTTTTTCGGTCCCGTCTCTTCTTTTTATTAAAGTAATAAAGTGTCGTCTCTGTGGAGAGCGCTTTCGCAGATATACGGAAAATCTTGGCGAACCCCCGGCCTGGCCTACTGCTTTTCTTTCACCTTTCTTTTCCCGCTATCCAAGTTAAAACTGGAATCCGCTCACAGGGTGTATCTGTCCCGCTGGAATATTCCAGTCGAGGCAAAAAATAGTGACGACTTACGTTTTGATACTTTGGTCATGCGGTTAGTGGCGTATAAAACGTTCCGCTTGATGATGATTGCGAATAACTCGTCCGAGCTCATTTTACGAGAGATTCGGACGAGCCACCGATGCTGCAATAAGGTACACGAGGGATTTGTCGGCGTGTGTTGAGACGCGAAAACGCGATGAACATGTGAATTGGAAGCATGGGAATCTTAAGGTAGTACCTCCACAGAAGCGTTGAATTAAGAAATGGTTGAAATTTGACATATATGTTATTTAATACATTATCCAAACATCTGTGCAATTTGAATGAGTTTGACCACCCCAAACCTGAGATAGTTACACTTAAAGTTGGCTTGGTTTACACGTAACAAATGCGTTATGATGGGCAAACAGAGCATCATTAATTCTACCGTCAAAACTAAAATTAAGAAATTGATAAAAAACGAGGATAAGCTAGAGTAAGATATCACGAATAATGTGAAAAAAATGAGAATTATTCACCATCTAGTTTCCAAGATATAACCATGAGAAGCCCTCACAATTTTGGTGCAAAGCCTGGCAGAACCTGGAAAAAAAAACAATCGGGGCAAAGCCTGGACAGTCCCGGCAAAAAGTTTACTGGCAATGGTAGATCAAAATCACAATATAAAATATATTTTACGGCAATAAATTATATCCATCGTATTATCTACCAGTACCGAGTCAATATTGCGTAGTTTTTAATTTTATTTATTACTAATTGAACCAATTATCAATCTTTTAAACATGAACATAGTATGTAAACTTTTAGTTGAGATTTTCGCAGAGGAACTACCTTAACAGTTTCGATACCATTTTAGGACTCGTTTCATCGCTCTCTGCCTTTTTCTGGGAGTGTGAAAAAATATATATACTGCGACCGCTATTATCGGCATGGCGGCGGGATCGGCACCGCATGGCACTCGGAAAAATGGAGGCTGCGCGCCATCTACTTAAGGGGTAAGGCCACAGTAGAATTTTCAAAAAATCGATTTTTTTTCTCGCTAAGACGGTGCTTTATCATCATAAGAATAAGTTACTATTCGATTTATAGCAAGACAATTTTTTTTTCACCGAATTTGAGCGGATAACGTAAGCCAAACCTCTGGCACGGCCATAACATACCTAAAACTTTAAACGCGTTTTTCTCGAAACAGCTTTTTTCCAATTGGCGTGACAAAAAACTTCAACAATTTTCACTCGATTTACTTCAAATTTAAACGTACGGAATTTCCGATTAATCGAAAACTTTTCATTTTATGAGCAGTTTTATACGAAATTTTTCACTGAAAGTTCATTCAAATATCTACAATTCAATTCAAATACTTACAACTTTTGAATAAAACAATATTTTTTAATTTCCGTACGTACTTCTCTGGGTATTCTAATGTAGATTGACGAGAACTTTTGTTTTATGTTCTAGGTAAAAAATTGTGGATGCCAAATGTCACGCCGCGGAGCGCCTAAAAAAAAGATAACAAAAAAAATATTAGTAGCGGCCATTTTGTAGAACGAGAAAAAATATATACATATATTTTCTAACAGCTTGATATTCATACTAAATAGATGTGTAATTAATTTTATGAGTGAATCACTTTTTCATACGAAAAAACATTGTTAAATTCGCACATGATGTTATACCCGTTACTGTGGCCTAACCCCTTAAGCCAGCTCTACGCAGCTGACGTAGCTATAGCAGTAGGCCTCAAAGCCCTCTCTTATTGTCAGCATGCTTCGAGCCTCACGCTAGGGCCTGGCGCTTCTCCCACCATGCGCGGCACCCATTGATATTCGGTACACAGTGGGGGTTGCATCTGTGCAGGTCTCGATCATAGAGACCGCAGTGTACTCTTAGATAGCCTCCTTCTCCATCCCGGATGCTGCGTAATAACGCTGTTGTTGGGTGTAAAAAAAATACTTGGGCTGACTACACTGGTCATTGGGGGATGCCAACGAATTAGTGATTGAAAAAGTGGAATGGTTTGTTATTGTAAGAATTACTCATGTTACTGTATAAAGAGTTGCGGCGCGTTCGTCGTCCGTGACAGTGATGCTCATGTTTTTTATGGCTGTGGTGCTCACATTTTCTTTTTATCACTTGGCGTCGAGACGCTGCCGCATCCCTTGATCCATCGAACTAGCAAATACTGGCAATAATTCAATTTTTGTAAATCTTCATCCCAATATTTAGTTTAACACGTGTGAATGAACAATTTTGGGGATTTATGCGATCTTTTTTCTGCTTACGAATTACCAAAATGGTTAAAACCGACCGACATATCGGTTCGTTGCGCGGTAATCACATCTCTCATGGAAAAATATAGTGCTTCCCTATACACCTTTCCTTCATTTTGGCTGCCGCATAAGGCTGCTGTTGGTATATTTTGTAGGAGTTATAAAAACTACTCATAAAAACCGACCGCCTTACTATTTTCTATTTTTAGATATCTATTTCTCATTCCACATCAATCACTGAAACAATCACCCTTAGTGTAAACCTTCATCGTAATCGGCTATTTTTTTTTATTGGCCGATATTTTTTCGTTTAAGATTCAAAAGATATTCAATTTCAAATTATAAATTGCTGATTTCGACTGCCTATTGATTGTTATCGTACATTCAATAACATACTGCCCATATAGGGTCGCCTGACGTAACAAAAATGCCAGCATTCAGCCATTAAACGGTTGGCTGATAATCGGCCAATAATTCGTCGACCAGCATTGGGGTACTGTAGGCGGATGAACGGCTTGTCAGATCTATGCCAGCCATTCGTGGGCCAATACTATCGCACCGATAAAATGGCGATCAGCATTGGGGTATCGTAGGCGGATGAACGGCTTGCCAGATCTATTCCAGCCATTGATGGTTTGTTTTTGGGCGTTTTGCAAATGCAGGTCGTTAAACTGTAACATGTAAAAACAAGAGATAAGGTTTCGAAAAGCATATCCCACTGATGAAGCTGAAATTTTGCACCGATCTTCTTTTCAATATTTTAAGAGAACCTTTAGAAGGATATTGGCGACTAGCAATAGTTTTCGATATATCGTAAATTGAAAGTTATTTATTGTACTGCGCTTCTACTATATTAAATAAACCCAAACAAACCCATCCCACATGGCAAGTGATATGCACATACGGGCGAGCACTGTTTGCGAGGCAGCACCGCGGCCGGAGGAGTGGGGGGTATCTATCGGATATATAGATATACTCATATGGCGTGAAATAATAAACTTTACAATGCGATATATCGAAAACTATTGCTAGTCGTCAAAATTCCGTTGACGGTTTCTCTTAGGATAATGAGAGGAACTTCGGTGCAAAATTTCAGCTCGATCAGAGAAGTATGCTTTTCGGAACTTCACCCAAAACGAGCGAGTTATTTTTACAGCCTAAATGGACCAAAAAAATTGTCGGTAAACTTTAATGTCACGAATAAAATTATCGGCATAAATGTAAGGAACGAACAAACGATCGATTCTGTAAGTGTTAGAATGGCTAAGTGGGTAGGGCGCTCGACACTAGAACAAAAGCCGCAAGTTCGATCCAGATGAAAGGTAAAAATTTGAACAACGCAGAAAGCGTTTTTAATGCAATTATTCTATGTACATGGACATAAGTAAAGCATAAGGAAACAAAAAAGATACTACTAGAATTTTTATATTCATAATTTGTCAATTTTTTGTTTTTCATTTCCGGCAGCCGTTGCTGGGCCAATATGGGCGTATGATAGTCGGCCAAGTCTTAGCAACCATTCATGGTTTACCATTACCAACCATGCATGGTGCGGATCTGACCCATTTACATAGCCATTACCGCGCCATCGTTTGTTCTCTGGCAACCAGTCGTGGGCCATTACTGTGCCGATTGTAAAACCCCATTTGGGTGCTGTTTTCCTTCAAATGTTGAAATAGGTTTTAGGTATATTCGTCTAATCAAAATACCAAACATATCACGATGTTGAAGTTGGCACCCCTGGAATTCAATTAATTTTTGAAATGGCTAATTCATTTCCGTACGCTTAATCTGTAAAAATAATCTTAAGGGGTCTTCTCACTTTACACGCTGAAAAGGCTATTTTCATGATTTTTTTTGTTACATTTATATTATAGATATCAAAATAAAAGTTGTTACAGTTCATAAATACAATTCCGAAATACATTTTTTTAAAATGATACATTTATGTATCCCAAACAAACTTTTAACGCGTTTTTCTCGAAACAACGTTTTTCGACGGCTTGTTGATAAAATCTTCGAAACTACTGACTGATCCTTATGAAATTTTAACCACATATTCCTTACAACTAGAGCTATAGCGCATATCAAGGATTTTTTTAAATGTTGATATTTACTTTTTTTGCCAAAAACGGTGAAAAACAAAACTTTTTTTTTTGTTTTTTTTTTCGAAAAATGTCGGTCACTTTGTAATTTTTTGCATGTATCCAAAATCGTATGATATGCGCCATCCACTACCATACCGAATCTAAAACCGTTTGATTTTTTTGTTTCGGATGATCCATCTCCAAGATTTCATCAACAGCGCAGACCTACAATTTTGAAGGACTTTTTTTAACTACCATTTTCGTCCATAAATAGTGACTTAAATAAATAAATAATTTTTTAAAATGTATTTCGAAAGTGTATTAATTAAGTGTATTTAGTGTAGTAAGTGTAAAAATAGCCTTTTTTTAGCGTTTAAAGTGAGAAGACCCCTTAACATCACTTAAGGATTCTCATTAGATTTCTATAACGAAAATGTGTAAAAAAACGTTTTTGGATAGTAACCAAAGTGCAGAAATAGAAAAGAACTTTCGTTGCATTCCAACGATGCGAACCTCAATACCCTAACACATCAACAATTGAAGTAGAATGTATCGTTTGAGTGATTTTTTGGATTTTCAGACCTCAGTATCCAGTGTTAATTGAAAAATAATTCTAACAATTGTCACTCGTATGTACGCGTTAAATCGCATCGGTGAACACGGCACTCATACGAAACGAATTCTATACGCTTCCGTGAGTTTCATTCGATTTTTTTTTTATTCATTTCAACCCGCCTCGTACGTCGTCTTTTTCCGTTGCTTTTTTCATCTAGCATGGTCGTGATTGTTGCAGTTACTGCGGGAATTAAAAAACAAGAAAAGAAGAAACTTGGAGCTTTTTTAAATATTTATTTTCGTCTATGCTCGGTGCATCGGTACTTCCAATTCCGTTAGCATTATTCCGTGCGATGCACCGGCTGACGGAGCATTTTTTGGCATCGTCCCGCTTCTCTATCCGGAAACACATCCTTTCCGCTCCCGTAAATCGTTATTCGGCGTGCGAGGCGATATACGAGATTCATTCTATTGCCGTCGAGTATGATAGATTCGTCACGTAAATCGCACTATCCCGCGATTGCTGACCCGACTTTAACCATTTGGTTAAATAGCTGTGACAGTCTATATCCGCTCTTGGCCGAATTTACTTTTATTTTTTTCCGCCCGGTCACACCCGGCAAAAGTCGTGGTCTCGTTTTTTTTTCTCGAATTTCTGTCGCCTCGCCGGGGCTTTCCAGATTTCGGGCGAAAAATAATTGGGAATTTTCATTTTTTGGTACAGTTCATTGTAATCATGGGGTATTTTCAATATTTATTTTGTAAGGCACATTGTCCATTGTAATCATTGAATTTTTGAAATATTTATTTCACGAGTATTTGTATTTATTTTATAAAAGTTAATTCTATCACTTTTTTGCCTGATTCATTTCCTATGAAGGCGTCACATCATTTTCAATGTTTTGCGTGACTCATGTACATGTTTTCAATATCGATAAAAATATATTTTCATTGAAAACATGATGTATACATTTTTTAAATATTCCTATAAGCAATATTAAAAATTCTGGAAACTCGTTTGCGTGATTTCGAACTAATTGGAGAATGAACGTTACCAGGGTTGTCAGAAAAACGAAACTGTGTGCTTTTATGAAAAATAATTGTTCCCTTTTTTCGACAAATTCGTCATGCCCCTACCTTCTCCCGCTTCCATTGAATGCTCGCTCGCTGGTGCAGAGTAACGATGTATTTTTGTGTGGCTGTTTGCGCACCTCGTTTGCGATGTATTTTTCCATAATGTCTTTATGACTACTGCGGATGAGAAAAATTTGGTAAAATGCTGAAACGTGTGGCATTTTTTTATGAAAAAATGTTTCGGCTTTGAAAAAAGGATTTGAACTTTTTTCGGCCTCTTGAAACTCAAGTACGATAGAGTACGATAATATTATATTACAAATTCACGTCTCTAACATAAGAGTATATCACATTATCATCTATAAATCGACTATATCGCAGTCTCTAACATAAAGTATATCACATTTCTCGATGTCGTTCATGACCGAGTAGATGCGACCTCAACAAATATGGAATAAGTGTATCCGAAGCCGAAGAAGAGCGATCGAAGTATCAAGTATTGCATGCAGCACTGCAAATATTGTGTCTATAAGAGCAGAAAGATTAAAAGTATCGACAATTGTTGTTTTTCGGTGTTGTTGATTTCGGACTAGTTGGGGTTCAATTAACCTTAGTTTTTCTGAATATCCAATTTTTTTTCATCGGTTAGGCTCCAACACCAACCAAATATTGCTTAGGATACTCATCAGAGATCCACAAACTGAATCCGCAGAAATAATAATCTTCGATTATTATCGAAGATCTTTTTTTTCACAACTTTTTACAACACTTTTTTGCGGATTTACTTTGTGGATTTTTATTATAAATATATTTCATTCATATTTATACATTTATTGTATATACAAGTGAATAAAATCAGTTTGTTATGAATTTTTTTCATTACAAATAAATACATTTTATTATAAATATAAATAAATAAAAATGAAAAATAATTTCTCTCGTGCTACAACGATGCTGCTTTTAGCGCCATGTGAATAAAGCTTCATTTTCCGTATTTATGTTTCGTCATCAGTGTGCCAGTAAAAAGCACCCCGTCTGGTGCATGCGTTCATCGAGGCTCACCCAGATCCTGGATTTTCGGATTCCATCAATTCTTTTCCGTTCAATAAATAAATTGCCGCGATGACCTAAATGTGCAGAAACAATACCTGTGCAAATATCAACACCCATGCACCCACGAACCATGAAAGGAAAAAAATATATGACGGTTTCGTTGCAAACATTGATGAATCCGGTGCACAAAAATCAACTAGCTGTGACTATGATCGCCCGGCCGATGCTCTTCCTCCTGCCCCACGCCCTCTCAATGTCTGCATTTCTGCTTGTTTTTTGACTTCCTCAAACTCCTGCGTATTGTGAATAACGATTCAACGGAGCGCGCATTTTAGGGAACGCGAATACCGATCACGCACGTCTGTTTCCGCTTCCAATGCGCATAGCGAAAATAACGTTTAGATATGTAACCCCGCTTTTCACAACACGACGATAGAACAAGTTTATCACGAATTTCTTTTATTTTGCACAGTATTCGAAAAGAGTTTTTCACCGTCGGATAATTCCGTTGAATCATTCTCCAATTTTGCGCAGAGCCAACATCGCGATATCTCGTTTGGAACATGGGCAGACCGTACAGGCCGTTGTCGTTAACGGAGAAAAAAAATCGAGAATCTATTGCAGTCATGGCACGACGGTTATTCTCAACAAACGGACGTACGTTATGAAGATACATGCAGCAGTTACGAAAAAAAAGTCGAATGTTAATTGTAGCATACATGATTTTTGGTAAATTGGAGAGTAATTGTCGAATGGAAGAATTGACCAATTTTTTTCAAGTCATTGTGCAGCGAATTTTGTGCGGATTAGTTTTGTATTGCTGGTGATTCCACGCTCAACCACACAATTTCTTCCAAATTTCATGTTTCTATCTTTAGCGGTTCAGACTGTGCGTTGTCTATGTCAGTCAGTCATTCAGCCAGCCAGTCAATCAGTCAGTCACGTAACTGTTTTACATATAGAGATATATTCATATATTAATATATAATATCAAAAACTTAATTTTTAAGAGATTTGACTTTGAGGACCGTCCTTAGAGTATGTAGTCTATCGTACTCATGTATATACAGGGTGTCTCAGAATGACCTGACATTTTAAATTGCGCGCCATTTTTTTTGTGCCGAGCATAGAGTACTAATTTTTGAAAATCGGCATCAGGAAGTATTGAGGTTTAGTGATGGAGAATTACACGATCGAGCAACGCCTAGAAATTGTGAAAATTTACTTCAAATGCAGGTCGAAACAATGCAGTTATTGCAGACGAGGTGTCATGGTCGTGTTATCTCGCGCCGCGGCGATAAAAATTGGCCGAGAAGATCGTGCGATTTGACGCCATTGTGTATGCCAATGATCCACAGACCGTTCCGGTGCTCAAGTAAGCAATCAGATGCACCATTAAGGGAAGGTACCTGAGTAAACGGCGAGCAAAACAGGTGAACTTCGGGTATTTTTATGTCAAAAACTAATGTCTCGCTTGGATCCGGGTTTTTTTAAATTGAAAAATTGGGGTTTTTCATTTGATTGAACCAGTGCTTTTTAATGCAATGGGTATGCAATCCAAAATCGTTGGAAATTGCGAACGAAAAACGAATGTTAAATTAAAACGGTTGCAATTCCGTCAAAAATGGAAATAAAAAAAAATCCTACGTGACGAACGAGAAAAACTATCGAAGAATATTGTGTCCAAATTTGGACAAAATCGGAAAAGCCGTTTTCGAGATACATCCGGCACTGACTTTGAAAACTATGTTTCGAGATAATCGGGTTCGAATCGGTCCAGTCAACGAATTTATTTTAAAAAATTCCTGAACATACCTCAATGTACATATTTTCCAGTAAAGAAACCCGGATCGAATCGAAACATTAGTTTTTGAGATAAAAATACCCGAATTTTACCTGTTTTTCTCGCCGTTTACTCAGGTACCACCACTTAGTAAAATTAGTCTGCAATTTCGTTAAAAGACAGAACGTTTGCAAACAGGGACGAGGCGGCCATAGACCGAATATTGTGTTCCACACAACCTCCATGTTTGTACCTTATATAAGAATGAAAATATTCGTACTTTTTAAATAAATATTACGTTTTATTAATGGATGAAAATGTTAGGTCATTTTGAGATGCCCTTTATATATATATATATATATATATATATATATATATATATATATATATATATATATATATATATATATATATATATATATATATATATATATATATATATATATATATATATACACACACTATAACGTATATACGTGCTCATATATCCGCGATCTTTTTCCAGGAATCTGTGGCCAATAAAGTCGAGTGTGGCGTTTGATCGTGCACATGCCGAGAGAAACGAAGCCGGATTTATAACACAATCGTGGTTCGCTACATACGCCTCTGTTATATTTTAACGTGTTCGTCGACATTTGGGAATATCGATGTCCCACTGCCCAACAGGAATTAATATACGTCTCGTGTATAAATGCACTTTTTTCCTGTCTCTTTGTCCGGGATGCAGCTATTTGCATCATGCAATAGAATTTCAAAGAAAAAAAAACGCATAGTCGAACGCGCGTGAATACGTGATGGATCAACAAATTGCGTTACATTCGAGGTTGGCATACCCATAAATTCGCAGTGTAGAAAAATAAAACGCTTGTGCCCTGTGGTGTTTGTATAAAATAGGCCCAGAAGCTATACAAGGAAAGTATGCGCCGCGGTTCTTCGATTGATCGACAGTACAGACGATCATTCACTCATTGTATAATTTTCCGTTCGGTTTATTCGTTTCCAGTGTGGGTATTCGCTGTGCAAAGATTATTCTGTCGTTGCGAGAAGATATCTTCGTCTTTCACGTTTGCCGACTCGTTTTTCCCCATTTTCTCTCGTGTATAGAATTCCAATTCGCCATGACGATTTCTCAATTCCTATTTCTACAGATTCTGTTCCCACAGTATGAATTCCCCCCTCAAAACCGTAAATATTTAGCAGGACACGTTTTATGATCCGACCTCATTTTCACATTTACTTGGCCTGTGTAATTAACGTATAGTGCTTTGCATACACATATAGAGACGTTACTGTGAACGACCATTAAGCGGTCACCCCTCCGAGTATTGGCCATGCAAAGTGCTGCTTAAGGGAAGGTTCTGCCTTGTGGGGCCAAAAAATGTTCGACTTTTCACCAATTTTTTATGCGGAAAGTATTAAATATAGAATGTTGATATTTGGTATGTTGAGTAAGCGGTCTTTATTAAACATCAAAATATTTTTTTTAGTTTGACAAAACATGGTGGTGGGAGTGGGAGGAGCCACGTATGTCGGTGCGCGGGCGATGACATTCTTCGCTTGCGGAAGTCCTAAGTCCCGGACAGGTGATCTGAAGCAAAAAAATCAAATATATTTTTACTTTGTACAATATTGTGCATAAGTTGACCTAGAATGAAGAAGAAAGATTGAAAAACAAAAAAAATAGTGCGCGATCGGAAGGAAGTTTGTTTTTTTCCAAAAAAATTCGCGGTTTTTTGCGCACTATTTTTTTCGTTCAATTTTTCTTCTTGATTCTAGGTCAACTTATACACAATATTGTACAAAGTAAAAATATGTTTGATTTTTTTGCTTCAGATCACCTGTCCGGGACTTGGGACTATCGCAAGCGAAGAATGTCATCGCCCGCGCATCGACATACGTGGCTCCTCCCACTCCCACCACTACGTTTTGTCAAACGTTGAAAAATATTGTTATGTTCAATAAAGACCGCTTAGTCAACATACCAAATATCAACATTCTATATTTAATACTTTTTGCATGAAGAATTGGTGAAAACTCGAACATTTTTTGGCCCAACAAGGCAGAACCTTCCCTAAACTCGAAGGATCGCCGAAGCCGAACTTCAACCGCCCACACTGCAAAAACTAGACGTGGTTGACGTGTGTTCAAAGTATGTAGAAGTACCACAACATAAAGGCTAAACACGCGTCGCCAGGTTGATTCTACACACTTATGCATTTGATAACACGTAATACGTTACAATTACACACGTAATGCGCTTAAATTACACACGTGAGTGTGCAGTTTTTACGCATTAAATTATTACACACCTTCGTAGCTGTCCCCATCAACAACACACTTATTCGAACACACATTTAGCGTGTAGAATCAACACACAAGACGCATATTTATACACATTGGACTAAATAACACACGTTGATAGCAACACACGAGCAAAAATAACACGGGAAAAAGCAACACAGTTGAAGTGTGTTAATTTCGAGTTATTGATCATATGTTTTAAAAATCACCTTGGTTACGGAATCACGTGAAACCCATTAGTTGATTTCACATCGATTGATTAACCGGTCAATTTAAGACCACATGTGGTGTTAACTTTTTGTTTTATTTTTAGATCATTGTTGAGTTTGTCACGTGGAAGAACCTGAAATTGGAATCTATTTTCTGAAACCTCGATAGCTGCATTGAATCTTTAGCGACGTATTTTGTTACTAGGCCATCGCCGACAAGCAAAAAGCGGCCGTCATCGTAAAGCTGTGTGAGAACCTAGCCTATGCGAAGACAAGAACAGTGACACGTCTCATACATACTACAGAGTGATATATAAGTACTGTTGAGTTCAGTTCAATAAATGCATATATTTTGACGATAAAAAGCTTTTGTTATTCAATTTATTATTCCGACGCATCCCATGTACTATATACAGTACTGCAAAAATAAGTGTGTTGTTTTTACATACTTTGAGTGTGTAAATGGCTGTAGATACTTTTTGCACGTTTTAACATGCGTAAGAAAACACACGTACGTGTGTTGTTTGAACTTATCTATCCGTGTTATTTTTACACCGTTATTTTTCACACTGAGAAAAAAATCATTGATCCAATATCATTGGTGTTATTGAATGAAATTTCGTTGATTCAATCGTAAAATTTTTGGTGAAAATAATTGGATTTATTAGTCCAAAAAAAACGCTTCTGACTTTAATAACATGATAAAATTAAGAGTTTTTTTGTCATTCAAAAGATATATTATTAGCCGAGAACAATATATTATTGAAACTATCTAAAAAATTATCGCGAACAAATCATATAGTTTTGAATGCATTTTCGTCAACGAACAAAAAATTTCTATTGGGGAAATATGTTATTTTATTTTTTTCAGCATATCCGATATTGATTTCCAAGTACAATATTCGTTAAAATAGTAATATTTTATTTTGATGGAAAAATATTAAGCAAATGTCTGAATTGGTTGAAAAATTATGCGAAAATAAAATTTGTTTCTTGCGCATTTGGTTGAAAAAATTCAACCAAATCATTGCCGAGCGCCACCGAAATTATAGGTGGGAGGAAACCCATAGTTCTCGGAGTAACCGCTAGAAGCCGCACGCGCGCTCGTTTCTCATAAGCGTAGCGCGAACCGAAAATCTACTTAAACGCCGGAGAAACTCTAAAGAGCATCGCTTCTTGGCATGTGGCTAAAATCAAATTGTAGTATCTGTTCTTATCAGTTGAATATCTGATATTCTCTCCATGGATATTCCAGTGGATATTTGAAATTCTTTCCACTATTATCGTGGATGATGATTGTAATGCTCACTTTTTATTTAAGATTTGAAACAAATTAAAAAACTTACGTCCCATGGCTTATTCGTTTCAATGCAGTGTATAAATAATTAATTCCATTGATTATATTTTTGTAGGAAATAAAAAACGTTGTAGCAATGGCTTAATTATTTCATCCATACATCTAGGGATTGTATATAGAATGATTTCAATAGAATATAATTTTATTTGAAGGATAATGTGGATATTCAGAGGACAGAAGAGCTTTTTCAAATAAAATAATATGTTATTTAAATCAATCACATTTCCAATATTTTATAGTATTGTAACAATCTCATATATTGGTGGCACTCCGCAGCAGCACATTTATTTGGATCAACCAATATATTTTGTTGATTCAATTGGTTTTTTTTTCTCAGTGCACACGCGCTAAAACGTGTTAAAGTGTCTACAGTCATTTACGCCCGTAAAGTGTGTAAAAGCAAAACATTTGTTTTTGCAGTGTATACAACGTTTTTTGTACACTTACGTTTTACCATAAATGTAAGCATATTTGTATAAGGGATCGTTTCAAGGGTCGTCCTTTGCCGTAAATGAACGTTCAGTCAAAAAGTTTCACAACCGTCTTTAAATGGGTTTGTGGGTGCTTGGGCGTTTATACTGCTATTTGTGGGCAGACCTCGGTGGGCTTGCCATCCGGCGATATGCCGGTTAATTAAAGACATGATATCTGATTATAAGGCCTTTTCCTTCGCCTCTCTCGTCTTTCTCCGTTTTTCTCCCTCGCCCTCCTTCTTACTGTTTCGTTCTCTCGTCAACGTACATCTACGGAGAAGTCCTGAGTCGTCTCTTTCTCTCCCAGCCTCACTCGGACCCTCTGAGACGCGCGTATTCCGCGTCTTCGGGAGAAAGCTCGTTCTTGAGACACGAGAAATAATTGGCCTTGCTACGGCATCGCACGCTCCGGGAACGTTGCGCCGGAGCTGCAGCACAGAACACGCTCATTCCCTTCGTTTATTCGGTAAAAAAGTGTGCGTGTATGTGCCCAAACGCACCACGGCCGCATCTGTATCTGCACAGGCTGAAAAAGCTCCTGAAGCTGTCGGGGCGCGTTCGGGGCAAAATCTGGCGAATTTATTCCTGTCTGGTGGCCTCCAACCCTCGAGACAGCGGAAAGACGCGATTCGTTAGGAACTCTCCCAGGAGATACTTTTTCGAATTAGCACTGTCAGCTATTCTACGTTCTTTCTTTTAATGCATACATCTGTCTTATACGAGTAGGGTAGGCTGGGCTTGATTGGAACGTTTTTGAGAAAATCGGTTAGTGTGACTTTATTTTATACCCTATATGTTCGGTAATAGGCTTTAATTATAGCTAGATTATCTGCCTATATTATAGCATTATTGATTTTGCTTCCTATATGCCCTTAACTTAGGTAGAAGCTACTTAGCAAGCCTCGGAAAACGTTTTCATTTGACCCTGTGACTTTGAGTATCACTGAAGATGATCACGAAGGTTCTTTAAAATCATTTTACTTTTCGGACGACTTCTTGGCATCGAAAAAATAAAACAAGATTTCTAAAAGTTGCTTGCGTATGAAATGTTTGTTCAGCGCCAATAGAAACACGTTTCAATTGACCCCGAACCGTTTGTTTCAAGTGCCCCCACACCCTCGCTTCAAATAATGTATCAAACACAAAAAAACGTAAATGTTTTAGGTAGGTACTGACTACAATAAACTCAACTAGGATATTTATAGTAATGATGATTGTAAACAACGCTGAAGAAGGAACAGTAGTTTCGGAGCAATACGCAAGATACTAATAATCAAAACACTTACTTTTTATGTCAAAAAAGTCTTCGAGTTATTCAACTTGTTTCATTCGACCCGTGTTTCTATCGACTCCAGCCTATTCTACGTCTCCATCAATTTTACCTGCTGCCAACGATTGAACAAAGCAAACGTGAAACGTTGGAGCAAACAACTGGCGAGCTCTTTCGATTTCCTTGGTAGTGGTTCAGGGAAGATCTTTGCGACAAGGCAGACTTCCTAGGTAAGTAGACCTTTAGGTAAGTAGACGAGGTATGTAGACCTTTCTATTACTCCAGAGTAAGTCTTTAGCTTCGGGACTTTCTCACCAGTGTGATATCACAGAGAATCCTTGAAAGTTCACCATTGCAAACTGCTTCGATTTATAGATAGCAATACATTAGGATGTGTTAGCGTTCCACCATACATTAGCCTGCATTCCATTCGAGATCGCCGGAACGTCCTCTCAACAAAGTACAAACGAAAAGGGCGTTCCGTCGCAACGACCAAACCAGGGCGAGTCCTAATGGGAACTAGGCACTGCCGAAGATAAATGAGGATAAAAAACGAAAACAACCGAGATGCGGGAGACGTGTGGGGTGGAGAATTGTTGATGCTTTGCAGGTAATATTGCGGATAGGTGGGATCATTGGGCTCGGTGCGGTTTAAATTCTGCGGCGAAATACGGACAACAAGAGACAGCCGTAACCACCAATGCCGCAATCACAAGTTGTAGCCCCGACGAGAAACTAGACGGCGCGGGATGAGCCGGGGGGACAGAGCAGAGTAGAGGGTAGAGCATCGATCGAAAATCCAGGCGTACCCAATGACTCACTCAGAAATCTCTCGCGCCCCTTCATCTCCCGCTGCCGTTGTTGCCGTTGCGTACATACGCTTGCACATAGTCGCTGCTGATGAAGGTTGCCGCTCGGGCGTTATTGCCCATCGTCTCCCTTCAGCAATACGGCGAGCGAGGGAGAGAGAACGAGGAAGATGCTAGCTGGAGAGCACGAGAGACAGAGACAGGGACAAGGAGAGGGATATGACGGCTGAGAAAGTGGTAGAGTTATAGAGAGAGAAAGAGAGAGAGAGAGAGAGAGAGGGGGGCCCTTACGTAGGGTCCATCAAACGAGAGACCCAGCACATTGATATCTTCCCTCCCTGTCTTTCTCCCTCTCTCTCTTGCCCTGTCACCCTCCCTATCTCTCGATTCCATGATCTTATTACACCAGTTGTCCGTTACCCATCGCACCGAGAGCGTAAAGTCCACGTGACATAGCGCGAAGGCAGGCAAAGACAGGGTTATTCCAGCCGAGGAGTGAGACGAAATGTCAGAGGGGAGCCTGAACGCCTGCCATGTTACAATGCCAGTTGTAAAGTCTCGCAGTGGGGAACCGCCGGGACGGTCACGAAACAAAGTGGACGAGGATCATAACCCTCGCAGACTGCGCTTGAACGTCCCTCCGTTGGCGCTTGTCTGGACATTGCGGAATCATCGAGTGTGTCGCCCTCTTGACCTATAGGATCGATCGGTATACACCCGCGTCCCAGACACCCGAGCAACACTTCCTCCGTTTATACCCACGGCGTGTATCCGGGCCACATACGGATTATCAGGCTATGACTATACTGTCCGCATCACCGAGACACATACTCGAAGATATCTCGGTAGACCGAACCTTATCTTTCCTAACATAATCTCCAACATGATTGTCCCTATCGTTAATCGTAGTACAGAACCCTCCAATGCTAGCCAACGACGTCTTTGTTTTCAATTCCATCGTGAAACAACATCGCAACCATTTCTTCAACACTGGTAACAACTATCGAAAAACTTTTCAGACTTCTACTTCAACGGTCTTTTCGAAGACACGCGCTTCCTTGGGGAAAATGAGAATTAACCGAAATTCGCAATGGCGGGGTTATTGTTGTTAATTGAAGAAAGGAAACACCCAGTGGCTTATGGCTTGCAAAGAGTCCAGCCTTTTCCAGTCAATAGGAACAGTCGACAACTCGAGATAGTGGTGATGTTCCGGTAAACCGGATCAGATTGCGCATCAAAGTTGTTGGATTGGTGGTCCATTGAAGAATCCATCATTGGGGAGTCACTGTGCTGTCAGCGGAAAACAGGAAAGTGATTCTTTGTTATTCTAACGATCAAAGACGACTAAATGAACGAACAATGTTGTCTGTAATATGTGGACCTGAATCAGTAATCATAAGATCTTATTAGATCAACATCGCAATGAGAGATCAAACGCGTGGCTCTAAATGTAACTTGAAAATTAGCCGAAAATATTCAATCAACTAAAATACTCAATAAATTGCCGAGAATGTTCATTCGACTAACATATTTAGTGAATTGTCGAGAATTTCACTTGATTCTCACCCACTTGTACAATCGAGCGATCTTGACATTAAAGCATCCCGCTCCTCTTTAACACATGAAAGGCCCTTGTCAAAATAATCAAGAGCAATAAAAAGTAATTTAATCGGGGAGGATTCGAGTTACCAGCAGGACTTTAACGCTGGAGATCGGTGGCTAGATTGATTAGGGGAGTTAGATAAAATCGGAACGTAAGAACGAATGATGAGCATTGGAGAGTAGGACGAAGAATGGTCAATGGAACGGGTCTCTTTTTTCCCGTTGGTGGGGGGATATATGTTCTGAGGCTTCAGGCAAGAGCGAAGTTGCTTCCTGCTTTGATTAATCTGAGACTCACAAGGCTGTAAATACAAAAAAAGAACTCCAATGATAAAGACACAACGCTTTCGTTTCGTCAGCCTCACTGCAGACGGGAGAAAAGCCCATAAACTTAGTTTATCTCCAAGAGATGTTAAGTTAAGATGTAGTCCATCAAAACACGTTGTCAATTGCCGGCAAAAAAACACCCGCACGGTGGGTACGCATTCCTTGCGTTCCAGTTTATTCTACGAGGTATTTCATTGAAGCTTGCTGCCCATATTTTTTCAGTCTTCACTTGGATCGTTGAACAGGATAGACTCGGTGTCGCAGTTACGTTGAGGACCGACAAAATTAAATAAAAAAGATTTCCTGTTGACAAAGAATAATGGCACGGCTCGTGGCATCAAAGAGCATGCCTCTTTACTGCAGTAAAAACAATACGGCAGGCTTTTAAACAGATCACTTCTATAGTAAACTTCTTTTTTTTTATCTTCGAGCACCCTTCCCAGGTGTTCTCATCGAGTATTCACACCGGTGCAAACCCGCGCCTTTTACCATCCATTCCACGGCGGAAAATTTTATCGACTCGCGCGTTGATTCATGCTATATCATATCGTGCCTACGATCCCCTTGTACATTCCCCCGTGGAACGATTAATGAGCTTGCTACTCCAAAAGTAAACGCATGTTCGAAATATTGCGCCCAGGTCGACGAAAGTTACAGGAAATGAGAGCTATATCACCATTCCAAACAAAGGCAAACATGACTTGGAAGCTTTCAGCATCGTTACGGCCAACGAGAGAAATTTTACTCCTCTCTTCGGTATAATTACACGGACTGTATTCTAAAGATGAGCCAAATTAGGGACTCACCCTTCGCCGACGAACTTCGCTGCTTGCCATACCTCCATCCATATAACGGACTCGTCAGATTGTTTTTTTTGCTCTCTTTTATGAAGAAACCTTCGCAAACGTTCAGAAAAAAAAAGGTTACAGCGCCGAATTTGCAATTTCTTTTTTCCCCGATTAAGGTCGAGCCTGCGTTTCTTTTTTTGCAATTTACTAGGCAAATACTTGAATCCGTTGTTATCGTCCAAGTAAATACGTTGGGGGACTTGATAAAAAGAAAAAATGAGTATTTAGCCAGCGTTTATCCGTGTGCGTGTAAACAGGGCAAAAAAGGAACAAGTATTTGGTCGTATCAACCTCGCGCTAAGCAAATTTGACGTAGCCGAAGCCTCTTCCAATTTCGCGCTTTGTGCTTCTCTCTAATTTCCCTCGGCTGAAAATCTTGTCGCGTGTAGCAGCGAGAGACTCGGAGGGCTGGTTTCGGTTTTTCTTTTCATCCGCGCGTTATCGCCCTAATTACCATAGTCACCGAGGCTCAACGTATACGGGCAGGCCGTTAGCGAGAGAGCCCCGAGCGGTGCGACGAAGACAAAACTTTTGGCGCGCGTGTATAGATAAAAGAGCAAAGTATAGAGGCCGCGTTGACGGCGACGTCACGATGCTTTTCACATTTCGCTACGGCCGATTCTATCTGAAAACTCGAACGCCCATCGCGCGGATAAGGCACGAATCGCGCCTTTTCATAAAGTTCCCCCGTTATTTAGACGCCCGCCTTTTCATCCTAACACTCGTATTTTACCGTTGTCGCGCATACGGAATATCTGTAATACCCATGGGGACCAGGTGTCCGCTATCGCGGCCTCTACCTACCTCACCCTACAAACTGTGTGATGCCTTTAATGGCCTCCGGGTCGTGATTTTTCGGGAAAACGTCGCTTAAGAGAAATCGCAAGTGGGGTTACCCCCACTTGCGATTTTGAAAAAATCGATTTTTTTTAATTGTTTTTTTTTTGAAGTATAAGTATCTCAGAATATGTCCTGAAAATTTCAAGTCGATCCGATCAAAATTGACTGAGATATAAGCGTTGAAAGAGAAGAATCCGCGTTGAAAGAGCGTTGAAAGAGAAAGTTTAAATGCGTTTTTCTCAAAATTGCATTTCTGAAGTCGGTGACCAAGATTACTCGAACACTAATGAACCGATCTCCTTGAAATTTTGCAGGCTTATTTAATACATAAAAATGTAGTCTTTAATCGTTCGATTTTTCTTTTTGAAAAAAAAAATGGCCGTTTTATAGACAAAAAACGGCCGTTTTTTTCGTTAAAATCGAACCATTAACTTTGACTGTCTGCCATTTTGTGAAAAATGAATATTTTTTAAAATCCTTCGATTAAAGACTAGTTGATACTTATATTTGACTAAATCTATCCGCATTTTTTTTTCAGATGATCCACTTCGCCGCAATGTTGGTCACTGCAAACCGTGTATATAAAAACATTATTTCATTGACGGCCATTTGCCACTAAACAATGTAATATTTTTCAATGAAAAAATTACTGCAAGTTCTTCAAGATGTGTTCTTTAAGATGGTATATTGATCGATAAAAAAAGTTGTGTAGTTTTCTTTAAAAAAATTCATGAAAAAGGCCTTTTTTGCGCTACAAGTGGGGGTAACGCCTTAACTCATGTAAAGGGTATCTCAAAATGGCTTGACTATTTTATCTATTAAGGGGTCTTCTCACTTTAGACGCTAAAAAGACTATTTTCATTAATTTTTTGCTAGGTTTATATTATAGATTTTGATATAAAAGTTGTTACACTTAATGAATACACTTTTGAAATACATTAAAACATTTTATTTGTTTATTTAAGTCACTATTAATAGAGGAAAATGGTAGGTTTAAAAATGTCCTATGAAAATTGTAGGTCTGCGCTGTTGATGAAATCTCGGAGACAGATCATCCGAAACAAAAAAATCAAACGGTTTTAGATTCAGTATGTTAATGGCTATAGTGCATATCAACCGATGTGCTGGTCTAGTGGTTAGCGTGCTTGCCTCTGAAATCAGCACATCGGGAGGTCGCAGGTTCGAATCACCGGCTCGTAGTTTCGGAGAAAAATAAAAACACCGGCGTGACGTAGCTTCAGTTCTACACGGATGTCGCGCACACGGACCGGTACGTGTGTGTAGGGCTGTAGCCTGTGAGCTATTTCTCGACGAAACGCGACGAGCTCCGGGGCTGGGAAGCGAACTCGTGACCGGCTGTATTATTGGTATAGTTTTTCTGCAGTTTTCCTATACCCATGACAGAAAATGTCATGGTGAATGCGATACAGAGGGGGAAGTCGGCTGCGGCCGCAAGGTGGGGATCGTTTAGGGATGTGGGTGAAGAAAATGGTGGGAAATGTAATAAGGGGAAATACCCCGTACATGGAAGCTACAATAAGCGAAGCGTTCGCCGTAGCAGAGCCAATATAGCGCATATCATACGATTTTTCATATATGCAAAAATATCAAAATGGTGGACATTTTTCGAAAAAAAAAACGTGTTTTTGCCACCGTTTTTGCCAAAAAATAGTAAATATCAAAAATTTTAAAAATCCTTATTATGTGCTACAGCAATAGTTGTAAAGAATATGTAGGTAAAATTTCATAAGGATCAGTAGTTTCGAAGATTTTATCAACAAGACATCGAAAGACGTTGTTTCGAAAAAAAATGCGTTTAAAGTTTGTTTGCGTTACATAAATACATACATTTCTTTTTTGAAATGTATTTCAAAAGTCTATTTATTAAGTGTAACAACTTTTATATCAATATCTATAATATAAACCGATCAAAAAAATTCATGAAAATAGGCTTTTTTTAGCGTCTAAAATGAGAATACCCCTTAATAATAGGTATTATTTATTTGAAAAGTACGGGTATTTATGTTTCAATATAAGGTACAAACATGGAGGTTATGTGTGGAACACAATCTGCGATAAATGGCTACCTCCTCCCTATTTGCAAACGTTCACGCCTCACTGCAAGTCCAAGTGTGTTGTTTTAACACAGTTACATGGGTTAAATCTTGTGGTCACTGTTTACACATTTCCGAGTGTGTAATTTCGGGATTTGCTTTATATGCAAGTTAAAGGAAGTGTGTAATATACCTCAATGATTTTATATCGTCATTCGTCATTCCTTGACGTCCTGAAATTATTTTGTTCAAAGAAAATATTTCGCCTCCACATAGCATCGAATCTATAACCTATTCGCCTATACTACACACACTGCAACCACGCTACCGAGTGTTTGTAGCGTCTTGATCATAGATATGGCATAAGAAACTAAATTAACTCCTATAGTTATGTGTTGTATCGCGGAAACTATATCAATTGGTTAATGTCATTGCGATAATTAGAGATTTTTATCAAATATCATGCTTTAGCTTTTTTCAAGCATACGTCCATCGAAGGGTTTTTACGTGAAACAGAGAGGACCAACAGAGAAATTATATATATATATATATATATATATATATATATAAATTATGTTTGGTATTTTACAATTGACATGTAAATTTTAAGATCCTTGATTCGGATCAACTGTGTTTAACTTTACTGTAGCACACAAATGCATTATTTAAGACACAATTGATATCCAAACGTGTAAATGTCTGCAATTACACGTGTTGCATGTTATTCAACATGTTAAAATTTAATGCGGTTCAAGTGTTTAAAAATACACATCAAATGTGTTTGAATTTGCTGTAGCACACATAACTCCGTTGTTTTAAATTGTCTATGGGATTTACACGTGTTAATTTCCAAAATAGCACACCTTACGGATAACAAATAACACATTTGGATTTGCAGTGTTTTGACGAAATTTTCAATAACATTTTGGCATAATTGGGGACTAATTTCATTAATGGCGCGTCCAATGATTACGTGAGCTCCGAAATGGTCTGTCAATCATTGGCATGATCGCAAAGCATACACTTTTCATTTCAGAAAAGCCCAAAGAAAGAAGTCCAAAGGCGTCAAATCGCACGATCTTGGTGGGCAATTCACATCGACGAGGCGTGAGATAACACGACCATGAAACTTTGTCTGCAATAACTGCATTGCTTCGCCCGCAGTGTGGCAGGTTGCGCCATCTTGTTGAAAGAATATGTCTTTAGAGTCCATGCCGCTTATGCCATTTGTCGGATACTGTGTTCCACACATAACGTCCATGTTTGTATCTTATATTAAAATAAAAATATTCGTACTTTTCAAATAAATAATACTTTTTTTTGTAATATTACACTTATTTATCTAAAATCACAGTCTATATCTTCATTAATTCAAGATTCGATTATCGTAAATAGTTGAATACCGTATCGTGGTCCGAATATTTTTTATTTTGTCGGTTTTACGTACGTGGTCGGTGGTTATTAAGGCCTACTAAATTTAACTATAGGCCTTATTATCCTCCTACTTCTTGTATCAAACTTTGTTTGATTTATAGTGTATTTTACATTACTTTTAAGACGAACGTAAATACGCAGTACTCATATTTATTACTAATTATTTGACCGTTATTTTTAGTGCCTGGATCCCGATGCCTCCAAAACGAGTGTTGTGGTCAGAAAACGACCTGGTGTCAGTTGTCCAAGCAGAGCAAAGAGGAACTTTGAGTTCATACAAAGCTGCAGAGGATTATTGATCTCAAATATCGAATATATTACGTATAGGTTGATTATTGAAGTATGTTAAAGCCGTAGGCCTTATTATGCTACCATAGTGAAACAAGGCCTACTATCAAGGTTTTAAAAACGTTTAATTTTGTTTTTGTTCATGGTACAAGTTACCATTTTTCGTTTATGTTTTATAGAAACTGAACTTAAATAACGATCATAATTAAAATATGTCGATTAAATTGGATATTTTTCATTTAAATTCAAATATCCCTTAGGGGCCTTATTACCCGCAGGTATTTTATTTATTTCTCTGCCTGATCACCCCTTGGCTAGATTCCTCATCATTGATTGGTCCGTCGTTCTAGTGATACCTGGCTAATGATCGTATCTCCGACGTTGGCAGCTGCAAACTCTTGTAGACTGCGACTCGCCCATTCATTCCCACTTTTTACGGCCTCTTCCTCGAGAATTAACGTTGATTGAAAAAGCCAAAACGTGAAAATCGTTTGCCTCACGAACTTCCTCCCGAAATTCCTCCAATACCGAGATAGCTTAACAGCTATTTTGGACCACCCTTTTTCATAAATACGTTGAAGCCTGGAAAGGCCGGGATTAAGCCAATAAGCCGTTGATCAAGGCGTCAAGATCCGTGCACTGGCCTTCTGAACGTTATGAAACCCTACTGGAGCATTCGTGGTTCAATCATACACGCTGAGAATGAGATGACTGCCGTTCGAGTCTCCTCTCCCGATGCTTGATCTCGGCCGTACGTCTCGCACTTGCTCCAAGAGATATTCATAGACGAGGAGGGCTTCAGAGAACTTACGGGCTATTCGTGGTTTCCCCCATAAAGGTGCAGGCACCGATCGGGACGGAAGCTTGTGTTTTGAATATATACATATATACGTATGGGTGCAGCGATGCACGCGCGAGATGTCACGCGTATCCGTGGTGGTAGCAAAGCACACTGTCATGAGCTTGGAACGGTGTGTCGTTGGTGGTGCATCTGTTGCTCGTCGTTGCCTCCCTACAGGAACATCTTAAAGTCGTTTATATGTCGTATTTATTTTTAACACTAACACCCGCGAAAAGGACTCGTCTTATTAATAGACATTTGATTCGAGTGACTAGTTGTACCCGAGTGCAAAGGAACTCTGGACGCACTGCAATATCTTCGAGCGAAAGAACGTTTAATCCCATAAATCCTCCAGAATGAACCGAGGGCGGGCGCGGGGACTTAACGGTGTATCGTTATGTGTTCCGTATGTGTTTATTTTTATATATTTTCATGGAAACGTAAGCGATGTCTAACAATAAAGTGTCTGAAAAGTCACCCCGAAAACAGGAAGAGCTAATTTTGTGGAACTCGTCTGGCTGGTGGGTGATGGCTCTCATGCCACCAATGAGAGGAAACCGGGAAGATGTGCGAGCAGGAATGGTGGGGCGAATTTTGAAGATGAACATTCTTAGTGGCAGGATTTACTCGTCACCGATGCTAATTACATTTAGCTTCATCGTAACACACTTTTCAACCGTAGAATCACTCGATTTTCATCATTCTTTTCCAATTCCATTAGCATCATGTCTGCTGTAGCAAGCCAACACCCAGCTTTTCATTCAGCACCAACATTCGGGCGATATGAAATATCAAACATCAAATTGTAAGTCATCCAACGTTTCGATGGCGGAGAGAAAAGTTGGCACAACACATGGACACGTATTCGCACACTGAATAAGATTTGGAGGGAATTGTGAGCGAAAATGAAACGTAGGGGAGCGTCGGACGTCAGAAGGAAACAAAAAAAGTTGTCAATTCCGCGTCTCCCTTTTCTCCTTCTTCTCGTTATTATTAAGCACGCGGGCTTGCCTAAACTTAGCCGAGTATCAACGTTCAACTTTTCTTCCCCCTTCAAAAGAAACTCGAGTTAATTACGGCGAAAAATTATTTAACGCTCTTTCTTAATCGGGTCGTTGCGCTTATTTACTCGAAAATACTTTGATGTTTAATTACCCGGAAAAAAGTCAATTTCCGCCTAAGAGCTTGGTTCGTTATCCGCAGAATCGACGAGGCAAATTCTGTTTCATTTGCTGGTAATGTCGAAGCTGAAAAAAAGCAAAAACTGTGTAGATCATGCTGGGCGTAGAACAACGAAATCCCGAAAAGTGATCCCGGGAAGAGTACAGCGCATTGTGAAGCTCGAGGGAAATAATAAAGGGCGTTTCTTGTTGATTGCAGCTGACAATTAAGAAAGTTGCGACGGAGAGAAAAAAAAGTATTTCAATTAGCCCCATTGGTTAATTGAGTTTATCGGTGGAGGCCGACGTGCCTCCTCTAGTAGCAATTGCCACAACGGGATTCTCCGGGTATTTGGAATTTTTTTACTCCGCGTTTCTTCGCACTGATGCTCGTGGTGAGCGAGGATGTCGAAGAGGGTAATAAGAGAAAAAAGAATGAGAGAGATAGAGATAAGTATGGCGGAGAACGAGGAGGGAATGAGACAAAATAGGAATTCGGTGGTGCGAGAGACTCGGAGATCGCGACGCTTTTATTCGCATTTTATTGGCCTCTACTGCGGCGTGCATCGCGTGAGATCTTTTACTTGTTTTTCGTTCTACCATCGCTGAGCACGAGTCGGGGATTTTCTGGAACACACACACACACACACACACATATACATATATGGCGGTATAATAGTAGACATACTTGTGCGACATACCACCGAACGCTGTTGGCCGAGCTGTGGATGGTATCGGATCGAACCAATTTCCGTCTCGGCTCCATTAACGACAGCATACGATCGGTCCCCCGCGACACTCCGGTGAGGGGCCAGAGCACCGAGGGACGAAGATCGGTTAAGGGTAGCGCCCAAAGAGCTCGGCTAACCTCCTTGGCCCGTGATACCATTAAATTTTCCTTTTTTCCTCATCCTCGTTTGTTCCTCTTCAAATAGATAGCGGGGGGGGGGGGGAGGCTCTCTTTCTCGCATTCGCAAGTTTCTCCGCTTATCCCGGCTATAGCGTAGGATTTATTTGATTGCGGGGCACGACGGAACTGAAAAAAGCTCTACCGTTACCGCGCAGCTCTCATTGTCAGCCATTGCTACAGAGCGACTACGCTTCCAAACCACCGGAAGATTTGATTTTAATGGTGCATTGAGATACGTTTCCGAGGCTACCGAATCGCTCTGTAACGACTTCAGTCCCGCCGCCGGATTTGTTTTTCGCTGAAAGATATCGCCTTCATACCGGCGAGACGGAGAGACGCATAATCGCGGGAAAAAAAAGAATCCGTGCGAAAGTCAGATGGTGGAAAAAGTGGAAAAGTCAGATCAGTGAAAACTGCGAAGACAGTGACGAGGCTCGTGTACTAGACGTAGAATTCGGCGTTCCCGACAACGAGGACCAGTACCCCAACTTTACCGAGATTTTTGGTACGAGGCCAAAGTGTTGCCTGCACGAAGTGGAAAAAGCACTGAGTGGATTCGCCGAATAAAAACTTGTTGCGACTTTGATGCTCTCGTGCGACGCATGCACGAACGCAGTGGAGGTACTATTTCAAGGAGCCATTCCGATTCCACTCGTAGAATTAAAAGATCGAGCTTGTTCTCCAAGAAAAGAAGAAGAAAAACACCGCGTTTTGTTCAGTCTTCTTTCAACTCGACAAGAAGTTCACGTTCCCAGTTCTCCTCGCAATTATTCGTAAGAGCAGCAGTGCTCGTTTTTCCCAATACACATGGCAAGTTTTGCAGATATCTGCTGAGATTGCCATGCCCTAGATATTCTCCGAAACTGTGGCAACTGAAGCTTTGATATTCCCCAGTACCTACCGTAGGTCGATTTTTTTTTTTCAATTTCAGCAAGCACGTAATTTATTCTTCGTTACTTGGATGATTGAATTACCGGATGGAAAATTCTGACTGCATCGCGACCACCAACGCCATGGCGTCGAGAAGAGGCTACTATGGCAGACGAAAGGCTCCCCTTGATTCGTCAGTGCGGTACGATAAATCCAATGTGGATGTTCCATTGCTACTATAGCTGCCTTGGCGAAAACGTGCTGCTCAGCGCAATCGCGTCCCGACGGCGCCCCATCAACTCTCACTTCCCCATGCGCACCAAGAGAGCTGGCCGGGTATAAGGATGCGCGTGCAACCGACGCCACCAGACCCCGTCACATTCAATCAACGTGTCGTAAATCCGCGAGCGCGTAATCTATCACCCCGCAAATATTTACATCCTGCCACCCCTTGCGCTTACGCCTACCCTCCTGCAGTACTCTGTTCCCTTGTCTCCCTTGCTCTTTCGCGGTCGGCCCTGATGGGGGATTCGTACAGGGGCAATCGTTCGCATGGATTCAAGCTGATCAAAGGGACTGGAAAAAGATCTCTGGAATGGAAAATTCACAATGAACAGTAGTGTTTGTTCGCGTCAAATATGCTCAGCCCTCGTTATCACCCACCTTTAACAATGCTTCATTCGCTGTGTAAATGGGAACGAGACACGCAAAGGCAAAATCCGATCAAAACATCGGAAGGCTTGATACATAAAACACTTATTTACTCGCGCGTAATCCGAGTATCCTTGAAAAAAGTGAAATGTTTATGTAACTCATTAACTCTTTATAATCACCGTGTGACGGTTCTGTAATTAACCATCTAAGTGGAGCCGGGTTGAAATTCCGAACTTTGAACTCCGAAAGAATACTACCCCGAAAGATCAAAACGCCGAAAAGATTTCACACGAAAGACCAGAACTCCGAAAATCTGAACTCCGAATCTTTCAAAATGTTCAATTAATCAACGAATTATTTCAAGATTTTTTTATTTATTAAGAAGTATTTATATTTCGCCGTCTCGTCCTCTAGATCATGCGTGTAGTAACGTTGTTACTGCTAGAATATTGACAGTCCATTCAAAGGAGAGGAAGTCAAGTGGTGCCCTCTTCTCCGTTACCTCAGTAGGCCCCGCACGCCCGTCCTTTGCTTCTATCCGCTATTACGTCTTTCTGTGCGACAGAATTGGCACATCCATAAACGGCTAGCGTTTTCTATACGTTTTGTTTTGGAGAATAGTCATCATGCCATCACCCAAGAGAAGGTCTGAGAGCAATAAAATATGGAAACGGAATCACAGTAACAGTTCATACGACCTTCTAGTGAAAATAAGACTCTGATAAAACGCAAGCGATCGTCCCGGCGACCACGATCCTCGACAAGAGATCGCTCGCATACGTCTCGACAAGAGCGTTACAGACAAGAATCATCCAATGAGTATGACGAACGGCCCCCAATACGGGGAAAGTACCGTGATCATCCACAAACTGATCAACCCCCCACAAGAAAAGGTTGGAATCAGCGTGATACGTGTTGCGAAAGCCAACATTCGTCAGGTTCACCAGAAAGTCGCTCGAAATCTTGTGACAGGAATTCTCGTCACCGACGACGTTTCAGTCAGTCGTCGACATCGAGCGAGTGCAACAAACATATGCGTTGCCGTTCGGAGTTTTGTAACCCTTCAGATGTTACGGAGACAACAGCACGACAAAAGACGATCTCAAACGACGATAAAGAGGGTAAATCTGAGTCGCCAACAAAAATCGACCCCTCGACTCTCCAATTACTGGTCGACGATCCGACTTAAGACGATACGTTGGGCCCGGATATCCTTCCGGAAATCGCCGAGAGATGAAACAAAATATTCCATTGGGCTTAGATAAAAATGTGAGAAAGGAGCTCGTCAAGAAATATCCAGCGAGCGAAAATTGTACTCTCATGAAAGCACCGATAATTAATCCAGAGATAAAATTTGTTTTGAGCTCGTCAGCCAATAAGTCTGATTACTTTCAGTCCCTGTTTCAAAACCAACTCGGTTCAGCAATCAGTGCCGTCGGTTCCGCACTGACGAACCTCGTTATACTGAAAAATAAGTTGACCGATAAAGAAACAGTTTCCCTTCTAAGCTCTGCGATAGGCAACGCGGGAAGAGTTATGGTCGATTTTCATAACGGAATATCAATGGCTAGAAGATACGCTATATGCCGGGATTGACCCCGTTGGTCAAGACCGTTGTCGAGGAGTACCCTGTAGACTCCTTACTATTCGGGAAAGATTTCGCTGAAAAAATGAAATCTGCTCGTTCAATAGAGTATGCGAAAAAGATATTCGCAAAGCCCTTCATGAAAAATCCAGGAGCAAAACAACCTTCCTCGTCTAGTCAACGATGGGAAAGAAACAACTCATCGTCGGGAAACAGGAAAGGCCCTCTCCGGAAAACTTCCAAGAACAACTATCACCAGGTAGGGCAACGATCGAGACACTCAGAAAGATCTCGCCAGAGGAAACGCTAGAGGTAGTACGGCTAGCTGGGAGACTTAAAGAATTTTCCGATGCGTGGCTATCAATAACATCTCATCTGGACGTAATTCGGAGAGTTCTAGGATACAAAATTCCATTTGCATCCCGGGTATTCCAAAACCAGATCCCAGCCAAACCAGTTTTTTCCCTCTTCAGGAAAAAGGTCTCTCAACAATCTTATCGGCGAGTTAATCCAGAAAGGAGCAGTTTCAGCTTGCGAGCCCCATACAGACCAATTTCTATCACCGTACTTCACATTGGATAAACGTAATGGCGATAAACGATTCTTTCTAAATCTTCAAAAATTAAACGAGTTTATAATCGCCCCTCACTTTAAAATGGAAAACATGAAAGTAGTATCTAAATTGCTTTTCCAGCCTTGTTGTATGACAACAATAGATCTAAAAGACGCGTACTTCTTGAAGAATATTCGAGTTCAATTGCATGCCATTCGGGTTGTGCACCGCTCCATACACCTTCACGACACTGTTAAAACCAGTCGTACATACTTTAAGATCCATAGAAGTGATATTGTCATGCCACGACGCAAGCTAAAGAATTGCTCGAGACATTAGGATTCATGCTCGACCTTAAAAAAGGCCAATTGAAACCATCTAGATAAAGTCAATTTTTTAATTTTTATTTTGGATAGTGCGGAATTCTGTATAAAACTAACAAATAAGAAGAACCCAAATATTCTCGACGTATCTAGCAAATTTCAACAAAAGAAAAAATGCAAAATACGAGAATTTGCCGGTCTTTTCGGAAAGCTAGTTGCCGCATGCTCCGCTGTTAAGCATGGGCAGATTTACATGAAGGGCCTAGAACGTGAAAAGTTTCTGGCATTAACTAATAACAACGATAATTTAGAGAAAATCATGAGCATATCTGCAAACGCAAAGTCAGACATTGAGTGGTGGAGAAATAAAATCCCAAGCGCTTCGTGTCCCATCCCCAAACCAGGCTATAACATGGAAATCTTTACGGACGCATCCAAAACAGGCTGGGGCGCCCTTTGTAACGGGAAAAAAGCACATGGTTGGTGGACGTCTAAACAACAAGACGAACACGTAAATTTTCTTGAGTTACAAGCAGTATATAATGGCCTTAAGTGTTTTGCAAAAGATAAACGATCATGTGAAATTCTCTTGAGAATCGACAATACGACTGCAGTTGCATACATTAATGGATTCGGGAGCGTTCAATTTCCAAAACTGGCTAATCTGAGTAAGGAAATCTGGCAATGGTGCGAATCTCGTGATATCTGGCTGTTCGCATCATACATCAAGTCGAAAGATAATACAGAGACCGACCGGAAGTCACAAATTCTGCCTACAGAAACCGAGTGGGAATTAGCAAACTGGGCCTTCAATAGAATCGAAAAAACATTTGGTACTTTCGATATCGATTTATTCGCGTCTAGCCGAAATGCGAAGGTTACACGATTTGTGTCATGGCATATTGATCCAGAATCAATAGCCGTCGACGCATTTAGCTTATCCTGGTCTAAACAATATTTTTATGCATTTCTGCTCCATCGTATCTCTAAAACTAATAAACCAATTATCTTGAAATTTGAACCACATATTGTAAACATGATTCGCAACAAGATGACCCTCGATGGTTTTAAAATTTCGATGTTTACTCTTTTTTTGCGAAAAACTGCGGAAAAACGCGTTTTTTTTACTTTTTTCGTTTTTCATCTGCCATTTTTTTATTTTTCGATAAAACTTCATATCCGAGGGTCATTTTGTAGCTGGTGTCATACTGAATCTAATGAACTTTGATTTTTTTGTTTCAGACAAGCCATTGCCGTGTTGTGATGGATCTACCTAGCGCACCTATTTTTGAGGCGTTACGTTAAACTATAGTTTTTGTACTTGACAATGAATAAAAATGGATTAAATATTTTTTAAAATGTATTTCAAGACTTTATTTATCAAGCCCAACAACTTTTATATTCATATCTCTTATAAAATCCTCCAAAAAAAATCGCGAAAATAGCCTTTTTTTCATGGCTCCAAAGTGGACTGGCCCCTTAAGTAAAGTTCGATCTGGGTTATATGAGCCGTCTCGTCCGAATAGATCAGTCCCACCCAAATAACCCATACCCTTGTTGCGAGCTGGATTCTTTAAAAGTAATGGTGGATAGAAACAAAGGACGGAAGTGCAGGGCCTACTGAGGTAACGGAGAAGAGGGCACCACTTGACTTCCTTTCCCTTGAATGGACTGTGAATATTCTAGCGGTACCAACGTTACTACACGTATGATCTATTCGGACGAGACGGCTCATATAATCTAGATCGAACTTCACTTAAGGTAAGTTCGTTCAATCGTAGTATTTTACGTCAATTTTGAAATTTGTTTCGACAATGTTATATGTTCTACATCATTTCCAGTCAACTGTGTAGACTTTCGCTGGCATGATCTTGACGAACCTTGTAATTTCGGAACATTAAAATTAGGAATTTTAAAACGTTGGCGCATTCGAAGTTCGGAATTTTAACCCGGCCCCCATGTCAAGATCATGCCAGCGAAAGTCTACACAGTTGACGGTAATTGATGTAGAATGTATAACATTGTATCGAGAAATTCCAAAATTGACGCAAAATCACTTCTCAATAAAAAACAATTCTTGAAACAATTCGTCGATTTATTGAAAATTTTGAAGGAATTTTGCCGAATTATGTTGACGGTGTGCAGATTTTCGGAGTTTTGGTCTTTCGTGTAAAATTCTTTCGGAGTTTTGATCGTTTGGGGTAATATTCTTCCGGAGTTTTGAGCGTTCCGATAATTCAAAGTTCAGAATTTCAATCCGGTCCCATCTTGAATTTTGGAACATATAAATTTGGAATTTTAAACCGTCGGAACATTTAAAGTACGGAATTTCAACCCGGCCCCATCTAAGCCCGTGCAAAATCCCATTTTTACATGTAATCCTTTTTTAAATCAATGTCACACGATGGCAACAAACCGTTCTATGGTTTTTTAGTGCAATTCATGCAACCTAGATAGCGTTAGTTGTTCGAAATTTGTTTGAAGTTCACTTATCGCGAGATTGCGAAATTCGAGCGTCCGTGAAGTTTAGGAAATTTGGAAAAAAAACAAAACGATAACCGATGCGTGAAAAATGTGGCGTGGGTTTGTGTTCGACAAGCAAAACAACTGCTTCGAAGCATTCCATGCATCATAAAGGAATGTTACGTAACATAAAGAAATTACTCTCTTTATTGCCTTGTAACTAGCCCCCTGATTAAATTTTTGAAAAATTAGATAATACATGTTTGTTATTTATTTTGAGACCTCACCATAAAGTCAACTATTTTTAAATGTTGACGTCGTTGAGTCAAGGTTCGTTGCAAGCACTTTTTCTCATTAAAAAGTTCAATTATTTACATCACACGTTTCGACGTAAGCACTTTTATATCACGAACTTGTCGACTTCAGCCGCGTTTCGTATAGTTGCTCTTCTCATAGCATTATCAATTTCAGTTGTCCTTTTTCGCTATACCTCGCTTCGTATCATTTCTCGATGATTTGTGGAAAAAGATTCAACTCCGGTTCGGCGATTATTGGAAATGTGATCCTTACTTCCATAGACATATTTTGGGGAAAGGCAGTCAAGTAAGTGAAGCCTTGTAGCCGTGAGCTTAACTTTCAGTTTTTTAATTGTAATTTTTTTCCGAGAAACGACCGTCGAGACGTAATTTCCGCAGGTTTCAAAAGGTATTAGCTGTCAAAGACCGTGTAATGAGATTTCATTTTATTAAAAGAACTTCTCTCAACTGAGGCATCGGGAAGTTAGTGACCAGGGGCAAGATGACGACGGGAAATTGCAAAATCATTCGACAGAGAGAGAGAGAGAGAGAGAGAGAGAGAGAGAGAGAGAGAGAGAGAGAGAGAGAGAGAGAGAGAGAGAGAGAGAGGGAGGGAGAGAGAGAGAGAAAGAGAGAGAAAAGTCTACACTACATCCAACTCGTATAGCTTGTCACTAATTGATTCCACATATACCCTGTGCAGCATAAGACTTGAATGAATTTACAATTACTTGTCGTTCGCAGAAGTGCGAGGCCTGTTCACTTCCTTCAAAGTGTCACGCCTCGTAATGACCTCTATTAGTGCCCGGACGAAAGTGCGATTTCTATGTATGAAAAAGAGCCGGACGGTTGAACAAAACGTTGCAATTAGAGAGGGATAACTCTGAGCGAATCGCTGACAGTGGGCCGAGGCCAATCATGGTAATTACTACGGGTGATTGCGTTCGTCACTGTATACGAGAAACGACGGAACACTGTATGTGCTGTATTCGTGGTACACTATAGACGAGGGGACATTCGGGAGAGGAGTGCCTGCATATCGTCTCGGACTACTGCCTCCCCTTACGTCATTAGGGATTTTCGAACGAGATCGATATAGGCTCGTTGACGCGTTCTCTCCCGTCTCCCGAGAGTCATGACCACTCGAGAAGAGCGCGCCCAGTTTTATTTCGATCATATTCAATGCCCGAAGAAACTATGTAGACCGAAAATCTTCGACGCGATCCCAATACGCTGGCTGTCGTTATCGTACAAGTAAAGCAAGAAGTGATCCGCGATATAATAGTATAACGTTTTTCAAAAGTGTCGAAAGATTCCGCACAGCGGGGCCAAAAGGCACGAGAAAAAGAAAAGATTCTCATATATTCCTCGAAGACAAGAGTTATGGGATCGGAGGTCAGCCAATGCTCACAGATTCTCGAGCCTTTTGGCTCCAGCCCAAAGCATCTTCGAGCCAATCGACATTTACTCTTTCTACCCCACGGCAATCTATAGTCATATAGAATTCGTTGCATAGGAGGTGATCTCCGTCTAGGCACATTTGATCGAACCGCTTCTCTAGTTTTTGTAAGGATATTCTTCGAAGCAACGTTATACGCAAACGTAATTTGCCGAGCCATCCATCAAAATCCAGAGGCCGCTGTCGTTGGTTGTTGTCCGAAAAGTGTCACTCTCTTCTGTGAACCCATCAGCTATTTTTTTTCCGACATCTCTAGCATGTCAGGTCATTCATTATTTCACACTAATAATAATTCAGAGCACATACTCCAAGCTGTAAATTTTGATGGAGCACTTTACTCGAGCAAAGGTGAGCTTTTGCACATGCCCTTACGGTTTAGCAGTCCCGAAGGGATTAGGTACAGCGGGTATCAGCGTTATGAAGTATCTCTAACATTGCAAAGGGCACTGCAGGAGAAGATAGTTGCGGCCAAGAGGTGCTAGCAACCTCGCAGAAGGGAAGAGATCGAGTGGCCATGAGAGTAATGGATGGTAGGCCCCGGGGTGTCACACGCAGCAGCCCAAAACCACGCCGTCCACACTCCCAAGCTCTGTTAATCAAACGCCGTATGAAGTTGGCCGGCAGCCCCATCGGTGGGCAGTACCGCCGGTATTTCTCCATGATACAGATCCTGTCAATGCTGAATGTCGGTGGAGGGGTGCAAAGGACTTGTTAACGGTAACGTAAGAGCCTGTATAGGAGGAGATCCGGGCTATGCTTGATGCTTGGCTATCTGATAAGGGATGCGTCGAGTTGTGTAGGGAACGGAGTGCCCATAACAGGTATATCGAGGGCAGAGGGATGACGTCCGGTTGCAAGGAAACGTGGCGGGAACCGTTTCCCGTATGTGTCTATTGTCATACACCAGATATGCCGAGAGTTGTTGGAATATACGTTCCTGAGACCCCCGTTAAACCCTCTTGTCCTATTCATCGCCCCGGAGGCGGCTGTTCGTCCCTAATTTGAGGCTTCTCGACAAGATCCGGTCATGCTTGTGTGTGATCACCGGCTGGCTCCTATTGCTACTGAACGCTCCCCTAGCACGGCTACCTACGCTGCTGTAACGCGCCTCCGAAATCGAGATCCTTCAGAACTAAATCTAATACTGTCCCGTTGCAGCGAGCCGATAGCCCGAGGCATCGTGAAGCTCGGTACGGTTCGGACTCTCAGCTGTACGGTAGACCTGCCTGGTTCTGCAACGGAATCCTCAATCGCGATCGAATAGGTATAGCGAATTTGCCGTACGGTGCCACGATTGAGGAAACCACGGGATTTCTCGACCACACGGTCTCCACCGCGTCCAATTTAGCTAGGACTTGGCTCTGTCTCCGTCTACGTGTTCCGCGCCATGTATTCGACATACGAGATTGATTGAGACCAGTTTCTCGACTTCCTATCGTATACAATCATTGGGGTTGTGCCTGGAACTACGATACAGGATCCTTAACGTATCAGAGAAATAAGTTTGTTCAACAATTCATACAGATTTGACGTTTGTTGCGTTTCTTTTGCGATGACATTGCCGCAAGTCCCGTCCATTCGGATGCTGTCAGTGAGGCTCATTGACAAAACCGCATCTTCGTATCTCCCTGCGTATCCGGTTGGAGGACCTGTGTAGTCGGCGTTCTTTGTAAACATCGTTGCCCCGTCTCCGAGCCGGGAATTATAGTCCACGGTATATAAACTCGGCATTTTATAGCGTCGTTTAATAATTACGAAGTGATTAAAATTTTTTATTCCACAGTACCGCAAAAAGTACAGAACTCGCCGAGGCAAACGTTTATTTCAGCGTAACTGCGTGGCTGAATTAACGAGTAATGTATGAGCAACTCGGCGCGACTGTGCTACAGAAAGAGAGCAAAAACGCAGAACGAGGCTCTCCCGTTGCCGGCCAGTTACGAGCGTTATAAAAGCTCACTGTGCTCTTTCGCGTTTGCTCACCAATCGTACATTACTCGATTCATAATCGGGTCAAGAGGTAATGGACCGTAACAATAAATTGAGGAACTATAAATTCATGCGCAACTCCGCCTTCGAACTTACAAAAGTCCGTTTTTACCGAGTAAATCAATCACAGATAAACATGCTTGCAGCCAGCTAAGCCTGGAGATACAAATTTGCTCATGTTCACGCTCGTATAATCCACGGTACGTATGACATGTATGACGGCTCGTATAATCCACGGTACGACAACTTCACTTGCAGGTAAACAGTCATCAAAATTTCGACTATGATTACGGCAGTTGGTGTTCAAAGTTAATGCCTCATCGGCGCAATCGTCGCACCCTCAATTTGTAACGCAGCTGCAAAATTAAAGCAATCAAGCTCCATCTCAGATGCACTCCGAGGTACCTACGCGTTTGCCTTTAAATCATTGGACGCCCACGCCCGCTGACGTCATTTCCGTAACAGCACTGGCTAGATACCTGTACCGAGTTTACTGAACGCGTACCGAACATGTGCCGTAATTGCGATTATGTGGGTGAATTTCGAATGCGAAGGGACAAGTGAGTATGTATCTCGCTTGCCTCATCCGAAGCATGTCTAGAATACCCTCTCTCTCTCGCTTCCCTCTCTCGTCGAAGTATCTCATTCGCGGCGTGAGTCCTGGCCTCATCAACGGCTAGAACCGCTGATTATTGGATTATCGTATCAGGCCTTGTGCACTTATACACCCGGACACTGATCACGCTGCGAGAGGTCTCGCCATCCGGGTTGAATCTCGCCTATTACCATCGTTCTCTTATGTTCTCCCCGGTTCCGGCTATCCTCGTCCATTGCTATCATTACGCCTCGAGATACACCGTTAGATGCCGTGGCCCGTTGTACGCGAGGAGATCGTTAATCCAGTAGTGTAACTTTGAATGAGCGATCATTGTCGACAATCTCTAGTTGGAACGGTTACGTATGCTGGTCCCGTAATTATGATTGCACAGTGGTGGAGAATTATCGTCCAGGGAGAAACGCCTGCATTGAAATAGGGTCAAAGTAGGAACAGTGGCAACAGTGGGTACACTGAACCTTTTCTGTTTCTCAGAAGTGGACACGTATATATGTTCGTCGTTTTCACATTAGAACCGCCCTTGGATGCCAATATGTTCAAACCTGCCTGTGGGGTGCTCCCGCGCAATTCGGTTGTGAGAGGCGATTTTATATTATTTTTTGTGTCAAAAGTTGAAAAAAGTGCTGAGTTTGTATGTTTTTTGCTTCTTTACCTATCGCAGTTATGTTCGAAGTCATTGTTCTCCTGCAATATACAGCTATATTGCGGTATTTGAGCATTGTGTTTGTTAACCTAACAAAAACAGAAACTTGTCAGTACCCGCTTTAGGAAAAAGGAGAGGGTCGGTACACAGTGGCTCAATTTTTCGAGGTACACAGAGGTGAGTCATAATATGAATATTTTCGCGTTGTACTTTAGATATGTACTGATACTACCTCATTAGGTAGGTACGCATTGTTGATTAATATTCAATAAATGATTGTGACTGATCTCATAATATGCTGTTTTTTTAAATTAATTTTTCAATAGTTTACTGTACAATACTCCCCATTGTATAGAGCAAAGCACTCCATTATCGACAAGTGTACAGTAGATCAGGGTATTTTTCTTTAAATTTTGCTTGATTTTGGAATTTTTCTTGACTGTGAAATTAGGCATGTTTCACTGTGAACACCCCTAAGCACACAGTGGATCAAATCCCATTTTTTTAAAATGGTTATTATCTCAATGTCTATTGGGTTAGGCCGTTCAGTGTCTTTTAACAAAATGAAGCCATTGAACACACCTCACGTTTAGTCAAGGTTTCATTGAGATTGTGTGAACGGTTAGGCAGCTATAGACCTCTGAAAAAAAATGGACCACTGATCCCACTTTGACCCTACAGGGGTTCACATTCAATCGGACGAATGATAGATGAACCCAGCTGCTCAAAAGTTATCCCTGAGTCCCTTCAACACTAGGGATCTTTGTGGTGAGATTTTAAATTTTCATGGCATCGTTTTAACCAGTATATTTGTATATCGCACAACGGGATTGTTTTTAAAAGGATACATCATAGAAGCTATGGCATCGATATAGTATATATATATATATATATATATATATATATGGAATGGGCAATGAAGCTCGATGTATTGTCAATGGTTGTTGTGGAAGAGTTCCCTGTAGTGCCAGCTGAATTATAAAAGACTGGTATAACTTTTTTAACATGTACCGTATGATTGGGTACAATTTCAATCTACCTGTCAGACTAGAGTGTACCCAATGAAGGATACCCAATTGGACCGATTGGGAGGATACCAGATGGTAACTTCCAATCCTCCAATGGACCCATTTACTGAACCCAACAACTCCAAATCCTTCCAATGGATCCCGTCAGGGTACAATTGACCCTGCTATTTGGAACTTAGGGGAGAAAACCTTATTACCGTAAACGCGTATCAAACTTTTTTCGCGTTACGCTGGCATAATATGATTATTTTTACTATTTTTCTTAGGTTCTTTGAGACAGCATCTTTTTTGCAACCCTGCTAGACCCACCATTCGAGACTCGCCTTTATTTTGCAAGATTCAAATATACGATGGAGTGACACTTACCTATTTTCAAAGTCTCCGCTTGTTGCCCGATACCCAGATACACCGGTGACGATGTGTCAATACCGGTATCTTCTTTTTCCAATCGGTCCAACGGGAGACCTAGAAGTATTTCCTTGTCCGGTATCTTCACCAATCTACACTGAACACTTCTAGGTAGCGCTCTTAACCTCGCTATTTCGTCACACTGTATTCATGGCGACACACATGACCACTCGTGCATTGCCACGATAAATCATCACACGATCAACGGTCTCGCGTCCGCGCGCATCGAAGTAATCGATAATTCGGCCGTGGCCACGATCATCGTCGTTTTTAACGTCGTCGATCGATTCACCACCTCACATAAATATTCCGCTGTCAATATACGCTTTTTCTTCTTTTTATTTGGGCTCAACTTCAACTATTCTTTACCTTCAATCTCGAAGTGAACTCCCATGGGCTGCGAGACCACGCCTATCAACGATCGATGTCTGGGAGGAGGGGGGGGGGGGGCTCATACGGGGCTTATATCCAACGTTTTCTTCCTCGACGTTACCTGGTTTAAATATACGTGACGGCTCATCGATCCTATGGGCCTTTGGGAATGCCGATACGGGGGAACCTTGCACTTGAAACGAGTCGGGCTGCAAGCAGGGCCGATGAACACCTCGAGGGTGGTGAAGTATGCAACGGTCGTTACTCCGCAAACTACTCAAAGACAACTTTTACCGTTCGGTGACGTATTTCGAGCGCTCTGAGATATCCCGGAACAAAGAATCACTGTTACATCCGGTGGTGGTTCGCCCTTCGCTGTTTAACTTGCTCTATCTCCATGCGCGAAAGTTTCCGCCCTTCAAACATCATTGGCGGAACTAATCCACAGCTACAACCCTGTATTAGGACGTTTTGCTTTCCTTCTTGTTTTGTTTTCTCGTCAAATTTTTCCTCCGCCAGCTGTATCTCTTGCGTTCTCTAAATTTGCCTCGTTGACGGACCAATGAACCGAAATTGGAGCACCGTATGATTGCTAATTACCAAACCTGATAACTTCTGCTCGTGGACGGGGCGAGAATCGTTCCGCGGGCTTTGGGAACCTGCAAATAAGAAAACTTCGCAATGATTTCTATTTTACAGTCTTTTCTCCGCGTGATATAACAACGTTGAGTTTATTAGGGAACATTCGCGAAGCAAGGTTCCCCACGCTATTGCCACTCGGGTACGAATTGCGGGAAGGATGGAAACGAGCGGGCAGAATGTGGACCCGACTAACGAACAAGTGGAGAAAGTGCGAAAGCCCGAGAAGGAAACGAGAGAGGTGGAAAATTCATTCGTGTCATGTCACCGGCGACTCTATTTCCCGGAGACGAAATTCGTTCGCTCATAAACGATGTTCACACGTGCAACACATCATTAACTTAACCCCCGGGCTAATAGAGTGAAGCACTGAAAAATACAGAATAAAAAAAAACAGGAAAATGTTTAGTCTTCTCGACGGCGTTATTGTTTCTTTTTTTTCTACAAATTTTACCCTATGATAAAGATTTATTAGACACGCGATTGCCTCGCCAGGCGAGTTGACGAAGATGGAATTATGAAGAAAAAAAATAATTTTCAACTTCTCAAATCGCCGGGCTTGTTTTAATTGTTCAATTTTTAATCGGCTCTGTACGTATGTTCACCGCTGTAGTCCGAGGCTGTCGACTTTCAAATGTCGAGAGCGTTTTTTTCACAATCCCTCTACGCCAACGGTAACAAAGGGATGAATTATGCAGGTTCCTGTTTTCCTCGCTTTCGTGGCTCCCGAGCGAATACGAACTGTATTTTGTTCCTCGCTCACGCGTAAGATAGAAATGTCAGAAGATAATGAGATAGACAGGGTGAGAGCAGCGGATTACCCGTATTTTCGTTCTCTCCCCAAAGGCCCAACGAGACGAGAAAATACCACAAAAGCCCGATTCGTGGTTTCGGGCTAATGGAAAAGTCGATGTTCTTCCATATTTTTCCGAGACCTGTTTCACCGTTAGCGTTCCTACTCGTTCTAACGCTTTGTAACTTTGTTGAGAACTTGCTACATGCACTGCTAGGTCAATATGCCCCGTACCAAATGTACGGAAATCGCTAAACGAATAAAGATACAAAAGCCTGTAACTAACGATTCATCGAATCTCAGGTGACTGACGGAACGAGCAAGAGAACTCAATGGCTCCTGGTAATTTCGCCGAGATGACTCGCGCGAGTTTCCTCAGAGAAAGACATAGAGGAGGAAGAGAGAATGGGAATTTCAATGGATTATTATTACAGCCTACCTAAACGCTAGTAGTTTACACTCGAGAAGATTCTCAACGGAGCACATCTCGAAGCGTGGTTCATTGCATTCCAACTTGCTGTATCTTTATTACAAGGTAGATATCAGGTAACCCATAGAGCGATTATTTCCGCTTGGATTTTTCTCGTCATCGTTAAAATAGCATTCCCCACCAGGTTCCTTATACGTAGTCGAGAAACAGATTTGAATACACATTAACCCCTGATGGACTTCCCAGTACGTACTGTTCGGGTTTGTTTGGGAACACAAAAATGCTCCAAGTTGGGCATTTCTGTTTTCTTTCTCCAAATACCGCATACTTTACCGCACTCTGCTGACTGTCTCGGGAGATTCTCTCGGATGAAACGAAATTGTTTTACCTCTTCGTCTACAATCCCGTGCAGAAATGTGACCAGGCATTCCCTACTTTGTGTTCGGCCCTGCCCAGACTTGCCCTGTCTGATTTGCCTGACGGGCTGTCCCATGGAACAAACCGGGAAGAGTGCAACATCGTTTTTTTTATGGCTTACTCTCTACGTTTGGAAATTAAAATTTTCAATTGAGCAAGTACATCTTCACGTATTGTCTACCTGGCCAGAACATTGCCATGTTCTGAAAAGTGGAGACTGTCTAAGAAACAAAGAAAAGCTACTTTGCTTTTCACCTCATCAAAGATATTGATAATTGATTGGGATGAAACTAATACATCTTTTGTAATTCTATTTATCATTAAAAGCATTCATTTCATCTACGATAAGCGACGAGGATAACAATGCTTATCATAAATACCGGGATTACGATAACTAATGATTTGAGCATAAAGAATAGACAAATTATTTTGTAAAGCAAAAAGGTAAAGCAGGTAATTCGTAGTTTTTGAACGCCTTGTCGCCATGTTGGGAAATATCAATGTTCTGGCCGGGAAGACATTACTTGAATGTATTTCCCCAACGATCCGCCAGGTGGCTACAAGCGAAGCGCTTCGCGTAAGCAAGGTACCATCGTACGAGGATAAAAGTTCGTCCTGTGAGTTGTACCACGTTCAGAAGTGCTATGCTTGCAGCGTGCACTTCCGCTTATGATTTTGCGATACTTGTCAAATAACCCCTTGCACTCTTTTTCGCTTCGATAGTGATCTGTGTACGTTTTTCTGTCTCTTTGCCTATCAGGAAATGCGAGCAAGCGTATGTATACACTCATATACTACCTTAGCAAGTATATAACCAACAAACAATATGTTGTCGAAATACTAAATTAAATATACTTCCGATTTTACCTCCTCAACGATTCTAAAAACGCTGAAACGTCATCTTTCATTTCCTCGTTTGTTCCTGGTTATTTTCCGATCTATTGCCTGCAACTTTCTTGGTCATTTGCCATTTGTTCTCCGGCCTATTTCTGATCAGTTCCCCAGAAAGGGAACGGCGGATCGGGACCTAGCCTTAGACCCGATACATTGCGAACCTATTACAGGGTGGAAGGCCCCACGGTGCCTAATATTATCTCGGGAAGGTAGATCAGGGGCAGTACTTTTTCGCCACTCAAATTTCGACACGGGAATGAATCTCTTATTGAACTTTTTCCGGATTCTTTTGGATATTTCTTCTTAAATTGAACCTCTTCATGGAGTATTTTTTTGCATTCCAAGGTGTTCATATCCAAAACTGAAGTTATCTGTTAATTTACAAAATAGCGACGTTTTGATACCCCTCGTTTACTTTAATAATTGCCTTTTTCTTTAAAGTGTCATTATTTAAAAGTCAAACATGATTTTTCATCGCTTGCATCGCTGGGACGCAACGATAATTCTTTTCAATTACTTTCTGAATTCCCAGTAACCAAAACCATTACACAAGCACGTTATGGATCTTTAATAAGTATTTTCAAAAACAATCAAGTAAACTCAATAGCCTAATTTGACCAAGCCAAAAATGCGGCCAATTAACTCTTCGTTGATACACTTATGTTCGGGTACGATTTTGACACACTGGGACTATTTGACCAGGATAGAACTTCATCCACTTGCCATTAACAGACCTTCGGTAGGGTTTTATTAAGGGGTTACCCCGACTTGCGATTTTGAAAAAATCGATTTTTTTTATTGCATTTTTTTGAAGTATAAGTATCTGAGAATATGCCTTGAAAATTTCAAGTCGATCCGAACAAAATTGACTGAGATATGAGCGTTGAAAGAGAAGAATCCGCGTTGAAAGTGCGTTGAAAGAGACACTTTAAACGCGTTTTTCTCAAAATGGCATTTCTGAAGTTGGTGACCAAGATTACTCGAACACTAATGAAGCGATCTTCTTGAAACTTTGCAGGCTTATTTAATGCATAAAAATGTAGTCTTGAATCGTTCGATTTTTTTTTTCGAAAAAAAAATGGCCGTTTTATAGCCAAAAAACGGCCGTTTTTTTCGTTAAAATCGAACCATTAACGTTGACTGTCCGCCATTTTGTGAAAAATGAATATTTTTTAAAATCCTTCGATTAAAGACTAGTTTATACTTATATTTGACTAAATCCATCCGCATATTTTTTTTCAGATGATCCACTTCGCCGCAATGTTGGTCACCGCAAACCGTGTATATAAAAACATTATTTCATTGACGGCCATTTGCCACTAAACAATGTAATATTTGTCAATAAAAAAATTACTGAAAGTTCTTCAAGATGTGTTCTTTAAGATGGTATATTGATCGATTAAAAAAGTTTTGTAGTTTTCTTTAAAAAAATTCATGAAAAAGGCCTTTTTTAGCGCTACAAGTGGGGGTAACGCCTTAAGAACATAGGAGACACACTTTAAACATTTCTTAATATGTCTGCATAATTAAAATTCGGAAAATGTGATATTGATTTGCTCTAAACATTTATTGAACATTTTCAATGTTGGACAGATAAGCATTTCATCTAAAATTCGTCCGGGTCAAAATAACCCACTGTGTCAACGAAGGGTTTAAAAAGTTGGACTTTATCGTGTTCCAAGGAACTTCGACATTATTTTGGCAGCTTTTGTTTATCGATCTCGAGCGCCAGTTCCAGTAAGGAATTTAAATTAATTTGCCCCCGTATTTTCCTCGATAAGGGCATTGCTAGAAAATCAATGGCGAGGTTCGCACTCAAACGGTGGCTAAACATTTGAATACATTTTTTCTCTGTACTCAACAAACTTGTTCTACTGTTTTTGCAAGGTATAACCATACAAAACCGGTAAATAATTCCGAGGGTGAGCGCACGAGCGCGTTCCATTGGGTAGACCCCTCATTGAATTGAATTTCATGAGAGATCATGAGTGCAAAACCGTATAGCGTTGAACAAAAAAGTTGAGTTGCACGGGACAAAGTTTAAGTGCACAAAGTTAAGTTAGAGTTTGTACTGGGCGTCGGGCACTTTTTTCTCTCATCTGTTGGCAAGGGGCAGACCGACGATGTACGAGAGCTGGCTAGCCGGCTCGTAAAGCAGTAAGCACGCCACACCGCTCCCGACTCCTTGAGCATGAGACGCGCCAGCGAAAAGGGGAAAAAGACCGTGCAGAGCAGACAGAAGCGAGTGTATTCTCGGGCTCCGGTACACCAATGTGTGCGTGTGTGGGTAGTTGGGTGTTTATACATAAATATGTATATATAGACCGCCAAAAACCTACCCACACATATATTTGAGTACATTGAAGCGTGTTCATATTGACGATGTCTAAGTGTATACCGATGAGAATGCTCTTGGTCCACAAGTGTGCGCGTGAGCAAAAAAAAATACCTGAATTCAAGTCCGGCATCCATTTCTCACTTATTGCAAATATATAAATCATAACCGCGTGAAATGCTCTGGCAATTGGAACAATACCCACCTTTTTCTCACCGAATGGTCCAGTCAGATAAAAATCCTCAAAACTTTGCACACTTGGCTCAATCACAATCGTTACTTCCGTAAATTACGCATAGTTCACGATCAAAGAAGGGTTCACGACTTATGCACACAATTGTTTAGTTGCACTTTCAACGAGTCATCGATAATTAGATTCACGTAGTGAAGGGCACTCGGAACACCCGTACACAAAGTATCTCACCGTGTCAACGCTCACTCAACAGCTCAAACGCCGATCACACGAAAACAAACAAAACAAATAAAAAGACCTGACTCAGCGCTGCAGCACGTTCGCCACCTCTTTGTGTATACATGATCGTCACTCGTCGCGCATTTTTTGACCTCTACACCGTAAACATCAATAGTCACTCAAGTTATGCGTGTTTCGTCCTCTCTGGCTGTCACTCCCATCAACATCGAAAACCCCCCCGTGATTCTTTTTTCGTGTTCTTACGTGTGCCTGTAAGTTTGTTTGTCTTTGTGAAGAGCCCAAGAAAGAGCAGCTGTGCTCGCTGCGGTCTAAGAGCGTGTCACTCCCATTGAAGAGTTGCCGGCGGACTGGGCGATCGTGCGCGGTACGAGAGATGTGCCAAGCACACGGGGGCACCCACAAACGCCGAGGGGGAGAAAACGACGAGGCGAGCGAAGCACGGTATGGGGCGAGAGTGCAAGAGGGAGAGGGAGGGGAAGAGAGATTCGGGTGGCTGCGAGAGAGAGAGAGAGAGAGAGAGAGAGAGAGAGAGGGAGAGAGAAAAAGCTTGGAATTTCCGGCAGTGGGAGGAAGAACGGAACGACTGGGCGCGGGAAAGTGAGACGTAAAAGGCTTTAAAGCTTCGGTGGAAAGGAGAAAATAGCAGGGGAAGATACGTATACATGTACACGCACGCGTGTACCCACGTATGTATAGTTGAGTGCATATATAGTTGAGAGAACGCAGTCAAGTTGCGCGCAGCATCCAACTCTCAAATTTTCAACTTGCAGGGGTTGCAGGCGGGTTGATGCGGGTCAGTAGGTAAGGCAAACTGTTATCTGATGGTATTCCGAAGGTATGTACCATTCCAATTTTCATATTTCCCTCTGTAATTCCTGCAGACGTAAAGTCCATCAGTCAAAGTTCCGCACCGTTCGAGGACCAATCCCAACTTTGTAACTGTAGGACGGGGAAAAGTTCGCCGGCTATCACTTTTTCGTTCAATCCATGCGGAAGTGATAACCGAACGAGGAATGAGTAGATTCATAAAGAATTTGATCCTTCAATGGGATTGATATCTTTTTCGATTACACTTCCTAGCTGAGAAGTATCTTTTCGAGAAAAAAGAAAGTATATATAACGACGGTGGTGTACGAAATCGGTAGGGTGCTTACGACGACACGTGATGTTTTATTATAGATATGTGTATAATTTGAATGTTTTATGTATACCACATGTGTATGGCAGAGTACGTGCTCGTTTCTCCCCCGCCTGGCTGAGAATACAACATTACGTCTCCCCAGCTCCGCACTATACAGCATCACGCTCCGTTCGCGACGGTCATTAACGTACGCTTCAACACAGCCATTCAATAACGTTCCGGTCTTTTCTTGGGCCAACATCCGGTATCGATTTTCACATTCCGGAATGATATTTGCATATATGCGACATAGGGGTAGTGATAAAAGATGCACACATGTAAATACACTTATAAGCACGTATACACATCTTGGAAATCCTCGACATCCTTATCAATGGAGGGTGGACAAGATATTTCGTTCGGCTTCATTCCGGAACTACCCTTCATGGATTTACGTAAATTGACCATCATTACCATAAAGTAATCTTCATGCCGAGAAGGAATACATTTTAAATGCGTTATTGAAAAATAAAATATAAAAAAATATGAAATATTGTAGGACCAATTATTTTCCAATAGTCGAATCGGGATTGGGAAATAATAGTTGCAAGCCCGAGGTACATGGGGATCAGGAGATCGTCCGCCAGAAGGAGGGGATCATGGAAATCTGTGATGCCTGTAGATTTTGCGGATACATGTTCTAACTTTGTTGACCGGGTTTTCCACCTTCCATTTTTCGTTGTGATCTCCCCGTCTCGAAAACTGAAACTTTTGCACGGAACAATAGTTCAAAGCTTGCGCTTTCTCGAGTGATTTCTTAGGGGAATAAAAAAAAGCATATCACGCTCTTCTGAAATTACTTACGGCGAGAACACAAATATTATTTCGAATACAAATACTATATGTTAATGTTGACATGAATATTTATATGTACAAAAATATACGGTAATGGAAATCCCCTGAAAATATACAGAAACAAGAACTAGCTGTGTAGAAACTTCTTTTACCCATTGTGGGTATATCACCCACACACACGGACATTTGATTTGTATTTTTTTTTTTTCGTTTCACGAAACATCCTGATCGTAGAGCTAGAAAGGCATTCGGTCAATGCTTCATTTTCATACTTGAAAGCGGAAATGAATAAAAAAAAAATACCGCGCTCTTCTGAAATTACTCTTGGCGAAAACACGAATATTATTTCCAGTACAAATACTATATGTTAATGTTAACATGCATATTTATATGCATAAAAATATACGTTAATAGAAATCCGCAGAACATATACAGAAAACGAACGAGCTGTGTAGAAACTTCTTTTACCCATTGTGGGTATATCACCCACATACACAGACATTTGATTTGTATTTTTTTATTTCGTTTCACGAAAAATCCTGATCCTAGAGCCAGAAAGGCATTCGATCAATGCTTCATTTTCATACGCGACGAGGACACCGCGAGAAACGAAAAGACCGATGGGACATGCATCATCGCTGGACTGGACATTGCACAAAATACGGTGTCGATCTTTATCACTCTCTCTCTGTGCTGCCCTCTCTCTCTCTCTCTTCGCCTCATTCTCTTATTTTTTATTTTCTCTTATTCTCCCAATTCTCGAGACCGTCCCGTTCATCAGAGCTCCTGATTTTTCCGTATAGCGCGTTTCGCGCCGAGGAGAAATCACCGGGTAGGATGAGAGTGTGCACTCTCAGCTGCATCTCCGGCAAATAGTAGAACATCGGGAGCATGCAGCGTTGTATGGTTGCCAACATGCATATTCCACCTATTTCGCTCGCCGCATTCTCGTATCCCCATATTTACTCTCTTTCGCGCTTTGTACACCGGATATCACGCTGCGCTAGTTGTTATTTACGCAAGGCAATGAATAACAATGAACGTTTGCGAGAGGCTCATGCGTCTATAAATCTCGAGTCGTCGTGACAATCGAAACACCCGAGTACCTGTTATACTACGATATTATTTATCCCGGTTTCAACCGTTGCATGGACACCTCAGTCGGCCGAAAGCTCCATGACCGATAACTCGCGCACACTGCGAGGCTATTAAAACCTCGATTGGCAGATATGCCCGCCCTGCAAATCGTCATCGCTAAAACGAATCATTGGGCAACGGAAAATTCAGAAATATATTCTCATAAGGTTGTTTGCTCATCTTCAGGTTAGAATCGTTATAGAAATTGTCAATATGTTGATGACTATTTTTTTTTATCACAGGCGATACGCGGCCTCGGATTCTTAGGTTGGTTTCAGAACAATGCAACATTGAAGGTCCTTGAATAATACTCGAATTCAGTGAGGGAAGTCTCGCTTCGACACTTGAACGACCGCGATAAATATTCATAATTGTTTTAACGAGAACTCGCGAATAAGAATATTTACTGAACGAAAAGAAATTACGTTTACCGGTTTTATCGACCAATTATGCCAAGAGTATTAAGGGGTTTTTCACTTTAGACGCTAAAAAGGGCTATTTTCGTGATTTTTTTGATAGGTTTATGTTGTAGATATTGATATAAAAGTTGTTACACTTAATAAATACGCTTTCGAAATACATTAAAAAAATTATTTATTTAAGTCACTATTTATCGACGAAAATGGTAGTTCACAAATGTCCTAAAGAATTGTAGGTCTACACTGTTGATGAAATCTCGGGATCATCCGAAACAAAAAAAATCAAACGGTTTTAGATTCAGTGTGTTAATGGCTATAGCGCATATCATGCGATTTTTTATATATGCAAAAATAAGAAAATGTCGGACATTTGTCGAAAAAAAACAAAAAAAACGTTTTTTCATCGTTTTTGGCAACAAAAGGTAAATATCAAAATTTAAAAAATTCTTGGTCTGAGCTATAGCTATAGTTGTAAAGAATATGTGGTTAAAATTTCATAAGGATTGGTTCAGTAGTTTTGAAGATTTTATCAACAAGCCGTCGAAAAACGTTGTTTCGAGAAAAATGCGTTTATCGTTTGTTTGGGTTACATGATTACATCAATTTTTTTTTCAAATTTATTTCGGAAGTGTATTCATTAAGTGTAAAAACTTTTACATCCATATCTATAATATAAATCTATCAAAAAAATTCACGAAAATTTTTAGAGTCTAGAGAGAGAAGACCCCTTAACGAGAACTCGCAAAAAGAATATTTACTGAACGAAGAGAAATTAAGTTTACAGCTTTTATTGACCAGCTATGCCAATAATATTAAGGGGTTATACCGAATTGTAAAAGTCGAAAAATCGCTTTTTTTAAAACCAACGTATTTTGAGAGCATATCATCTTATAAATGTTCCCGGAAAATTACAAGGTCATCGGATCAAAATTGACAGATTCATGGGCTGTTACGTTGACGTTTGTCGGAACGCTAGGAGCATCGATCTTTCCAAATTGTTTCGAGCTTTTTCCAGATGTGAATTTATAGTTTTAGACCGAAGGATTTCTTTTCCGATGTACACTTTCGATTTGATGAACGAAAAATTCCAATTTTTTCGCAAAAATCATGATTCACTTTGGACACGCGACATTTTCGATTAATCATAGGACAAACTAATATACTAACGAAATCTGTTGGATGTTTAAATATTAGACAATCTGGTTGAGAAGGGCATTGATCACCGCAATAGACATTTTCGAGAGGTGCTTTCCGTACATAGGCTGTAAATCAGTTAGGTAAAGTTGAAGATTTTCACAAAAAAAATTACAGTGTTCTTCCGATGATACTTTTTCAAATACATATTTTTTGTAGAAATGTATCATCACGATTGTTTAAACAAAAATCCCAACAATGAGCTGTTCTAAACTGTTACAACTAGGCATAATATTCAATATAATGAAATCACGATCGTAAAGTTATCGCGTTTGAATGCCACCATTCATGATGAATTTGTATTTTGCTATTGTGACAAAGGGTACGCGCAGGTGGAATAAGTATAGTTACGTTTTATGCGTGGGTGTATGTGTGTTCGACGGGAATTCGATATCGCTGGTGAAAAGGTCACTGCTGCGAATCTCATAACATTCCCCGTGCCTGTTTAATTAATCACATATTCAAACAAAGTACGAATTCACTTTTCGAAATTACAGCGAGCCGAGCCCAGAGAGCGAGTGAGACCCGCGTGTTGGAACGGAACGTCGTGGCATTAATTTTATTTGAAATGCGAAGTTTTGAAAAGCTCCCGCATTTCCGCCTACCATGCGCTGGGTCGAAACACGTAGCATTCTTATTTTTCACTTCTTTGTTGTGTTTTCTCCTCTCGGCTACAAGGCCACGTTAATTACCCTCAAGCATTTAATTACCGGTAATTATTTTTACAAGGAAATTCAATTTTTATTTCCGCTTTACATGTGTCCGGTATACTTTCACGCTGTCTGTGCAAAAATAGTGAAATGGGGTGAATTTTTGTAGTATGAACGGAAGAAAGAGTTGATACACGTGATGAAAAATATTTTCGTTTTTCCACCTCTGGACAATCCCACGCATAAGCCGATATAGCACGATTTGGATTCCCCGATTATACGTAAAAATACTCGAGCCATACGAGAATACGTATGAAGGTAATTGTTAGATATACTATTGAATTGAATCGCGCGACATCGTACTTTGGTATTAATTTTGCTTCGGCCTTATTGTTTGGTTCGCAAGGACTCGAACAAAGAACCGAATGAAATTTATTATTCCAGCCCTTGGTTCTCGGGATTTGATTAATCTTGTAAGTCCTTTTGTTCACGACGCATTGTCCCGTTTGCGAATCAAGGTTTCGCAGGCACAGTATTATTACAGAGAGCTTCTCGGAAACACGAAATTTCCAATATCGTTCAGCTACCTAACCCTGCATGTACGTTCAACTTTGAGGCCGGTGTGCATTGCATGCACGCTTGTTGGCCATACTGGTTGGGTTATGTAGGAAATACGAAAGGGCGCGTTTTTAAAGCATTTCTGATGGCCTAAGCTCATCGAGGACCCCGTTCTCTCCTTGTTCCCTTCGATGCGGCACGATGATTCGAGGTTCAGGCTAGTTCATTGGGAAGCAACCTATAGATCGGATGATCGGTATGCTTCTAGTTTTTAAAATAAAACCAATATAGAGCCAATATCACCAATTGGTTCGTCTTTTCACATAATTTAGTGTTGTTCAACATAAACAAAATGCGCTGCACCAACAATATAAGTCGGTCCGAATAAGTCGTAAGTATTTTTTTGTAACATTACACTTATCTATCTAAAATCACAGTCTTTATCTTTATTAATGGACGCTTCGATGATCTCAAATATTTGAATAACGTATCGCGGTCCAAATATTTTTTATTTTGTCTTTCTTACATACGTGGTCGGCGGTTGTTAAGGCCTACTAAATTTAACCACAGGCCTTATTATCCTCCTACTTCTTGTATCAAAGTTTGTTTGTTTTATAATGTGCTTTCTATCACTTTTAAGGTAATACGAGCACGCAATCTTGATTTCTAGAGATTTTGTTCAAATTTTAGCTAGACATTGTTCATATCATTATGCATGTTTGAGTGAAATTTCAGAAGAGTCGACTATTTACATTGGGAGATAATGGGTTTTAAAATTGCAACTTTTAACACTGCAGGGTCTGCATTGAAATTTGGACAGAATAATTTTCCGTAAAAAATATTCGTCCCCTATAATGAGAAGAGATATGGCAACACCGCAGAACAGTATTGTTCAATATTTCGAGAAAAAAATTATTATCGTGTTCCTAAAGTTGAAAATGTCATAAAAAAATATTTACATTATAAATATTAATATTTTACCTTGTTTATATTATCTTCATTAACAAATAAAAGTGTTGGTTCATTCATAACTAATTAAAAACTTTGTTCGATTAAAAATGACTTCCAGATAAAAATGTGTGTTGCAGTATTACTTTTAATATGCCGCGCAAACTCACGTCATTGGATACGCGGAACGATGCGGTGTTGCCATATGTCTTCTTATTATAGGGGATGAATATTTTTTATGGAACATTATTCTGTCTAAATTTCAATGCAGACCCTGTAGTGTTTAAAGTTGCAATTTTAAAACCCATTATCTCCCAATCTAAATAGTCGACTGTTCGGAAATTTCACTCAAACATGCATAATGATATGAACAATCTCTGGTTAAGATTTGAACAAAATCTATAGAAATTAAGATTGCGCGCGCGTACTACCTTAAGATGTTACGAATGTAAATAAGTAGTACGCACATTTATTACTAATTATTTGACAGTTATTTCTGGTACCTCGTTCCCGATGCCTCTTGAACGAGCGTTGTGGACAGAAAACGACCTGGTGTCAGCTGTCCAGGGAGTGCAAAGAGGAACTTTGAGTTCATATAAAGCTGCAGAGAGGCTCGTACTAAAGTACGAGGTTTCCAGAAGAACTATTAGAAACCATCTCCAGAGTGGCAGTTTAAAAAAAACGCTGGATCGAAAAACCTTACAGAGGAACTTTAGTTTCGAAAGATCTGTTTGACACAAATAGCGAAGAAAAAAAAACTCAACCCAAAAGAAAAAAAAGACCGCATCCGTAAATAAATTTTCTTCCAAAGATAACAGTGGTACTTCACAAAAGCAAGAGAGGTGGTACCGTCATGGCTAAGAAGAGGACGAGATAGCTGATATGAGGCAAATGGTATCATGAGGAGTGCGTCGGTTTGTCAGTGGATTATACTGATGACTTCGAGCGCCGTTAGGCGAGGAAATTGATACTTTTTCAAAGAATTTCAAGCCTAATTGATGCATGCATGTGATTATTGATCTCAAATACCAAATATATAACGTGTAGTTTTATTTTTCAAGCATGTTAAAACCGTAGGCCTTATTATCCTACCATAGTAAAATAAAGCCTACTGACAAGGTTTTTAAAAAGAATTTTGTTGGTTTATGGCACAAGTTACCATTTTTCGTTTGTATTTTATAGAAACTGAACTTAAATAGGAATTATAACTAAAACATGTTGATTAAATTGGCTTAGCTGGTTGATTAAAGGGCTCGGCTAGGCTTTATTACCCGCATGTACCTTATTCCTTTTAGCATCGAATTATGCACCTACCAGAGTTTAAGGTCAATTGCAGTCGAAGAATAAAAGAATCATGAAAAATATCGAAGTATATCGAAAGATTGAAATATTGCCATAGCTGTAATAACTTATCATGCAGAGTCTGGTACTTCGAAGTAAACATTATGGGAACTTCAACTTTTCGCAAGGTATCGAGAAATATGCCGAAGTTTGATTTAGGAAGAAAATAAAAGTGCATGCGTAAATAAATTTGCCGGGCAAGATCTTCATGTCGGATTTCCTGTATTCAGATGGCAAGGAAACTTTTTGCGAAGAGGATACAGCTTTGCCGGAAGTTGAAGTCGCAATAATATTGTTACAGACGAGCTAGTTCGGAAGGATTATTATACGTTTCCCATGTTTCTTCGTGTGCCATTGCCGCACACTTTTTACTCCGCATTTCATCACATCACCATTTATAATTCTCTAGAAATCCTCCACCGGGCCCTTCTGAGGGTTGTTTGAAGCAACTGTTTCCTATTTGCAAGACGGCCCAAAAAACTGCGGAAAACCCGTGCTGAAACGACTATATTCTACTGGTTCTTAGTTGTCTCTCGCTTGTCATTCGGTGGGCAAGCCGGAGCCACCCACCACTCGAACTAGTGTTTATCGATTCCGCACCCCCATACTTGTTCGATAAATACAGCATGCTAAAAACTAATGTTCCATGATAATTAGATGGAGCGTACAATCCAGTTCCGTTGATTCCTCGCAACGCCGATTCGTGTTATCCGCAATCTCTGCCGTCTCTCTCCTGCTGATACGTTGCGTTCCGTGGTGGTCGTGTCGCAATTGTAACACCCGCTGTTGGCCCTTCGGGTTCTTTCAAGCAGCAGATTTAACGCCCGTTGGCCATGCTCCATTTCCTTTATCGTTCAAGCCTGGCTCGTTTGCTCATCCCGCCTACAACGAGCTATTGTTAATTCAACCTAATACCGGATTGTTCTTCACGACAGGACATTTCTCTGCATCGTCTCGTTCTCTTTTTTTTTTCCACGGCAGTTCCGTTAATGGAAAATCTTTCGTGAACGCCTGACGGCGAGAACAAAAATGTTTGGTATCTTGGATTCTACCTACATAGGTAGGCCATAGTGGTTTATCTTATCGAAAAGTTGATGCTATCGAAACCGCGAATTAAGGAGGCTGCTGCTAAACACGGGCGCCTGTAACGGCTGCCAACCCCGAATACTCAAATTTTCGCCAACGTAAAATAAATAAATCTCATCTAATAAATATATGGAGTGCATATAATTGTCTGTTTAGAAATGTTATAAATCTTTTTTGTTTATTTACATCGCGAATAATTTATTAACCAAGTTGAAATGTGGCAAACGCGCGATTTAGTGTCTCAGTAACTGGTATCACTGAGCTCAGATACGAATGCCACATTGTGAGCGCGTGGCTGTCAAACATCCTTCGCAAATTCCGTTTTTTTTGTTCGGCGAAAATGAAAAGATGGAAGGGAGAAATGCAAACCGAAAAACAGCACAAATGACGGTTGGAGCAAGTACAACCTGGAAAGCAGCGGAAAAAAAGTAGTTGAGCCGGAAAATGAATGCGCAGTCAAGGGACGACGCGTAATTGATTTGAGGGTTATGTCGAAACACATGCACTGCAGCTTCTGTAAAGAATGATCCATAATATTTGAATACTCTTTATGAAACCGCGGTAAGAAATTTATAGCAAGAAAGCAATAGTTTGGGCGTTTCAAATTTTGGCGCCCATTCGTAATGGCCGACTTGACAGCAGCGTTGCCACGTGCCGTAGGGCGCTTTATCGTTTTACGCGAATCAGCTAAAATTTCCTGTTTCATTTCACGAATATCTCGACAACGAGACCGACAAAACGCTGTACTCTTCGTTGAAATTATTCATAAAGATCTCAAGAATTTCTTCCGCCTATTTCTATTCAATTCTTACTATTTTTATCATGTTGCGACAGTCGAATTCGAGTTCTCATGAAGCTTTTGCTATGTCGCTCGTGTATGAGAGCCTAACTTCAATAATTAATGGCTCAACAATCATGCAGACGAAGTACTTGAAATTTTACACGGAGTCGTAACACTTGTTCGCAAATATCCTCAATAATTTTCAGCAAATTCTCACTATTTCGCGATAGCGGAGCAACCTCCTTAAGGCGTACGGCCAAAGTAACGGGTATAAAGTCATGTGCGAATTTAATAATTTTTTTTCGTATGAAAAAGTGATGCACTTATAAAATTAATTACACATCTATTTAGTATGAATATCAAGCTGTTAGAAAAAAAAATATATTTTTTTTCGATGTACAAAATGGCCGACTACTGATATTTTCTTTTGTTATCTTTTTTTAGACGCTCCGCGGCGTGACCATTTTTTACTTAGAACAAAAAACAAAAATCCTCGTCAATCTACATTAGAATACTTAGAGAACTACGTACGGAATTTAAAAAATATTGTTTTATTCAAAAGTTGTAGGTTTTTGAACTTAAGAAATGAATTTCCAGTGAAAAATTTCGTTATAACTGCTCATAAAATGAAAAGTTTTCGATCCGAAATTCCGTAGGAACTTCGTTGCAAATGTAATTAGGTACATATCTTTTAAATTTGAAGTAAATCGAGTGAAAATTGTTGAAGTTATTTGTCACGCCAATTGAAAAAAAAGTTGTTTCGAGAAGTTTTGAGGGCAGTATTACGATATCTGTGGCCCCTAATTCTGACCACGCCGTCTTCATATTTGACCCAAAATAAGACTTTTTTCAAGAGTGGTAAAAATCGAAATTCGACCCTTAGGGGGTGAAACGGAGGTTTCAAAGTTTATATGAGACAACATATTTTTTGGTCAGATTTGCTCAAAACTCGGTATAAATACACTCCAATACAAATAATTACACATGTATTTGTTTGGTATATTTATGCCAACTGAAACAAACACAGTTAAGGGGCTAAAAAAGTACTACTTGACTGTCTACACGCACCAAACACAGAGGAAAACATCTAGTGTTCTATATCAAATCAATTTAGTAAGTTTCAAGTAAATCTGGTAAAAAAATATGTTTTCTCTTATCAACGTTAACACTTCCGTTTAACCCCCTTAGAGGTTAAACTTCATAAATTGTTGAAATACGTGTTTAATTATTTGTATTTTAGTGTATTTATGCCAAGTTTCAAGTAAATCTGACAAAAAAATATGTTGTCTCATACAAACTTTTACCCTCCCGTTTAACTCTCTTAAGGGTCCACTTTTAGGAAATGCAGAAATACGTGTTCAATTATTTGTATCGTAGAGTATTTACACCAAGTTTCAAGCAAATCTGTCAAAAAAAATATGATGTCCCATACAAACTTTAAAACCCCTGTATCAACCCCTTAAGGATCGAATTTCGATTTTTACCACTCCTCAAAAAAGTCTTATTTTGGGTCACATATGATGGCTGCGTGGTCAGAATTAGGGGCCACAGATACCGTAATATCCCCAAATACTCCGCCTCATTAAAAAATTAAAACCTCTGTTTCACCCCCTTCAAAGCCGAATTTCGATTTTTTGTATTCTTGAAAAAAGTCTTATTTTGGGCCAAATATAAAGACTGCATGGCCAAAACTTGGGGCCACAGATATCGTAATATCCCCGTTTTGAGTAGTCGGCCATTTTGTACATCGAAAAAAAATATATATATAATTTCGAACAGCTTGATATTCACACTAAATAGATGTGTAATTAATTTGATGAGTGAATCGCTTTATCATACGAAAAAAATTGTCAAATTCGCACATGATTTTATACCCGTTACTATGGTCTAAGGCCTTAACGAGGATCACGTTCCTAGAGTGGTTCACCGGTCCAAGCAGCCGTGGAAAAGAGACACGGTGGCATCGATTCGGCAAGATCTCTGATACGTTGAGTCCCGCTTTAGTTGAACATTACGCAGGAGTGAGGAATTGCGTGTGTTCAGCTTTTGGTGGGCGTCGTGTAGTGATGCCGTGCTGGCTCGGTCATTCGATCCGCGTTTATCCGTGAAGAACCTCGACGAAACAATGCCAAAGTCAAAATACCTATATTTTCATAGGGACGTCACAATCCGCAGTAGCAAGTGTAGCTAACGAAAAGTATCGCGTATCCTGGAGGTCGCCAACTTCTATCGAGCTTGTACGCGTGTTCGACTCGCTCCGACGGTACGACAACGTACATACCCATCACACGTTCGTAGCTCATAGCCCATCAACAACAACGGTCGAGGTTACCGTTCGTTGTGTTCGCGTCCGACATACGTTGGGAACATCCGTATCGCAACACGAGCGTATGCGGTATCGCGTTTCGCTCATGCGTAAGTATGTTTACCCCGGGCAAGCGGTTAGAACGATTCTCGTTTTGCAAACGCCAAATTCTCTGTGTGTCAACTGTCGCGCCACGTCGGTGGCGGAGCCCATTCACCCACCGAAGCATCGTCGCCGACGCGCATTTCCTGAAACGCGTTCAGAACCGTCACGATGAATTTCGACGCGTGGACACGCGTCGGGGACTTCGTGAAGCCCTTTTGCCCTCAGGCTCATCCTCTTCCAACATACCAACGGGCTTGTGAAGTTGCCCCGAACCACTAGCCACTTCTCATTGTGCTACACACGACCTCCAACTCTCTTTCTCTCCTTTACTCTTACTTGCCACCACTGTTACCCCTAAACTCTTAAGGGGTCTGGCATCGAATTTCCCTCGGGAGCGGGAGGGGTCGGGCAGGAGTTCGGTGGCGATAAATCGATCTGCCTTGATGTCGTTATATCGAGTATGGCGTATCAAAACGATACAGTGCTCCACAATTCGGGGAGAAACTTGTAGAAGGCCGATTGCGCATTGCCGAGCGCAATTTAATTGAATTTGCCATGCATTATCAATTGTTTGCATTTAATCGTCTCGTTGTTTTCCCTCGTCCTCGTATTGCGACGACTGAGATCCAAGCTACCTCGGTCATTAGACGTTGCGCCAATAGCTAGATTATAGGTTTTTTTCGGGAGTGACGACTCCTAGCTGGTCGTTTAATTGCTGTGGTTTTTCGTGATCGTTTTGTCTGTGCAAAGCGATCCATGGAACGCTTCGCATAGCGCTCTACTCTTTTTTGTAGGCTGAGGGCCTCAGGACATTTTTTCTCCGTTGGGCCACAATTACCGGAAGGTCCGTTTCGAGACTTTCTCATCCCGATTATGATCACGTGGTTTCAGTGCCAGTCGCCGGAAACGCTGCTTTGCTTGGTTCTCGGGTACATGTGCCTACATAGATATGCACATATGCATATCCGTTTAGACGTATAAATATATAAATATATGAATGCTCGGGTCGCACCTCTTTATACCGACACGCAACTTGTCCGCCTCGGTGGACGCACGGAGCTTTTGCACGTACGGTACAGCCGTAAACGGCCCAACTTCGACTTTGGCTGTCATCAGACGGGAAAAAAACGTCTGTGACCAAGGTAGATTCTGTAGACGGTGGGAAGAGAGCCCTTGAGAAATCGCTGAGAAATAATGATGAGAAAAAGCACCGAGATTTAAAGCTCGGGTAAGGTTAGCTTAATCTCGACGATGCAAGTGAGTGCAACTGAAACGGGGCTCGAAATCTCGAGGGAAAGGCCTCTCTGGAGGTTTTCGTTGACTGAATACTTCAGTATCGACGAGCATGCATTACTCGTTCAAAGTACACGTTATATGCTGCAGACACAATATGGCTACCGCACTTTGAACCCTCGGTTATGGGGGTATAAAAATTACGCAGTATTTTCGTGAAACCTCTACATTTTTCGGCAAATTTTCTGAAAACGTTGCCACGAAATTACGTATCAATTGATGGCGGCATGTTTTGATACGAAACAAATGATCATCTTCAAAGTTATTCTACGGAATAATGACGGAGAGATTTTGCAGCGGAGCTTTCCGGGAAATAGCCTCGATTTATTGTAATGCAATTTTCTAGACGGTGTGAATAATCAAATTGCGTCCCTACACCCTCACGGCGAGTGGAGCAATATCGATAGTTCTATATACAGATGAATCGAAAGCTCCACCGAGACCTATAAACATGCCATAACTCGCCTGGAGGATATAAGAAATCGGCCTTTCTAAAAGGTGAATCGAGAAATTTTCCACAATAAAATCGAGAATAGTGCGGCACTAAAACTTTTACGGCTCTTGCAGAAAATACAAGGTCAGACTTGGCCTTTGGAATTTTCATAATGCATTTTTGTGCATTTATCTTTTACAGGAAGATACATTATTGGCCAAGTCAGCAGAATTATTTGCAATCATTGAAAACCGCTACGAACGCTGCATTTGAATAAACATTTTTTATTATTTCATTGTTGGTTGAACAAAAAAGAAAAAATTCCTATCACGAGATGCGAAGGACATTAGAGCAAACGAAAAAGTTGCTCAATGATTTATAACAGAGACCGCGAGACGGGGGAGCGATTAATCTCGATTAAACCCAACTTTATCCCGAGACGAGAACCGTCGAGGAAGTGAATAGAGGCAGGCAGAGTTTCCGTTGCGCCTTCGTCGAGTTTTTAACCGGGAGACAAAAGAAACGAGACGAATGGAGAGAGGGAGCATGCGACTAGTCTTGTCCACTGCAATCGTGATAATGCAAATTTTCACACCAACAGAGACAACAAAGACTTCGAACTACGTGACAGTGATACCATCAACAATGATATCTGTATTAATAATAAGCCTGTACCCACGCAGAATTGTACTGTTATACTGTTGGATTATTGTGCTGGATGCAAATCGGTCACGATTATTATAGAAATAACACGTTCCGTATAAGATGACAAAATTGATCGTCGGAAACTTATTTCTTCGTATAAATAATTATGCCACGTATTCAAAGTTGTCGTTGAAAGAACGATTGAGTTTGGCGACCGAGTGAAAGTGATCAAAATGAGCACGGTAGACGCCTTTCCACAAGGGCACAACTCTCCGGGGAGTGAAAAGTTTTGTAAGCTCATAAACGACTCTAGCGTATCGAGACGGAAAGGGTTCCAGAAGGAAAAAAGTATTCATCTTTTCCTCAGAGGTGATACGATTTTTCATCGCCAAAAATTACGAGCTATCTATACACAAGGTGCTTTCCGCCTCTTGATATTATCGAATATTCCTATGTTATGTTGAATTATAATACAGTCGTGCGGTATATTGGAACCGGAAAAAATTAGAAGGCTAGTTTTTTGACAGGTGATTTTGTAGGTGCCGCGGGTGCTAAATCCAAGTTTGCCTAAAAATCGGGGTGTAGGGTTTTTTTTCGGGGATAAAAGAGGATGGGAGTGGATTAATGCCAAACTACAACCCCCACGAGGTCGGCGCCGGGAGACAAAATGTTCAGAAAAATCCGGGCTTTATTTTTATCCACAGCGCCGAAGCCGTGGAAGTTCATTTTGGGGGTGAAAAAGTAGGGTGAAATTTAGAAAAATCACTTTTCATTGGATAACTCGTTAGGAAAAATTCATACAATTTTTGTTCACATGGGAACGGTGGAGCCCTTGAAAAGACGCGTCGATCGGGTATTTGATCAACCCTCTTCGAAAATATCTTCACCCCCAAACGAATTGTTGAAGTATAAAAAAAAATGTTTATTGAATACCTCAAAAAGAATTGTTTTTTTTTTCGGGGATGGTTCAAATGTACGAAATGTAGAGAATAATTTTCTCTATATTTTCGTTCCTATGGACCACTCTTGAATTTTGCTTTTTCGAACCCCTCTCAGGGGTTGAAAATTCAAAATGAAATTCCCATACAACTATTGACCGAAAATAAAGAGACCCGAGTTTGGCGCTGTGGACAAAAATGTACCTGAGGGTTCAAGCTACGAATTCTTCCACAGCGCCGAATTCGTGCTGTCAATAGTTTTCTCACAATTTTATTTTGTATTTCCAACCCCCCCCCCCCCCCCCCCCCCCCCCCCCGGGGGGTTGGGAAATAAAAATCCAAGGGTGGTTCATAGAGAAGAAAATATAGAGAAAATTATTCTCTACATTTCGTACATTTGAACAATACCCGAAATATCAATTGTTTTTGAGTTATTCAATAAACATGTTTTTTTGGTATTTTAACCATTTTTTGGGGGGTGAAGATATAATCGGAGAGTGATGATAGAATACTTGATCGACGCGTCTTTTCAAGGTCTACAACGTTCCCATTTGAACAAAAAGTGTACGATTTTTTTCTAAAGAGTTATTAAATCAAACCGATTTTTCAAAATTTCACCCCTCTTTTCCACTTCCAAAATGAACTTCCACGACTTCGGCGCTGTTGACAAAACTAAAGCCTGTATTTTTCTGCACATTTCGTCTCACGGCACCGACCTCGTAGGGGTTGTAGTTTGGCATCAATCCACCCCAATCCCCTTTCATCCCCTAAAAAAATACCCTACACTCCGATTTTTAGGCAAACTTGGATGTAGCGCTCGCGGTACCTACAAAATCACCTGTCAAAAAATTAGCCCTCTTCTAATGTTTTTCCGATTAGGGGGTTTTTCAGCGACAGCACGACTGTACTATTATAGCATACCGTAAAACGGGGCTACTTTAATATTCAGGGTAACTTTGATAGTTTTGGACTATGACAGAGCGCCAAAATACGGTTTAAATCTGTGTGCAGCGAGCCCGCTTGACCTTCTGTGGCGGGCGGTGGGTGCGGGGAATAAACTTGAACAACAATTTGTTGTTCAAGTTTATTATAATGTTGCTAATCCCGTGCGGAAAACTGATAGGGCATCCCTAATAAAAATAAGGGCCTTTCAGGGCTTCCCTAGTGCTTTCCCTAGTAGGGATTTCCACAATGGGCCCAGACTTGGCCATTATCGGGATAAACTTGTAGGGATTTCCACAATAGGCCCCGACTTGGCCATTATGGGGATAAACCTGTAGGGATTTGCACAATAGGACCCGACTTGGCCATTATAGGGATAAACCTGTAGGGATTTCCACAATAGGCCCAGACTTGGCCAGTAAAGGGATAGACAACTAGGGATTTCCATAATAGGCCCAGATCTGACTATTATAGCGATTAACTAGTATAAATAGCTTAGCCTACATGGTTGATGGTATTTCAATTATGCAAATCGATTATATACATCGATCGAATAATATTATCGAACGCAAATTGGGAAAAAGCGTGAGGGCATTGGCAAATAAAAAATTAACGATGAACACAAATATGCAGACAAACATCAGACAGTATTTATTTATCAAATTGAAGAAACCTTTTACATAGATATAACCAATTACTCATGGTTTCACTCATACATGGAGCAATGCTAGCGCATAAGTGTGAACAGTCCCAACCGGTTTTCTCGACATTTTTATGGCAACTAATTTCCGCTCAATACTCATCATAGGGAAAATTATTTCTTCTGAAGACTTCGCTGATATTTCCCACTCATAAACTTTATCTGACTGTGTAGGATAAGTAAATAAATTGGTCTTTGTTTTCCAGATCTTTCCCTCAATGGAAATAGATTCTAGTGATTCAGTAGACCCATATATTTTTTTTTTATTTCTACTACACATCCATTCCTTAGAATGGATTATTTTTTGTATTAATTTTGTCATGGCAGTTTGTCATAAAGGCTCACATGCAAATACGCAATCACATTTCTACGCGCGCACACATACATACACATGTACTCACGCCCACACCTATGCACATGAACAATTACATAAAAACAAATACAGATATACCCTGACGCATTTAACATACAGGTATATCCACTGATACGGATATTTTATGGCGCTGAAATGGTTATGATGAGGCGCCGTTGAGGCATTTTCAGGGCGCTAAAATGGTTTTGATGAGGCGCCATTGAGGCAACTTATAAGGCCCCGGTCGTTGCGTCTTTAATGGCCCTTGTTGACAAAGTGTGACCGGCCGCTAACGGCCCTCATGTGGCCCTCATAAGTATTTCGAAAGCAGCCAAGTGAAATTAAAATAACCGGTTAACTTTGCAACAACATTCTTGCCTGCCTCTTCATGCGCTGCTCTCTGATAACAGAAGTACAGTTTGGCTTTTTCGGAGATCAAGCCATCGTTTTTTGGGCTGGTGCACATTTTTTGCAAAGGAATGAAGAGTTGATCGCTCATCAATGGCTTGCAAAAGAGTTATTTGCCGGCCGATAAGTTAAGGCAGTATTTCGATTGGGAATAGACTTCAATCAAGCAGAGGACGTATTGAACGAATGATGCCTGGTCTGCACTGCCGAGAATAAAGCGAATAGGAAACGGCAGAGATTGACTGTTGCTGCACGTTGTTGAATAAGTGAATAGACGTACGTACAAGTGGGGCGATGTATATCTGTACAATTGGGGTAGTACATAGTTTGACTTCACTTTATAAACTTTATCTCCGGAACACTCTCTCTCTCTCTTTCTCTCTGGTGCTCGCATCTCTGACTATACTTTGTATTTTCAGTGTTGGCTTACTTACTCAGACGAACGACTCTCTTTCCCATTGTTTCCGATGGAGAAACATTTACGACGGGGCTGTACTCTCATTCCTTTTGAAGATGTTAACCTACGATTTTCTAGTTGTTTCTTTCTCGACCTATCGGATATCAGACGGAAAACGGTAATCTCTGAATTTACGTTCACCTATATTTAACCGCCAGCTATAAGGCAGTACCTCGCTATTGACTTCACAATGAAGTTGTCGGATTACCGTTTTAGCTGTGGCACAGTTCTGTGATGAGTTACTTGCTGCTTGATGACTAAAGTTTTTATTCAATAAATTTACGTTTATTTCTGCTTGCTGCTTGATGACTAAAGTTTTTATTTAATAAATTTACGTTTATTTCTGATAATGGATGCAAGTGATGACCCTAGAATGATTCTGATGCGAGCTGCATGCATCGTTTTTAAAGATTAAATGGTAACGATAAATAAATCAAGATTCACTTCCGTACGAACAGATTGGTTTGTGAGCTTTATGGTATCAGTACCTATTTTTATTACAATTGTCATCTCCAAATAAAAAATGGATCGTTCAAATATCGTATCATATTTCATAGCTCGAGCTCGGGTTAATCCTGTCGTACTTGATAATATCCGGGGATAGGGACCGAGGATGGCCCTCGTGAAAAAGCTAGTAGGCGTCGTTTCACTGACGGCTCATGGGAGTAAACGCGAACTTGCGGGCACGTGACTCCATGGATTATCGTAGTTGGTGGTGGTGCAAGTGATGCTTTAGAATTTCGCCCTTCCATTTCGGTCTGCCTTGGTGACGTCGACTGCCTAGTGATTTTATTCAACAGTTTTTCCCCTGCATTCCCGCATCAACGAGGTTGTGTTATCCTAAACGTCGAGAGAAAAAAAACAGAGGTGACATCATCACGATTGAAGATGTCGATACAGTTTAATAGCTGAAGGGGACTTTGGGTGTACCGGAAATATTTTACGTAACGTTAAAACGTGCCTACATCGGTTCTTGCAAGGAGATGTATTGAGCAAACACATTGGCTCCTCTATAGCTGACAAGTGACAAAAAGGACAGCCGTGTCGCTCGACGGCCCTACCGATACAAAAGTATAGCGATGCGTAGGAGTGGGTATTTGAAAGATGAGACTCTGTGATCCTTTCGACTGGATGAAATTTCTTGCCGAGAGAACTGCGGTTGAACGGGTACCTTGAAAATACGACCGGAAGTGTTGTCGAATCGTAGCAGTTGAGAGTAATCGATATCATATCGTTGCAGTAAGTCACTTCCGGTTCGATATATTTTATGCGAATTTATATGCAGTACCGAATAATCACTGTAAAGGCAACAAGGAATGAAATAAGAGTCAAAATGTACTACTTCTGTTAACAATTATGAGATAAAGATGGACGGTCCCAGGAATAATGGAGCAAAATATATAAATCGCTGCAATTGAGCAATGCGGAGAGTTCTCATTAAAGTCGAGCTGAAGGCACGTTCTACTTATGAGGAACGAAGGTATCGACAAAGAATACGTCTATTGGAAGGATAATTCAGAATAGAAGAGAAAAAGAGAATGTTTAGCATGGCAATTGATGGCCTGATGGAAATTGCATCACAGTTCGAAGATAATTGGCAATCAGCTTGGGGGGGATTCAGTTTGTCTGCATTTCTTGAAAAGCGTGAATAATACAGTCACGTCAAAGCTTCCATTACTGACGAATGCGTACTAAGCAACGTGCACAAAAGCTCGCCCATTGCCGTGCTTTTATCTTGTTTAATCGGTCGGATCTACAATAGGAGACATGGCAGCATATGGAAGGGGGATGATGCAGGCAAATTTATCCCGTCTGGACAGATGCCTCGACTGACCTGTTGGTGATAGGGATGTTGTTGACTGGATGGAAAATGGGATTGTTCGGAGGATCTTCTTCATATATTTGTCCACCACCAGTGCTTGCAAATTCAGTAGCTTCATAACACGTATTCCTCTCTTTGTTCATGCCAGTTGACGACAGCGTAGAATGCCCAGTCCTCGACTATTATTCTCGATCTTTCTTCCTTCTCAGACTGCACTTCGCATCCCTGTTTTTCGTGTGAACGGAAGCACCTGCACTTTTTGTTTTTACTCTTCGCACGGACGGAAGTAGAGCGAGGAAACTTCGTGGGAATGTGGAAATTATCCATAGATATATGTGCGCCCACGTTTTGGGCTGATTTCTTGATAACTTTTGCACCAGTACGCTTCCGTCTTGATGAACTTGTCTCGGTAAAGTTAGCGTGCCAGTCCAGTCCGCTAGAATTCGCTCACTAGGACGAATTCGGTTGCTGTGGGCGACCCCACGAGCTCTTAACGATAGCGATTAAGATCCTGGACGGTGGTACGTTAGCTGGAGAAATTATTGCCTGGCATGTTCGTCCGATTAAAGTTGCGAGAAATCAAGAGAGAGGTAGCGAGAGAGTGGGAGAAAGAGAGAGAGAGAGAGAGTAAGGTTGCCCCTAGCTAAATCTGCGATGTACCAACTCTTTGCACTCTCATCCTCGACCATCCTACTCCCTACCGTATCTTTACGATATAAACCAGGCACGCTTCAACGCTCTTGCGCGATCATCTACTTGAGTGGGTCCGCGCGAACTGGGCACTTCTTCTCTCGTAAAACACTCTAGCTTTCTTCGCACCATTGTACAAAAGCTGCTCATTCATCCACGCTCTCATTTCTCATGTCTCTCAGTCATTCTGTAATTTTTGTTCTCTTCATTCACCGGAATTTCCAGACCCGCTGCTCCCTTAATGACAACGAGCGAACTGCTGGTGATCCAATGCTCCAAGTTTCCGACCCTCTCGCTTATGGTCACCACCGCTTCGCACTAACGGCAGCCGGCGTCTTACCGATTCTTCATTCCTGTATAACTTGCACGCTCTCAATTTTGCAATATTTTTCCAACGGATCTCGAAGCTGGTTGCAGTGACGAATAGAAGTAGCTAGAAGGTCAATTTTGTTATGTAGTATTCAAATCCCGTGGAATTTGACATAACTGATAATGGTCCATGCAACAGCATTTTCTTTTCGACCATCACTTTGGAGGGCTAATTATTTTCTGATGAGATTCTGACGCAGTGAATTTATTGGAGCGTCACTCAGGCTGAACTTTGTCGATAGTCTCAATTGTGAAGATCAAAGCAGTAAATTCGTCACGGCTCACGCACAGTCTCCACATTTGCATCCACTAAAATCTCCCAGATTAACATTTATCCCGTGGCGGAATGGTCGACACAACCGACATGATTGCCAACCCGAAGTCTCTGGGGTGTTTTATGATCCATCGGCCCTTTCGTCAATGAGAACTTGTCAATGAGCATTATATGTACATTTTGAAGATTCGATACTACCCCTGTTCTTCTCTCCTCGATCCACTTTCGCTATTTGCTCATCTAATTCAGAGGCAGTACAAAAAATGTCATTTCGCTATAGCGATGAATACCGTTTTGAAAGAAAGTTAACCTTGGTATCATATATTAATATAAGTTTTAGCTATTATACTATATATGCGGTATATTATAGACATAATATAGTGCCATGCTATGGCTTAGGCTATAGGCTTTCCGCCTAGCCGCTGTTTGAGTTAAAATCTTCTGTTAGAAAAAAAGTTTTATTTATTCTAATTTATGTGCACGCAATATCCCCAACACGAACACTCGCAGGTGTGTATATTATCAGGCTAATGGAAATATGTATTGACCATCAAGAGGTTCCAGTGCTCATTGGTTTTGGCTTTGTATGTTCAATGAGCCTGTAGTCATTGGTCTGGAGACACATAGATTGTAGCATAATTGGTAAGCTGGAAAGTCTACGAAAATTGCGCTACCATAAAGTGCGCAATTCCATCAGAGATGTCAGATTATTGTTAGAATTTGTGCTCGAAAACGAATGGAATAAATTCAACGATATATGTAGAGGTCCTCCTTAGCTATAACATCTCCACACGCCGTAAGAGACGTCATGTCGGAAGAAGAAAAAATCCGAAAGATTGTCCATTCAACGAGCATGCCGTAACCGACTCTCCCTCCCGTCCTCATCGTGATGTAGACGACTCGACCGCAACGGGTTCACCGGGGGGAAATTATTCGTTCATACGAGATACGCCCTCGGACGACGGTTGGTTTATGGCATTTCCGTGACGAGAATGCACCTTCAGTTTACACCCAAGTACCGCATACTGCATTCCATCCCCCTATTTCTCCTATCTGTGATCTACTGGTCACGAGTATGTTATGTCTAGCAGTAAAACTTGTGATATTTTATTCCGAATGTAAAATACCCTAACTGGATGAAAGTGTCGTTGGGTCTTCATCGCGGTAGTCCATAAAGCAGCCAAGAGGATCGTAGAGAAATAAAATATTAGTGCTAGAGGATCAACTGGATTCATCAACGAAATAAAAATACATCTAACATTGAACGCATTTTTATGATGATAAATCATCAGTAATTTCTTCTCGTCCAATGACGTGGCAGCTCTTCAATTTAAATAAACCCAAAAAAAATGCTGCATCTTCCTTTACTGACTCCCAGAGCTGAATTGTCACTACAGTAATCTACCAAGCACTTTCCAAAATGAACGTTGGTGAACCGTGAAAGTCTCTTCACGTTGCACGATTTCCGCGATTCTGTCGACTTTTATCATTCGGTTACGCGGTTATTTGGCGTCGGAAAAGACACGGTATGCAAAATGAGTCTTTGAACAATCCGTTCTACAAGAAGTCCATCTCTCGCACAGTATTTCGGACCGGTTGACTGAAATAAATATCTTGACTGCACTTTACCTCCATACCTCTAAAGCTTCCACTACCCCAATTTTCCGTTGGCGCACTACCGACCATAATCTCGTCGTGCGAATATAAATGCTTCCTGATACGCCCTTTGTATATTTTTGTGCAAACGGTAGACGAAAGGTTCGCCGCACTAAAGTGTACCTGGCGGAACGGGAAGAATATAGAAAGGGAATGAGAAGAGGAAGGAATGCAAAAACATCTAACCCGTCGGCAGGAGAGAAGAGAGCAGGCGAAAGGGGGATGGGGTAGGATTTATAACTCAGATGGGGGTGGTCGGTTTGCTGGCAAGTCTCGCTGGGTTTTGTTCTGCCGGACTCGGGAGCCCTGTCCCACCAAACCTTATGCTGGAAAAAAAATGAGGAAGGCAAGGTAAAAAATACAATAGCAGGCCTCGGCAGTAAACTGTGAGAGCGGTTTTCATTTGCTTGTACGGCAAAACCAATTGAGGAAAAACAGAAAATGGTTAATATTTTGGACTAGGATTTGCCCGCATTTTATCAAAAGACGAGATCAACAAATACAGAAAATAAGTAAGCAAAAAACAAAGAAGGTAGAGTGTCATATTTCTCAAGCACGGTTATGACTGACTGACTGAGGTAAGTTTTGGATTGATTGCCTACAGAACTATGCCGCAAAACCATACAGTTCTAGGGACAACATTGGAAGATTTATTGTCTTTGGCCAGCACATGTAAGTTTTTGGCAATCAATACTCTCGAACGGCCCATATATAGGTACCATATATAGTAAAGCCATGCAAGAACCCTGTGATGGCCGCCGAGATTCTGGGTAGAAGTGGCAAAATGACCAGAAGAGATGTAGGCTAAAAGTACGCCGAAAAAATGCGCGACTCTCAAAAAGTACCTGAGATGACCATCAGAACTCTGGTGGTCAGAAGAGACTCTGGCCAGAAGAGATTTAGGGTAAGAAAAAAATGTGCCAAGTCCATGCGCGAATCCTTCCTTCTGCGTCACACTTATTTTTTATCACTCTATTAGATCGGGAGATCGACCCAAAAATGAATGAGCCCCCCGAGTGATTCGTCGCACTTTATTTTATTACTAGCTTTTGCCCGCGGCTTCGTCCGCGCTGTACCGGTTGAAATAATTATTCTGACTACCTGGTCTACAGTTTTTGATAATTGACCTTGATTATGTTTACTTTTTGTCCCTTATATCTTCATTGTAAGTATAGATAGAGTATTTACTTACGAACATTTAAATGGAAATCACATTGATTGATGTTCACTTTACTAAATAAAAAAGTACTAAAATGACTTTTAAGTGATGTGAGGACATATAGACAGACAGGCAAACAGACTTTACAGCTTTATTATATAAGTATAGATAAAAAATGAGACTCCCGGTGATCATTCACCGCGTTTTTTCTCGAGTTCTTTGACAGATCTTTGCACGTCACCCGAACGCAGTGTCACCACCATTCGTTTGACAGATGGCATATTCCATGGCAATGTGCCCTATGTGCCAAATTTAATAGAAATCCGTTCAGCCGTTTTGGCGCGATGGAGTAACAAACATCAAACATCCGGACAAACGAATCTACAAACTTTCGCATTTATAATATTATAGATATAGATAAAGGGTTACACCTATGCCCATCATCAATGCATACTTGTCATAGAATATGTACCCCTTTGAACATTTTATGAAATATCCTTTTTTCCTTATTCGCAGAAAAGTACATTAAAAAGTTTCAGGCTTGACCTCACTTGGGAATGACTTTTAGGTCACTGAACATTTGGATAGCCCGGTTAATACACAATTTGGGAGGGCTATGCTTTTGCCATTCCCTACCTCCTCGTCGCGCTACGATCACTAAATCGATAAAGGTCTGAAGAATTTCTTGCGGCTCTGCATTAATTTATTCGATCTCTGTGGCTTTCATATTACTCGGTTAGTTCTTTTCTTCAGGTCCTGTGACGAAGCATTTCCCAGGGCTTCTTGAGGTGCACCGAAACGTCACTCGAGTCTCAAAAGGAGGTTTTTTGTGTGAAGGCTATAACGGAGGGCTCGGGACATTTTGAACAGAGGAATCGGCAAACGAAATGATCGTAAAGTTCTGGTTGTTGGACCTCAGAAAACGAACGGAACGAAAGAGATAGCGAGGAGAACGGAAGTGAAGACAAAGCGTGTCTGGGTGACGCCTGAGCGGGCCTCTTGCGAATCTAACGTCGAAGAAGGCCGAGAGAGAGTTGCGTCTAAAGCGAAAGGGAATCGCATATTCAATAGTGAAGTAAAAGAACTCCTTTTGTCGGCAACCGCTTCGGAGCATACAGTAGCGAATTGGCATTCCATTTGAGTAACGGTCTTCTCGACGTCCCCTTCATTTCCTATACCGTCGCTGCTCTTTTTCGACGGTTCTCTCTATCGGTTTTGGTCGACTGGAAGCCAGTAAATATCTATATACCGAGTGACCTCTCTTACAATCGCTCGATTGGAAATTTCTATTCAGTGACCTTTCACCTCTTCATTTCTGCAACATCTTTGTCGATACGAATTGTCGTTCCCAATTGGCGATCATGTCCTTTAAAGTATTCAAAGTAACGATACTTTCACAACGGCATAAATCTCACTCTCTATTGAGGAGTCCACTGACGTGGTTGATTAGTCTGTTTTCTTCGGTGGAGCACCTTAGTCTGAGGAGAATCGCGGTCTCTTCAAACGGCTATTGAACGGGATCGAACGTTCATCAGTACCGGATTATTCAAACCGCAGTTGTGCGGATAGAAAGACGGGAATTTTAAACTCCCAATGGTGTTAATTTTATTGATGGAGTTGAATCGGACTGTGATCTATTGATTACAGTGCGTTCATCCACAGTCAGAAAAAAGACGATGTACTGCAAAAGACCTATTGTCTACGAAATGTAATATGTATACGAAATGTAAGTAAATGTAAACGTAAACAATCGAACATCACTGGCAATGGCAATGAGCATAAAGCTTGGATGGCTTGACCACGCATGCATTGGTTGCTATTCATTTGTCATTAATGAATGATCGGGATTACACATTTTTTTTTAAATTTCTCACGAGAATTTTGGCGGGCACATGACTATTTGTAAATATTAAAATACTATTCAAATGTTCCAATTGTGGATTACGTTGCATCATCAATGACGTATGATACGTGTGTAAGGAGAGTTACTTTGATCATAATTTCAGAGTGGATCTCTTCAATTATTCTCTTTGACTATCACGTTATTTTGATATTCAAACCCTCAGTGTATAATGCATATTATCGATACACATTCAAACTGAGTGACGACCGTCGGTCGAGATCGCAGTATCGCAAGGTAGGCCATCTCGGCGTCTCTCCACTGGACAGGGCCCGATATATTCGTTGCATAGAACATCGGGCATGGCCGGTCCGACCGCGTTCCAATTGAATAATCGAGCTCTGCTGCGGATCCTCATAATTAATGCAATGAGATGAGAGCGGGGACCAGCAGAGAACTGCTAGAATAATCGATTAATAAATTATTAACACGGCTAAATTGCCCCGTGCTATTGGCTTCACGAGCATTATAGGGGAGAGGTCGATAAAGGAAGAGAGAGAGAGAGAGAGAGAGAGAGAGAGAGAGAGAGAGAGAGAGAGAGAGAGAGAGAGAGAGAGAGAGAGAGAGAGAGAGAGAGAGAGATGACCCGTACGTGCAAAATGTGTTTCAACAATGACGAAACGTGGAGTCTGCTTTGCTGACACATATCGTACCGATTTCCGGTTTTCCGTATTGTTCATCCGGTGCGTCTTCTGATATTCATGGAAAACAAGGGAGAGATGCGGCATGTCTTGTAGCATAAATTTATTGGTATCCTCCTTGCGTTACCAACCCCGGAAGTGTCTACACGACATGAATTCATCAATCTTCGTCATACGACGATCGTTATTCCAAATTTGTGCGACACATTGTGCTTGTATTCGATCGATACAATTGCATTCTATGTCATCGCGAATAACTTGAAATTAATTGTCTAGGTCGGTTGTTAAATTTGTGTGAGAGATTCCTTGTAGGATGTTTTGACGATCTTTGAAGAAAAGAATAAGGAAACCGGTTGCTTGGCAGAAAGGGAAGTATCATACGCAGAAGAAGGCAGCCAACGAACTTTAGTCTGTTTAAGTAATCTATTTTGGGGATTACGTGTGGATGCACCTGGAAATTACTGCAATTTGCCGGACGTACGAATCGTTAACGATGTAGACGCTCCATTTGGCAACGGCGATGGACGACGTCACGCCGTTAATCGACAGGAATTACTGGTCTAGAGCGACGATTAGAAAGGCGGAGCTGGGTTTCAGGTTCGACAGTTTCCACAGCATCAAGTGCACGTGGTCGTTCGAAGCTGAATGCACGAATGGAGTTGAGTTGATCAGAGCGGAGTCCTTTGATTGGCACGCACCGCACACAGATTTTCAGGAGTTCCTCAGATGTGGCAACTATTTATGTACTGGCGCAATTCTGTTCAGATGCCGACGTCCGTTTTTAGTTGAGTGAAACCAGTATAATTAAAGTTATGATTTAAATAATCCTGTTGGTTGACTTACATATTCCAACATGCTCTTCCATTCCATACGATTCCAATCAGTACTTCACTAGAGGAATAATCGGAATGCCGTTTACATTGTCAGGTTATTTAAAACCTTTATTTCAATATTGCCACATATTAGGTGAAGGAGGTGCATACTGGTATTTTACGACATAAGGTGCACTTACTTCTAACTGGATAAACCCTTGTTTCGGCATTTGGGTTTTACTGCTCTTGAACATTATGGATTCCTAGTCATTGGTCTACTGCAGTTGTAGCAATCGGGAAAGGTTATTGATCCCTATGTAATATAGAAATAATACATTTTGAGTATGGCAATGAAAATCGAATGATTCTTGTGTCAGTGTGGTTAATTTGTTCATCTCAGCTGATGGTCAGCTTGAAACTTTTCCCCTGTTCCCAACCTACTCCGCTTCAATATGACCGTGTGTTGTAGTTGACTCTGAAAATATCAGAGGCTACCGCAAACGTATATGTCAAGGCGAAGGTACACAGAGGCCCCCAGGGCCAACTAGACCACCGTCAGATGCATCTCATGGACTTCTCTAGGCATTTCTTCACTTTCTTTCATGAGTTGGCCTTGCTCGTTGTTGCGTCCTATCTACCTTACTATCACTTTTATTCCTTACTAAACTCGAACGACTTTTCTCTCTCTTTGCCTTTCTTACATTGTCTTCTTTCTTCCCTTTTTCTCTGTCCGGCTCGTTTGCATACATCTTCTTGCCTCGGTTGGACTAAGCTAAGCCGCGAGCGAGGTGCGGTAGAAAGGGCACAGAGCTCAATGCCTCCCATTTGTAAACGTCCACGATGGCAGCCACTGTATCTGGATAATTTCTTCCTCTGTAATCCTTGGAATGTCGCGGGGGGGCTTTTTGCCCTCGCCTTTCTTTGCCTTTTACCGTCTCCCTCTGACTCATTTTTCACCTTCTACTTCGCCTCTGACTCACGTTATCGGCCCTTGAAGAGATGTCATTTCCTCAATAAATTGGATGCTGTGGGTTGCACATTCCGACAAATGCACCGCGATGGGACACCATGCACTTTCCGCCTGCAACTTTTTCGGTCGTTCACGTATGTCCCGTGTAGTTTTTTTACCGAATTTTTTACTTACAACACTTCCCTCCAATCTGTTTTTTAAAAGTCAATTTCCGCTCAATAGTTACTGGCCCCCGTACGTTATTGTGTTATACACAAACATTCAACTTGTTTTCTGTTGCTGACTTTTTAAATTAATTAACGGTGATCAAACATATTTGTTACCATGTACATTTATACTTGTGCCTCAAATATATGCCGAAACAGCTGCAGGCCGTTCCGAGCCAATATGACTAGCTCTGTTTTAATATTGATTCCATGAGAACCAGTTGGTTATTATTTATGTGAATACATACATAAGTGTATTAGTGGGTTTATTTAACGCATGTGGACCGTTCGATATATGCGGTGATATTTGACAATCCAAGTAACGAATTTTCGTTGGTTAATTCAGATAATTATTCCTGTGCATTATACAAAAAAGTGCTGACAGCTCGACGTGAAAGGATTGAATGATCATAACAGAAAGTAATTTTCTCTTTCACGCAGACAGGCAAACGTCTGTGGAAGGATATGAAGGACGCTAACCAAACCGCTACCAGGGCGATAAAAATTCGGATCCACTAATACTTCGGTTCCTCCAAGCCTTTTGTTTGGATTCATTTGGGGTATTTAATCCTCTACCCCGTCGACGTATTGTAACATTTTTTATTTGCATTCGTTTCGCCGGTTGTACTTTTAGATGTGATGAGAAAAGGCGTAATAGAAAAATGATATAAAATGTCTTGGAATGTTGTGATGGTAATGTAGGTGTTAATGAATTTTTTGGTAAAATTTCACCATGATCCACGACAGTTATGTAGTGTAATTAATTCTAAGGCCCTGAAAAATGTCTTAATTTCTCGTTCGATGCTCCCGGACATGACAAACTATATGGCAAAGCTGTAAACAGTTGTTGGGTTCGAAAGTAGCCGCAGTGTAAGGCTTTGTATATCGACTCTCAGAGGTTTTGCAATATTAAAGTTAAATATTAACATACAGGTGAAAATATAATAAAAAATAATGTTTAAACTGTTCATTCTCAGATGCCTACGACTGATTTTATTTTACATTCAGGACACATATATAAGCATTTCAAATTTTGGCTCCATTTGCCCGGGGTTGTTTCTCCCGTACATTCTCAACAGGAATTACAAAAATATTTTGTAAAGTCGGGTATTTTGAAAAAAAAAGAGAGAAATGCTTTTTATCCAACACGGCTGGTTGCGAATGCAGTATTATCCTCGAAAGGAGGTTGCGAGATGTAGGCGGGCTGCATTACTCTACTAATTGAGGTAATTTTTTTTTCGCTTCCCACAACTTCTGTACGTGATTATTATCAATCCTGTTATTTTTTCGTGAACACCACGGGTATGTATGAAGGTAGGAAAGAAAGAAAGAAAGATGAATAAACGTAAATCATTTCCCGCAGCACATTGCAGTTTTCCTTCGCTCTCAAAGGGACAAAACTGTTTAATGGTTCGAGGATATCGATAGAATATAACGATGCGATAACGGAAGAAATAGGCTTCAGAACTTTGAAACCCGCAAGTGAAAATATTCATTTTCAGTATTAAAAGAAAATTGTATCCAATTCAGCACCGAGTATAAAGTTTGGGCTCAATTAATGCGTGCGTACTTTGGATGATGACTGATGAATGTCCATCGATAAAAACGCATAACAAAAATTAACTCGATTATATGTGGCCGAATTGAGTCACCGCCACTAACAAAAATACTCACATTCATGGGTTATGCACAGGTAACAGGATCATAGGATCTCGATTATTCGTTTATCGGAAAAACTGCAAATGTGATGAAACGGTCCCGAGTACGTGGACAAATTAGTCGATTCGGTTAGCATTGGTCGGGTGATTCAATCAACAATTCCGATTCGGTTGTTCAACTCCAAGAATGTCAATATATCATAATGTGTCGGATTAAGCTATGAAGCACAAAGTAGCTAGACAACCGTGTGTGGATGGAACATACAGGGTTTCCCAAATGTCACGCAACAATATGCATAAGTTGCAAAAGTTAAATGTTACGAGACATTTGGGACACACTGTATATAGTAACTGAAAGCTCCGAGAGCCTTCCAAGGTGGATTTTACATGTTGTACTCAGCAGCCGGCAACACTCCAATTGAATTGTAATTTGAGGCAGTTTCTCACAATGATAATTTTTTTCCGATAAATAAGCAGGCAGCACAATCATATATTTTCCATTGTAAAATGACCTGCTTCCTTTTTTCATCCGACTTATCTCATTATTTTTCCTTGAAAATTTTAAGCTGATCGGATCAAAATTGACGGATTTATAGGCTGTTACGTTGACGCCCGTCGGAACGCTTGGCGTCGTTCAAAACTTTAACCGCTTTTTCCTCGAAAGTACGTTCTCAAAGTCGGCGAGCAAAATATCTTTAAAAACTACTGCATCGATCTTTCTAATTTTTTTAGGGCTTTTTCTAGATGTAAAATATAATCTTTGGTCGAAGGATTTTTTTTCTATGTATACTTTCGATTTGATTAACGAAAAATGCCTATTTTTAGCAAAAAATAATACTCACTCTGAACACGTGCCTTTTTTTAAATTGAATATTTCGGTAATTATTTCGATTAATCATAGGACAAAGTAAAATACTAACGAAATCTGTCAAATTTTTTTGTATTATTTGGTATGCAAATTAATGTTCGGCCCCTAACTTTTACTGATCATAAATGCGATCAAATCTGAATCACAATTCCGCGACACATGCATTTACTAGCGCCATCTCTAAGCTTTAAATCGAGCTATGAAACTTTATCCTACTACCCACACAATCTAACATTTTAGTGGGTGACGCGATGTCTTTCCAAAAGTAACATTGCCTTCTTTTTGCATTCCCATTGAAGAAAAACGCGGCTGAAGCTAAAGACATGATTTGTTCGGCTGTTGGTGAAAACGCTGTATCATTAAGCACGTGTAAGAAATGGTTTCTGCAGTTTCGAGAGGGAAATTTCAACCTCAAATATGAAGAGCGTCCTGGACAACCAAAAGAATTCGAAGATGAGGAGTTGGAGCAGTTATGGGAAGGACAACTGCCACTTTTCGTCACTGGTGGCGCTAGCATAGCACGTCCTGAGAGAGCGGTGTCTCAGCGTTTGTTTTCAACCAGATGGTCAAACTTATTTGTTTATTTACGATTTCTCTAATTATTTACGGGTGGATAGCTGTTTTTTTTTAAAGTGGTTCAGTGTTGTGCGTAGGATGTACTGCTGAAGGAAGAAATTTTTTTCCCTAAGGATGACGTCAGTCGCAAACAGTGGGAAATAGCTTTGACCTTATTTACCCTGTCACCTTGGCCCCTCTGCCTATGACAATGGATTTCAATTCTTCGACTCTTAAGTGAGCAAATTTATTTCGCGTACTCCATTGCACACAACTCTTCTCTGCGCACAATAACAAATGAACTCTGCGATAACCTCAATGTCTTTCATAGATATGAGGTACAAACAGCGACGTGGGACGCTCTAAAAAGTCCGTTTTAATAACGGAAGCACAACAATTTTTCGAACTAACGAAAAATTGAAATTGTCAATATCAAAATATTATATTTTCGGAAAATATGTATAATCATTCACTTTCGGGGACGTGACGTGAGTTTGAAATGATTGGGACGTGCTATGGTGGCGCCATCTGCCCCGAGCTTTGCGTTGCCTTTCCCAATGAACTAAAATTCTTGCCGAACTGAAGAGGAACTCGCTAATCCACTCAGCAAGACACATCAAGCCATTTCCAATCGTTTACAGAAGCTTTAGGTACACTCATCAAGACGAAAAAGGCCGAGAATTGCCGTAAAACGGGGCTTTGCCATTCGGGGTAACTTTGATAGTTTTGGGTGCTACTTTGGCAGAGCGCCAAAATACGTTTTAAATGTGTGCGCAGCGGGCCCGCTTGACCTTCTGTGGCGAGTGCCGGGTGCGGGGAATAAACTTGAACGACACTTTGTTGATTCAAGTTTATCATAATGTTGCTAAAGTTGATTTTTATCTCAATGACAATTATAAGACTCGTTAAATGCCTATAAAAGCACCCCAGGTACTTGATATTTTTATGAAAAATGTTTCCTTAAGGGAGAGCACCATTGTAACTGCCAATTTTCGACCGTTTTCTTTGGATTTTTTGAAAGAAAGGTTTAAAATACATGGTCAGAAGAGTTTTTAGGTTCTATAAGGTATATATTGAAGTATGTAAAAAAAAATTATTTTTCAATAGTATACAAAATGGCGGCGCACGAGTCACTATAGCACTACTGTTTTCCAGCCCACCCTCTCCGCTGCTCGAAGTAGAACTGTCGTAAATTTAGTCCCGGAACTAAGAGTGAAGTATTTTCGTTATTTATATTATTTTTAGCAGTCAAGTACGGGGGGAATTAAAAAACAATTAAAAGAAAGATAGAGACGAGTTTTAAAAAAAGTTCGTTTTTTCGACCATAATTTTCATCTCAAAAGTGATATATTTTTTACAATTTTCGATTAATCGAAAAAACAGCTCGTACTTGACGGTTAAAGCAATCGAAGAAGCTACAGTTAAAATTTCAAGTCGATTGGACAAAAATTGTTTGAGTTCTGCTGCCTTAGGAACGGTGACAATTTGGTTATAAAAAATCGTTTTTTTTTTTTAATTTAATTCCATGTATAATGCATGAAATATTACATTTTTACCCTTAATCTTTGACATAAGTTGCATTTCAATTCCCTGCCAAAGAAGCCCCACACTCAGGGCTTCTTTGACACTTTAAAAATGTATATCTCAAATTGTGAGGGGGTGGTGGAGCTTGACTTTCTTGTACATTTGATAGCCAAAGGACACACTGTTCTACTGGACCAAGAAAAGTTGGTATCTAGGATGATAAAAAAAAGTCACCTACAAAAAACTTCCAAAACCTGTTCAAAGTAATTACGGTAATTTGCAGACCTAATAGATAACCATATTCAGAAGGGCATTGCTCATCAGAAAAGACGTTTTCGAGAAGTGCTTGCCGAGCATCGGCTGTAAATCGATTACAATGAAATATTTTGGCCCAAAAAAATTACAGAGCAACCGTCGGATGATACTTCTTCAATACCCAATTCTCGTAGAAATTAATCACGATTTTCTAAAAAACAAAAACCCAAAAATGAGCTGTTTCTGACTCTTACAACTATACAACTCATTAATAACTTTTTCCCATTAATACCGTCACATAATTTTTTTTCGTAGTTAACATGTTTGATGAGAGTTTCATGCTGTTTTAGATGCGCTACCGGAAACGAATATCCGTACCTTACAGCGATTCAAGTATATCGCTATGTATGTCGTCGTTTGGCCCGAACTGCGTAATCAAACCGTAGGAATATCTCGAATTCTGGCACAGATGACTATAATACGATACACTGTATACGCTGTACCGCACAAAACACGTATAATACAGTCGAGATATAATATCATTTGCTGGCGCGGAGAATACCACATTTCGCACCATATTGCGTTTACCGTATCCGTTGTACACACGTACACACGATCAAGGATACCGTGAACCGCGAGTGAACGGAGAACGAGCGCGGCTTGGAATAGACAAACAATTTAGCGGGCGGAAAGCCTGTCGACATTTATATCACGGCTTTCGGGCAAGTCCAAACGAATCCGAGCGTAAAAAGTTTCGTACCGAATATCTCGTGCGAATATACATATATCCGAGAATCTCGCTCACGTCTCGCGGGAAAATATGCTTATCTCGGGAAAATACTGTTCCAAAGAAAGAAATTTACCCAACGTCGCCGTTTATAGCCATTTCTCGAACGCGCTCTTTACTCTTTCCTCGCATCGCTTTTAGCCTCATCGTCGTTATTTTTTTCTTCGTTTGGACCATCATTTCGCTGGAACTTGGCGAAAATCAATTGTGATAGCCAGACGTACGAGAAAATTAACCTGTAGCGTAGTCCTCAGACCTGGTACAGCCATTGGACGGCAATTTCTATTTTATTTCCTTCAAAGGCGAGATGAGGATGACGAGGCGGATAATGCAGGATATAAATCACTCTTCCAGACACAGGACATACACTTTCTGTCATACGAATTGTCTTAACTCATCGCTTCAAGGTTAATTGACTTCTTGCGGGTTGGTGATGACGGTGAATCGCGGCGGGGATTATTCAGATGCCGTCAAGTAGATTGAATTGCAGATTCCTCCCTTTAGCTATTTTGACTCTGCTATATTTTTTTTTATTAATTTTGAATTGACTGCTATTATTTTTTTATGATAAGCAGTTAACTTATTCTAAAAAAACTTAATTAAATTTAATGATCAATTAATTTCTAAAAAATTATTTGGATTTACCAAAGTGTACTTTCATTTTTCCCCCGTTTGACTTGTCAGCTTTGGTGCTTACAATTTCAGTCCTATTACTGTATGTTCTCCTATTTTTCACTCTGCTACTTAAAACTTTCAAATGTTGACTTCGAATTTTATGCCAGCATTCTCGGTGCGGCTTTTACCGCGTTTCAATGTGTCACAGAAGTAGTGAGACGATGGAAAATCTGAAATATCGTTCTTTCGCATTGCAGTACAAATTTCGCATGTCGCGAGTCTTTTGTAAAATGCAATATTGCATTCTTTACCTAGTTCCTCTTTGTATCCATCGGGATTTATCGATGTGACAGTGTACGGTAATGTTTGGGCTGGAAATAAATCTTCATATTGTTCGAAATCGGATCGTACAAGCCGGTATAGTCGCCCATTATCCGAGTAACGGGGAATAGCTAGTTTATCCTCTTCGCAAGTATACAAATATACCCACGAAAAAAGCTAGAAACTCGAAAGTGATGCTGCATTCGTATACGGTTTAATGGCAAATCTATACGAAAATCGCGTGTACCAGTACACTTTCCTGTCTACGAGTCACTTGTTTGGGGGCAAAAGTTCTCTTTACATTGGCCGATGAAAACTTTTGCTGTATTGCAAGCACATGTTAAGATATACATACATACATACATACATACATACATACATACACACACATATATATATATATATATATATATATATATATATATATATATATATATATATATATATATATACATTGTAATTTATTAATCGAACATGGTATTTATTTGAAAAGTACGAATATGTTTATTTTTATACAAGGTACAAACATGGAGGTTATGTGTCGAACACAATATCCGATAAATGGTCGCCTCGTCCCTGGTTGCAAACATTTACTTCCTTAAATGTGTTTTTCAATAACATTTTTGCATAATTGCGGACTAACTTCATTAATCGTTCGTCAAATCGCTTCCTTGAGCTCCGGAATGCTCTGTGGATCATTGTCGTTCACTTTTCCTTTCAGAAAACCGTAAAGGAAGAGTCCAATGACGTCAAATCGCACGATCTTGGTGGCCAATTCACATCCCCGTGGCGCGAGATAACACGATCATGAACCTTCGTCTGCAACAACTACATTGTGTCGCCCGTAGTGTGGCAGGTTGCGCCATCTTGTTGAAGGAATATGTCTTCCAAGTAATGTCGTTTATGCCATTTATCGGACATTGTGTTCCACACATAATCTCCTTGTTTGTACCTTATATTGAAAGAAAAGTATTCATAATTTTCAAATAAATAATACGTTTTATTAAGAAATTTTGTAATGATGCAGTATGAGGACTTTTCCGAAAAACGACGGGAATTTTTTTTTCACCGTCAACTTGTTTGTTCCATTATATTTAGTGATATTCTGTTAGGGGGGGGGGTTACATCTTCCATCAATTCCATAAGTTATGGGGTTTCGAAGTTCGCGGAAACACGTGATAAAATAGGGATTTTTAAAAATATTTCGACGCCTATATTGGGGAGTTTGTTTGGGTTTGTTTGGGTTGGCCCTTAGGAAACACGTAGCTGCTTAGCGACACAAACAAGAGGCGTCGAAATATTACCTGTTTCCGGAAACAGGACAGCTGTGGTCACGAAATCAACCTGTTACATCTTTACCTTCACAATACACTATCTATAAGGGTATCTGTTTAGCGAGGCGTCGAAATATTACATGTTTCCGGAAACTTCAAAACCCCATAACGTATGGAATTAATTGGAAATGTTAGCCTCCCCAGATGGAATATTACTCACTATAATGGAATAAACAACGTCATGACGAAAAAAAAATCCCGTCATTTTCCGGAAAAGTCCTCATACTACATAATTACCATACATTTAAATGTCAGGTCATTTTGAAACACCCTTCATATGTCTGTGTGCATGCGTAGAGAAAATGTATTTCCATGTATGTAAGGTTAAGAACGGTTTTTAACATTTATTCAAACGAATCGTTGATATTTAGGGAAATAACTATGCTTGAACTGTCGTTTTATATGAACGTGCTTACATTTATCTGACGGTAGTTTTGAAGACATTGGGATTCACATTGCGTTGGGCAATAGGCTGCTATGGGGGTAGTCCTCTCAGTGGAGTGTGTTCAAAATCACATTCCCTCATAAACGTATATTTATTATCTAAGCAGACCACAACCATATATAGACGCACACAAACGTGCGTGTACCTCAGGGCTATGTATAAATGTGAGGAAAGAAGTTTTTGAAGACACACCACTTCGAGGATCACCCCCACAATAGCCTACTGTCCCCATACTCAACGTTATGTAAACCCCAACGTATGCAAGATATCGTGTCATATCACCGGTACATAGACACAGGTTATGTGCTCAAAGTATATGTATCTTCTATATGTTCTCTATAACGCAATGCACCAGAGATACATCTCTGGTGCATTGCCTTTTATATAGATAAACATTATGCATTTAACATATAGAGAACGGATAGATGTGCGTGAGTGTGTGTATTTTTACGTAAGCGATATGAAACATCACTGTGGTTAAACTTTATATATTTGCGATACATTTCTACGGGTCGCCGTATAGAGACGACAGGATGCTACATATAAAGAGGCACGTAAGTCTAGCTGTACAGTGTATGTACATACATTGTCCGTGGATTTCGAGTCCAATGAATGCTCAAAGCACAAAGCAATGGCTGTAGAACGTGCAACACGAATGGCCGTCTGCCAATTCTATCAGATATTAGCATGGAAATGGAGTGTGATATGTGACTCTAGCTGGCATCACCTTTTCCATATTATTTCACGGCTTTTTCACGCAGAAGGAAAATAAAAATATCGACCCATAAAAATAAAGAAAACGAGGGAACGGCGAGCGAGCATGAATAAACGAAAATACGGTTAGAATAATTTGTTCGTACGTTTTCACGCTTTGTTTGGATATTGGCAGGACTCCGAAAAATTCAGTTCCAATGCATATCAGTTAGCAGAATATCAGAGATAACGGGTGTTTCATAATTTAGTTTTATATATTTTTTTCTTTCTCGTCGCTGAAGCCGAGTACACGAATATCAACAACGATGTACTGCACACTGTTTGAATCAATGACGACAAAGTGCTATCGAAATATCGTAAAAGCACAATAGTTCATCAGCAATCCTCCATTTCCAATCAAACGAGAAATGTGTTTTATCCAAAGAGATCGGGTGGGCAGTAACGCTCTGGGGAGATCTGCACGGTTTATAATCAAGCGGTCTTCCAATGACGTTCTATTATAAAGTTACATCAAGGGTTGCAACATGAACAGATTGGTGATTGGAATGCGCTCATTTCCCTTGACTTGTCGTTAGTCTACAAGCATTTATAGCCAATTGTACAAACGCTGATCACATCGCACAAATATGTTGCCTCGATCAGGTTTGTCCTTCAAACTACTTGAGGAATTGTTGGGAAATAGAAAACCGAAGGCACCGGATGAGTCATCGACGTGACATTTATGTACGTGTAGCTTGGTCATTCCGCGGGTAAGACCTGCTTTCCAATCCTCTCCGCTATAATCTGTATCCTCCGGCTGCAATTGTTACTGCGCCCGTGAGAGAAGATAGTTTGGGATTTACCAACTTCGCGTCTCCGACGGGAGGTCGAAAGGGTGTGTGCAGATTCGTCGTGTAGCCGAGCACGAACCAGTAGATACGTCACCAGAGTGGCTCTTCCGAACTTTGTCGGCTTCTAATGGCAGGAGAGGATTGTCTGGATACCGACTGACGGCGCGGAAGAGAGTAGGACGAATGTAGCACAGAGGAAGACGAAAGGATGTTAGCTGAAGAAGGATATGGTTGCTCATGCCGGCATGAAGTTACGTGCGCCTACACAAACGTAGAGTTTGCACCTTGGTGGCCTTCGACAGCTAGGACGATTTCGGCTACGAGCCAGTTAAAGTTTTGCCGGCCGAAAAGTTCCTACATGTAAGCTTCGCTGAAAGACCAGACGTGGCGTGAATCGTATTAAATGAAACAAACGCGATTGAACAAGGGCTTGGACCTCTTTCGAAATACGAACATTTCCCTTTATCATTAATTGTCGCGAATAGGATTTCAGAATAGCCGCCTATACTTGAATCTTCCGGAATACTTATCTGAATCAAGTTGGGGATCATCCTATATATCAATTTATCCGGGCATTGGAACTTTGGTGTCTCTTTGCCCGACTTGTACAACTGCTCGTATCGACGGGTGTTATCCTTCAATTCTGCATGTGCAGTGTTGCCCGAATAGCAATATGAACGGCAACGCGCTAGTAGATGTACAGCGGAATAAGAGCCACGGTACAGTTAGTCCCGCGGCTCTCTTGAGGTCGAAGAGGCGATCAGTATGAATTCTGTATCGTGGTCGTCTCCATTGTAGAGTGTAGACATCGAGGTGAAAGCCTAATATGGAGTCGGGTTATGTTCAGCACGGCAGTGCGGTGATAAAAGCTGCAAGATGCTCTGGAACTAGCATACTGAGGTGTTAACCAGCAGCGATAGAAATCCCCCCCCCCCTTTTTCTCTCTCACACACACACACACACTTCCTTTTTCTCACTCGCGATGGCTTATATTCTGGTACTCCTGTTTGCGTCGGACTCTCGCTTTATCCTGTGCAATGCAACACGAGATATTCACTGCTCGTCTTTTTCCCTTATTACTCGCTTTTCAGCCCGATCCTCTTCTCTTTCGAGCTCTGTGTTCCCAGCTTGCTCGTATCATTTTCCTTCCTTTCATGCTCCCAGCATCTCCCGCTCGCGCGTCAACGCCTGCGGCCGGTTAATATTAAAACCCCTGTACTTTCGCGAGTGCCTTAGTCGAGCCCGATGCACCGTCGTCAGCATGAATTTACATAATAAAAGGTCGAGTACCAGCTGAACTATACGCAACTCGAAGTGTGCATCGCTAATCTGACACACGGTAAGGATTTGGTAACTACTTGGTCGTTGTAAACTCAATCGTTAAGGAGTCTCAATGGTCTTACTAGAATGCTTCCTTTCAAGGATATTAATCATTCACAATGAGCCCGCTTATTAATGAATCAATCTCGAGTTCTGCACCCTTAAATTTATTAAGGTGCGCCATGGCCTACAACGAAGGCAGTTATGCAGACTTCACGGCAAAGCAACAGTACGATCATTGATTTTAGGCACATTTGCAGGGATACATATTTTATTCGAATGCATGGGTTTCATCATGGAGTTTGTTTATGGTTGTGATTATGTCAATTGTAGTGGGGTATGAATTTTTAGAACATCCGGCTGAAATGGCATCAGTTTTTCAATAGCCGAGGAGGGACGAAGTTTTCCCGACAAATATAGCTGTAAAGGGAACTATTGATGACGTCAAGTGGCTAAAAAGGACATGGAGCCACGGAAGCCGACGTCTTTCAAGGAGAGTTCAAGGTTATTTTCCAGACGAAATGTACATTCCTCTACAAGATGCTTTCATTCAACTGCGAGTTAGCGTGACCTCTGTTTCGGCTTCTCCTTGCTCCTGAAGCGGCAATTTATTCATGAAGCCATCCGGCTATCGACCACGTGATGAATACCTTCACGGAATAAACTGTGGGCGGTGTAATAATAGTTACTCTATTTCCATAATTAAGAGCAGTTTCACTTACCGGAATCTGGACACCTATAGTGAACCTGCGGTAAAACGCCGGTGCGCGTGTTCATTGACCAGTCCACTTATCACTATAATGACAGAAGTACGAGTTTCTTGAGTACAGATTTACGAATTAAACATGAAACCACTCCGCCTTGAGTGAATGATCCTTGCAGCCATGACCGGCATTATTTCATGGACTGTTGTAGATCTTTGCGGTCATTAGGTGTTGACGGTGTTCCTCATGATTCAATGACAATGATCACGGCCAATGACAACGGCGATGTTAATAAAAACAGACATGCTTCCAAGTTACACATAGATAACCAACAATAATAATTGTAGGTAACGAGCCGAAGAATTCTGCCGCTGGGCCACTTCATCAAAATATAGTCTTTCTTATTTCTATGCAGCAACAATGAATGGAAAGGCAGCTTGGAAAAACGACTGGGTTAAAATACAAAAGAGTTGAATGATGTTCTCATTGGATTCTTTTTTCTTGTATCTATAGGAATTATCGGATTAATTGGTCGTTACGAAATCTCTCGTGCGTTGTATGATAATCCCTCAGCGGTCTTTTGGCTCAGTCTGTACCTTTAGCGCTGATTTTTCTCCCTGTATCCCTCACCGAAATGCCTGTTCTTCTCTCTCCCTCTCTCTTTTTTCCGCCCTCTTGCAGGCTTTTGTCCCTGCCTTTGGGTTTGTCCGTGCAACGCGGGTCTAGTTCACGTCCGATAAGCTCCGCCGGATGAATGTTCGAATTTTCCGAAAGATCCTTCAATGGAGAAAGGCTTAACCAGCGAATACGGAATTCGCGAATTCGTATAATCGGTATATTCTCCGATGAAATTCTAGTCGAAGTCGGCTATTACGTTCGAAGCCCATGAGCACGTGATATTTCGCGTATCGCTAGCAAGACATGAAATTAATAGTGCCAGAGGCTGAAATCAAAAAGGTATCGAGCTCGAAAAGGGATTTGTTCGTTAAATCTAAGCATGACCGAAAAGCGAGCAGATATTGGTTCAGGCAAACTTTGCCTCGTCTCGCGCTAATAACGAGGGCACATCTATTCATAATAACGAAACCCAACTTCCGATATTATACAGGTAAGGCCGCAAAAGTTTCAGTCTAGCATGCATTAGCGTGTATTGCGTGCGATAAAGCATATAGCTTGAGAGAGAAGGAGAGACAGCGAGAGAACGCCAAGTCTGTAATACCCAGGTACGCTATTGCTCAATTTTAGTTGTCTTCGTTCGACGACTATACCTAGAGCCCTTGCGAGAAAAGACAACGATGTTTCTCACAGTCACGACTTTGCGGGAAAATATACGTAGCACGCTTGCGATTCAAACTTCAAAATTAACGGCACGGTGAGGTTATTTCATAGCCACGCGAGAAGGTATCTGTAACGTTTCTAGGTTGTTGGAGCCTCTCTACTGCGTCTGAGCGTTAATGTCTAATTACCCAGCGAAGCCTGGCCGGTCTAGCCCGGGCTTGCCCGGGGTTGCGGGCCTCGTGGAGTTTCGGCAACCCGGACAAGGTTTCGCGTCTACCGGAAAGACACTCCGCAGAAACTTTGTCGATACGCGGAAGGGGTTTGCCAGGATATAACGAGCCTGCAAAAGGAAGTCGAGGATGGTCGATTATGGACCGCACTATTCCTCGTATCACGATTCTCTAGCTTCCTCAATTGGTTCTGTACTCCCTTGCGCTATATCGTTTGCGCCATGTGCAAGGCCCCCCGATGGTTCAGGCACGCCGTACGAAGTATACCATTCGAGGTTATGGAAGTACTCGTTGGCAATGTTAATTAGAAATTGTTTCCCTGAGCTTACCGTGGCACCGCATGCACCGATGTAGCCATATAAAGTTGCCTTTGGTTTGTTCCAGCGTGAACCAAAGTCATCCTATTCCGTCCATTGGACACGCAACCCTTGCTTGTGTCCAAATTGTTCTGGGCGTGGTCGAACCTTTTAAACCTTGCGTCCCATTTTTTTCTTTCAAATTCTTCCCCGAGTAGAAATTGTTCTAGCCTGTCTGAGTTACGACCTAGTAACTGGCTCGCCGAATTGAGCTCATACGAACTGACCAACGGTTGGCTCGCTATGAGCTGGTAATATTGTGAATGTTTTGTTATCCAGCCCTTGTCTAGTCACTGACCAGCTGATCGTGGTCACAAATGACAAAGTGAGATTATGTGACTACGTGTAGTTCCATCGAGCGAATGACTCATGGCTGGCGGGCTAACATGAGTTTTAGATGGCTTTGCAAAAGAAAAAAAATCTCAAGTGGGCATGATGCCATGATCTAGCCAACACTAGCTAACTTTGGCTATGCGCCCCTTGGCTAGTGACTGCCCAGCCGATCTGGTTCACAAATTACAATGTGTGGTTATGTGACTACATGTAGTTCCATCGAGCGATTGGCTCATGGCTGGCTAAGAAACTTGAGTTACAGATGGCGTTGCGAATGCAAACATTCTCAAGTAGGTATCTCGCCATGACCTAGCCAGCTAACTGCGGCTGTGCACCCCTTGGCTACTCACTGCCCAGCTGATCTTGGTCACAAATGACAAAGTGTGGTTATGTGAATACGTGTAGTTCCATCGAGCGACTGGCTCATGGTTGGTTAAGCAACTTGAGTTACGGATGACGTTGCGAATGAATAAAATCCTCGAGGCGGTATCTCGCGATGACCTAGCCAACACTTTTCAACTGCGGCCGCACTAGCCGGAATAAATTATCGGACAAATACAATATAAGGTTATGTAATTCTATGCGATTATCGCTCTCAATAAAAACGTAATTGAGTCATTGATCCGATAATACTATTTACATTTGTTAATCCACCCATTTTTCAATAATATGACATTGTGTAGTGAAACATATGAAGACGATAAGAAAATTCAGAAATTAAACAAGTAGAACTGGCTCATCGGACGTCACAACTCATCACCCAGAGATCCCGGGATCGAAACCACGTTACGGCGTAAGCGTTTATCTGAGATAATTTAAATTTGAACCATTAATATATTTACAGCGCAAATATCATAACCCTAATTAATGAACAACGAAGAATATCGAAAAAGGGTCCAATGATGTAAATAATGTTAAAAAAAAATCACGAAAATATAAATATATAGCTGCAAATTTTTGTTTATCTAATCGCCACCAAATTTTTTGTTCCCGGTCGCTAGCTGAAAAACCTAGGTCATGGCTAGGTCAGAAATATAATACAGCCGTGGGATATTTCTTTCTATCTAGTCACCATCTAGTTTTTTGTATTCAGTCACTAGAGATTCGAAACATCACTTTACTAGCTTGTGGCTAGGCGATGATGAGTTACGTTTTCCACTCGGGTCTGTGATCGTCGTTGATTGAGGATTCGCCCAGCACGTACGCGCTTGCACACACATCTGTGAGGCACTAGCTGGAAAGACACTTTTTTCTGTAATTTTTCGACTATTCGGCACACATTAAGCACTCTGGTATTAAACTGTTGATTTTTTTCTCTCGAACACGGAGAAAAATACGCCAGACGCGTTGAAATGCAATGGTTTCCTCGACAGCGAGAACCCTGACGTTCACCATTATTGCACTGAATGGGGAACACTTTTTTACTTCCTCGTCTGACGCTGGATCGTTCAGTCTTGTGCCATCCAGACTGTAATGACACTTTAATTTATCGCATTTCGTTCTCCTTTTCCAGAGCTCTCTCTCTCTCTTTCTCTGATTCTTGTTCTCCAAGCTTCTTCGAAGCTCTATGCATATTTGTGGAGAATGTACACAACGCGTGTAGTCAAATTGAAACGGCAATTTCATTTAGGCGAGCAGATTTTTGTGACCATTTGCAGAACGCCAGAACGAGAAGAAGCTGTTGTTCAGGGGGGAAAGTTTCAGACCAACGTAAAGCAATAAGTAAAGAATGTGCAAGCTCGTAAAGTGTTGACTTTTTTTTCCCTGCTGGCGGCGTGCGGTTTATGAGATTTTTGGATTTATACTGGTTATTACGATCTCGAAATTGTGAACAAAGCTTACCTAAAGTATATGTAAAAATATGGGGCGTTCCTATCGTAAGCTCGGCTTTTTTCCTCACCAACATTCCGTAGACACTTGTTATACGTTTCTGCTGTATACTACGACTACATCAAACATTGAGAATCATTTTGGATTCGTAACGCAAAATGTTCAGTTGAGAGGTTGATTTACATAAAATAATTTCGAAAACGACACCCATTCGACAAATTGCACTATGTGTGCCAAAATAGTAATGAATAAACTTAATGTCTACTTCTTTTTTATTGGAATAGTATTCATTTGAACGTTGGATTCGCAGTTGTGTCTTTAGGAAACAAAACATTCGTTTTCTAAATAGTAATATCCGTAATTTTGAGCGAATCCTCCATTTTTTCTTCTCGAGGTATACCATAAATTGGCGAAGACGAAAGAAAAAAACCAATACGAGTTTTTCGGGAGGAAGTGGCTCTGCTGATAAAGAATGGCCCATATAAAGTTGACAGTGTATCTATGCAGCGGCTGAGGGAGGATACTTCCCGTCTCACTCTTCGCTCCGCTTGTGCACTCGCCTTTCAACCGCTTTATATTATACCTGTACCCGGGTATTATTATTCGTGAAGCTTTAGTTACTGGTGTACCCGGAGAACAATGCACTCCGCCAGGCGCTATGTGCGCCATCCAACGCCCGCTAGTTATCTCCGCTCATCCTGCTGTAGCTTCGAACAAAATTGGGATGTTCCTTGGGAAAGTAAACTGGGCCAGCTTGCAACACTGCTACCAGAAAAGTTTCTTTCTTTTCGCGAGTTCAGCCGGCTATCTCGTCCTCTGGGTCTATTCATTTGCCTCTGCTTCCGGGCCGATTAAACTGTGACGGATCGCAACGTGTACCCTTTCGATTCGTCTCCTCGTATGGGATCGAAAAAATTCATCGTAGGACCTGCAGCACGCACTGCGAAAACAAATGTGTTGTTTTTACACACTTTAGGTGTGTGAATGGCTGTAGACACTTTTTACACGTTTTAACGTGTATGACAAATAACGGTGTGAAAATAACACGGATACATGCGTTCAAACAACACACTGACGTGTGTTATTTTCTTACACACGTTAAAACGTGTAAAAAGTGGGTACAGCCATTTACACACTGAAAGTGTGTAAAAACAACACACTTATATTTGCAGTATACATGCGATGCGTCGGAATAATAAACTGAATAACAAAAGCTTTATATCGTCACAATATGTGCATTTATTGATTTGAACTCAAAAGTACTTATATATTACTCTGTAGTATGTATGAGAGGTGTCACTCTTTTCTTGTCTTCGCATAGGCTAGGTTCTCATACAGTTCCACGCTGACGGCCGCTTTTTGCATGTCGGTGATGGCCGTGAAACAAAAATACGTCGCTAAAGATTCAATGCAGCTATCGAGATTTTGGAAAATAGATTCCAATTTCAGGTTCTTTCACGTGATAAACTCAAAAATGATGTAGTATAAATGAAACAAAAAGTTGAAACCATATGTGGTCTCCAATTAGCCGGTTAAGGGGCCAGTCCACTGAAAATTTCAAAAAACCGAAACCAAGAAAGAATTGAAGAAATCCACGATGATGAGCAATCAGAAGGGGTTTTGTACGGTGCAGGAATTGCCGATTGAGTTTGGGTAAGAGTTTTTCATCGTATAAACTTCAAATGCGTTTTTCTCGAAACAACTTTTTCAAAATCTAGCTCTATGGTATCTCTAAAACTAATAAACCGATTCTCTTGAAATTTGAACCACATATTGTAAGCATGATTCGCAACAAGATGACCCTCGATGGTTTTGAAATTTCGATTTTTACTCTTCTTTTGCGAAAAACTGCGAAAAAACGCGTTTTTAAAATACTTTTTTCGTTTTTTATCTGCCATTTTTTTATATTTTGATAAAACTTTATATCCGAGGGTCATTTTGTAGCTGGTGTCGTACTGAATCTAATGGACTTTGATTTTTTTGTTTCAGACAAGCCATCGCCGAGTTGTGATGGAGCTACCTAGCCCACCTATTTTTGAGGCATTACGATAAACTATAGTTTTTGTACTTAAAAATGAATAAAAATGAATTGAACAATTTTTTCAAATGTATTTCAAGACTTTATTTATCAAGCCCAACAACTTTTGTATTCATTTCTTTTATAAAATCCTCAAAAAAATCGCGTAAATAGCCTTTTTTCGTGGCTCCAAAGTGGCCCCTTAATCGATCGATGTCAAATCAACTAATGAGTTTCACGTGATGCTGTAACCAAGGTGATTTTTGAAACATATGATCAATAAATCACAAGCGAGGGGTTAGGCACAGTAACGGGTATAAAATCATGTGCGAATTTAACAATGTTTTTCGTATGAAAAAGTGATTCACTCATAAATCTAATTACACATCTATTTAGTATGAATATCAAGCTGTTATAAAATATATATATTTTTTTCGATGTACAAAATGGCCGACTACTAATATTTTCTTTTTGTAGGCACTCCGCGACGTGACATTTAGCATACACAAGTTTTTACCTAGAACAGAAAACAAAAATTCTCGTCAATCTACATTAGAATACCTAGAGAAGGACGTACGGAATTTAAAAAATATTGTTTTATTCAAAAGCTGTAGGTTTTTGAAAGAAATGAATTTTCAGTGAAAAATTTCGTTATAACTGCTCATGAAATGAAAAGTTTTCGATTAAACAGAAATTCCGTACGTACTTCTCTGCGAAATGCAATTAGGAACATAACTTTTAAATTTGAAGTAAATCGAGTGAAAATTGTTGAAGTTATTTGTCACGCCAATTGGAAAAAAGCTGTTTCGAGAAGTTTCGAGTAGTCGGCATTTTGTACATCGAAAAAAATATATATTTTCTAACAGCTTGATATTCATACTAAATAGATGTGTAATTACTTTTATGAGTGAATCACTTTTTCATACGAAAAAAATTGTTAAATTCGCACATGATTTTATACCCGTTACTGTGGCCTAACCTCCTAAGACACTTAAACTGCGTTATGTTGTCCCGTGTTATTTTTGCTCGTGTGTTGCTATCAACGTGTGTTATTTACTCCAATGTGTGCGAATATGCGTCGTGTATGTTGATTTTACACGCTTTATGTGTGTTCGAATGAGCGTGTTATTGATGGGGACAGCTTAGAAGGTGTGTAATAATTTTAACGCATTACGTGTGTAACTATGACGCATTACGTGTTACCAAATGCATAAGTGTGTGGAATCACCATGGCAACGCGTGTCTAGCCTTTATGTTGTGTTACTTCTACATAGTTTGAACACACGTCAAACACGTCTAGTTTTTGCAGTGCGGTCACATATACACGGATTACACTCGAATTGCAAAAGTCTATGAAACGTTTGGGAATGAAAATTTGTCAAGCCCTCATTCGGCCTTTTTTTCGTTGCAACGTAATCTCGGTGAAAATGGATCACAGTCGGCTGTGCTTATTGTACAGAAACATCCAAGTCTCGGAAACGGAAAAAGAAGAGAAAAAAAAACTGAGTTGGGCAACCATCTGCCTCGTAAATTGTTATCCGATAGTCAAGTTATCCATCGGTTCGTTGGAGAACGAATATGCCACGATAATCGACATTGATCTTACAATGGAAATGGAAGAAGGTATTCGGCCACATTGTTATCCGATTCGGCGGAACGTCATCTGCGAGACGAGCGTCGATTTAAAATGCATCGGAGTATGATGGCAGCAATTTTAAGAAGAGAAAAAGGGGGTTGGCGGGCTACGGCCCCCACGGGCAGTCTCCACTTTCGCGTATACTCAGTAACAAGCTCGGCCTTCACGATTGGCAGTAATCCTAAAGAGTTTCCGATATTCGATGAAAATCTCCAGGCTTTTCTCGTTTTCCATCCACTCTTCGCTTTCCCAGATACTCGCGCGTCGATACTTACACCCACGTATACAGATTCACGTGCACACGGATACGGCGTTTCCGCTCAATCTGGGTCTCCCATGGATACAAATATTTTCCGCTGGACCTCGAATCTCTGGGTACAATGTGATTTTCTCTCAGCGAACCAAGAGTCTAACCTTCGATTCCCTCGATCCTAATTAGCTCGCGGTATCGTGGAAAAACTTCTTCTCTGGTTAGGGACCTATTACAGTGCAGGACGCTTAAGGACCAATGCTGAAAAAGGATCGGATCTCCGAGCTTATTCTCCGGCAGCATCACTGCGCAACGTTGATTTTTTTTTCAAGCCATCCCTCTCTTACTGGATACACAATAACTCGGGGTATACCATACCGTGAGAAATCCTCAGTGATCCGTTCACCAACGTCTCTCATTTTTTTTTTCGTTTCAGAATAGCTCGATCGTACGAAAGATTTTTTGACAACCTCTGATGCCGCTACGTTTGAACGCCGCGACGTCATGCTTCGGAAACGTCTTTGGGGACATTTCTAAAGCAAACAGGAAACTTTGTTATTATCAGCAAAGCATTGTATATAAGGCTTTTGAATACGTAAAATATATTTCTGTACATCGTTACTCCCATTTCCATAAAATTTTGCACTCGTCGGTTTTCACTGCTCCAATCTTTGTCACGATTAATGCGTTACGAATTCGCAATTTAAGGGACACTCTCATGTAATACGGAAAAGAGGGTTAACAGAGCGTCTTTTTTTATTCTTTCGCTGCTTTAATCATTTATTCCCCAAGGGCTGTAGTTCTTAAAATAAAGTGTGCCTGACGTTTTTTTGGACCGTTGAGCGTATCCATCGTGTGTACAGTATTTGATGATAATTTCCATTTTATAGTGGATTTTTTTTATTTTCGATTAAAATTTTATCACTGAATGGAAGATTTAAGAGTCGCGTGTCTCTGAAACGAACTACAAATGAGTTTGAATTCAGAACAATTCGTGCTGAATTTTACTCCAGATAAAATTCGATGAAAATTGAAGATACATTGTCAGTGGTTCTTACAGCGCTATCAGTGGTACAGTTATGTTTAAACAAAATGAGGGTATTGAAATTGATGGGATCTAGGACGGCGCGAGTTGGCGTGGAATATTAAGTTATAACATTAGTGCAGTACCTATGGGCAAAATACCTATACGTCAAAATAACTTATACCTATAAGCAAAATAACTATAATATTTTCGCGTCGATGATTTTTCGAGAATGAAAGTATACATGGAATGATAGTTAAAGAGCGAAAACCTTGCCCATGCATGTCTAACAGAGGATGTAGGAAATTTTGGTGTTTTTGGCTCGGAGCCATGTAACACATCTAGGGATACGAGTACCGAGGTAATAGGGCATTCATATTCACAGAGACATATTTTTCTCTATTTTTCTCGCAGTAGGACCGAACATTTTAAGCATATTCCGGATTCCGTAGTAATTGAAAAAAGCTCTCTGCGACGAAGTCGTAAAAGTAGTGATGAGCGAAGGGAATACCGAGGCCAGGACCATGGTGGCCTTGCACGGTCTTATACTTTGGTGTCCGCCTTCGATTTTGTTGATACTCATCGATATGGTGGAGCATTGAAAACTATTCGATACGTATCTTTTTTTATCGGCTGAAAAACGTTTTTGAGGGTTGAAACAACCCTTCAGAGTGAACTATGTCAATGAGGGCCAATTTTGCAGTTTCACCCTCAAGCATGTAAAACTGAAGGTTTCGGAGAAAATAAAGAGTGGATTTAGGGGGTGAAAATACATTGATGTAGACTTGTAAAAAAAATCCATTTTTTGTTGTATTCTGTCGAAAAATCGTTTGGTTCACTCAAGTGTCTGTATTTTTTATCTGTTCCGATTGGAGACTCCGCTCTGGGCTCTTTCTTTTTTTAATCGTATACTTTTTCAAATGCCGCTTGGTTCATGGAGCTCCGATTATTTTTGGATTTTTGACAGAATTTCAAATTCGGACTATAGATTTTTGCAAACTTCTCCATAATATCCCTTGGCCTCTTTTCCGGCCATTTTTCGCGTGCACTTTGCGGCCAAATTAATCGAGATTTCGGGATCAACTAAGCGGCATTCCCTGAGTCTATGGAAACTCTTTTTAAAGCCTGCCCCCGCCCAATATACCACTCAAATAGGACCGCCGCTACGGCTGTTTGAAATTTCAGGACTTTGGCGATTTTGAAAAAGTAAAATAGGTAAAATGAAATGTTTCCATCTCTTACACTATTCCAAAGGCCTATCCGTTGGGAAATTTTCCGCCGATTACAAATATCACGAAGTTTTTTTCGTGGGCTCAAAATTATGCCAGCTAAACGCGCAAAAAGTGTTTCCATACCCCATCTATGCTTTTCAACAGAAATTGAGGACTTTGCGGGAAATGAATGGTGAATTCGTATTCAGGGGGTAAAAATACATCGACAGGGACTGAAAAAAAACAATAGAAATTCAATTTTTTTTCGCATCACAGCCAAAATAGCGCCTTCACTTAATTACCGCTCATTTCCATCCACTTCGATTTGAAACTCCGCTTTGAACTCATTCTCTTCGTAATCGTTTGTTCTAAAAACTGCTCAAAATAAAAAAGAAAGAACGAATATAGGTCGGATCTCTGCATCAGGCGGTGCCGAACCGGGACGTCCCTCTTTGCTTTAAACGAAGGAAACGAAAGACGTGAGAATTAATTAATTCACCGCATACGAACAACCAAAAAATATTCGGACACATACTCGTGTGTACCTTCGAGTATTCCATTTTCCATTTGAACTAATGTATACATGTGTATAACAGCGGCAGCGAAGATGTAACATGAATTATTCTAGTGGAACGATCACCATTCGAACAAGTCCTGCCATTGATAAAACACATGCATAGACGCAGGCCTCGAGTTTTCCCGCGATATCGATTTATTTCCACCGATATCTACGTAGTCCTCTCTGTCGAGCTCGGAAAAGTAGAAAACCCACTCGGATTCGTGTACATCTCGAGAGTGTATCTGCTGTGACGAGGGAGCCGGCGAGAGAGGCAGGGAGAGACGAAGTGCACGATAAATTCACCATAGAATACGAGGAGAAACCCTCGTCAAGAGCTTTATCATAGAACTGTGAACGAAACGGTGTCGTGAAATCGCGAGCTCTGCCCTCGAGGCGTTCCAAAACCTACCTTTACCCCGCAGAATACATTCCAGTCGTGACACACGCCTTCTTCTTTGCCATCACGGGGCACGGAGCCCGCGGAGCCGTCTATCATGTTTTTCGACATTTTCAGCATACATCGCGCGAAATTCAAGATAACGGGAATTTTGTGCTTGGGGCACCTGGAATTTGAAAAAAAAGACGCTTCGTCATCTCTCCTCGAACTCCGATACCAAAAGTTCGCCGCATATATGTTTCAGTTCTCCAACGATCAATGTCTGTTCTGGAAAATACTTCGTCAGGAAGTCTCGGTGGCCATAGAATTTCATTGACTACCGTAAAACGGGGCTACTTTGAACAGGTTTTGGAAGTTTTGTGTAGGTAACTTTTTTTTAACATCCTAGATACCAACTATTCTTGCTCCCACAGAACAGTGTGTCCTTTGGCTACCAAATGTATATGAAAGTCAAGCTCTGTCACCCCCTCACAATTTGATGTATACATTTTTCAAAGTGTCAAGGTAGTCTCGAGTGTGGGGCTTCTTTGACAGGGCATTGAAATGCAACTTATGTCAAAGATTAAGGCAGCTGGCCACCATGTAATTTTTTTTTCATTTTTTAAAAATAAACCCTGAACTGTTAAGAACAATTTAAGCCATAGTACGTATTGAAAAACGCAAAATTGACCAAGTTACAGGTATTTTTCGGCAGGAAGGTTGAGCGGCTGCGGGCGGCCGACCGTGCGGTTCGATCCGTGTTTATAACTCGCACAGTTTAGCTCGCGCAGCTGTCCTGCGTTATCTCGAAACTACATTTTTTGAACTGGTACTATTGAAATATCGTAAACTATCGCCCCTTTTTTGTAAGCTCCAATATACACCTTATAAAACCTAAAAGCTCTTTTGACCATGTGTTATATTCCTGTCTAAAAAAATCGAAAGAAAACGGGCGAAAATGGGCAGTTACAGTGGTGTCCTCCCTTAAGGAACCATTTTACATAAAAATATCAAGTACCTGAGGTGCTATTATAGGCACATAATGAGTCTCATAATTGTCATTGAGATCAAAATCAACTTGAGCAACATTACAATTAACTTTTGCAACATTATAATAAACAATGAACAACAATTTGTTGTTCAAGTTTATTCCCCGCATCCGCCGCCCGCCACAGGTCAAGGGGCTCGCTGCACACACATTTAAAACGTATTTTGGCGCTCTGTCAAAGCAGCCCCAAAAACCGTCAAAGTTAGCCTGAATGTCAAAGTAGCCTCGTTTTAGGGTACGCAATGTGAACACACAAAATAGTTTTTGGCCACTTTCTTGGAATCGAAGTCGTATGCAGAGCCTCGTAAAATTGTGCTCAGACGAGACACCGCAAAGTGAGGACATGCTTCGAGTCCGAAACAAGGAAGCTTGCAAGTACGAACAAAGTTCATCGATGGGGCCAACTCGTTACCTCAAAATTTAAATTACACCGAAGAAACTCGGAGGATTACTTCGGGAGCACACTAATTTGGACGGCTCGGAGCAACGAGGTAAGGGCAAGAGTGTCATTCAACTACGGTGTTGATAGTCAGAACTCGAACACGGTAACCGCCTTCTCCTACGGAGATAAGAAGAAAGAAGGAAGAAAAATAAAACGATGTAGTGAGGAAAACTCGAAAAACGAGTGATTCGGAAGTTTCACGCTGAATCCACAAGCCGGCGAAGTGAGATTGGGAGTTTCGTACGAAACTTGTCCGACCTTCTTCAGCACTGCGACGTCCAGTTTAGTTCTCGACGTCAATGCCCCTTGCCCCTTCCTTGCTTTCTCACTCGTTTCGATAATTAAGTTGGCAAAATGTGACGACTCTGTTGGTGACGGTCAGAAACCACCAAGAAGTCCCATAAAATGCTTCAATCCGCCGCATCCGTGTGAACGTCGATCACCTCCCTTTCACAACTTCTCGGATATCACAACATTGGCTTTTATACGTTCAATCGTCGTGGCCGATAACTTCGTATTTTGCTTGGAAGTTGCATTTTCTTAAATGGGATGGCACGAGTGGAGGTCAACTCATTGAGGGTTTGTTGGGTTTCACTTGGAGCCCTATGTACGTACAGTTCACGAAATTGTGGAGATTCCAGACCGAACGAGTTCCTGGCAAATGCGCAACTGTGATAAATCATTGCTTGCCCAGTATCCTCGCTAGATATTGTCCTAAGGGTGTGTTCATGATTCTTCGTGATTTCCAGGAACAAACACTAAACACTATGGGCCTCTACTATAAGCATAGACCCATGGGGTCTTACTTTTCTATATCTTTTTTGCTCTTCTCCAATATATTGTTCCGCTGATTTAGAGATCAGATCTCTAATGGCAGCCTTAAAAAACTTTTGAGTGATTTTTCCTGCCTAACTCTGGCGAAAGGAATGTATGCGATTCAAAATCATTAGTTTTCACTGCGCTCTACGATGCAAACGTCGATGACATATAGACCGAAATCGCAAAAAAAATTCTTCTGCAAACATCACAACACTAAAGCAAAAAACATTCTATTCCATCATTCGCTGATAATGTCCTTCGATAGCCCCGTAATTTCAGATTTTCTGAGATATGGTATTTGGAATTGCTCCTTAGCACCCGACTGGAAATGTTGTTCCGGCAGCCGGATCACTGATCAGGCCGGTTTGAAGATACGGTCCGGAATACCATAGAAGCGCCCGCCTGATCTGTGCTGGATATTTACTGGATCAGTGAATCCGGAGAACGGGTGTTACAAAGACAAACCGATCAGTCCTGAATCAGGTAATGTTGCGAGGACCTTGTTACGGCGCCGAAGTCCGTGCCTGATCGGCGCCGTATTTCCGCCGCATCAGTAGTACCCAGATACCGAGGTAAGGAAGCAGCATCAATCAGGTCGACGTCAGACGACTTGCAACGCGTCCCTCACATAGCTCTGTTACGGTTACCTGTCCACGGCCTGATCGATTTTCCTTTTCCCATCCGTGCTCCGAGGTTGGCTTATCCAGTAGACATCCGCTGCCGATCCGCCATGCACTTCGAAGTGTATGCCTGATTTGCGCCGCATTGTCTACCGGATAACCTTATTCGGGGCCATCAAAGTAAACAACTGAGTTGCTGCGTGCATAATTTCGGCCAGATTCTAATTAAAGTAATATTGTGTCTATGCGGACGCCGTCATCATCAAATCAAGATACAAAGAACGAATAAAAATAAATTTGCAGTTTGCATCGTGGAAATGCAACGCTTTTTCTTCTTCCCTTTTCATTTGTTTATTTTTGTCATCATCAAAAGGTAATCAATCAAATCAGATCAATAAAATTTCCTTAGCACAAATCATTTTTTTTTTACAAAATCATCAAAAGCCTTTTTTTGCAAATTCTGGTCGTAACACACTAATGACAATATGTGAAAACGTGTGAGTTATTTTCACAGCCTAAATAGGCAGTAAAAATCCGGTTGAAACAGAATTATTGTTACATTGCCGCGATGCAATCTTCAACCCCATGGATAAAATTATTGACATTCTTTAGAATAGAATTAGAATGATAATAATATCCAAGGAAAAAAAAGGAGTTTACACAAGTGTTGGAATGGCTAAATAGGTAGCGCGCTCAGCTTTAGAATAAGAAGACGTGGTTCAATTCCGAGGGGAGGTAAAAAACTTCAACGAGGCAGAATACGTTTTCTTCCAATTATCATATAGGCAGGATCATAAAAACGCATATGGAAACAAAAAATACTACCAGAATTTTTTTTATTCGTAATTCTGGGATTCTTTTCATTTCAGGCATAGATACGGCAACCGGATCAGAGCCTGAAAAGATGGACAGATCAGTTACGTTACCGGTATCCGCGTCATGGCCGGATTCAAAAAAGCGTTTCACGCCCGGTAAAGCTCTGATCCGGCAGCTTGTACCGTGCCGTGGAACGGGATACGGTATGCCGGATGCAGCTCTAGTCTGCCCCGTAGCAACATTTCTAGTCGGGCAACCGCCTAGTTGTAAATTCCTCATTTCTATGGTGAATGATATATTATATTATTTAATTTTTAATTACTTGTAGGAAATCGTTTTAATCGTAAATTTGAAGAAAAAATCTTCTAAAATCACTGACTGGATTGGCCCAGCTTTAATTGGAATTTCGCCCATTTTTCCAAATTTTCCGGGCTTCTTGAGATAAAATCATTCAAAAGTGGCGCTACGTACTTGCACATTTCTCCAGTTTGAAAGGCCTGAAGGTATTGAGAGTTGCAAAAGTGGCAAGCGGCAACAGCGCATCGTCTTTCGCTTATGAGCAATTATTCTCCAGGGCATGAAATCTTCACCAAGAATGCCACTCGTCAGTTGAGTGTGACAGGGTACGACACGCAGTGGTTTGGTAGGTATGTCGTTTTGTGGATATACCAAAGGTGCTCTAACTTTCAGGCATCCCATAATGGCCTTGTTCTTGAGGAATCGTTGTTTCGCATGAATCGTGAAATGTTTCCGGCCAATTCCGTTCGAAGAGAAATTCATCTAATATGTCGTAGTTGAAATAAACTATTGTAGTGGTGCGGCGAAAAAGGTTCTTTATCTTTCTACGGTAAGACACCGGAAACGTGTAGGGTAGGCTGAGGTCAATAGAAACACGGGTCAAATGAAACAAGTTGAATAATTCGAAGACGGTTAGTGACAGCAGCGCGGCCCCGAGGGGAGAAGGGACTGCTTTGCGTATCGGAATCTGTCGCTCAATGCGCGTCGCCCCCCGAGCGCGTCGGACATTTTTATGTGGGTGCATTGATTTTTCGGCATAAAAAGTACGTTCTTTTACTATTTATATCTTGCGTATTGCACCAAAACTATTGTTCCTTCTTCAGCGTTGTTTACAATCATCATTACTATGAATATCCTAGTTGTGTTTATTGTAGTCAGTACCTACCTAAAACATTTATGTTTTTTGGTGTTTGATACATTATTTGAAGCGAGGGTGTGGGGGCAGTTGAAACAAACGGTTGGGGGTTAATTGAAACGTGCTTTTATTTACCCCGAACATCCGTTTCATATGCAAGCAAGTTTTCCAAATCTTGTACCATTTTTTAGATGCCAAGAAATCGCCCGCAAAGTAAAATAATATTAAAGAACCTTAATACACCTTCAGTGATACTTAAACTGGAATGAAAAGTAATGAAACTGATTTTTTTTATTAAAAGTATTTTTTATTCACAACAAACATACTTTAGCACTTCATTTACAGCAGTAAGGCCTTAGTCCACAGTAACGGGTTCAAAATCATGTGCGAATTTAACGATTTTTTTCGTATGAAAAAGTGATTCACTCATAAAATTAATTACACGTCTATTTGGTATGAATATCAAGCGGTTAGAAAATATATACACATTTTTTTTCGATGTACAAATTGGCCGACTACTCGAAACTTCTCGAAACAGCTTTTCTCAATTGGCGTGACAAATAACTTTAACGATTTTCACTCGATTTAGTTCAAATTAAAAAGTTATTTTCCCTTTTCTTAATTGTTATTTCCCTTTTCTAGAAAGTTATTTAATTGCATTTCTGATTAATCGAACACTTTTCACTTTATGAGCAGTTATAACGAAATTTTTCATTGAAAATTCATTTCTTGAGTTCAAACACCTACAACTTTTGAATAAAATAATATTTTTCAAATTCCGTACGTACTTCTCTAGGTATTCTACTGTAGATTGACGAGAATTTTTGTTTTTTGTCGGCTTCGGAAGCTAAGTCTACCTAAGCTAAGGACATACAAGAAGCACAATCAATAATGCTATCATATAGCGAGATAATCTAGCTATAAGTGAAGCCCATTGCCAAACAGATAGGGTATAAAATCAAGCCACACTAACCGATTTTCCCAAAAACGTTCTAATTGACCTTAGCCTACCCTTGTATGGTAATAATAAACGAGGAATTATCAAAATAAGTGTGTAAGAAATAAAATGGCACTCTCTGTATTGTTCTAACACATACATATTATTCAAAATGAGTATGAGTGTGCTCAGCCGAGAGATAAAGCTCTGGCTGAACTAACTAACCTCTCTTCAATCGTGTTGAAGTTAGCATCATTAGAATAAAATGAAAAGCGTTTTTTCTTAAATCTTTTATTTCTCTATTTTGATTATTATCTAAAGTTTTTCTGCGGAATATGTTGCAGTTATTTACTAGGCATTCTTTAAAAAAAAGTAATTGATTTCCGTTGCTCAAAGCCTAGTTTTGAAGGTCGAAAAAACACTTTTTTGTAAAACCAATAAAGGGTGTCTCAAAATTACCTGACACTTTAAATTGCGCGCTATTTTTTTGCGGTAAACATGGAGTACTAATCTTTGACAACTGGCATCAGGAAGTATTGAGGTTTAGTCATGAAGAATTACACGATCGAGTAACGCATAGAAATTGTGAAAATTCACTGCAAAAATGGTGAACATTTTGCAGAGCCGGGTCGAATGGCCCGCAAGTCTTTGGTCATCATAACGCACCATCTCGCAAATCTGTGCTGAACTTAATCAAAAAATTTGAGGTTAGTGGTTCAATTCTGACCGCGAAAAGCAGCGGCTGTCCTCGTACCGGTCGGTCGAATGAGAACATAGCCGAAGTGAGTGCGAGTGTCGACGAAAGTTCTCGGTTCGCCATGGTGCTCAGCAAGACCACTTCAAGAAGACGTGCAGCGAATTTTCATAAAAGATCTGCACATGCATGCTTGCAAGATCCAATTGACCCAAGAACTGTAGTCAGCAGACTATGCGCAGCGCCGTACATTCGCCAATTGGATATTGGGGCATCAGTAAATTGATGGTGATTTTTCGAAGAAAATCATCTTCAGCGATGAGACGCATTTTCATCTTAGTGGCTACGTTCATAAACAAAACTGTCGAATTTGGGGGCCTGAAAATCAACAAGTGATTGAACAGCTCCCCATGCATCCATCACGAGTCACTGTTTGGTGCGGATTTTGGGTTGGAGAAGTGAATTGGGCTGTACTCTTTCTAGAATGCTGCTGTCAATGCGTTTACCGTCAATGGTGTTCGTTATTGTGACATGCTAACCAACTTTTTGTGGAACGAATTGTACGCCATGGACTTGGAAGACATATTGTTTTAACAAAATGGCGCAACCTGCCACACTGCGGGCCAATCAATGCAGTTGCTGCAGACGAAGTTTCATGGTCGTGTTATTTGGCGCCGCCGCGATTGGTCACCAAGATCGTGCGATTTGACACCATTGGACTTCTTTCTTTGGGGTTTGGGGAAAAGCTTATGCCAATGATCCACAGACCTTTCTGGAGCTCAAGGAAGCAATTGGACGCACCATTAATAAAATTAGTCCGCAATTATGCCAAAATGTTATTGTAAAGTTCGTCAAAAGAGTGAACGTTTGCAAACAGGGACGAGGCGGACATTTATCGTATATTGTGTTCCACACATAACCTCTGTGTTCTTATCTTATATTAAAATTAAAATATTCGCAGTTTTCAAATAAATAGTACGTTTTATCAATAAATAAAAAAGTCCGGCCATACTGAGACACCCTTTATTTTGTCAGCATATCATCTTATAAATATTCCCTGAAAGTCTCAATGTGATCCGATAAAAACTGACAGATTGATAGGCTCTTACATCGACGCCTGTCGGAACGCTTGGAGCGTTGTTCGAAACTTTGAATGCCTTTTTTCTCGGAAGTCCGTTTTCAAAGGCGGTGAGCAAAATATCCCAAAAACTAATGCATCGATCTTTCTGAAATTTCAAGGGATTTTTCTAGACGTAAAATTATAGTATCTGATCGAAGGATTTTTTTCCCGTTGTATAGGTACTTTCGATTTAATGATCGAAATAACCCATTTTTTTTTAAATTCAAACTTCACTTTATACACGGGCCATTTTGTTTTAATTGATATTTGGGAAATTCCTTCCATTAATCATAGGATAAACTAATATACTGATGAAATCTGTTTGATTTTTTTTATTATAGAGAATCTGGTTTAGAAAGCGTCTTTTGCTCACCGCAAAATACGTTTTCACCAGGTGTTTCCCGGACGTCAGCAGTAAATCGATCATAATTAAAGATTTCCACATAAAAAAATTGCAGAGTGTTCTTCAGATGATACTTCTTCAAATATCAATTTTTTGTAGAAACTTGTCATCACGATCTCCTATTTGAAAAATCTCAATAATGAGCTATTTTCGAAAGTTACAATTAGGCATAGCCCGTTATATCTTCGAAGAGAATGAGCAATTTGAAGTAATCGATTTTTATTGCATTCCAACGATGCCAACTTCAACACCATACTGCTGTTCTATAATAGATTGTTTTACGTTCATTGTAATTCCAATAACTTCGAGGAATCTCATTAAACATCCAGTGAAGGAAGCTTGAAAAAGTTTAGAGCAAGTCCATCGATACGCCGCGCGGAAACAAGTCAACCGACAGCGAATTGAACACTCTGTAAAGATATTTTTTTATTATCGCATCGTTTCGAAACTATTTGATCTTTCCCGGCCTTCCCGGCAATGTTTTACCGTTCAGTCGATATTTTCAAAAATTCCTTTATAGTCGAGTATTTTGCTCGTTGCTTTGTACACCTATTGTCTCGATTATATTCATTCGGGAATTCAGTCGAGCGTTAAGGGGCTAGTCCACTTTGAAAACTTCGAAAAATCAAAAGCAAGCATGACTTGAAGAAATCGACGATGATGAGCAATCAGAAGGGATTTTGTACGGTGCAGGAATTGCCGATTGAGTTTAGGTAAGAGTTTTTCATAGTATAAACGTCAAACGCGTGTTTCTCGAAAAAACGTTTTTCGATTCTCTTGAAATTTGAACCACATATTTTAAACATGATTCGCAACAAGATGACCCTCGATGGTTTTAAAATTTTGATTTTTATTCTTTTTTTGCGAAGAACTGCGAAAAAACGCGTTTTTTTTACTTTTTCGTTTTTCATCTGCCATTTTTTATTTTTTTATAAAACTTTATATCCGAGGGTCATTTGGTAGCTGGTGTCATACTGAATCTAATGGACTTTGATTTTTTTGTTTCAGACAAGCCATTGCCGAGTTGTTATGGAGCTACCTAGCCCACCTATTTTTGAGGCGTTACGTTAAACCACAGTTTTTGTACTTGAAAATGAATAAAAATGAATTAAATTTTTTTTAAATGTGTTTCAAGACTTTATTTATCAAGCCCAACAACTTATATATTCATATCTTTTATAAAATCCGCAAAAAAAAAATCGCGAAAATAGGCTTTTTTTCGTGGCTCCAAAGTGGACTGGCCCCTTAAATTCAAGGACGAGATGTCTTTGCGCCTAACCGATGCGTCTATACCGGCTCGATGATTAGTCGAGGTGTGCATTGATCGGAAACGCGACTGACGTCAGTAAGGTAAGGGCACAGCTCCTCTCGTGCACCCGGTAAGTATCCAGAATGTAGTTGAGCTCGTCGAGAATCTAGCTCTAATTATAAAGGGGTCGAGTCGAGAAAGACTCACGCTCGGGCGAGCGATGAAGTGTACATTTCGAGAGGAAATCCGTCAAGGAGGCGTTAGTATCCCTTCATCCGTTCGAGACTTGCCGTATATTGGAGAGCCGACTTACCGTGATGGGTATAGACCATCAGCTCATTGAGCTGATAATTAGCGCTACAAGTTTCTATGCATCGATACTTTAAGGGGTCTTCTCACTTTAGACGCTAAAAACGGCTATTTTCATGAATTTTTTGGATAGGTTTATATTATAGATATTGATATAAAAGTTGTTACACCTAATAAATACACTTTCGAAATACATTAAAAAAATTTGTTCTATTTATTCAAGTCACTATTCAAAGACGAAAATGGTGGTTAAAAAATGCCCTAAAAAATTGTAGGTCTGCGCTGATGATGAAATCTCGGAGATCGATCATCCGAAACAAAAAAATCAAACGGTTTTAGATTCAGTATGATAATAGCTATAGCGCATTTCATACGATTTTTTATATATGCAAAAATAACAAAATGACGGACATTTTACGAAAGAACAAAAAAACGTGTTTTTTCACCGTTTTTGGAAAAAAGTGAATATCAACAGTTTAAAAAATCCTTGATACGCGCTACTGCTATAGCTGTAAAGAATATGTGGTTAAAATTTCACGAGGATCGGTTCAGTAGTTTCAAAGATTTTATCAACAAGCCGTCGAAAAACTCTGTTTCGAGAAAAACACGTTTAAAGTTTGTTTGGGTTACATAAATACATACATTTAAAAAAAATGTATTTTTAAAGTGTATTTATTCAGTGCAATAACTTTTTTATCAATGTTTATAGTATAAACCTATCAAAAAATTCATGAAAATAGCTTTTTCAGCGTCTGAAGAGAGAACACCCCTTAAGCCTTGAACGTAAACTGAAAAATGTCGAATTTTTTAAATTTTATGGTATAAGTTGACGCAATATTTTCGGATGATTTCAGACTGGCTTTGAAAAGCGATTGCGATGTCGCTGGTATAATTGCATCAAGATGGGCCACCACTGTGAGGGATAAAAATATCGATATTGTGTCTTGATTTTTTAAAAGTATACGTATTTAAAAATATGGGAAAAAGTTTTCAAGTTAAAAAATTGACGAAGTTACTGACGATTTAGTGAGAGCGCAACGCTTTACGTATAGTAAAACTTTTAATCGCATCTCTCTCGAATCGAATTTTCTCAACCTGGTCGGAATTATAGCTCTAGCTATAATTGTCCGACTTTCCATTTAAAGAAAACCAAAACTTTCGTCATTGCAGTAGCTATCGTTGTCCATAGCTGTTATTTAAATGGATTATTTTTCAAACCCCTGAATATAAATAAATATTTCTCCAAGATCACACATTTTTTAACAACCACCATTTTATGAAATTCTTTTTCTCGAAAAACGGCTACGTACACCGGGAGATATATTTATAAAGGTTATAAAACTTTTTTGTTTTCATTTTTCAGACCAACCATTGTCAATTTAACGATCTGGCCATTCGATGACATTTTTTATGCAGTGCCTCTATTATACCCCAATAACGCTGTCGATTTTTAGTTTTTTTTTTAAATAAAAATTTTCGCGAAATAAGTTCAATGTAGGTACGATTGATAACATACCTTTTTCCAAATCCCAAATAAATAATGTAGTAGACAAAAAAAAATCGGAAAAAATACCTTTTTTGGCCTGGCCCAGTGGTGTCCTCCCTTAAGGAACGGCTGCAGCATTTATTCTAAGTATAATGTCGTCACTGCCATTTTTTTACTGTGGTCCTTCCTCCTAAAAAAAGAAATAGATGTGAAGGCCTTTTTTACGGGCAATTATCGCATTACTGGAAAATCGGTATTTGGCATTCGTTTTTCTGCACGGAATGCGTTCGTGGATTCCTTTGAGATTTCCCGGCCCTTGGCGTTCTTTCAAATATTAACATGCACTCACTCGCCAGCGTTGTATGTATGTTATCATCATGCTCACTTTACTCCGTCTAGTTCAAAAGTGCACAAAAAGAACGATCGCCAGACTTCACCGGCTGTCAAAAGCAAAACGGGTCCAAGAGGTTAGCGAGAAAACTGCTGTATAAGGATATACGACCAGCGCTTGTGCAAGACTTTGTGCGGCTCTTTTTCAAACATCTTGAAACTCGTAAGCTTCGCCTCAACAACCCACAGACCTTGACGGCTCCTCGGGAGATTTTCCCACGAGGGTGAGAACGTGGCGTTAGGCTACTGCGCACGTTTTACCCGCGTATTACTTTTTAATTGTTTGCTTATTGCAAATGTGCCGGTCTATTATTTTCCCCCGTAATCGAAAAGTTTTGGGTGAGGCGATCAGAATGATTTACTCGAATGAGGTACCCAGAACTATTGCAAAGATGATCGCTCAATTTATTGTTGATGAATTTCCTATGATGGTCATGTACTTTCGTGATGTTTTGAATCCGTGGACCATTGATAAGCATTTGAGGCATGAATTATTAACTTCAAAGTGCACTAGCGTTGACTTTGAATACAATTTGTAGGTATCTGAGGTACGCGGGGAAAGCGGTGAGCTCAAGAAATAACACTTTCATGTTGACGAAAGAGATTTTCCGTGATTCAAACTCAGAGTGAACCGGCAACTTGGCGTCCTTTTGATTCTGCTCTTGCACGTGAATATTACATCGCGTAGGAGTAGCAGCGTAAGACGGAATGCTTGATGCTATTTCATAATTTCTATGTCGCCGAAGTTCTTATCGTTGGAACGCAACGAAAATGAATTATTTTTAATTATTCGAATTTTTCTGTCGATTTGTGCTGTGAAGACCGCTCAAACGTTTTACGTATTCTTCTAAAAATCGAGAACAACCCACCGACCATCTACCATATCGGCAGACATTGTACTGACATAGCAATACCCATGTCCGAAGACACTCATCAGAATAATCTGATATACTCAACGGCCGTCTCGGATGAGGACAAAAATTGCTTGGACAGACTATCCAAAGACTATTGGTGGCTTCAAGAAGATGCTAAATTTATCGATCAGCTCGGGAGAAGAGCCAGACTAAAACAGCAGCAACAACGACATCAACTGCGGTAGAGATTATCTACAACGACGTCGCCATCGAACGGCACATCAGGCCTCAAGTCAATTGACACCTTGTATAGTTATACATCATTTACAGAGCTATATTATAGATTTTTATTTAGTATCAAGTAGATTTACGGACAAAAATTATTTCTATGGTTTTTAATTTTATTTTTTCCATAGTCTAAATTCAAACAATCTGATTTTCTAAGAAACACAAACGTACAATCAAAATTAGATCCGAGTAGATATTACACTACAAATAAACCTTCTGGCGAGATTAATAAACAAATATAACAAACCAAAACATCATTACACTATCGGTTTAAGTTTTTCTAAGTTGCTTTACACTTATTTTTATGTATCTGAATGATTTCCTAAACAAAGCAAACTTTTTCAAACCACACCAAACCGAAAACGTATTCTTATTAGAAATGTACGACTCCAATTTGTAAATTATTTTAATAAATAAAACATTTCAATGACGTTATTAAAACGGACCAAAAAGTATAAAATAATTTCTCCTAGCCCCATACAGATTTATAACCCAATACAGTTTCTTAGCCGCATACAGATTGTCCTGAAAAATTGGGATTGTGATTTTTTAAATGAAAATACTAATAAGATTTAAAACGAAAAAACGTGCTGCGCATGTAATAGATAGTCGATGCGTGAATAGTTCGCCTAAGTCACTAACAATTTTATTACACTGCAAATGATATGAACTATTGTGTGTTTTCTCAACGGCAGCTACTCCCTACACTCTTCACTATTATTTATGCATGCGCCCCACGTTTTTTGTTTTAAAACTTACAAGTATTTTCATAGCTAATAAAAATTCACAATGACAAATTTTCAGGATAATCTGTATGCGGTTAGGAATCTGTGTTGGGTTATAAATCTGTATGAGGCTAGGAGAAATGTTTTTCTTCTTTTTGGTCGTTTTTAAAAACGTGGTTGATTTTTTTTCATTTAAATAACTTCATTATCAGCTTTTCAGTCTTCTGTGTGAAATTTTGCTTCTCCTTCTCTAAGCGTTGCTTGCGGTGGGGGGCTGCCTCCTTGACCATCGTAGAAATCGTCAATAATGCACGTCAAAAAACATATTTTGCACGTCAAAACATAATGCACGTCAAAAAACATATTTTTTTTTCTCTTTCACTAAACTGTTTTTTTCTTTATTCATTTTTGTCTCAACTTTTCTCTCTCTCTCTCTCTCTCTCTCTCTCTCTCTCTCTCTCTCTCTCTCTCTGTGACAGACTTGGCTGTCTGTTTATTTGTCTGCCATCCAGATCTGAGCTATGTTCAAAGTTTCAAGTCTCTAGCTCATCCGGAAGTTAGTTTAAAATCGATTGCAAAATTTGTACCAAACAGACAAACAGATAACAAGCAAAGCGAGTTAATGAAAGCATGGAAAAAAGAGGCTTTGGGCAGTGATAAAAATGAAGAAAAATAACATATCGTCGCATGCCAACGACGCAAACTTCAGCGTCATTAATGTCTGCACTTTCACGACCCCGTTTCTCGAGTACTATTTTCGGATATTCGTTACGTTATAGAGAAAATAAGACCGAAAATGGACTTATTTTTGTAATTTTTCTTTTCCTTTTTTACTTTTTCTAAAATCCAACGATTTTTGGATTATTCAAGCTAAAAAGCATCCCGAAACGCAGGAGACGTCGAGGTATTGCATTTTTTTGCAAAAGGAAGCACACTACGAGTCTGCTTTTCGTCGCTACGAGATCGCAGCGACAAAATAGCGAACACTCTATTCCAACATCCCTCACGTGCATACTACGTCACATTACGATAAAAACTCGAGGGTAGATTTGCTGAATAGATGAATCAAGGGCCTCGTGTTACCTGGCTGCGAACGTGTTCGTCTTTCATCGCGTATCCGCGCCTATTCTTGCTTCCGCGCCGAAAAATGGCAAGAAATCAATGACGGAAGAGAAATCGCCAGAATACAGTGAACGTCGTGACATATCGGTAGAACGTACACGACGTTATCGATGTGTAGCGAATTATTCCGCGACGGGGCTGCCGCGCAACGTGCACCTACGAAGAAGTGAAAAATTTCGAGGGCTCTTGCCCGCCCGTTCAAGCAGCGGTATATTGTCGAAGAAGCGGCGAAAATGTGAAAAAGAGGAAGGGGATGTCGCGAAAAAGTGACGCGAGAGGTAGTGTTGTAGGTGATGGGACGCGAGATCCACTCGACACAAAAACCGCTTGAACATTCACAAGATGACAACCGTCGACAGTGTCGACATCGGTTGCGGACCTGGATGACCCACATTCTTCGTTCCGAACCCTTTTCTCGCGCGAACAAGCATCCCCTATTTGCATTTTATTTCTCCCTACGTTCGTGTGGGGGTGTCGAGGAGTCGAAGGTACGCGCGTGTACGTCGCCGTGCGACGCAGCGGAAAAAGGACACCAGTTTCCGTTCGGATCGTCAGCAACGGATCCGTGTCCCTGTCTGGGTATCCTGCGGCAAATTCCTCGAATATGCGTGGATCGATGATGCGTCACTCGTATTACGATACGAGTAAAACTATTCGGGTAATTACGAATCGCGTGTGCGGCATAGCGAACATTCTTGGCTGTCCGTGGCTACCGATCGACGTTGGGCGGGTATCTCGATGCCAAAGTTGACATTGGCACTTGGCACGAGCAACAAGCCCACGGCGAAACGTCAAGTTTGCAAGAGAAACATGTACAGCTCTGATGGAAGCAAATTGCCGGAAGAATCCGAATACAGACGTACAAGCGATCGATGCAACGCCATCCTGGCTTATTTTGTTTCCACTCAAGTTCCGAAAACGTTCGTGCCTCGAATTGATGTGGAAACGGAACGACCGCTGTATTACTGTAACGTCGGATGAACCGGTTCCTCGTTCCCTTGAGATTGAAAGAGCCATCGAAAGTGGCAGGGCGGAGGAGGATTTCGCACAGCACTGATGTCCTGCAGCAAATCGTTGCCTGCTTCGGGCACGTATCGCAGGACTTGGGAGTCGCTTAGTAAGTGTCTGCAAAATATAGCACGTATCTCGTACTTTTCTCGGGTATATGCACCACAGCCAGTCTGTTTTCCGTCTCCCGAAGCTCGTGCTAGTTCAGCGGAAACCGTTTTACCTTAGGCCGGTCCGGCACGTATTCCGCACCATGTGCAATAAGCTGAACATCGGCCCCGAGTCATGGAGCACATAGAGATTGAACAGCGTGAAAGTGTGAAAGATACAAGCATGCCGATAGACAAGGATTGACAAGAAAATTGTCAACCCGGCGTCTTGGTGGCGGTTCAATTGTCTGAACAGCGGAGCTTCCTAATATGTGGAAGAAAAAGAGTCCCAGGAGGCCTGTGTGAGTTAGTCGTGGAGCGTAATAAAAACGGGACGGATCTTTCATCCAGATATGGCAGCAGTTTTTACGGTTTTGGGGTTATCTCTTCTTCACTTTTCCGGAGGCAATCAAATTTCTCTGAACATCCTTTGTACTTTATTCAAGTCTTCGTCGTTCGGCGGAGAAAGATCTAGGCAAGTAAGAATCGTTTGAATATTTTAAGGAACTGGGATCCGATTGGGGACGTCGCCTGGATATACCAACCAGTTTAGATTCGTTCCGCACTCACATTCCACACTGCATTGGTACTATTTCTACACGCATGAGAAGCTTCGGAGTCGTTTCGAATTTCGAAAGCATGGCAACTATTTCACTCGTGTCGTTTGAACGAAGCGATCGTAGAAATGTTCCGAAGCTTTGGACGTTGGATACAATTGCGAGAGTTTGAGTGACGTTGGTAGGCTGCACGTTGCCGTATTGCTCGCAGTTTATCCTCAAGCGTTACATTTTGCCTCTGCTTTTTTTCTCATCCGGATGATCGCGTACAATATGGAGGGGGTATCGAGTACCTGATGGCCTAGGTCATGAATGATGAAAATCGAAACCAATCGGTACATTCTTCCGGTACAGTGTAGAGAAAGGGGTACAAGCGGATACGAAAACTATAGAACTGGAAATAGGTTTGGGTCCGAGGAAATAAAGGAAAGGCCGGACAAGAGATAACGCATGTTGGTCCACAGTTAGGTTGACAAGTGCTATGGTTGCAACTCTTGTCGAATGTACAAAGGGTTCAAAGGGGGAACGAGAGTTAGAGCAACGGAGTGAAAACCAGAAAGAGAAAGAGGCCGAAGTAGGGTTGACCTGAAAGTGTAAGCGAGATAGAGAGGCAGATTCAGAGAGAGAGAGAGAGAGAGAAAGAGATAGAGAGAGTGCAATAGTGTGGACCAATTAGACCATTCGAATTGTCTACCTCAAAGGGAATACGGATAACAAAATTGCCGTTTTCTCCGTATTCGAAAAGGGGTAACGATCATTGTAACATTTTACGTGTACCTGTGTCAATGTTTTTCCGAGGCGCGACGCACAGAAGACTATTCATAGACAAGAAGTACAACGGACTGCAGAACCGATTAGGCCTCTTATTGCCCGATTCAGCCGTTCCCTAATCGAGCTTAGAAGGAACATCCCTTAAGGGGGGCACTTCCTATAGAACACCAATCTTAGTCGATTTTCATGCTTTTTTTGGAGGGTAAGAAATGTATATATTATTTCAGGTTCATAGGTACTTTTTATTACATAATTCTAGCTTTCAAAACGATTTTTTGTTGCTTAAACAAAGTGAAAAATGCACATCTTGTAGGATTATCTGAAACCGTCTGCACAAAAACATCGATTAGTATATAGATTAGGGTGGCACAAATTTGAGCTGTATTTTTGTTTATTTTTCTCACCATACAATTATCTTCTTTAAAGAAGAAAAAAATTGTGAAAGCTGTGAGCGTTCAAAAATCATTTAGAGATCACTAAAGCCTCTCAAAAATTCAAATTTTCATTAAAAAATCGATTTTTTTTTCGTCCACTTCTCAACCATGATTCTTACGCTTTATAATTTTTAAATTAACCTCGTGAATGCTCTAGTAGGCCAATGAATATTTAGTGGTCGCTCAAGAATTTTGAGATTTCCAATTCCCGTCAATTTTTTTTACTCTTCTCACTCTTAAATTTGACGCTTTGTAAAATGTTTGAAACAATTAATCCTTTTTTCTTTAGAAACAGATTTTTCAAGTTCCCTTCACACATCTAACCCGAGAATTATAATCTTTGTCCTCATTAAATAATTCTTTAAAGCTCTTGTACGTAACAAAATTATAGGTCGTTTTATTCGTGAAACCGGAATGGCTGCTGTTTCCGCGCATCGTAATGCGTCCCACAGTTGGTCTCGTTAGTCAAACGGCGGACCAATCGTAGCTGTACTCTGTGATGAGCGATGCCATAATACAATAATATATAATAACACATATCGTCTAGTTGGTGTTTGTTGCAAATTATTCAATAAATGTAACACTTTGCTGTATATTTTGTTTTTATGCTACAAGGAATTATAGTGCATGCGAGATTCATTTTTGGCGGAAATTCTAAATTTCGAAAACCGTGAGCGACCACTAAATGTTAATTGGCTGGCTAAAGCTTTCGCAAGGTTGATTTAAAAATTATAAATCGTAAAATTTATGGGTGAGAAGTGGACGAAAAAAAGAACGATTTTTTAATGAAATTTTGAGATTTTGGGAGGCTTGAGCGATGTCTATAATTTGTTGACCGCTCGCAGTTTCGGCGACAATTTTTTTTTCTTTAAAGAAGATATTTGGACGGTGAGAAAGAGGGAAAAAATAGAGCTTGAGTCACTTGATGAAACTAAGACCGACTAAAAATGATGTAAATAATCATGTTTTTGACTGGGTTAAAGTTTGATTCTTTTTCCGGAAAAATCAACTTTTTTGTTCTAAGGCCTCCCCTTTAGTGAATTATCATTATTTTTCCAATATTATTAGTTCATCACGTGACCGCATGTATATACCAATTAATTTGTTTGCGCATACTGTTTCAGATAATTCTACAAGGTAAAAGGTTAGAAACGTTTTGAGCTAGAGTGTACACAAATTGAAAAAAAGTCGTTTCGAGAAAAAGACGTTTGAAATTTTTTCCAAAAACAAAAATGCAAAGCAGTAATAAATTATTTATACTACTTTGGGAACATATTCTTGAATAGTTTTTCTAACAATTTATGGAATAAAAGAAAATCGATTTTTTAAGTAATCTAAACTGGTTTCCCACCTTAAAACCGTTTTTCTCCGATGAAAAAAAGTGTCCGTTAGTTTTAAATGCTTTATCACATATATGAGTTTCAACAAAATCGAAGGTAGATACTTAAGTGATGTTCCTTGTTATTTAAGTTTGATAATGATGTTGAAGTTGTCATCGTTCGAATGCGACAAAAGTTAATTCTTTTTAATGGTTAAAAAAAAGTCCCCGATCTAGGCTAAGACAATCGCTCAAACGTTTTAATGTATTCTGATCAGAGATTTGCGACCTCACCTTGCAGAAAAAATGGCTTTAAATAATGATAAAAATAAAGAAATGGAAAATGAACAACAAAAAAATGGTTGTATTCCAATTATCTAAACTTCAACATCATAGTTTGATGATGTTGGAGTTTACATGAGGAGCTGGTGAACAAAACCAGGCTTGTGCACATCACGTCAAATTCAAGAAAAAATCAATTAAATCGTTTTGTGCCTGAAAACTACCGATACGCTTGAAAAGGCAGTTTCTAACCAATGTTGAGGTTTTTTAGAGCCGGAGTTAATTAAAAATATTTCGGAATCTAATAAAAGTGTGGTTGAAAAACGCACAAGATTTTTTTTAAATTGACGTATATGGATAAGTCCGGGTTTGTTCGCCAGCTCGTCACAGCATCGGAATGCAACAAAAATTAATTATTCTTAACTGTTAATTTTTTACCGATTTAAGATGTAAAAATCACTCAAATATTTTTACAAATTCGTATTAGAGATCTATGAGTTCAATTTGCAAAACCAATACTGTGGATAATTATAAAAATAAAAAAATGCAAAATCAACAAAAAAATCGTTGAATTCCAATCACTTTTTATAAGTCCCTATTGATGTATTTTAATCACTTGAATTCGCCGATCATTTCCCCTCAAAACCTTCCTCTATTATAAATCGTCAAAAATGTATGGGAACACGTTCTTAGTGTTTACCCGCTCTAATTTTGAGCTTTCGGCAAAAGCTCCGTGATATTCATAATCGGCGGAATATTTCCCACTCAATAGAACTTCGAAATCGGGTAAAAGTAGAAAAAAATGGATCATGAATGTTCTTTTCCTGAGTCTATATGGTATACAAGTTGATGCTGGTATAAAATTGTAATTTGCATGGCGTGGCGGGATTGAGCCACTTGCCATAGATTCCATTGCATTTTCTCCTACGCACTTTCGTTCAGATACAATCCAAAACAACAGCATCATTTTATTTGACGTCCAACCACGCGATATTGAATGCAACAAATAACGTTCACTGCAATAACGATTTTTCGCAGAAGCTCAAAATCTGTTTCTTCCGGTGCACTCTATTAAGGGGTCTTCTCACTTTAGACGCCAAAAGTATATGTTCATTAATTTTTTTGATAGGTTTATATTATAGATATTGATATAAAAGTTGTTACACTTATTAAATACACTTTCGAAATACGTTTAATTTTTTTTAAATGTATTTATGTAACCCAAACAAACTGTCAACGCGTTTTTCTCGAAGCAACGTTTTTCGACGGCTTGTTGATAAAGTCTTCGAAACTACTGAACCGATCCTTGTGAAATTTTAACCAAATATTTTTACATCTATAGCTGTAGTGCATATCGAGGATTAAATTTTTTTTGATGTTCACTATTTTTGCCAAAAACGGTGAAAATACACTTTTTCGAAAAACGTCCGCCATTTTGTTTTTTTTGTATTTATTAAAAATCGTATGACATGCGCTATAGCCATTAACATATTGAATCTAAAACGGTTTGATTTATTTGTATCGGATGATCCATCTCCGGGATTTCATCAACCGCGCCGAACTACAATTTCTTAGGACATTTTTTTAGCTACCAATTTTGTCTATAAATAGTGACTTAAATAAATAATGTTTGTTTAAATTGTAGTTCGAAAGTGTTTTTCTTAAGTGTAACCTTTTTTATACCAATATTGATAATATAAACATATCAAAAAATGCATGAAAATAGCCTTTTTTAGCGTCTAAAGTGAGAAGACCCCTTAAAATCTAACGCAGTTTGAGCATAGGTGTCTTCTACGGCACGGCTATCAAGCGTATTCATTTGATCGATGTCAGTCTGCCACCCCGCTACTCGATATTCCATCGTCCGTTCCAGCCCAACCGAAATCCAACGGTGTATAATCAGCGATTACACAAACGGAGAATATATTATAGTTAGACAAGGGTGGCCGGAGTTGCGCGGGGTTTGGCTCGGCAAACCCTGCGACACTCGCGTGCGGGCTTCCACCCTCGGCCATTACCAAATTTATGATTCGTAAGTGCATAACTCTCTCCTATTAACTATGAAATAGTTTCCTCCTATCTATGTTCACCGGAGGGTGGAGTGCCGGACACGAGAATACGAATCTATATTTTGTTGACAACCTCCAACCACAAGTGTAGATATAGTTACGAGTATGAGGCCTTCCACTTCAAGCTGATCTGCCTTTAGCGATCGATGCTCAAAATTCATTCACCTCGTGAAATATGGCTGGACGCTTCGAAAAATAATCTACGTCAATGTCAAATGTTTTCAATTATTATTTGATGCTGATGGATCAACATCGTTCAAACAGAAGACGAGTAAAATTTGATGTTTGCCCAAATGAATTCGTACGGCAGTTTTTCCCTATACTTTTTTCCGAAAAAACTGAACCTTCAACCTAGACAACAAAGAGTTTACGAATTACGAAGAACCCATATTTCTCTAAATTTATTACCAATACGACTTTGCGTTTGGAATCTTCGTTCAAAATGTTCGTTTTTCGCTGGAAACAAATGTGCTAAAACCCAGTTTAGGAAAAATCTCGTAACAACCGTGTACTGTTCATTTCGTCAGATTTCATCGGTGGGTAGTATTTTCGTGCCCCTGCATTTTGTGAAACATACACAATGGAGACGTTTTCTGACAAGGAACATCAATTGACTGTTCACCTTCGATTTAGTTGAAACTCATGTATTGAAAACTATTAGACACCTATTTTCTTATCTGCGGAAAAACTGTTTTGAGTGGCAAAACCACCCCTCAAAAAAGGGGTGTCAAGGAGTGATCTTGCAGTTTCACCCACCAGCAGTCCACCCATCTGAATGCAACAAAAGTCAAAATTCTTCTTATGCAAAGCGATGAAAAATCCACTATAGAAGTATTGAAAAATAAATAAATTAAGGGGTGACACGTCTTTCTTTGAGGGAGGCCCCCCCTCCCTTAAAGCCGTTTTTCGAGCGGTAGAAAAACGTGTCAATTAGTTTTCAATGCTTCATCACCTATATGAGTTTCAACAAAATCAAAGGCGGACACTAAAGTGATGTTTCTTGTAAGTGGAGGGATTGTATATGAATCATTTTGCAGTGATATTCCCGGCATACATTAGTGCGCATAATCTCATGCAGAAACGGTGCAAAATGGAATACGTTGTACAGAAACGTATTAACTGTGTTGGCGATCGGTACTGGCCGGTACTAGACACAATCGGTTCTCGCTCTCTTCCCTCTTTCGGCCAGGGTCGTCCTCCACTTATCGAGTCGCATTATGTGTATTGTAGTACTATATTACGGAATAATCGACGTGGATTCCACTCGTCTGATGTGAATTCCGGTGGAAATGCCTGGTATGTTCGGAGCCCCTCGTGTCCGACCCATAACAGTCTCTCTCTCTCTCTCTCTCTCTCTCTCTCTCTCTCTCTCTCTCTCTCTCTCTCTCTCTCCAAACGCATTCATCGAATATACAACGTACGACTCTATCATATCCTTCTATCTCTCAGCTCTCTATCTTCGGTCGTTACAGTGTGCACACGAGTTCATGCATTAAGGCATTTCGCTGAGTACTCTCTAAATATCTCTGTCCTCGTTACAGCTTCCGTTTTAACTGACCGCGAAACTATATGCCGAAACGGCGGTCGAAGTGCCTCGTGACGTCGAGGCACGAAAAGCATCACCGTTATCATTTTTTTACGAGTCCACGATACTCGTGGAATTTTTGTAGCGCGACGCGTCAAAACTAGCACGTTTCTAGCTCATCGAAGAAACTGAACGACCGAAAATTGCAGTTATTTATAGAGCACGTATACGTCCAACTAAATCATCGTCGACGTTACGCGTCGCTGCAAACGTCACCAATCTGCAACGTAACAGGATGAAACGCTGGGTATATAAAACGCCATTTGACACTACTATCACCGTTGAAGGTTTATGCGAAGACTATAAAGAAAGACAGAGAGAGAGAGAGAGAGAGAGAGAGAGAGAGAGAGAGAAGCAAAGAGGTCGCGAGGATGAGCTTACCAGGGTTGTGAGCCTCCGTCCATCATGGATTTTCTTCTATCTTCTCGTTCTCTGCGATTCTACCATTGCCGACACCGATCACGTATGGCATGACCTAGCCGCCTCAGCTTTCCAGTAAAGGATGACCATATAAATCCCGCTTGGAGATTAGGCGGAATTCTACTTTGACGAGAATTTCTTCGTTTGTTCCTTTTATCTTGTTCAACCGTTACGTTTTATCTGCAGGTCTCACGTTTGCTTCGTGTTGATGGGAATGAACTCTGTGCAGGGTGGCGTCACTGAAAAAAAAAACAACTAAGGTACCTGCGGGTAATGAGGCCTAGCTAAGGGATATTTGGAATAAAATGAAAAATATCCAACTTAATCGACATATTATAATTATAATCATTATTCAAGTTCAGTTTCTATACAATATAGATGAAAAATGGTAACTGGTACCATAAACAAAAACAAAATTAAACGTTTTTAAAAACTCTGATTGTAGGCCTTATTTTACTATGGTAGGATAAAAAGGCCTACGGCTTTAACATACTTGAATACTTAAACTATACATAATATATTTGGTATTTGAGATCAATAATCCTCTGCAGCTTTGTATGATCTCGAAGTTCCTCTTTGCACTACTCGGACAGCTGACACCAGGTCGTTTCCTGACCACAACACTCGTTTTGCAGGCATCGGAATCGAGGCACTAAAAATAACGATTAATGCATTAATAATGAATATGCGTACTACTTATTTACATTCGTAACATCTTAAAAGTAATGTAAAATACATTACAAAACAAACAAACTTTGCTACAAGAAGTAGGAGGATAATGAGGCCTATGGTTAAATTTAGTAGGCCTTAATAACCGTCGACCACGTATGTAAGAAAAACAAAATAAAACATATTTGGACCACGACACGTTATTCAAATATTTATGATAATCGAAGCTTGAATGAATAAAGATAAGGACTGTGATTTTTAGATAGATAAGGATAATATTACAAAAAATACTTACGATTTATTCGGGCCGATTTTTATTATTGGTGCTGCGCGGTCTTATGATGGATGATGCAACACTGACGGCGGGGAGCGATGTGTCGCGCCTCCGCAAACTTGTGGCAATAGGGTGTGAGTGTGGCCTTGAGCGTGAGTGGTTATTTTAGATACGATTTGCGTTACTTAGGCCTTATTAGCCGACAGGCCTTATTACCCGCAGGTACTTTACTTGATTCCAATATGAAAAGGTGAGCTGCGCTGACTGCAGGATATATTTTAATATAAACGAAGCACTTGCTGCAATGTAAATCGCGAAACTGTAATTCATATCACATAAAGACGTGAATTAATGTTTCTTATTAAGGGGTTAGGCTACTCTAGAATTGTCAAAAAATCGATTTTGTATTTTCATCAAGCAGAAGCAGGACGATAATTTGGAAGGCCAATTGTATAGTGCAGGCATCGCAGATTGAAGGTAGGTATTGCAAAATTATTCATGATTTTCTGCTACTCAAAACGTCTGATTCTCTACACTTCTCAAAACTGCATTTTTTAAGGTGGCTGGAAACATAACTCAGACAATTTTCAACCGATTCACTTGAAATGTTGAATATATCTTGCAAAATACATCGTCTATGGAAGTACGTAGGATTTTTTTTTATATTGCATAGTTCATTTGTTATTAACAATTATCTAACGATTTTTTAGGCAAATTTTTCATTTTCCACTTTAGAAGTGCGCTATTTGGCCAAAATTCAATATATCGAAAAAATCCTACTTACTTCTATAGCAGTTATTATATATAATCGAAAAAAAATGCATTGGCTCATTATAATTCAAAAATTACAGGAGCTGTTTGTCCGACCGTGGATCCTGGAAAAACGGAGACGTCATCGCAAAAACGCTGCACAGCCGCCATATTGAAATTAATCGCTTCCAAAAATTATTGTATACAGTCACTGATATATATGATCAGCACCCTCTTTTGAAATCTCGATTTATTTTGTAGTTTTTCTCAAGAAAAAAAACCCAAAAAGCCTATTTTTTCAGCCTCTTGAATGACCTAAGGCCCTAAGGAATGATTAGATCATAATAATTGATTCACCAATTTATCATCAATAAATTATACAGACAACAAATTTTTTATGTTACGGCACGACCATTTCTTATTTTGCACCTAGACCAACCTGAACGTAGCCCGAGCGCGTCTTCGATTATTCGATCGCAGCTGTTCTTGTTTTAGACTGCAGATGACACCTACAAAGAGCGTATATTTGAAGACGCGAGCAATATAGCCGGCTTTCTTAATTTAGTCTAACTAAGTTAATCCAACGGCGATAGATTTACAACGGTGTTTTTTTTCATGGAAAAGGCGATTAACCACGCGCTCGTTCAGTTTTATATCTATTTCTAGTAAAGTGAACATAGGAACAAAAAGTGTACAGTGTTTCAGGGATTTCGAGGATTAAAATGAAATTGAAAAAAATTGCGGATGTCGAATGTTCCATTGAGAGTCCTATAGTTAACGGCAGCGATTAATCTGCGTGCACAGGATTTATTTCGTACCGAGGCAGTAACGCTATGAATTTTGAACCACCGATTTTATCAGCCGTGTCGAGTCGTAAAAACGAAAGCCCGGAAAGATAGAGAAATCGGTGAAATTTGTTCGAAAATAAATGGCCAATTATAAATTCACAGCTAATGATTAAATTACAGAGACCAAGTTGCTATACTTTAACACATCTCACAGGTTACGTTCATGTGTCAAATTTGCATTCCAGTCAATTAACAGGTGTAAAAATTGGACCGGTCTGAGTATTTTACAAATTGTAGAGCATAAAATCACATGATTTCATGCCCTAATGAAATTAACCTTAATCATGTTACTATTTCTCAGATAGTAAAATGTGAATATTTACAAATGTTTATAGTGAGACTCCCTTTTTATGTGCTACTGTTCATGTACTAGCTCATTGAGCTGGATATGGGCCTTTCTTACGCAAAGTCGTCTGGTGGTTACTGAAATCCTAACCCCATCCTTGGTCTGACTGTGATCGTCTTTGTACAGAGTAGGAGGCGTTTTTTCCCCGTAATGCTAGTTCTAAAGAAGATTGGGTATCTCTGAAATCGCGGCCATTCTCGCACTCATGGCGGCTCAATCTCAAGGGACTCAGAATCGAATGAATATTGATGGCGACCTATTGAACAGTCTCTTTCTCTACCTTCGCGATAGCCGACAAGGACGAACGATAGGACAGCGCTGTAGATTTTCTTTCAACAAATGTACTTGTCGTTCAGTTCCCGTGAATCTTAATAATGATATTGTTGGTATATAATACGCAGTCAAGTGGCTGTCCGGTCGAGGAACGTTTTTCGAAAATTAATGTACGTCTGTTCCGCATCCGCGTATGCCCAGGTAGCAAACTTTCGGCTTGTTAAGAACATTGTATCGCCTTTATACGGCTAATAAATTAGCATGAAGATTGCACCGCCGAATAAGCAATTTCCTTCGGATCCCGTGCTTCTTCTTCGCCTTAGCTCGGCCACTCTTCCCCAGTTTTCCGACGCCCTGTGTTCTCTGTACAGTGTATATGAAGTCTATAGTACCGGTAACATTTAGATGCGGAGGGGAGGACGTTGATGGAGGATCAAAAGGGGGAATGTTCGTAGCAGCAAATACTTCACCAAACTTCTTTGGGCGGCATTGTTGAGAAGCCCGTTTCGAAGTACAAGCATACTCAATAAGGAGCATCAAGGAGGGTTAATTCGTTTTGTTGAAGTTTGCATTATTGGAATACGATAGACATTTTTTTTAATCCCGCCACTTCTTTGGCACATTACAGCTAGGGAATTCACGGGAACGTATTTTTAGGATTCTTATTGGAGATCTACAACCAAAATCTGCAAATGAAGATTTTGTTTCGTAATCAGTGATGTGATCAAACGATGAGCCTCAAATGATCAGTCCCACAAGATCTGATCAAGTGATCAGCCTCAAACGATCAAATCAAATGATCAGATCAAATGATTAAAGTAATGATCAGATCAAATGACCGTTGGTATATACTGTCAAAGGATAGTGAAAATAAAGAAAGAAATAAATAATATAAAGAATTCTTGCAATGGAACGATACTAGCTTCAGGGCTATATAAATGCACTATCCCCTGAAAATTGATAAGCCTGTGCCGGCATCACCCCGCACATAAAAGAACGATAAAATTATAACTGATCCCGTGTAATCTATACTCTAGGGCGCGCAACATTCCACAAGACGTTGGGTCATGCCAGGAAACTATAACAGCATGATGTCCAAGCGCTATCTAGAGAAATGATCAACGTGAAGCCATAAATATCAATCACAACACGATGCGGAAATTCTTTTTCTTCCTTTTTTGACTTACTGTATGACAAAAGGGGATTGAAGCACCTCGTTGTTGCAGCCGGAGAGCAGGCTAGTAATCGAGAGGATGATGAATGTTCGTCGTAAACATTTTATGTTTGATCGCGTGTGCACCCCGCGCTTTTGCTTTTCCTCGTTCGACTGTACACGTGGATAGACGTGTAGCTATAGTCGAGCATTATTTCCTCAAATCGCCTTCTGATCCCGGGATATAGCTTTTTGATACAGGATTTTGCTTCTATGTATTTCCCAAATGCGAAATAACGAAGAAATCTTGAACCGAACGAAAGATGAGAAAGCGCTTTGAAATTTGAAAATATTGTTTTATTTTTTTTTCGATTTTCTTGATTAGACGCTATACAAGAACGGTATCCCCTGGCTATCGGAAAAATTCGACGTTCAAACATTTACTCTGATTCGTGCGATTGCCGGTCATCAGGAGTATTACGCGATTGATCCTCGTATTTTGTAAAATTTCATCCACGTAACAAGACGAGTCCAGCCGAATAAGCATTGACCGTGAATAAATGATTCTGACCGATGATTTTTCTCGTCTTGTTCGCCCTTCAAAAGTAATTTGTATGTATCTGGAGAGCCGTACAGTACACGTTGCTATAGCAGCTACACGAACTTGAATGCAAATGGATATGCAGATGTGAATGTAAATCTACAAATCACAGGCAATCCGCAAACGCGGGAATATAATTTTCTCGCTGTTATTCTCATAGGAACGTGAGGAGTGGTACAGCGGTAGAGATCGTATATAGATATAATCATATATTAGGGGACCTGGAGTTCCCTTGCAGACGCTTGTGTGCAAACGACATACGTTGAAAATATGCTGTACGTGGTGAATGTCCAGACGAAAGAGAAATATCACGATTTGTTAATTTGCGAAGAACACATTTCTCATAATCGCGTGCCGAGGGCAACCATTTGTACCACGTTTCGAAACAAGAGAATTCTATCTTTCTTCTGATGAACAGGAGTAAGGATCAAGATAAAATCAAATGATGGCAATGTCTTATTTTGATTTGGCAACTTTATCGAAGTTCGCGGAACGAAGATGCATTTATCTTCGTTCCGCGTGGGTTCCATTGGCAGCTACGAACATTAGTCTATTTAAATCAATGTGCCAAAATAAACATACTGCAAGAATTAAAAAAGTATTTTTAATACTTTATTATTATAGAACGTACAAAAAAAAATTACAAAGCATACATTTTTGTACAATATTTTTAAATAATTCCCCAGTAATTTTAAATAATTTCTCAATAATTAAAAATAATTCCCCAATCATTTTAAATAATTCCACAATAATTAAAAATAATTCCCTAATAATAATAATAATGTTTGAAAGTATTAATATTTTGAAAGTATAAATGTCTTAAAGGTAATAATTGCGTTCATTGTATCCGATCAATATCCACTCTTACTGTGAAGGAACGTAGATGAAATTAAATAAGTACTTCCACCTAGAACTTTTATCGATCCAATCTCCCATTTTTTTTCCCCACACAACGGACCTCATTATTTTCAGATCTGACGTGTTCGCGTACCTGTGCTACCTTAGAATATTGGTAATTTTGATAAGTGATTTATTTTCGTTCACTTCATGCTCATTCGAGTGTTTTTTTTCTCGTTTACCCTCCAAAAGCAATATGATTTCCCACATGCAATGCGCATTGCGGTTAAATAACGACAATAAAGCAAACAGTGCTCTCGCTTCTGGTGAACTCCTAAGGGAGGAAAACCCGCAAAAGCTCCGATACAATGGATGACTTCGGCACTCTACGAGTGTCTCTTGTGTATACGTCTCCGCGTGCATTCGAATACATTATTATTATATTCATTTCGACAGACATTCCTGGCATACACACACACGAGTACACGGGCACACACATAAAGATCGATACCGCCAAGCATCTTACGACCTCTTGCTCGAGTCACGAACTTCACTCCTATTTCTCGTGAAAATGCATCCTCGCTTCGCGGTTTTGCATATCTCTACTTTCCACTCTGGCGACGCTCTTTTGGCGTTGAATTTCTACCTCCCGAATGATTCTTCTCTTTCTGTCTCATACGTTAGCTCTCTCTCTCTGTCTTTCGCCCTCTCTCTCTATCTCTCTCTCTCTCTCTCTCTCTCTCTCTCTCTCTCTCTCTCTCTCTCTCTCTCTCTCTCTCTCTGACTGTTTTTCCTCGTATTTCAATGCAAACCTTTCACATTCAACACTTTTTTTCACGGAGTCTCGCTCGATTTCTTATTTTTCCATCTCTTTATTCTTCCTTTGGAATATTTCGCTCGTGATATTCACTCCCGTGTCATTCGGCGGCTTCTCCTAGTGGAAAACAAATCGGTTCTACCATCGCCTTGTTGTTAGCACGACAGGGGAGAAAGATCAAAGATTTCTGTAGGTATTATTTTGCCACGTATTAGAATGCGAAGCGCATCAAGAGGGAGACACAAAAGAAGGATTGATGTACAATAAGTATTAGATGCATCCAATTGCAGTCTAACAAGCAATCGATCATCAATATTTCACGAATGAGCTGAATTAAACTCAACTGCCCGGATTGTTTCATCAACGGGGTCGTTATTCAATCATTCTCACGAATTGACAAGGAACATCACTTTGGTGTCCTCCTCCGATTTTGTTGGAACTATTTTACGTGGAAGAGTATCAAAAAATAAGAGTCACGTATTTTTTTTTGTATGGGCGGAAAAACGGTTTTAAGAGGTGCAAGGCACCCTCTAAAATAAGGGTGTTTTTCGTCGATAACGTTATCGTTCTCATCTCCAATGTACGGTACACAAAAAAATAAACATTGTTGCAATTTGAATTTTTTTTCACATCTCGTACCGTTAAAACGTTATCGACGAAAAACATCCCCATTTTTGAGGGTGCGTTTCACCCCGTAAAACCGTTTTTCCGCCGATAAAAAAAATACGTGTCTGTTAGTTTTTGATACTCTTCCACACAAAAAAGTTTCAACAAAATCGGAGGAGGGCCCCAAAGTGACTTGTGAAGTTGTCAGTTACTCAAAGTTATTCATTCACAGAAAACTAATCGCTCCAGTCACGAATCTGATCATTGTTATGCTCGGTGTAACTTGGCTTGCAAAAGGTATAAATAGAAAAACTGTGGGTCGTGGAATTAGGATAATATTCGCATATATACTGCGGAAGGAGCAGACCTGGCTTTCTCGGCTAGTCTAAAGCCTATCCAGGTCAAGTGGTCGTAGATGTGAGCGAGAGAGAGGCAGAGAGGGAGAGAGATTGGTTGCAAGGTATCTGAGCTTTCCAGAGCCAGCTTTCCTGAAGTCCTAGCAAGGGCTAGACACTCGTTCCAGTGTGGGGGTTGGTGGAAGGGGGAATGGTAAGGCTATGTGTGCATGTCACAGGGATGCCCCTTGCTCTCTTCCTCTCTTACCTTCCCATATATACGCATAGTATACGTTCGCGTATATCCAAGCACACTTCGTCTCCTCACAGTGTACTCAATGCAAATCTTCAGAGAAACCAGCCAGGTTTCAACATTAATTTACTCAGTTGCTAATGGAAGCCACCAGGAGATCAGAAGCGCAAATGCAGAAATTTGCGTCCCCAACCATCAATATGCACATCAAATATCATACCTACGTTCTCTATATACACACTCTTCAAGACCTGCGTTAAAATAATGTTTGCAGTATGAACAATGTTCGTCACCATCGAGCGTTTCACGTATTAGTCACATGCAAAGGTACTGATAACAGGCATGTTTACTAAGTGTCAGAATATCATCATGCTCCTTTTTGTGCGGGCATTGAGACCGCGGAACAAAACCATTCATTGTCTGGCTCGCAATCTCATACCGGAACTCCGCATTTCGCACTACTTTGTCAATTGTCCATTAAGGCCGGAGCCTGAATCAGAAGGTTCGAAAAATCGTTATTTTTATTGCTTAAATCGATAGATGAACCATTCAAGACTATATTTACAAAGTTAAGAGGCCGATTGTAAATATTTTCGAAATTACAAGGCCAGTAGCAGATAAGCGATTAACATTTGATATTGATATTTCCTCCTATTAAAAACTTTGGAGCGCGTTTTCTCCAGATTTTATTTTTACGATTTTTGCAAATTGGCGGGCGCGATAGCAAAAAAACTAAACGACCTATTGAATCAAACCAAAGTTTGTTTTCTTCAGTGTGAAAATCGCTTCTAAGTGGATTAAAAAAGTCGTTGAAAAAGTATTTTTTAATAATTTTTATAGCACGTTAAGGTGTTTTTTAACACATTTTTTTTTTCAAACCTAAGAAAAGTAATAATGTCACGATTTGTTCAGCTTTTCCTTTATTCGCCGAGAAGAAAAATATATGACAACTGAAAATTTTATTGGTTTTTTGTTTCCGTCGAGAATTACGAGCTGCATCTTTTCCGCCGATTGGGGACTACAGTGGCAAGACGCACATGGAATAGGCTGATAAATCTGCAGTCATTTGTTTTACGTTAAAAAAATTATCATACATTTCAAGTATAGTACATGAAAAGATACCTCAATGTTTACTGGGCTCACTTGTTTTTTCTCTTCTAAAAAATTCCCGAAAAAACGCTTTTTTGGACCGTTTAATTCAGGCTCCCGCCTTAATGCAATCCGAAATAATTCAATTCCAGACCCATTTTTCTCACCGAGTCTCCCTTCAACTCATGGAGCTTCTTTCCTGCAGTCGCGAACGGATCTCATACCATAATACGATCATCACATGAGTACAATGACAAAACCGGGATTGGAAACATTCCGGTGTCTTCTATTTTCTAAATTTACGTCTTGCGTCGTAGAAACGTAGAAAGGGACAAGTCGGTGGGATGCCGTCAATATAGCTCGTAAAGTTGCCGGGCCTTGTCGTCTTTTTTTCGACATAATAAAGATTGGGGGCCGGGTTCAAGTTCGAAACTTTAAATGATCAGAATGCTCAAAACTCCAAAAGAATACTACCCCGAAAGACCAAAACTCCGAAAGAATTTTACTCGAAAGACCAAAACTGCGAAAATATGAACACCGTCAAAATAATTTGGCTATGGAAGTTTTGAAAGGTTCAACATTTTCATTAAATCGACGAATTATTTAAAGAATTTTTTATTCATTAACAAGTGGTTTTACGTCAATGTTGATATTTGTCTAGACAATGTTATACATTCTACGTGATTTACAGTCAACTGACTTTCGCTGGCATAATCTTGACGAACCTTGTAATTTCAGAACATTACAATTAGGAATTTTAAACCGTCGGAGCATTCGAAGTTCGGAATTTCTACCCGGCCCCGAAGATTGCGGTGCAAAGTGCGACTTGGTAATGGTACACAATGGTAGGCGCTTCGCAGAATGCTGTGATCGTGTTGCAGTTGTCAATCTTCATTCATGTAGACTTCATTCCTGTTGCCCTCTCAGTCCAGGTACACGTGTTGGCGCGTAATTTACAAGGATAGTTCAATTTGTTTGTACATGCACTTGTACACGAATAGGAATGCGACTATTGTACTGCAACAATTCAGACCCGCTTACCTGCCCTCGTACGCTCAACTCACACCAGTGGTGGAGTTGCTCCTAGGTGGAAATTAATTAAACCAGATCGATATAAGGATGTTGGATAGGTATTATCGTATATCGTTGGGGAGCACAGTGCCTTAATCCGATCGAGCTATCGCGATCGGGAGTGACCAATTGTCCCGGTAGCTGGGACACTAAGAGCAGGACAATCCCCGGCTTATCCCGGTTTCTCCGATACACGTGTGCGGACATCCGTTAATCAGGAGAACGGTAATTAGAAGCGTCAGCGCTAAACTCGAACGAGAAACGCACAAAAATGCAGCGTTCCGTTTCGAACGGCACCAACGCGTGAGAATCTCTCACTTAAGGAAACGTTGCGACGTCGATCTCTCCGATTTCGATGAAATTTGACATGCTTGTAGAATGGGCAGAAATAGGCGACACCTATTTTTTTATATTCGCGGAACCCGATTTTTAACGGGTGAAACGCACCCTTGAAAATAGGGGTGTTTTTCGTTTTTCGTCGACAACGTTGTCGTTCTCATCTCCAATGTCTAGTACACCAAAAATAAATGAACTTTGTTGCGATTTGAATTTTTTTCATATCTCGTACCGTTAAAACATTATCGACGAAAGACGAAAAACACCTCAATTTTCGAGGGTGCGTTTCGACCCTTAAAAATCGGGTTCCCCAGATATAAAAAAATAGGTGTCGCCTATTTTTATTCATTCTACAAGCATGCCAAATTTCGTTAAAATCGGAGAGATCGCTCGAGTCAAAATTTTCAGCCTATTTTAAAGGCCTTTGAACGTATGTCAGCCGCACTTGAGTCTGTTTACTGCTAGAAGTCCTACTATAGGCGCCTAACATGCTATTTCTTTGCTGGTTACCTCCTGCTTAGGCCCTTATACTCCCACCTAACCTAGCTGAAGTCGTTGCAGCTCCTCTTTTGATTGCGTTTGGACCTATCGCGCATTTGGCTGTTTCGACGGAACGAGGGTGGGGATGGTCGCATTCGAAAGAGGGGGTCTGACAGTTTTCAGTAACCATCATGCGTTGGACTAGGTATGACCGCGCGTTCGACGTAGAGGCGTACTTTTCCAATGGCTTTTCCATTATCTCCTCCCAGCAGACCTTTCGCATTCGCTTCAAACTTGCCCCTGCAGCTCCAGCAACTCTCCAAAGTGGAAGAAATAGATCTTGGGCAAACAGTTACAATATTGTTTATAGGAATTGCCCTCGCATATACACGGATCCCTATAGCATGCACGCATGCATACGTATAGGTACTAGTATACGTCTGTTGGTATATGCTTAGGCGTGCATGTATGCGGGTATATACGTGTGTCTACGCATGCGCGTATTCAGGCATATGTATCTCTATATGCGTAATAGAGTGTATGCGTGTGCGTGTATACGTGTGCCAATCGACGTCCTCCTTAGCGCCTGCAAGTGGAAAAAAGGGAAATTTATTTCCGTTCTAGGCCCTAAGTAGGAGCTCATTTTACATTGAATACGAAGCTACTTTACTGCCTTTATCTCCTACCACTGTGTGAATCTGGAGGGGCAAAATAGGCTGAAAATTTCGACTCGGGCGACCTCGTAGTCAGATCGAAAGAACTGTTCCAGCTGGACGGCAAAACAATTCCTTCTTTTTCATCCCTTTGAGCTCGGCCACTCTCCGCAAGTTTTCTGACGCCTTTCGTTCTCCGTACAATGTACATGAAGTCTGTCGTGCCGGTAACATTTAGATGCGGGAAAAATATCGTTTATGGAGGATCAAAAGGGGAAATGTTCGACCTAGCAAATACTTATCCAAACTTCTGTGGGAGACATTCTTGAGAATCCAGTTTCGAGGTACAAGCATACTCAATAAGGGAGGTATAGGAGGGTCAATTCGTTATGTGGAAGTTTGCATCGCTGGAATACAATAAGAATTAACTTTTCTAAATCCTTCACTTTTTTGGCACATCAGGGCTAGGAAATTCACGCGAACGTCATTTTAGGATTCTCATTGGAGATCTATAACCTAAATCTGTGAATGAAGATTTTGTTTCGTAATCAGTGGTATGATCAAACGTTCACTCTCGAATTATCAAAATCAAATGGTCAGATTTTGAGGTTTTCTATTCGCAATATTAAAAAAAAATTATGAATATGCCTTCCGTAAAAAACAGACGACGAATCCTTTGAAAAAATTGAATGTCTATTTACAACTTTTATGAATAATTTTCCCTTTTCTATAACTCACTCGACTCCCACGCAGTACTTGTCCGCCACATTGAAATTCTTTTTGTAAATATATTTTTCTGTCATCGAGACGAAGAGGGTGCTTGAAAATTGGCGCTAATTACTTCATCTCGTTAATGAACCAACCAGTCATGAAAATAAGCTCCGTCAAAAAGTGAAGGGTACACGTGGTCGAAAAAGTTTTAAGCATTCGAGCAACATGTCATCCGCGGGACTCACCTCCCACCGGTTTTTCATTCTGCTCCAGAGCCCCGGCAAAGTTCGGACGAGCTTGCACTTGGTTTATAGCGGATAGCGGCAATTAATTTCACGCTGATTCGCCGTCGGGTCCGAGAAAGCACGGGCACAGCGATGGGCATGGGAAGAACGAAGAGAGAAAGTCGAGATCGGCGTAGAGCCTCGGTCTTGTGGGTAAAAGAGGGTTGAGGTTGGCGGCGGATTCTCGATAAGAGCAAGTTGTAACGAAGTGAGAGAAGCGCTGCGACGCTTCTGCTGTTGGAACACTTGAGCGACTCCATTTGTTTCTTCCCTAACATCGTTCTCCTCGCCGACTCTGGATCTCCTCCTCGGTCGTGGTACCTCTTGGGCGTTTTAGTTTAATTCCCTTATATTTCCAGGGAATTCGAGCAAACGAGATGACTAGGGAGTCTTCTCGAATGTCGATTGTTAGAAGCCTTAGAAACAGGTACGGACATAAATGAAGTCCCGTAACATTTCTACATTGAAAAACGAACAACAAAAAAAACAAATATTGCAGCCCCGATGGATTGCAGCAACAATACAGAATTTATTGTATGCAGATTTAAAGGTATTTTTCCACCATTGGTTCAGATCGCGTGTGGGGCATGCCATCCCCTGACAAGTTTTGCGACTGCATTTCGATGTCTCGGTACAAAAAAACACAATAAGTATTTGAGGGACAGACTAGACTAATATGCTAATGTAATCACTTAATGTAATCAATCAATGTAAAACACTTAATGTAATCACCGAATGTTCAAAAATGCATATTTTTACAAATGGATGTAGAAAAATAGTTCAAAAACGCAGGTTTAATATGACGATTATTTTAAAGCTAACAGTTGGCAACAGTCTATCGGCTCCGTGCATAAGCATAGGGCGCTCCCCTCGTACTTCACCCCCGTCGGCTAAACCCCATAACAACCTTAAATACTTATGGTACATTAGACACGTCGTTTGGCGTGTTCTGCGTTTCCTTAAAAGCTTATCAATGGGAAGCGAAACGTCCCAATAGATTCATTCCCCAAGATGAGTTCGTACTGTCTGAGGCTGCAGAAAAAGTATTTCGAAAAATGTGTCGGCTCTGCGTCGGATTCGCAAAAATGAGCAACAATCTTTTTTTGTCACGGGAATATGTTTTCAATAATTTATTTCCCACCTGCTATTGCGATAGATGAAGATTGAAGGTAGAGAGAAAAGAAACAACTTGAGACTGATCACGGTCCATAAAATCCCCGCTGGAATGTCGACTTTACGATGAGAATCGTTGAGAAGCTTGGGATTGAAAGCACGATTATCGCCAGTTATCGGATGTATATAATACCGATTCTGCAAGATTCAATCTGTATATACATCGTAACGATTAGGAGAGGACATTCGAATAAGATCTGGCTCGAGCGATAAAGGGTGTTTGCCTCCCTGGACTAGCACCCTCAGTGTCCTCGGGGTATACGAGGAATGCGCTAGCTCCGCTCTTGCCCCTCACGAATCTCAACCTTGGTTAGAGAAGCTTGCCGTACGATGGCCCGTTAGGTGAAGTTTACACGCGTTAGGCGAAGCTTTCGATAGATCCTTGGTACGTTCCCCCATACATAGCAAGCGATTCGGCTGACTGCGTTGGTATTCCCCGATCGCCGTACCTGCAATGAACATCTCTTGGCGGTCTGGTGGCAAAAGCCGAAGGCCCTTGGCAATTGCTTCCTCATAATATTATGATATCACATTCGAACGCGGTACCAAATGACCATTAGAGCACTGGACCTTCGTAGTTTGAATGCATATCGCTAACCCTTTGCGATCCATTGGTCAACCATCTAAAATAACATCAACATCTAACCATAACAGCTTTGAGATCCATTGGTCAACCGTCCAGCGACGGAGTGGAATCCTGCTTCGTCAAAAATGAATTCCCATCAGCATAAAATTTCAAACTGTATGGCGAGATATTGACATCGTTATTCATGAACGTTCCATTAATACATCGAAATGCAACGAGTTGCATTTAAAATCGCTAACCAATACCGGCGATTTCAACCACAATCACGTAATGTCCGGGGGCCTTAGCATCCAATGCCTAATATTCGAGTAATCAACGTGACACAGTGAATTGGCCACTTGTTAAAATAGCTAACGGAAGCACCACAATCAAAGGGAGACAACGTACATACGAAGTCTAGAAAATCAGTCGGAAACGACCGCCCGCGTTTGCGTCTCACAATCAAATAGGCCAGATATGACATGGTAGAATGCAATGGATTCGGAGGAATACTTAAAAGGCAAATTGGGAAGCAGAGGAGCCGCGAACAAACCCAAGGATACAAACGGGAAACGGATCTGTGTCGGTATGTGTATAATTCACCTCAGGGTAGTATCTGTTGATACACAAGAGTAGTTGCGCGATAAGGATGGGACACGGAGCATACTTACACACCATATTACTTACCCGCAGTGAGTTCTCCTACAAGAGCATAACTCCTCCTGCTGGTATGAAATTGAAATCGTTCAGGCTTCGCTCGCTCAGATACCTTGGGGGCCTTTGTTGAACTATACAGAAAGAGGAAGGGGAGAGGTAGGAAGGAAGAGAGAGAGAGAGAGAGACAGAGAGAGATTGTTTTACCAAACAAGTCTGTATGATTGTAGACAAACCGAGTTCTGACTGGGCTCACCCCATAGCCTGTTTCTCTCTCCTCTGCTAATTTGCTTTCTGTTATCCGCATGTCCGTTCTCTCTCTCTCTCTCTCTCTCTCTCTCAGACTTTCTTCGTCCATCCAAATGACTAATTAATGTGTGTCTGATATATTTACGTGTAGCTTGGAGCAGCGGGTGAATTGTTGGTCCAGCGAGAGATCCAAAAGCGAATCCCCGAGAAGATCGGGATTGTGGCACGTGTTTCTCGGAAACCAATTATAAGTACCCTAGAAGTTGTTATACAACAGTCCTGGGTGATTGCGGTCAAAGTTAGAATGGGGTTTTCGGACTCTGCTGATGGGTACAGCACGATGGTATGGTCGGGTAAATTAGATCTGTGCCCAATTGCTTAAAATAAGAATTCGGAAGAGAATACACAGCTCTAGATTTCTTTTCTTAAGTCTACTTTGCCTTCGTTATCCGATGTCCAATCCTTTGATCGTGCGACACCGAAAGATCAGGAAGTCAAAAATACCAGAAAAAAGCGAATCCGGAGATTGAACCTTAGGACAACCGAATCGTCTGATAATTCCAACGCGATCTCTCCTCACGAGCGTTTACCTAACAGGGACTGAAGTCTTTATGAGAAACTGCTACCAGCAGTTCTCCATGCAGTGCCATAAACCACGTTGGTTTAATCGAGTTCCCTGGGTACGTTGACAGCTTCAACTGCTCCGTACTCGTCCATTGTCTTGTAAACAAGGTCGTGAATTTTTAGGAACAGTGTCCATCGCAATGCGTGGATGGTTGGTTGTACGCGTAGGGGAAAATAAGAGATCGGCAATGGGATACGATGTCGCGAATGTCCTCGTGATAAAAGGGCTTGCGGGCGCTTCGGGTTGGGGGACATTTAAAGGAAGAAGCGAGACAGAAATGCTAGGAACCAAGTGAATGTATGAGAGAATAGGCGACCGCCCCGGGACCGAGGGGAAGCACCTTTTTCGAATCCCGGGGCAGTAATTTTCGGGCGAACACCGAAGCACTAAGTCAAGGGGGTAGAGCGTCGATTTACGGTACTCCCGGGATCTCGCGTATCTTCGCGATACGTCATTCGGATGGCACGGCCAACATTCGCCGCCGCTTGTATCCTATCGGTTGAATCGGAAGCTACCTCGGTTTTGTTCATCTTCCGCGGTTCTTTGTCTCGCTTTTTCGAGATTGCTCCGCCATGATCCCCCTAGCAAAGCCGAACAATTCACAAATTCCTCAAATCGCAATGGCTTTATCTGCTTGACGTATGTGCTTGAAAAACTGCCGAAAGGCATACGTCTCTGTATGGGAATAATGTGATCGACCCTTGCGTATTTTTAAGCCCCAAAATCCATATGGGAATTTAAAAGTCGACAATTGTTTCGCGATCTAGGCGCAACATTTTCTTAAGGCGTTAGGCCACAGTAACGGGTATAAAATCATGTGCGGATACAACCATTTTTTTCGTATGAAAAAGTGATTCACTCATAAAATTAATTACACATCTATTTAGTATGAATATCAAGCTGTTAGAAAAAATATATTTTTTTTTCGGTGCACAAAATGGTCGACCACAAATATTTTCTTTTGTTATCTTTTTTTAGGCGATTCGCGGCGTGACATTTAGCACCCACAATTTTTTACCTAGAACAAAAAACAAAAATTCTCGTCAATCTACATTAGAATACCCAAAGAAGTACGTACGGAATTTTAAAAATATTGTTTTATTCAAAAGTTGTAGATATTTTAATTGAGTTGTAGAGTTGTATTTGAATGAATTTTCAGTGCAAAATTTCGTATAAAACTGCTCATAAAATGAAAAGATCTTGATTAATCAGAAATTCCGTACGTACTTCTTTGCGAAATTCAATTAGGAACATAACTTTCAAATTTGAAGTAACTCGAGTGAAAATTGTTGAAGTTATTTGTCACGCTAATTGGAAAAAAGCTGTTTCGAGAAAAACGCCCTTAAAATTTTAGGTACCCTATGGCCGTGCAAGAGGTGAGCTTAGGTTACATGCTCAAAGTCGGCGAAAAAAAATGTTCTTGCTAAACATCGAATAGTAACTTATTCTTATGATAATAAAGCATCGTTTTAGCGAAAAAAATGGAGTTTTTGAAAATTCCACTGTGGACTTACCCCTTAAGGCGGGATATACATTTACAACGATCAAAAAATCGATTTTTTTTTCTTTTAACGATATAACTATATGTGTAGAATATTTTCCCAAAGCTTCACAGCGAAATTCGAAAAACTTCAAACGTTACAGCCCGTCAACGCTGTCGCTCGGATTTGGAGCGGGCGCGAACTTCAAACGCGTTTTTCTCAAAACTGCATTATCGAAATTGGCGTGCAGGATTACTCAAAAACTATTAAGCCCATTGAGTTGAAACTTGGTAGAAATATTGACAATATTGGTACCTTCTACTTGACAAAAATTGTTGTTGAAAAATTGGAAAAAAAACTACTTTTTTAATCCACATTTTACGGAAATGTTGCGTGGAATGTTGATTTTCGTTGTTGTAAATGCGTGCCATTTTCTTTATTTTAATTACCGTCACATAGAAACTATACATGATCTAACTGAAATAATGTTTGAACTTTTTTGCAAATCAAAGTCTACGGGAAGCTAGACTGCACGCCGATTCGCCACAGCTCCGCTATTTTGATGATGAATTAATTTAAAAAAAAATGTTTCGTTTACTTAAATATACTATTAAAGTATACCTAAAGTTTGATAATTGTAGAATATTTTTTTCTTAGTTTAAAGAATCCCTTAATATTGCTAATTTTTTTCCTGTCTAAATGTATATTCCGCCTTAGCGAGATTCGGGAATTCGCATTGACATTGTCCACGTGTGGTGTACGAATGTAGGCTCTATCGTAGGATGAGAACTTCTCCAAGTTTATCTTTATGAAGGCCGCCGATTAAATTTATATACATACCTCATCGCTTCCGGGGCTGCCATCATTTGTCTACCACAATTTCGGCGCACCGGTTTATTCAATTCCATAGTCCATGTAGCCATCGTATTCTAACAGCTTCAGATCAATATTGCCGTGAGAATAGTTACACTCTGCGTTAGCCTGCGCCAGCAAATGACGACAAGAGCAATTCATTCTGTGGTAATAGTTTCATGAATAGCGACAGCGGTCGAAACGTCCACTCGCTGGACAGGAACTAAAATACGTAATTTGGTGGTGTCCACGCGGATACAGGCACGTAGAGAACAGTCAGGTTCGTGACTTTTCTAGCTTGGTCACAGTCATCTCCGTCCGGTAAATTTGTCAGTGCTCGATGTACGTGCTACATCTCTTTTGCATCCTTCGTGCACTTGATACGTTTAAAGTTTGTTCCATCTACTTCGCTCGTGCTGTAATTCTCCGCAATATTGACAGTCTGTTTCTCTGCGTGTATTAGCCTTTTCCGTTGTAGTTTTAGGACCCAGGGACAATTAGGCTAATTAGAGAATTAAGTACACTCGCCTCTAGGATCGTTCAACTTTTCACTATCACATAGCTTCAGGCCACGGGCCTTGTGCCGGATTTAAATGGATTACAACACGAATACGCTGGAAAATCCAGGATCTCGAATACACCGTGTGCAACCATATTAAAACTTAAGTTTGTTCCAAAACTCGTAAATGAAATGAGTTTCAGCTGGATAGCGACGAACCTTCGAAGTTTTACTACCGTTCGAGGCAAGAATAATGAATGGGGGTGAAACTTCCAACTTCATCTTTTCTGTCCGTTGTTAATGACATGGTAGATTCAGTAGTGAAGTGATGCTCGTTCAGCAGATAACGAATGACGTTTAGGGTGCTTGAAACACGAGTAGAAAAAATCGACGAATGTAAGACCAATTGACATTAAGATCAATTGGATTGGAGTGGAATGCTCTGAGCATCTGGAGGCTGAATCCAATTTGATCTATGGGCGATGGGCGACAAGGGCTGTTTGGGGACTTGCTAAAAACGCCGTAAAACTCAACGCGTAAAGCACAAATTCTATGGGACGAAGTGAGCAATCCGTGTATAAAGAACCCTGCGGTATGCTCCACAAGCATCAGGCGTTTAATTAAGCACAGCGCAGCTGTTTTGTCACCAGAACGAAGGGAGAACGAGATAGTTGCCGTGCGCATTCGAAGGCTGTTGATTTAAAGTGGAACATCTGCCGCACGTGTTCCATAAGCGTGCAGAGGCTGTATACGAGAAGCGTCCTCGCACCATTGGCTCACTTTGATTTAAAGTGCGCCACCTCCGCCTGAATCCGGAGCTGCCACGCAGATGACCGACCGAGCCGGTGCCGCATCGAATCCCTTGCATCCAACCTGCAAACTTTTCCACAATGGAATCGACATGTTCGCGCGTGCACCGGCCTGGTCCTATTGATTTATAACCTCTTGTCCACCGCTTTGCTCTCAAACATTGCGATCATTATGGACAGTTCTTTCGCGACAGGAAAAAGAAAATAAAGGGTAGAGCTTCGCACTTCTTCCTTGCTGAGGCATTCGTGTTGCCATAAGTCACAAAAGTTCCTAAAGTTACAAAAGTTCCCAAAGTCACAAAAGTTGCCACAAGTCACAAAAGGAAGTACAAGACAGCTCTGATAACAGTGATTTTTTAAACGATGAATTTAGTTCAAGGATGAATAAATCTCGATGCGATGTAACAACTCGCCATGGGTTTATCGTAGACGCAGTTTCATTTGAGGGCTTACATACACCTGGGTAGGCCAAAAAGATTGATTTTTCAAAAAGGTGCTCATTCGAAAGTACAATCCTTTGAGCGTCTACCCTGAAAATTTCATAAGGAAATTCGCAGTAATGACGAATTCATAGCGTTTTGTAACTGACTGGGTGAGCAACCACTAACGGCCCGAGCAAACTTTAAACGCGTTTTACTCGAAACAGTGTTTTCAAAATCGGTACTATAAATATCTCTGCAACTACTGAACCGGTCGGGATCAAGTTTTGCACAGTTATGCTTCACACAATAATCGAGTACTTATCGAGCCGTTTTTTAGATAGCTGGCATACTTTTTTTCATCATAAGTACTGAACAATTTTGATGCAAAAAATCGCTTGTTTTATTCCAGTAACTGCAATGACCCGAAAAAAAAAATACATTTTTAAATTCCGACTCGATAAGTACTAGTTTTATCTATCTACTTTGAGAAATAATTTTTATTTTTTAGATAAAAAATGGCAGAGTTACGTCTGGTACAGCAAACGCTGTGAATAAAAACAAGTCCCTTGAAAACGATTGTAACTTTTTACCGTTTGAAATGTTTGAACCAAATTTTCACACAATGTAGATAAAATGTCATACTTTAAAATGTATTTCATGGTTGTTCAATAAAATTCAGTTCTATACACAAAAAATATTCTTAAACATAACCTTACTTTTAGCCGTCTCAGATATATGTAAGCCCTTAATGAATTCAGACCAACTAGAGATAAAAATGTATGTTTCCTAGTTTAGCTACTACAAACGAATCGTGTGTTTTTCAAATGATCACGAATCAAGTGACGACTGAAAATATAAAAGAATATATTTGGTCAAGACATTCAATACCGATGTATCCTCCCACCGTTATGAGATAATTATATTCTTATATACCTCATATTCCAAGGGTTAGGCCACTCTAGAGGCCGAAAAAAAAGGCTTTTTGGGGATTTTTTTTCAGAAACAGTACAAAATAAATCGAGATTACAAAAAAGGATGTTTATCATACATATCAGTGACTGTATACAATCATTTTTTTGAAGCGATTAATTTCAAAGTGGCGGCTGTGCAGCGTTTATCTCAAAACTGCATTTTTTAAGTTGGCCGGAAACATAACTCAGACAATTTTCAACCGATTCACTTGAAATGTTGAATATATCTTGAAAAATACATCGTCTATGGAAGTACGTAGGATTATTTTTTATATTGCATAGCACTTGTTATTAACAATCAGCTGACGAAATTCTTCGCTATCCAAAAATTTGCCTGAAAAATCGTCAGATAATTGTTAATAACAAATGAACTATGCAAAATAAAAAAAAATCCTACGTACTTCCATAGACGATGTATTTTTCAAGATATATTCAACATTTCAAGTGAATCGGTTGAAAATTGTCTGAGTTATGTTTCCGGCCAACTCAAAAAATGCAGTTTTGCGATAAACGCTGCACAGCCGCCATTTTGGAATGAATCGCTTTAAAAAAATGACTGTATGCAGTCACTGATATGTATGATAAACACCTTTTTTGTAATCTCGATTTATTGCGTAGTTTTGCTGAAAAAATCCCCTAAAAGCCTATTTTATTGGCTTCTAGAGTGTCCTAAGGCCTTAAGGGGTCTTCTCACTTTAGACGCTTAAAAAGAGAGGCTATTTTCATGAATTTTTTTGATAGGTCTATATTATAGATATTGATATAAAAGTTGTTACACTTAATAAATACACTTTCGAAATAAATTTAAAAAAGAAAATTTATGTATTTATGTAACCCAAAGAAACTTTAAACGCGTTTTTTTCGAACTAATTTTTTGACGGCGTGTTGATAAAATCTTCGAAACTACTGAACCCATCCTTATGAAATTTTAACCACATATTCTTTACAACTATAGTTATAGCGCATATCAAGATTTTTTAAAAATTTTATATTTACTATTTTTTGTTGCCAAGAACGTTGAAAAAACGTTTTTTTTTTGTTCTTTAGAATAATGTCCGCCATTTTTGTTTTGGATGATCCATCTCCGAGATTGCATCAACAGCCCCTACCTACCATTTCTTTAGGACTTTTTTTAACTACCATTTTCGTCTATAAATAGTGACTTAAGTAAATAAAACATTTTTTAAAATGTATTTCGAAAGTGTATTTTTTTAGTGTAACAACTTTTATATCAATATCTGTAATATAAACCTACCAATAAAATTCATGAAAATAGCCTCTTTTAGCGTCTAAAGTGAGAAGACCCCTTCGAAATGATTATAATATTAAAAAATGCAATATTGTTTAATTAATCGTCAAGAAGTTTCACTTCGACCAAGCGTAAAGAATACACCCACCCAGGCTGTTTTAAATTCACAACTCAGTGATGTAGAATAATATCGCAATTCGTATTTCATTCGATTTCCAAAATCGAATAGCTGATCTCGACAAGTCAAGAAAAATCTCTCGAAAAAAAAAAAAAAAATTCTCGAAGTGAAATACGGGCATTTTCGTAGTTGGAAGCACTTAACAAGTACGTCGACCCTAGTTACGATAGGCAGCTTTTAGTCTGGAGGGGTTTTAATGACAGTTGTATCATTTATCTGAAAATACAATTTAACAGCTGATAATACTAGCTGATCGGGAGGCACGGATGTTTCGAGAGCACTAAGTGATATAATTGATTTGGTCAGGTCAATCCAATGAGAGACGTAACCACTAGGTACGACCGCAGCTCTTCGTTTATACAGAGGAGACACGAATCGCGCACGCGATACATAACAGGGATGCGGTCAATTCTCTTGTCCTGCTGCGGCGATAAGTGGTACTGTCCGGTAAGTGCCGATAACGAGCAGCATCGTTGGTCTTCGCCAATCTGGTTGGAAAAGATAACGATTCCCGCCGTTACAATTTGCGCCACGTGAATCCGGATGAGAGAAAAAAAACGCGTTGTGCCACAGCGAGGATGGAGAAAACGATTGTAGAAAAGCAAATTGATGATTGCTGGCTAATATTACGCCCCGTACCACGTTACGGAAAATTAAATGTAGGCGTTTGTCAACGACTGTACGAAAAGTTCATTGCATTCGTCTCGACAGTGCGGAATTACTATAATTTTTTTCCGCCCTACACGACTTTCTTCGAGCAATTTTTTTTGGACCGTAACCTTAACCCCCGCTGATGTTTCATAGTCCAGCAATTTCATGGTATCCGTTGATAACATATTCAGACTACGATTGAGTATGGCTAGACACAACATTGTATACATTTCTCCATCTTTTTCTCTTTAGGTCCTGCTTTTCGGCTCTTCATCCAAAAGCTTCCTTCACATTGACAAATGAAAAAATCCTTCATCCTTCAATTCGTTATGTCACTACCGCTGACTCCCCCTTTCAAATACCACGAAAATAGTCGATCGTGAAATTCTGCAGCTGCATATTTTTTCCCGTAAGCTTTTGACGAGCTTTCGACTGAATTTAATGACTCGTCAGTCCGTACCAGCGCTCCGACAGCGTAAAGAGCTTCCGCACAGAATCGTTAAAAAATTGTTCCTCTTCCATACTACGGTTTTAATTATCGATAATGAGCAAGAGATCCGTGTTTAATTGGACAATCCAGAGATAGACGGGATGGCGGGGAAAAAAATTACAAACCTTTAATTCACGTTTTGCGGAAAATTAGTCTCCCTTCCAATAAGTAGGGTCCTGAATTACTAATGGATTACATTCGTCCTGATGCGGACTCAGATGACTGGCCGTCGGCTGGTAGTCGGTCTGCGGTTGGAGCAATTCGTTTTCATTTTATTCCAATTGGTTAGAACAGTCCTCGAGGGGTAGTGTTTTTCCACAAACATAGGTGCATCCTCGCAGTACCCCATCGGTCGAGACAATATTTACTGAAATGGAAACGGCACACGTACAGGTGTATGTGGACGAAAGATCGTGTTGAAAGCCAGGTACATGATGCGTGGTTGATCGGAACGAAGAATCGGCAGTTGAGTGAAACTACCATCGATTTTCCATCGTCCATTGCGCTCACGGCCGTGATAATCGTACATGACAATGACGATGATCAAGCGTGGGTGCCCTGCTCCGGGGTTCGCGTATTTGCGACGACACGATCAAGTTTAGTACTTCCCAGAGGAAAGATAAACCGGTGAGGTTGAAGGTGCCCGAAGGGATTGCTGCGAAACGTCGGGACACACCAATAGCTGAGTTTATGCTGTCGATCACAGTCGATAAATAGTTTCGTATACAATGCTATCTATCCGCGTACAACTTTCATCGTAAACACGTATGCGGATGAGTCGTGATCATCATGAATAATCGTTGGCTGGAAAAGCAGTCTCGTCGAACAGTTTGAACTGGTTTCTTATTTGTGACTGTCCACTAGGGTGGCTGCAATTTGGGTCAAATTTGAATTTTTAAAGTCCCCTCGTAAAAACATAATCAAGATATATAAAAAAAATCAGTTGCAAAGTTTTGAGGCGCTCGGGAAATGTTTAATGGGGCCTGTGAGGGTTTGAATTTTCAATACGAAAATACATGTGTTTTGCCAAGTTATTACTTAAGGGGAGGTTCTTCCTTGTTGGGCCAAAAAATGTTCCATTTTTCACCAATTTTTTATGCGAAAAGTATTAAAAATAGAATGTTGATATTTGGTATGTTGACTAAGCGGTCTTTATTGAACATCAAAATATTTTTGAAAGTTTGACAAAACATAGTGGTGGGAGTGAGAGGAGTATGTCGGTGGGTCGTATGTCGGTGGGCGGGCGATGACATTCTTCGCTTGTGGAAGTCCTCAGTCCCGGACAGGTTATCTGAAGCAAAAAAATCAAACATATCTTTACTTTGTGCAATATTGTGTATACGTTGATCTAGAATCAAGAAGAAAAGTTGAAAAATAAAAAAATAGTGAGCAAAAAACTGCGAACATTTTTGGGAAAAAAACAAACTTCCTTCCGATGGCTCACTATTTTTTTATTTATCAATTTTTCTTCTTGATTCTAGGTCAATTTATACACAATATTGTACAAAGTAAAAATATGTTTGATTTTGTTTGCTTCAGATCACCTGTCCGGGACTTAGGACTTCCACAAGCAAAGAATGTCATCACCCGCGCACCGACGTACGTGGCTCCTACCACTCCCACTACCATGTTTTGTCAAACATTAAAAAATATTTTGATGTTCAATAAAGACCGCTTAATGGACGTACCAAATATCAACATTTTATATTTAATACTTTTTGCATAAAAAATTGGTGAGGAATCGAATATTTTTTGGCCTAACAAGACAGAACCTTCCCTTAAAGGGTCCTGTCACTTTGGATGCTAAAAAAGGCTATTTTCATGATGTTTTCTCGATAGATTTATGTTATAGATATTGATATTCAACTTGTTACATTTAAGAAATACACTTTCGAAGTACATTTAAAAATATATATATGTATTTAAGTCACTATTTATAGACGAAAATGGCAGTTGAAAAAATGGGCTAAAAAAATCGGATGTCTGCGCTGTTGAAATCTCGGAGATGGATCATCCGAAACAAAAAGATCAAACGGTTTTAGATTTAGTATGTTATTGGCTATGGCGCATATCATGGCATTTTTCATATATGCAAAAATTACAAAATGGCGGACATTTTTCGAAAAATAAAAAAATCGTGTTTTTATGACCGTTTTTGGCAAAAAAGTAAATATCAAAATTAAAAAAAAATCCTTGATATGCGCTATAGCTATAGTTGTAAAGAATATGTGGTATAAGGAGCGGTTCAGTATTTTCGAAGATTTTATTAACAACCCGTCGAAAAACGTTGGTTCGAGAAAAACGCGTTTAAAGTTTGTTTACATAAATGAAACTTGACACATATTGTGCTCATTATGAGGTATATCACTAATTTTTTACAGATTTTTCCAGTAATAATTGTCATTATTACAAGCCCAGCAATGACAACGTTGATTACGTCTTACAAAAGGACTTTGAAAATTGAAATTTGATACAAATTGCAGCCACCCTACTGTACACTGGCAATCGTGGGTACGTGTGTATGCGATCGCATCGTTTAAATCATTAAAGAGGTCTTCTCACTTTGACGCTAAAAAAAGGCTATTTTCATGAATTTTTTCGATAGGTTTATATTATAGATATTGGTATAAAAGTTGTTACACTTAATAAATACATTTTCGAAATACATTTTTTTCAAATGCATTTATGTTTCCCAAACAAACTTTAAACGCGTTTTTCTCGAAACTACTTTTTTCGACGGCTTGTTGATAAAATGTTCGAAACTACTGAACCGATACTTATGAAATTTTAACCACATATTCTTTAAAACTATAGCTATAGCGTATATCAAGGATTAATTTTATTTTTATATTTACTTTTTTTGCCAAACACGATAAAAAAAACACGTTTTTTTGTTTTGTTCGAAAAATGTTTCCCATTATGTTATTTTTGCATATATCAAAAATCGTATGATATGCGCTTTAGCCATAAACATGCTAAATCTAAAACCATTTGATTGTTTTGTTTCGGATGACCCATCTCCGCGGTTTCATCAACAGCGCAGACCATTTTTTTTGGGACATTTTTTTAATTACCATTTTCGTCTATAAATAGTGACTTGAATAAATCTTTTTTAAAATGTATTTCAAAAGTGTATTTATTAAGTGTAACAACTTTTACATCAATATCTATAATATAAACCTATCAAAAAAATTCATGAAAATAGCCTGATGTGAGAAGACCCCTTGAATGATTATACATTTCCCAGCATATCTCACGAAATACGTGATTATCCTTAAGCGCACTTGCGAAAGATCCTGCAGGTAACGATCCAGCTGATGTTCGAAAAACAAGGGGACAAGTTTAGCCTTGATCTCTCGTAATCCGCGTTTCGTGTACGCGTGTTCCTATTTTTCCGCGACTAATATACAGATGTGTGCGGAGCTCCTTTTTGTTGGCTTTGAACCATACAGTACACCGTCCCAGACATGCGCTGCGGACTATTACAGGAACACGTCGCCTGGCACCCATACCAGAATCTCTGCTTTCTCCAAGATTAAATGTCGCCTCTCGTTCTAGCGGCTCATTTCCTTTTCGCCTTAGCGCACCTCGTGCCACTCAGTTTCTCGAATCCTTTTCACGTATGTATCCATCGTGCCGCTCTTTTCGTTTGTGCACGCGCACGAGGGTTCAGAATCTCTCACGCCTCAGCTTCAGTCTCGAGTGTTGCAACGAGTGCCACATTCGTATACGTGTTTAAAAAAAAAAATTATATCTTTTTCATTCGTGCTTCGTATTATTTCGTGTATTTTTTTTATAAAAATATTTGTTTATATAATATATAATAATTTTTAATATAAAAATATAATATAATAATTGTTAATATAAAAGTATAATATAATAATTTTTAATATAAAAATAGAATATAACAATTTTTAATATAAAAATATAATATAATAATTTTTAATATAAAAAAATAATATAATAATTTTCAAATAAAAAATATAACATAATAATTTCTAATATAAAAAATATTTAAAAAATAAACGAAGTGTGATTTTTAAATTAAAATTTTTTTTTTATTCGTGCTTCGCTCTTTCTCCCCTAGAGAAAAAGGCTCCTGAAGCATCGCGGATAACACGGTCGACAAGGAGCAGCAAGAAGAGGCAAAACTGCCGCATCCGCGAGGTCGGCGTCGTCTTTACGGGCGTTTCGTTTCATTTTCCGTGTCTCGGGGCAATGGCGAATTAAGCGGGGAAAAGATGTGCCGGAAGAGCTGGCACGTCCGTGAAATTTTTAAGGGTTCAATTATCTCGGCTCTTTTTCACAACGATGACTTCGTCCTCGTCGTTTTTATTTATTTACTCGTGTATCCCCCCCTTTTTTTCTCTCTGTCCGACATTTCACGCTCTCGCGAATAACGTATCCGCATGACCTGGCGCATTTGCCCGTGCGGAATATAGCAAGTGCGCTTGGCGAATAAGACGAACGACCGGATGTCACGATGAAGGAGGAGGTTAAAGTTTCCGCGGTGGTCGGGAGGAACGCAATCAGGATGAAAAATGCGGAATAGCGTGATGCCTCGTGGAGCAATTCCAGGCGTACTGTGTGCGTGAAAGAAGAAGACGGCGCAAGAAAAGTCGCGAGGGGACAGCGGAACAACCCACGACGGAAAATTTCCTAGGGAAAACTTTAATTACTTCCTAGGGATTCATTACTCCATGCTAATAGACACGTGTTTCCGCGGCAGTCTGGCAATCTCACACCCCTTTGTCCGTACTTTTGGCGTCTGTCCTTGTCCCATATCCCTTTGCCTACAAGGACCTTCTTCTCCTCTCGCTGCGTCGTTCTTTCATTCTCGGCTGCGACGTCTTTTTATCCGAGATATCCGCAGCTTCTCCTCTTTCGCTTCTTCAAGTTCCACACCATGAATATGGAGCAGCGCGTAATTTTTACATTCGCCGTCTTGCCGTTGCCTCTCCCATTTCTTCGCCGCTGCTGCTTCTGCTTCTTCATCTTTCGATCTTCTTCGTACGTATCTGTTTGGGTGACCGATGGATTTTTCTTGGCAGGTGAGTATAATTGATGAGGTTCCAACGTGTCCCATTGGAGAAGAAAATTAAGTGAGGAAAATCTCACGCTCCCTCACTGAGTCCTTCAGCCCTTCAACGTCTCCTTGCCGCCCTGTAGCTTTGTCTTTGCTCGTAAACGATTCTGCGTTCTCAAAGTCCCACACCCATCAAGCTCGACGTCGAATACGTTCGTGCTTCTTGTGCAGACGTTTGTTGGGAGCCTACGCTGGAGTTCCAGTGGATTCAGCGCTATTTCCCGATTCGCTTGGTTTGAACATTTTTTGTATGAAATTCTCAACCCGAATTTTTTGGATCTCCCAGAAAAATATATCCTTTCGTAAGCCCGGGCACAAATTTGTTTGGAAGTCTCAAGGTGTACCCACAGCTCTATAAGGATTTGTTGGAAACACCGCACATAGGGAGTACTCATTGTTATCAAATTGTATTCTGCACTGTTCACGGGTGAACGTCGTTCGAGCATTCTTACCACGTTCGAATGCAAAATATGTGAAAATCCACGAGAAAAAAAACTTCGCGCGTTGAAACGTAACCCGCACGCTTCGTGAGCGTATACATGTGTGCCGATATTATGTCAAAGTACAGCAAGATCAATAACAAACGATATTTACAATCGTTTTTCGGTAATGTGATTCAAATCGATTTTTAACACAGGGTAAGTCCGGGGTAGTTAGCCACAGTTTTTTCAAAGATCCGTCAAAATAAAAGTACAGATCTTTCTTAACTTATTTTTATTTGTAACTAAACTTTGAACATTTAACTTTCAGATAATTTACGAAATTAAAACTAACTCCTATCAGATCAACATTAAAATTACTACTTTTTTAAAATCACGATTGGCTATCTCATCCGGCGTATCTTTTTATTTTATGTTTTGATCATTATTCTTTCTTTCTTTTGCCCACATCTAGAACACATATAATCGAAATCAGTATAATTTTTGTGTACCCATCTTTCTAAGGTCTTCCTAGGTATTTCGTAGGTCAATTCATCTTTTTTACAGCACTGCTCTTAGTGGTTCTTAAGTCCAGTTCTCTCGTAGAGCTCTTGTACTTATTAGGCATCTAAATCAAGTGTAGAAAAAATGAATTACTTGAACACGTTACAACTAATACTACCCGACTCGAAATGTACAGCCTATTTTAAAGGCCTTTGATTCTAAGTCGGCTTCACTTGAGTCTGTTTACTGCTAGAAGTCCTACTATGGGCTCCTAACATGCTCTTTCTTTGCTGCTTACCTCCTGCACAGGCCCTTACACTCCTACCTAACCTAGCTGAGGTCGTTGCAGCTCCTCTTTTGCTGCTAGAAGTCCTACTATGGGCTCCTAACATGCTCTTTCTTTGCTGCTTACCTCCTGCACAGGCCCTTATACTCCTACCCAACCTAGCTGAAGTCGTTGCAGCTCCTCTTTTGATTGTGTTTGGGCCTATCGCGCATTTGGCTGTTTCGACGAAACGAGGGTGGGGATGGTCGCATTCGAAAGAGGGGGTCTGATAGTTTTCAGTAACCATTATGCGTTGGACTAGGTAGGACCGCGCGTTCGACGTAGAGGCGTACTCTTCCAGTGGCTTTTCCATTATCTCCACCCAGCGAACCTTTCGCATTCGCTTCAATCTTGCCCCTGCAACTCCAGCAACTCTCCAAAGTGGAAGAAAAGGATCGTGGGCAAACAGCTACAATAGTTTTGATAGGAATTGCCCTCACGTATGCATGTATATGCGGATCCATAAAGCAGGCACGCATGCATACGTACAGGTACTGGTATACCTGTGTTGGTGTATGCTTAGGCGTGTATGTGTGCGGGTATATACGTGTGTCTACGCATGCGCGTATTCATGCATATGTATCTCTATATGTGTAATAGAGTGTATGCGTGTGCGTGTATACGTGTGCCAATCGACGTCCTCCTTAGCGCCTGCAAGTGAAGAAAAGGGAAATTTGTTCCCGTCCCAGGCTCTAAGTAGGAGCTCATTTTATATTGAATACGAAGCTACTTTACTGCCTTTATCTCCTACCACTGTGAGGATCTCGAGGGGCAAAATAGGCTGAAAATTTCGACTCGGGTATGGCCATCAGACACCGATTGTACGTGGCCATCGCTCCTAATCTCACGGGAGAGATGGCCACATCTAAAATGTAAACAAGTAGAAACAATACATGCGAAATCTTGAGGTCGTAACAAGGTACTGTTCGTGATCTATTCAAGAAATACAAAAGTAACCATTACTTTTAGAAACTAACATCACCACAATGTAAAACAAGAAACCTTCAAAAAAATTTAGTAGTAGACAGAATAATTAAAAAGGATTTTACTTACTTAACATTTTTTTTGCCAAACTTTTGCTCGTACACTTACACCTGGATACAACGAGATACGAATTAAGCATAAACAGGTGAAATCTAGTGCGTGGTTCTATGGAACATTTCTATTGGCCATCTCCCCCTTATGGTCAACTCCCCCGGAATTACCCTATTCTTTTTAAAGACAATATTTATACTTTCTTAGGACCAACTCATTTTGTATGTCTAGATATTTTGTTTAGGAAATCCAACGCACAAAAAGCGATGGGATGCATCAAGAATCGCATCGAATTCTGTTCGACAATGTGGGTGTCCTTTACGCTTCAAATTGGATTCGCACACGAGATTCCAATGGGAAATACCGATTGGAATCCATTGTACTAGCGTGACGTTTTAGTATAGGGATCCAATGCGATGATCCATTGGATCCCTATCAGGAATTAAAGACACGTATGGGAATCCAATTGGGTCCCTACGACAATTTCTGCCCGGGTTGCAATTGCGAACGCGAAAGCTTACCAACAATTTGGCAATTGAAATAACCCCTGGAAAAAAATATAATTCTAGGTCCATATTCTCTCAAGGTATTTACAAAGTTCATGAATTATGTATGGGTATCGTGCCCTTTCTCACTTCGTCGATCACCAATGTGACCATTCACCCAAATGGAACAGTATAATAAAAATACTTCAGTCGATTTATTTCTGTTAAATTATATTTATAACCGTGTAACTCATTCACCCACCCTTCTTACGTTGCCGCGAGTTGAGGCGGGGCACCACTTTAGTAGACCGAAAATTAGATTATTTAAAAAAAACTTATTGTAAATAAAAAAAGGAAACTTCCGCAGCTCTGACAATAGTTTATGCATATTTTAATATATCTTTGGTAATTTTTCCAAGTTATTTCATGCATCAATTAAGGTGTAATCTGCTGTGTCCCTTGGCGTGTCCTCGTCGTCGTTTTTGATTTGCGGAAATTGTGCAGCTCGCAATACGCATCTGAAATAGTCAAAAAAAAATGTATACATTCTTGAAATGTTTTTTAAGAACATGAACTTTAATTTTGAAAAAAAAAGTTGAGATTAGAATGTTGGAACGTGTTTGAAAAAAAATGATCAATATTGTGCATTTTTTCCCCGGCATTTTGCAATAATAAATATTAAATTGTAAACAATCTAATCTTTCCAACTTTAGGTTCATGTTTTGGTAAATTATTTTATGTAAACGTGTTCCAAATTTGAAGATGATCCATCAATTAGTTGTTGAGTTATGATTCCCGCAAATTGAAAAAAATGTCGTTTCGAGAAAAACACGATTGAAAGTTTTAATAAATGTAAATCGTTGAGCTACCTATTCTCACTAAATCGTCTGACACTTCGTCACTTTTCAATATTGTGACTTGAAATTTTTTCACATATTCTCGAATATGTACACCCTGAGAAAAAGCACAATAAAATCGAATGTTTTGACCCGTCACAGTGGTTGGGAGTCGAGCGGAGAGTCTTTATCATTGATATACATACCGTTAGAAGGAATCCGACTACCGTTTTGAAATTGTCAGGGTGTGTTCTTAAGATATTTTGTTAACGATTTATGAAATGAAAAAAAAATATTTTTTGAAGCATCCAACGTGGTGCCCGCTTCAAAAACGTTTCTCCATTCTTTTTAGACAGAGCGTACGTTTTTAGGATGATGCGGGGGAGGGTCGAGTGAATCAGAGAGATCAATTTTTGTTTCCATTGTGTGCCTTTGAAGGGGACGTTATCAGCGTAGATTGAATTTCCTCTTCTCGCCTACATTCGCTCGCATCGATCCCATTTTGTCTCTGTTCGGAGTGCCTGTGTTACGCGCCACCGTCCCGCACACTGCAATTTCTCCGTGCTTGGGTTAAGTGGCGGGCACTCTCTATAGTTAAGATAATAGCGGACCAAGTTCATTACCATAGTTCTTGTCTTCGCACCATCGCGCTCGTTCCCATGCTGCTCTCGTCTCTACTCGGCGTTTCTCAAGAATCCACGTCCACCCTTCAATCGCTCGTCACAAATTGACAGGTAATTGGTGCTTGCCGCGACGTGAAAAGCTTTTCTACGTGCGTCTGGGCAGGTTCGTCACTGTTGCCCTACAAGCGTTGTTGAATAGCAAGCACCGTGTCAACGTGACTACTCTATCGTTGCATCATTTTTACATAGCAACGCACTATGAACTAGCTGCGAATACGGGACACATTTCCGACAACGTCCAAGTTTCCTTTTGTTACCATCTGATGCACTCAGATGGGTGCTGTAACATTATCACGCAAGATAAGGTCCTGCGGTTGCACCCGGCGTCCCTTTGAAGTTTATAATATTATTACGACGGTGAGATGGCAGGCGACGGTGCTTGAGGTCGGGACTGGCGAGTGTATCTCGAGAACGTGTTTATGAGACACATGAAGCAACGCTGTCAGCGTTTTATCTGTGGCTAAAATATTCGCTTGAAGCTTTAACACGAGAGACCGAAGTGAAGACTGTATGAGAACGGCAATTATGGTGTCTGGAAAATCGGTGAATCCACGATGAATACATTTTTCGAAAGCCTTCCCTTTTATGCGAAGAAAAACACATTTCGATAGCCGAAGAGGTGCACGGAGGGCAGCCATGATGTGCTGAAAGCTCTTTAGCAATATATCCCATCGCGTATCTGCACTGCAAATATGTTATATCAAAGGCTCTTTCACTCACCCATCGTCAGTTTCACTGTTTCGAAAGATACGAAGGCTCTCGACTGCAACAGTTCGCGGAGCATCGCCACCCTGCCGAGTTTCAAGTAGCTTCCTTCATGATGCCAGCCTGCCAACGCTCTTTTGAACCTCTCGAATTTCCAAGCGCATATATACGTATGCGAAATCCGCAATGGTAAGGCTGCAACGGTCTTTACGCATCCTTGCGCGGTAAGCCACTCTTCAACTCATCAAAGTTTCCAGTTCACCTTCATCCAAGTATACAGTCGAGAATGTCCAGCGCGAAATACCGAAGATTCTTAGGACATTCCGCGAGTTTGCGCTTTAACGGAGAAACTTACTTCCGGTGAGAAGTGTATGGAAAAGGGCGAAGGGGGTGGAAAGGGAACTAGGCGAAACGAAGAGAGTGGGAGAGAGGTTTGATCGCTCCATCAGTTCTAACTATCGATCGGGTCGACCTTATCAGACTGCGTGCAGACTCAACTCGATTACCACTCGACGTTTTCTTCCGTCGGAGGAGCCCCCACTCCGAGAACCTCAAAAGTCACTTTGCGCTTTGCAGTTTCCAGCAGAATCGGCAATGCTAACCCGCGATTGGGATGAAAAAAAAAACACACACAACGAGAAAAGGTGCGAGCTTGGGTAAGAAAGACGTAGACCTCGGGAATGGCAACGAACGGAAACGAAAGTACGATGTGAATATAAGAGTGTCGAATGAGTGAAAAAGGGAAGCAACGGAGATTTATCCCCTCCTATATATGCAAAGTTCATCTCACTCGAATACGGCGATTTTAATAAAAGACTATAATATTATATTGAACCGGCACGTTCGTAGAAATCGAAAGAGTTCCCGACGATATACTGTACTCATATTTTTGTATTACCTTCAGAAGGACCCCTTTCTCATCCATTGTTGAGTTTCTCTTATTCCCGATGTTCAATATCCTCCGGGAGATGCTTGATGACGACTATGTCTGAAATCGCTGATCAATATACAATCAGCGAATCGCCACTGGAATGGAGAACTAGTCTACGATGAGAAAAAGGTTCTTTTAAACTTTAGTATCAAGCTGATCCGAAAAGGTACCGTACAACGTACGTAAAAGGTACTTGGACATTCATGGTAACTTTGACAGTTTTTGGGGCTACTTTGACAGAGCGCCAAAATACGCTCTAAATGTGTGCACAGCGAGCCCGCGTGACCTTTTGAGGTCAGCAGCGGGTACGGGAAATAAACTTGAACAACAATTTGTTCAAATTTATTATAATGTTGTTAAAGTTGCTAAGATTTTGATCTCAATGACAATTATAAGACTCATTAAGTGCCTATAATAGTACCCCAGGTACTTGATACTTTTATGTAAAATGTTTCCTTAAGGGATGACACCACTGTAACTGCCCATTTTCGACCGTTTTCTTTGGATTTTTTTTTTAAAGAACGGAATAAAATACATAGTCAAAAGAACTTTTACGTTTTATAAGGTATATATTGAACTACGTAAAAAAAATTATTTGTCTGCTGCGTTTTTCTTTGAGTTCTGCTGCGTGCTGTTTTCAAAAACATGGTTCTGTGAAAACCATTTTCTTTATGGTCATGTAAATTTTTCTCTAAATTTTCTCAAAATAACATAACTTTTTTCCAAATCCCATATAAATAACCCAATAGAGAAAAAACGGTAAAAACAACCTTTTTTGGCTTGTCACAGTCGTGTCCTCCCCTAATAAAGATGACAATTTGGTTGTAAAAAATCGTTGTTTTTCATTCAATTCCATGAATAATGCAAAAATATACATTTTTGTTATCGAAGTGATGTCAAAGTATCACTAAATCTTTGACATAAGTTGCATTTCAATTCCCGGTCACAGAAACCCGACACTCGGGGCTACTTGGACACTTTAAAAAATATATATACCAAATTGTGGTGGAGGTGGGGCTTGACTTTCTAATACATTTGATAGCCATAGGACACATTGTTCTATTCTATTATTTTCTTCTTTTGGAGCACGAAAAATCGGAATTTAGGATGTTAAAAAAAATAACCTACAGAAAACTTCCAAAACCTGTTCGAAGTAGCCCCGTTTTATGTTAACTCTAGAAATTCACAATCAGCTTTTGGCTGTGTCGAGCAACAACCTATTTCACTCTGGACTTTGGCACTTGGAAGTTACTGCGAACAACGAAACAGCTTGAAGACGACACCTCATATTTTTCACGATCTCAATCCCCTTCTTGTCTTGCTGTTTTCCCTCTCCTCTCCCGCCCTCCATTTCGTCGTGTCTTCTATTCTCGCATGTCCTATCCCATTTTCCGCGGAACTGGATGTCATCAAATCAATTTCTTTTTCTTCCCGTCTAGCTGCTCGATTGACGCAAAACCAGCGCCAGATCAAATTGAGTCGCCGAGAAAAAAAAAACAACCAAAAAAAGCGAACGAGCCAGAAAACGCGGAAGGGAAAAGTGCTTTGGGGGAATGATGAGCGAAAAGAAAAGAAAGCTGACGTCTCTGTGAACTGGCAAACCCTCGTGAGGATGAAGCGCATCCGAGCGTTTTCGCGATCCTCTTCTTCGCCCGTCACTTACGTGCTCGCTTTGCTGAGTGATCCTTCGCGCAGTAAGAAGCTTCCAGCACCCAGTTGCAATAACAGTCAGCCGGCCACTTTAGATTTGTACGCTGGTGGAAGGCACAAAATGCCGATGGGGTAAGCAACCGAATACGGAAAAAGAAAAACGGCGCGATAGAAAAAGGTGAAGAAAAGCGACGAAGATCGTGCAGTATCTGCGAAGGCTAGCCGACTCAGCGTATGATTTTTTTTTCGTATCCTTCCAACGTAAACTGCGTTATGACTGGTCCACTTGACCGTCCCATTATTATCGAGTGATGGTGTCACTGTTTTTAGGCTAGCGCATAGTTGACGGCAGCCTATCCGATGGCAATTGGTACAAAGAGAGAAGAGCAGAAGAGAAGGCTAGAATGTGTGCTGAAAACTGCAATTTTGTTTCCACTTCCATGGCCAAGAAACGTACGTTATACAGTGCTTTATCGCTTGCCCGCTATACTGCATCGGAAAATGGCTCCCAGGCACGTTCGTGACTTTTTAAAAACCCTTTGGTGTTTCGTTTTGGTATTCCGCTAGGTTTTTGCTCTTTTCCCACTGGCCAGTTTTCCCCTCGCACAATTTCGTGTGCTTCATCGTATGTATCTGATTGAATAATCTTTTGTGGAATAACGTACCTGCGGGTAGTAAGGCCTGTCAGCTAATAAGGCCCAACACCCGTATTCATAGTCGTTCCTTAAGGAATAAGGCCTCCTTGTTCTTTGTTCTGAATAAACAACAACGATTAAGGATCCCTTAAGGTACATCTATAAATACGGGTGTAACGAAAATCGTATTTAAAATAACCACTCATACTCAAAGCCATACTCACAGACGCCTATTGCACGAATATGTACAAGTTTGCGGAGGCGCGATACCCCACTCCCTGTCGCCAGTGTTGCATCATCCATCATAAGACGCGACCGCGCATCACCAATAATAAAAAACAGTCCGAATAAATCGTAAGTATTTTTTGTAATGTTACACGGAAAAAAAGAAACAGCGAAAATCACAGTATAAACTGCATGAAAAACAGGGTGCCATATTTAATTTTACAGTAAAACAGAGTAATGTAAATCCTGTCCTACAAAAATGACGAATTTTCCTGTACGCACTGAGATTTTTACAGTTACACTGGCTTATTTACAGTTCGGTATTGTGAATACATCAGTGTTTTCAGTAAAAATATTCAACTGTAAAATTTACATGAGATCACTGATTTTTATACTGTACGCAAACTGCAAGGGTTACAGTGTACACTGTATTGAGTACAGAGCGATTCATTAAATTGTACAGTGTGGCACGGTAGTTTTACTCTTCTTTCGACAGTTCGTGACGTTATCTGTGCACTCTGAGATTTTTACAGTTACACTGGTTTATTTGCAGTTTTATATTGTGAATACATCAGTAATTTCAGTAAAAATATTCAACTGTAAAATTTAAATGCGATCACTGATTTTTATACTGTACGCACATGAGGCACGAGGTGAGGCACACGGCCAGGACACAAAGGATTGCCAGTTAGTAGTGCGTGGTTGATGGGACGCGGACATCGAAATTTGTGCGACAGAATTCAAGAAATTATTAAGAAAGAGAGAATTTTAAACAAGGTACGTTCTTGTCTAATTAGGACTTGTCTCGCGCGTGGGGTGAGGCACACGGCCAGAACACAAAGGATTGCCAGTTAGTAGTGCGTGGTTGATGGGACGCGGAAATCGAAATTTGTGCGACAGAATTCAAGAAATTATAAAAAAGAGAGCATTATTTACAAAAAGGTACGTTTTTGTGTATGTGACTGATTTTTTAATATTTTGTACACATTTTTTTCAAACTTCTTTTATCGATAAACTTTTTTTTGTGTTTCCCATTCGCTTCATTATATTCTCGACACACACACACACACACACACACACACACACACACACACACACACACACACTCACACACATTGTAAGCAAAGGTTTCGCCGAATTTATTTTATTTTATTTTTATAATCAAATTTACAGTGTGACGTTGTGAACGGGATTCACTGGTTAGGACTTGTCTCGAGCGTGGCGCGACCAGGACACAAAGAACTGGCAGTTCTTTCAGCGCTTCAATTGTTCTTTCAGCGCTGTCTGATATTATTTTTACCCCTAATTTTGTATAAAATACGATTTGTGGCACTATTCAATTACGGGGTTCATCAAGTTTGAATTACAGTATTAAAACAAGAACGTTTCCCGTGTTCACACTGTAAAAAGCAATGGTTCAAAACTGAAACTATATCTGTTGCTAACCAGTTTCTAGAACAGAGGACTTCACTGTTAAAACACCTACATAAACTCTGTCGATATAACTGGCGGTTATATATAAGTTTTGTTGAATTTATATTATAGTGTTAAACTGTGAAAATTTACTTTTGACTACACTGTATTTTGGACTGAGTGTTCCAGTGAAAGATACAGTAGAGCGGTTTGAGTCCAAAGAGGACAGTATAGGAACTGTAATAATTTACTTTGAGCACACTGTATTTTGAGCACTGTGTTTCAGGTAATATCGCTGTGCATTCGCTCGAGTCCAATGCGAACTGTGTAGCCCCTGTATTTTGTACTATTTCTTTTTTTCCGTGTACACTTATCTATCTAAAATCACAGTCTTTATGATATATTTATTAATTCAAGCTTCGATGACCATAAATATTTGAATAACGTATCATGGTACAAATATTTTTTATTTTGTTTTTCTTACATTCGTGGCCGACAGTTATTAAGGCCTACTAAATTTAACCATAGGCCTTATTGTCCTCCTACTTCTTGTAGCAAAGTTTGTTTGTTTTATAATGTATTTTACATTACTTTTAAGATGTTACGAATGTAAATAAGTAGTACGCATATTTATTACTAATTAATTGATGGTTATTTTTAGTGCCTCGATCCAGATGCCTCCAAAACAAGCGTTGTGGTCAGAAAACGACCTGGTGTCAGCTGTCCGAGCAGTGCGAAGAGAAACTTTGAGTTCATACAAAGCTGCAGGGGATTATTGATCTCAAATACCAAATATACTACGTATAGTTTAATTATTTAAGTATGTTAAAGCCGTAGGCCTTGTTATCCTACCATAGTAAAATAAGGCCTACTATCAAGGTTTTGAAAAGTGTTTAATTTTGTTTTTGTTTATGGTACAAGTTAGCATTTTCGTTTATATTTTATAGAAACTGAACTTGAATAATCATTACAATTAAAATATGCCAATTAAATAGGATATTTTTTTATTTTATTTCAACTATCCCTTAGCAAGGTCTTATTACCCGCAGGTACCTTACTTCATAATGCCTCTTCCGGGGCTGCCAGCTTCCGGAGAATCGTGAGGAAGAAAGCTGGATCAGCAAAATAATTCCATCGAGCACTTAGTTCGAGACGTTTCTTTGCACGTCTCAAGTCTTGTTTTTTTTTTTCTTCTCATTTTCAATATTTCATACCGTTCTCGTTCCATTCCCGGGATATTTTTCCGTATCATCCGATCAGGAGGATTCCTTCGGTGATATCACCCGAATGGAATTGAGGCCGCGGTGTACATAACTGCGACGGGGTGTCTCGTGTTAAAAGCTCAATGTTCGTCACAGCGATTCCATGGCACACACCACGACGCGCCCATGTCTGCCGGTTCGTGCCTCTGTTATGCTTATGATATAGCTTAACAAAGTATTAAAGTTGAAAGCACTCCGAATAGACCACGAATGTACGCGATCATGCATACAGATGCAATGCAAATAAGCGCTTAATATAAGCGGAGCATCAACGCAAGTTGATACTTCGCTCTGCCCTGTTCTTCTCTTTTCCACATTCAACGTGTCTAATCGGCTGTTACATAGCCGGATGTGGGTTTTCTTACTTTTCACGACTGTTTGAATCCACGTTACCGATCTATTCAATTAAATTTTACCGATCAATTAAATGAACCTTCAATTAACTGTACACTGGAGTACTATTTTGAAATTCCCAATTAAAAAATATCTCGTTTGGATCAAGTACTGAATTTTCTGCCATCTATTCCATGTCGTCGAACATGTAACCAAATAGCATTGTTTCGAAAAACGCTTCATGTGGGAAGACAGAGCCGACTGGAGGTAACTTTGATGACGTTTTTCAAAACGACACTTCGTGGAACGGGGCTGGATCATTTGTCTTGTTTGTTAAAAGAGATTTTTCATAATTCTAGGATACTAGTCGACGGTAGGGAAGATGGGGGAAAGAATTAAGACCCCCAACGTCAGTTGCGTACATTTGATATTATGAATTCAGAGTTGCATCTTAGCATCAACTAGTTACGCTCCACCCGCAGTAATATAATCTTTCTCCAGAGGAATGTAACATGATTTGTGTGAGTTGTTGGAGCAACGTGTTTCGGGGAGCTAAATTGTCGCTTCGTCTGAACGCTACAAATGAGACAATTTCACTTGGCATTGCAAATTCCACTCCACAAAAAGTCCAACTCATAAACGCAAATCACTATTACTCAAGTGTCTTCCGGTGTCACTTACTTCGTCTGTTTCCGTGCGTAGTTTTTTTTTAAATCTGCACAGCTTCGTTGCACTAGGAATTCATGAATATTATGCGAATGGCCAATAGTCCGCTCTTGCTTTAGGATCTTTAGCAACGCCGGTGCTCGATTCTCTACCCTCAATTCCTCCTCAATGACTCGTCCAGTCGCCAGCTGTCTCTTTTTGGACTCTTCCTTCCTTTCCGGATGGCATTAGCCATGAGTAGAAAAAAATGAGAAGAATTGGTGTCCGTTGCTGCAGAATCTGTAGCAGACCTTCGATTCCGGAAGGGCGTGCACGACGACGATGTTCTGGCACCGAGCCGTTTTCCGTCGCGCACTCAAGTTGAAAGTGCGGTTGCTGAGGTGAAATGTGCATTGCGGTGCTGCCAACTCACGAAGATTTGGCCTTCCAATTTCATTCCGTCCATTGGTGTTTGAATTAAGAGTTAATCGAATTTCGAAGAAGCGTCAGCCTTTTGAGATAAACTCATCACGTTTCGACACATCTACTGTTCGAGAACATTGTATTTCAAGATCGATAAGTACAGTTGTGCTGAAGGATCGTTCGGATCATGGGATATCGCGAGATCTGACAATTGCTCCGTTCTATCAGTTAACCAAGTCTCGTTCGTGCGAATTCACCTGCGATTAGAGACCATTCAGGTATACGCGATCTCGAGACAAAGGACCAACTCGAAGCTACATCACATCGGTCTCTCCTTCGTGCAGAAAGCATTTTCCGAGAGTTTGAAACTCGAATGGACGCGAGTTGTAGCCGCGTGCCGTTCATGATTCCGTTTATCTCAAGACTCGTAAGATTCTTTCGGGAAAGACGATTGCACGTAGGCATCATCTGGAACTAGAATTCTGCAGTTTCCTTGCTTGTGCGATATCTCAAATGGCGCTAATGTTTTTTCCTTCGTTGTGCTCTCGATATTTGATATCTCCAGCTTAATCGGGGACACGTCGTCGAACAACTAGAAGTTCCCCATTTGGGCTAGTTCGTGAGCGCAGTCATAGTGGGATGTAAGTGCACGAATCTCAAAATTGTGAAAACACTTCAGACGCGCGATGTTCCATCGAGAACATGGCGTGCAAGCTTTGGCAATCGAATTTCTTGATACCACCAATATTTATATTTCTCCAGCCATGAAAAATCGACAATATTGTATCAACTCTAGACTAGAATCGTAGATCTCTAGACCCCATGTGTACCCGTATCACAAATGTAGGTCTTCAAATGATTTATCCATGTTCCTCTTCGATGCAAATTTGATCACTGTGCTCAAAGGCACTCGCGTTTTATCGACCGTACTTTTTCGGCTATGAGGAAATGTTCTAAGCCCTCAAACTTTCGCGATCGAGAAGCACCGGAGAGAATAATAAAGTGGAGCCACCAATTTGTACAGCACACTTGAAAACAGAAACGAGAAGCGAAATGACGTTGTTAAGTCAGTAGACAGGACGCAAGCCCAGAGATTTTGGTTGTGTAGGTACGCGGTCTTGCCGGAGTTATTTCGTCTGATGAGTTGGAAGGAAAACAAGTATATACGCAGATGTCCTTGATCCCGAGTGGAGAGGAATGATAGTCCATCGGACGAACGGAAGAAAATAGACGAGATTCGAGACCAGAGTAGAAGATTTGAAGAGCCAGCGAGGGGTGGTTTATACAGTAGTATGAGAAATGAGAAGGCAATGGAGGAACTAGAAACCGAGAATTCGGAAGGCAAGAGCGAAAAGTGAGCGTCCGTCGGCAAATTGCGAATCATGGTGAGGTGAGAGGATCGAAGCAGAAGGAAGGATGAAGGCAGATTCGGAGGAATACGGTTGCCTCGAAGAGGATTGTGGATCCTGGGTGAGCACATGAGTTGGCTAGCTCAATTGGATGTCTGATAAGTAATTTACCCTCGTACACCTACGAATCCTTTGCCTTTCGAGCTTTCGTTATAATCCTCGTGTTATTTTCTTCTTCGTACTTAAACAGTGAAATTATCAAATCTACTACCAGCGCATCCACCATTAGTCACTAACTCACAAAGCAAATCAGTATGTAGGGACAAAGTAGAAACAGTGACAACAGTGGGTACACTGGACCTTTTTTGGTTCTCAGAAGTGGACATGTGTATAGTGCGTCTTTTTTACATTAGAACCGCGCTCGGATGCCAATAGGTTTAAACCTGTCTGTGAGTCGCTCCCGCGCAATTCGGTTGTGAGAGGCGATTTTATATTATTATTGGTGTCAAAAGTAGAAAAACCTGCTGAGTTTGTACGTTTTTTTGCTTCTTTACCTATCGCAGTCATGTTCGAAGTCATTGTTTTTCCGCAATATACAGCTATATTGCCATATTTGAGCATAGTGTTTGGTAGCCTAACAAAAATAGAGACTTGTCAGTACCCGCTTTAGAAAAAAGGAGAGGGTCGGTACATAGTGGCTCAATTTTTCGAGGCACACAGAGGTACTATGAGTCATAATATGAACTTTTTCGCGTTGTGATTTAGATAGGTACTGGTACTACCTCATTAGGTAGGTACTCATTTCTGATTAATACTGAATAAATGATTGTGATTGATCTCATAATATGCTGTTGTTTTAATTAATTCTTCAACAGTTTACTGTACGATACTCCCCATTGTACAGAGAAAAGCACTCCATCACCTACAAGTGTACAGTGGATCAGGGTAATTTTCGTCGAATTTTGCTTGATTTTGAAATTCTGTTCGACTGTGAAATTAGGCATGTTTTACTGCGTACACCCCCAAGTGGATCAAAACTCATTTTTTTTAAATGGTTATTATCTCAATATCTATTGACCTAGGCCGTTCAGTGTCTTTTAACAGAATGAAGCCATTGAACACACCTCAAATTTAGTGAAGGTTTCATTGAGATTGTGTGAACGGTTACGCAGCTATAGACCTCTAAAAAAAGAGCTACTGATCCCATTATAACCCTACACGTAAACAAAGATGTTCTTTCCAACATCACTAGAGGAGTCTAATTCAAATCAATATTATACTTGGTCTCTTATTGGCAAGAGGCCATATATTATCAAGCTGCCTAGATCTGTCTGCCATCAGGAAACATCATTGTCACATCATAATCAATCATTTACATTCCATCCGTTTCCTTCTTCCGCAGCATATCAACCGTACTATATCGATACTCACTCCACATTAACTCTGCCCCCCCCCCCGTGCTACCCTACTTCCCTTTCGTGTCGCATGTCCGGTACTTTTTTTCTCGTTTTATACTCGCTATTCCCGAAGTGATGGGGAAGGAAACCGCACTACGAACATACTCGGACTTGTTGTAGTGGGAGATAAAAGATTCACGGGACCGCAGAAGACGGCTAGTAATCGCGTGCAATATTCAGCAGCGTAGGGCTGCCGCAGCTCTCTCCCCACAATTGCGAACTTCGCCGAGTGCGATTGCATGGCAAATCGTCCATGATTAGTAGGGCGAGCGGACTGAAAAAAAAGGGATTGACATACTTTCGGCTCCATCTATCCGGGCCAATGGAGTATAAATTTCACACGATTATTACGAGATGACAGTCAGTTGTATCGCTCGATCGCGCCACGCTTAAGGGGTTACGTGGGTTTCGAAGTCAAAAAAGCATATTTTCTCAATTAAAAAATGTAATATATAAATTATTTTATTCAAAATGTTAAGCGCATAAAAGAGCAACATTTCGACAATATGTAAAAAAAATTTCATCCAAAAATTTGGGAAATTCAGCCGGTGGCATCTGGTTTCCGGAGACCCCTTAAAAAAAGCATCCTCGTGGTGGTAAGGATAACTCATGATAGCTTCATCTAAAATTAAAATACCATTTTTTTTCTGTTAGTAGATAAGTTTAGCTTGTTATTGAACAAAGGATGTGTAAAAAAATTGAAATTTGAATTTTTAGCAGAGTTGTCTGCAAAATAGTTCAATTTTTGGTACAATTTACACTACGTAAAGCGTTGTAAAATTAGTTGTAATCGTGAAAAAACCTTCGTTCAATCACTAGTCAATGCTATTTTGAAGAAGTGTGCAAAATTTTAAAAGATCGATGGATTTTTGTTGTTGTTGAGAAATCGTGTCCATGGACTTGAAAAATAGTGTTATGAGAAAAATGCGATGTACCTGCATCGCTCCCGGCCGGTCTTTCCCAACGGGGGGAATTACCAAAGACTCTCCTGGACTTTTACTCCGATTGACTTAAAACTTCGGGAGAATATTCTAGACATATTGTACTATTAGATAATAAAATTTAACAAATGGATTTATTTAAATTCCCACTCCCACGTAACCCCTTAAAGAAAACAATGGTATGGTTAATAATTAATTATGCAGCAATTTTTGCAGCTCGAATTCTTTTTTGAATTGCTGCGAAGTGTTGTGTTTATCCTCATCCTTCATCATTGGAATTTTTCGGTTTCAATCGATCGACGTCGTAAAAAAATAAAAATTAACACGTTGCTCAGAAAAAGCTGTGTCACATCCGGAAGGGATGAGAGCATAATATTTTCGTTTCCCTCTTTGTTGCCTACGCCTAGCGCAATAGCACGGGATGACCGTAAAAAGGGGTAGTGCGTGGGAAAGAATAGAATTAAGGAATTGACGCGATATTTCGGTATTGAGGAATAATTCGACAGAATTGGTGTACGATTGACACTATGTTATTCATCATAAGATTATTAGATTATTAGATTTATCATAAGATTATTAGTTAAAGCGATCAGGCCTACGATGAATGATATAGAAAAGGAAAAAGTATGGTTAGCTTACCTTGATTGTGTTTGACGCTCGCTCGCTCGCTCGCGTGGATGTTTGTTGTCGCTCGCGTTACAAGGGCCTTCGCTCTTGGCCTGGTGCGCTCGCTGGTACAATTGCTGGTAAGACGCTCGCAGGATTTTACGCTGGTCGTGTGTACTCTCGACGTGTTAACTACGACGGGCACTACGCGTAGATAGAAATATGAACGGCGCGCAAGGTTGATGAATTGAGATTGATATTCACGGACCGATGATAGCAATTGTACAAGTGTAAAACTTTTGTCACTCGAAAAATGAAGACTGTTCGTAGGAAAGTTAATTGGAGATATTCGTAGGCTTCTGAATTATGACTTGATATAAGGAGTGATTCGGTTGACGGAAATATTGGTTGACGGAAGACAGAGATTGAGACTCGATAGAAGAACTTGATTTGATGGGGGTTGACGGGAGACTGAGATTGAGACTCAATAGAAGAACTTGATTTGATGGTAGTTGACGGGAGATTGACTTCAGGAAGGAAGTCTTTCTTGATATGAAAATTAGGAGGGGTTCAATAGTGGGAGATGGAACCTCAGGGAGAGTGCGGTTTTGGTCATCCAGTTCTGCAGGGATTGGACCATTGGAACTGCGCTGCGAGACCGGATGTCTTATTTTTTAGTCAGAGTTATAAATTCGCCGGAGCCGTCTAGGCTATGTTATGATGAAATAATCTAGGGTCGAGGCGTCTCTTGATCACCATGCGGATGGGCCGGCGTATGATTTTTGGAGTCTGTTGATCGAGCTGATGGTTGGTTTTTGGTTCGACAGCTCTTCTTGCAATATGCGCCTGAGATCGTGTTCTTGTTGACAGCCAATGGGATAGGAAAAGTCGATGACTGACTCTGCTGCTATCGTGCATATATCGCTGTGGGTTGAACATGCGTGTGAAACGTACGCACGTTCCTTTTTACGCTGTTACACGTCTAATTCTTAGATTTATACATGTATAATAATAAGCTTATAACGGCAAATGAGAATATAGTGAATAACCTAGAAAAGGCACATTCGCTAGGATGTAATAGCTGCAAGGGGTAGTGGAACGGGGATTAAAGAGCATGGCTGACGGAAAGACTCGTGGCAATTTCTCTCTGTCTCGTTCCACCTACCTACCTGTATACATCGAGGTGAAGGGTTGAGGGATTGGGTATTCACAATGTAGACGTGAACAAGGTTTCAGTTTAATTAGGATCTAGGAATAAACAAAAGAATGCGAGTGAAATGGGAATGAAAACGCTGGACCTATGTATTCCGCAGTGTAATGGCTTCGAACCTACGATAGTTATTCTCGAAAGCTGAGCTCCATCAGATGCCCCGGAACAACCTATCAAAGGTCTATTACGAGCTACAGGTTAGACACTTTAACGGGCTAGGCTCAGAGCGAGCATCGCTCAACGTGCACGCTTCTTCCGAATCTTGACTTTACTACGTTTTATTATCTCCTGAAATGCAGTTTCCTCCGGACCATGAATCTGGCTGAGATAAATTAAAGTCGCTCCGGTAAATTTACTACCCATTAGAGTTGAAAAAACCACATGCTTTCAAATAAAAAAACGCAGCTGGATAGTTACATTTTGTTTCCGTCTTCCGATTTCGATTTAGTTTATTGTATTACTCAGCGCTTGCTCTAGAAAAAATGCACTATTTGTTTTCCCCTGTGAATCATAAATTATATTTACATTAAAATTGTATTCTTAGATTAGATCTCTTTTTGCACATTTCGATTGTAAATTTTCAGTGAGCATTCAAAAAATGTTCGACCAATTTTGGTGCTCTAAGAATACGAAAAAAATTGGCAGATCAAGAAGATTTCTCTTGCATTTAAAACCCCAACATTATTGTGATACCCTCCGGATCTTATCCAGCACAAAGTTCCACACTTAACCCCCTTCGTTGGCAGCGAAAATTCGACAAAAAGGACCCAAAATGGCAGGAAATTTTTTTATCCTGAAAACTTGTACTCTGGGGTTTTTGCGGGTGCTGATAACGAATCTGAGCGCAAAATTAAGGAATTGACAATGACGAACAAATATGGCGAATTAAAATACAAATAATACAGATTGATTTAGATGAAACTCGGTACTCATAGGTTGTGTAGGTCACTGATTATGAGTCCGAACATTTTGAAATTGCAAATTTAAAGTTCAGATTCGTAATTAGCGATCTCAAAAATCCCGGAGTACTAATTTTCATATAAATCGAGTAAAGTTTTTGACTTTTGTCCACCATATTGGCGCCGCCATTTTGAATTTCCGAATTTTGACTTCAAATTCGGATTCAGCGAGCCCAAAAATCTCAGAGTGAGGCTCCGATTTTAAATCAGAGCAAGTTAAATAGGGAATTGAAGGTTGACGCAGTATTGCGTCAATGCCACACAGGGCACGGAATTATTTGACGCACTATTGCGCCAATACCAACGAAGGGGTTAAGGGCTTACATACACCTGGGTAGGTCAAAAAGATCGATTTTTCAAAAAGGTTCATGGTTTCAAAAACCGCCTTTGACATCTGTTTGACTATGAGCCGGGTGTTCTCGCTCCTGTTGAATTCCGCAAAAAAATATCTAATGGAAGCGTCAACATCTAAGGAAGATCCGTCATATGGTCCATGAATCGGCGATTTCATGTAAGTTTCAAATAAACCAGTTGTTTCAGTGCAAAGTTTACTCAAAACTTTAAACGCGTTTCACTCGAAGCAGTCTTTTCAAAATCAGTAGCAGAAATATTTCCGCAACTACTGGACCGATCGGGATAAAGTTTTGCACAGTTATGCTTCACACAATAATCTAGTACTTAACGAGCCGTTTTTTTCGATATCTGGCATAGGTTTTTTTTCATCGTAAGTACTGAACAATTTTGAGGCGAAAAATCGCCTGTTTTATTCCTGTAAATGCCACGAACCGGAAAAATTAAATTTTCAAATTCCGGTTCGATAAGTACTAGTTTTATCGTTCTACTTTAAGAAATAAATATTTTTTAGATAAAATATGGCAGAGGCCTTTCTGCTACCGCAAACGCTGTAAAAAAAAACACGTCCCTGTAAAGGACTGTAACTTTTTTATCGTCTGAATTTTTTTAACCAAATTTACACACAACGTAGATAAAATATCATGCTTAAAAATGTATATCATGGTTTTCCAATGAAATTCAGTTTTATACACGGAAAAAATTCTCAAACATAACCATAACCATAACATAACATAACCTTACTTTTAGCCATCTCAGGTGTATGTAAGCCCTTAACATTGCAACACGCCGTTGAAATGGCCAAATTTGTATCGCGATAGGTGTTGATTGTAATTCACATAGCCTGTTGAGAAATAAAAATAAACATTTTTCATTTCGTAGAGTCGTTAAAGCCTGGCTATAAAGGGAAGAAAAATAATTAATTATATCGCAGATCCCGAGTGTGTTTCGTACTTCTTAACGCGCGTTCTCCAATTCTTCGGGGCCGTTGGCGGTGGTCCGCGGTCGTTTCTTTGAAATATTTGCTTTACATGGACGTCTCACCATGCGGGAAGGCTCCTTTCTACTCGATTCGTGGCAGTGCTCTCCGTAGGAGCTTCGTATCGTCAGTCCGCGAGACCCTAGGAGGGCAGATTCATCGCAGTTACGCCACCCGGAGTCCCCGGGGTTTCCACTGGCTTCCTACGGGTAGTTACGGCAAGTAAATGTCGAGAGTTACGAGGCACACTCTGCACTGCGGTCTTCGCGGGCCACCGCCTGTCCCGTTATTCTCCCAAAGGCGCAAAAAAGAAACGAAAATAATGTCCGATATGAAGTTGTCTCGTACGCGAAATTTTTATAACCTGTAGCTTGAGAAATTTAATATTGGCTCGAGATTAATATCCCGCTCGGGTTTTGTTTCACGTTTTATATTAATAATGCACAAGAGGGTTTATCGTGTACGCGGTTGTACAGCTTCGAGAAGCGAGCCTAATGCTGTTTTATTGCCTCTTGATCCTCGCTCAGTGGAAAAGCTCAAGCTGGATTATGCCGAAGAACCAAGTCAGTGGAGACACGGAGATTGTGAACAGTGTTTCCAGATTTCAGACGTAATGCAGCCGAGCCTCGCGTGCCTCACGAGACTAAACTCGGGCTTGCTCGTCACGACAATGCGATTGGCATGCGAAATTGGCTTTAAACCTAAACATCATCCATTGCGCTCTGCACTTCACTGGAGCTCGGGTTCTCATGCGTTACAGGCGCTTTGCACACTTCCTGCATACTCTTATCCCAAAATCTCCAGTACGAATAAACCAAAGCTCAAACTGGTATATTTAAAATGACGGTACCTGCATATCAGCCTCGCCGATCGATGCATCTCGATAACCCAAACGCGCGTCGGTGTATTTTTACGATGTGACGGCTACGGGCGAGAACTCGATATCTGTTATGTCTCCAGGAATATCTTTGTAAAAGAAAAAGTTGAATGAAGAGAATAGTCGAATAAATGATTGGGGTAGATTATCCATAAGTCGAATATCCATAACCGAATATCCATAAGTACGAATATCTATAAGTAGAATATCCATAAGTGAATATCCATGTCAAATATCCATGAGTGAGTATAAAGTAGAAATGAGTGCCGGAAATGACGGGAGGTAGAGAAAAAGTTAGTGTAGAGGGAACCCAGACAAACCGAAACAAAATCTAACTAACGCAAACAATCCCAAAAAAATTCACTTGTCTCTAAATCCAACCATTTCTGGTACTCATTTCTACTCTATAATCACTTATGGATATTCGACTTATGGATATTCGGCTTATGGATATTCGGCTTATGGATATTCGACTTACGGATATTCGACTTATGGATATTCGACTTATGGATATTCGACTTATGGATATTCGACTTATGGATATTCGACTTATGGATATTCTACTTATGGATATTCGACTTATGGATATTCGTACTTATGGATATTCGACCTATAGATATTCACTTATGGATATTCGACGACATTGGAACATATGTTACAAGTGACGGCAAAATCAGACCTAAATTAAATTTTTTTCACATTTTATTCGGTAAATAGTTCGCGGAATTTTATCCGAGCTTCCAGCTGCTCGGGTAGTAGGCAATTGAAAAAATCGACTAATTATACGTCAACGTCGATTCGACTTATGGATATTCGACTTATGGATATTCGTACTTATGGATATTCGTACTTATTGATATTCGACTTATGGATAGTCGTACTTATGGATATTCGACTTATGGATGTTCGTACTTATAGCTATTCGTACTTCTGGATAGTCGTACTTATGGATATTCGACTTATGGATGTTCGTACTTATAGATATTCGTACTTGTGGATATTCGACTTATGGATATTCGACTTATGGACATTCGTACTTATGGATATTCGACTTCTAGATATTCACTTATGGATATTCGACGACAGTGGAACATATCTTACAAGTGACGGCGAAATCAGACCTAAATTACATTTTTTCACATTTTATTTGGTAAATAGTTCGCGGAATTTTATCCGAGCTTCCAGCTGCTCGGGTAGTAGGCAATTGAAAAAATGTACTAATTATACGTCAACGTCGATTCGACTCATGGATATTCGACTTATGGATATTCGTACTTATGGATATTCGTACTTATGGATATTCGACCTATGGATATTCGTACTTATGGATATTCGACTTATGGATATTCGACTTATGGATATTCGTACTTATGGATATTCGACTTATGGATATTCGTACTTATGGATATTCGACTTATGGATATTCGTACTTATGGATATTCGTACTTCTGGATATTCGACTTATGGATATTCGACTTATGGATATGTGATATGGATATTCGACGACAGTGGAATAAATCTTTCAAGTGACGGCGAAATCAGACCTAAAGTACATTTTAACACATTTTATTCGGTAAATAGTTCGCGGCATTTTATTCGAGCTTCCAGCCGCTCGGGTAGTAGGCAATTGAAAAAATGTACTAATTATACGTCAACGTCAATCAATCGCTCTCCTGCTCTACCATAATGCGAGAGCTTCAGCAGAGCTTGGGTATGTCGCGTTCGGTTATTTGCCCACAACAGGGAACAGTTGCATATGATACGTGCGCCGGAGGACAAAGATAGGGCCTAGGGGAAGTAACTGGGGTAAAAGAGAGGACAGAAAATGTTTCCATCGATCCTCGACCACAACTCAATTGCCAAACCGCTTCGCGGCTGCATCGCAGACCATTCCCGAGACGAGATATTCGCATCAAACGGTCGAGCTTCGTATATAGTGTCCCATTTAGGGCGTGCGGTCGTATACGGCTTGATGCACAAGTGTGATTGAGGTGGAGACCGCCGTCGCCATAAGGCGATCAGATATCAATGGAAAATGTAATTGAAAAGACCTAACATTCCACGAGCGCACAAATCGCCATGGTCTTTGTAATATTGCCAGGGCGGATGGAGAAATGTGCGAATGTGACGTCGACAATGAAATTCTGGCAGGATCCTGTGACGTTCGTCATGATTAATAATGATTCTTAAAGATATTGGTCAAGCAATAAATAAAACTCAAATTTGGCAAGACCCTGTCTTCATTGTTGCATAACCTTGAATTTTGCGAAATTTCAAAATTTGCAGAAATCGTACTGTTTTGAAAAAAGGCGATTCTCGACAAAAATAACGACTTTAAACGTTTGTTATTAACAAACGGAGAAACATGTGAAAAAGTCATCCTGTCTGTTGATTGAATATATAATAAAATATGTTCAGTCCAAATTTGAAGTAAATCGGACGATTAGATTTTGGGAATGACGTACGCCAAATTGCAAAGTATACTTTCGAGATAAACGCAAGAGACGAAAACGTACTGAATCCACTTTTCCGTATACAATTTTCGTATAAATGTTTTGTCTGCTCAATATATTCGGTAGTTCTTTATGGTTTTGGGTACGGGCAACACGAATAGGACATTTATTTTGTTCTAGAATCGTTTTATTCGTTATAACCAATTTAATTGTTATAATGACGACTGTGACGAAAAAGTGCATTATGTAGAAAAAAGTTTGAAATAAAAGATGTTTCTTTTTTAATTGACAATAAAAAATGTCTCTCATTTTGTTTGCGAGCTCCATTGGTAATGGAGATATGAACAAGGAAGATTTTTATGAGAGAGACGGAACGATGAGTGAAAGGGACAAAACGATGAGTGACAGGTAATGCGATTAATTTTCGTCGTTTACAGCTCCATTACTAATGAAGCTAGTAAAAAAATAAACATCTTTTATTTTAAATTTCGATCGACGAAATGCACTTTTCCGTCCCAATTGTTATTTGAAAGATCAAATTGTAAGAAAGTGCCTCGGTGTATGGACTATTTGCTTGAGACAAAATCACAATTATTTCTCGTATCAATGCCCTTAGAAGCCATACAATGCACCGCGTAGTGCTAGAGCCGTAACGCACCAGACGCACTGACCCGCTCCACTAAAATCGTCATAACTAGGTCAATTCTTGGAATTTTTACAAAGTCTTTGAACCAAATGAAAGTTAAGACTCTACGCAATGAGAAAATGAAATAAACTAAAGATCGATTTTTTGACATTCTAAGGTTATGCACATCCCTAACGAGCTGTTGTTTCGGGCCCTAGGCTTCTGCAGACCCCTCAAAGATTCTGAGCTTCTACCCATTTTCAAGCTTCTACCCAGAAGGTATACCAAGTGTTGATTTTGCAATATGATACCTTCGCTTCGCCATATAACCGTCAGGACGCGATAGCGTTCAAATTTGGGAAAAATCCATTTACATTTTCCCTGCTTTATGACAGACCAAAAGAATCTATCTTTCGAGCGATGCACGTTCGTTTGCTTTTTTTCCCTTAATATTGTCATGTAAATTTAGTCGCGACTGTATTACATCGGCGAAGGCCGTGTCGTCTGTCCGCAGATTTTTCTAGCTTCCCTCGTTCCACTCAACCTCCCGTTTTTCCAGTATGGATATGAACTACTCACCCGTATCCGTACTATATACTCGTTCGCTGTTTCATTTTATACCACTGAAATGTGTACACAGTGTCCGTTTGTGTACACAAGCCGATGCAAACGATACGTTGGCGTTACGTCTGTCTAGTTCCGGCTGAACCAGCTTGCTTGGCTCGAGCTCGCTTTTCGCTTTGCTTGTATTTCTCTCGCGCTATGCAGCCAGTAGTTTCCCCACGATATTCCGTATCCAGCCCCCCCCCACGGCAATGGACAATCCCACGAAGTTCCGCGGCACTTTAACCGTACCATGAAAGGTTCTGCAAATGGAAGGCGTATATAGGTGGTTTTAGTGCAAACCTTGTAAGTGCCTGGCCATTGATCATACTGAGATGAGATTGCTCGAAAACATCAGTTGGACGGTGGGCAACATCATGTTTTATTCACGATTACAATGATTCGCAAATACAACTCCACGATGAAATTCTATACGCCATGAGAATAGTTCATGTTTGCTTCGACATATTTTTTAGTTTTCACCTTTTTTCGGATTATCGATTGTATCATTCTCGCACAAAATGGCACTGGAACTGGAGTATAATGTAGTTATGTTATATTTGATCATGCTGAATGCATGACGCTCGATGATTTATAATTGTCTTATCTTTTAACACATTTAAGGGGTCTTCTTCCTTTAGACGCTAAAGAGGCAATTTTCATGACTTTTTTGATAGGTTTATATTATAGACATTGATATAAGAGTTTTTACCCTTAATAAATACACTTTCGGAATACATTTTTTGTAAATATTTATTTAATTCACGATTTGTAGACGAAAATGGTATTAAAAAAATTTCCTAAAAAATTGTAGGTCTGCGCTGTTGATGAAATCTCGGAGATGGATCATCCGAAACATAAAAATCAAACGGTTTTAGATTCAGTACGTTAATGGCTATAGCGCATATCATACGATTTTTGATGTATGCAAAAATAACAAAATGGCGGACATTTTTCGATAAAAAAAAAAACGGGTTTTTTCACCGTTGTTGGGAAAAAAATAGTAAATATCAAAATTGAAAAAATCCTTGACATGCGCTATAGCTGTAGTTGGAAAGAATATGTGGTTAAAATTTCATAAGGATCGGTTCAGTAGTTTCGAAGATTTCATCAACAAGTCGTCGAAAAACGTTGTTTCGAGAAAAACGCGTTTAAAGTTTTGAAAAAAATTTTGTTGTGTATTTCGAACGTGTATTTATTAAGTGTAACAACTTTTATATCAATATCTATAATATAAACCTATAAAAAAATTCCCGAAAATAGCCTTTTTAGCGTCTAAAGTGAGAAGACCCATTAAAATATAAAAATCAAGCATCAAGATCTTCAACTGAAGTCTGCAATAAAAGATTTCGTTTAATCATAAAAATTACAAAATAAAAAGCATTCCTATTCGAATTATGCAAGCTGCAATCCTGTAAGACAGCCGTTCAGCCGCAGTGTTTCGCCATTTCATATAGAGGAATAAAATGGTGAGATCAACGGCTCCAATTGAGTGGCTAGCTAAACTACAATATGCATGTGTGAATGAGATATGAAAGTGCAAGCAAGCTTGTAGGTGAGAGCATGTAAATGTAGCTTCGATTCAAAAGAACTGTCATCAATATTTTAGTCCAGAGTTCCGTAACGCAGCTGTCCATTCTGCCTACCTACACATGCTGAGATCGAATGTTCGTCATTTTCTTACAAAACAAGGGTCAACATTTCCATTTCCAAGACTAATTCGGAATTCGTAGCTGCTAATTCGTGTTGCTTTGTTGGCTGCGATTTCCATTATCTTGATCAACAACGAATACAGTATGATGCTCATTCATCTGAACGACAATCAAAGACTCCAGTTCGCCAGGTACATTTGATGTGACGGCATACATTTTGGCGGGTTGCTGAGATAGACGTATGGACATGGTTTCATCGAGTACCGGATAACATGGTGAGTGCGGGTGTCGAATCCTGTTCCAGAGGTTTTCCGTCAACAGTACAGAGTGATACGGTGTAACGGATAACAGAAGCTCCCCCGCGTGGGATAGGAAGTTTCCTACATGCCTGCCACATTCTTTGTAGGTAACAAAGTCGGCCTGTACCAAGGATTGGAATTGAACATCGAGTATCCCACGTTCGTAAGCTACACCGCGCTCTTACCGGTAATAAACGCGGGAGTGACTTTGAGTAAGATCAAACAGGTGGATCTGACAGCTGTCATTTTTACCGACCGTGGCTGAATCTTCACACCCGTCAAGCTAACTACTGTCGGTACGCGTCTCACCCGGTAAATGAGGAATGATATATCTTATCTACAATGTCTCCAGAGTAATATATCACAATTAAATGCTACGAGTAATGCAAAATGCAAATCGTATTCAAGACAAGATCCGCAGCATGGGAAGTGTTGTTACAGGTATGACTTTGGGCTTGTGGAAAAGTGGCGATAGAAGTTATGTGCTCCCTTGGTAACGACAGTCCGTGCTCAGTACTTTGCTCACAGACCATGTGTGGTCATGCAACCGTGGCAATTGCGCAATTTATGAACTTTATTCAAAGATATACGGGGCGATCTCAATTATGAGTGGGACCTCTCATAGCGATTGAATTACGATAAAGTTAGTTACATCGATCGAGAGCAGTCTGGGATACGGAGGTATGGCATACGGAATATCGATTTATCCAACTTTTTTGCTCCACGAAAGAGGGTTCCACACTCCACTTCTCTTCGCGTCTGCCGGACGTTAAAATTACTTTACGTAGGTACCGCCGCGACTCCGCGGTAATTACATTACGTCGACGGGCCAGGAGCTAAGGTATTAACGGGTTGGGCACTGCGCACTCGACGGTGTGCCCTCCTCTATACTCTCAAGCGACGCGTCGCAAAGCAATTTAATTATAAGCCGATATGACCAGACTTTGTCCGGAATTATGAGAGCGAAGGTGTGTCGTTATGTGAGTACGTACTCATCAATTCGACGGGCATAACGACCCACTAATTCGCTTTTATTATCTATAGCAACGTGCCTTTTATAGAATTCCATCAGCGGAAATGAATATAGGTCCTCTGTAATTCGAAACGGAATTCGATGATAGATAGCGGGTGACATCAATGTTACGCTGACAGAAAAATTCTATTAATATTAGCTAACCGCGTCTATTTGATTTAAAAAAATTTGAACTGACTAGTTTTTATGTCAAATCAAATGTTTCCTATTGCATTCCATTATTGGAATTATTTTTTTAAATATATTTATGTATTCAAATAAAAATCTATTTAAGATCGTCCAATAACTAAATATTTTATTTAATCCTAATAAATCTGTGATTCGGCTTCATCTGTTCAAAAAACAATTTAGTTGAGTCCACTAAAAGTATCTATTTGATTTGTTCTGAATTCAAGTTAAATAGAATTTTCGTAGAGTCAATTTATTGCAACACACATATCAAAGGGGAGTGGCGGTAGAGAGGGTGGAGACAGGATTTATATATATATATAAGTCTTTAATTATCACAATGATATTAACTAATTGATATACTTGATGTGATACAACAAATAATTATAGGAATTCATTTGGTCTCTTATGCCATATCTGCGACCAATATGTTACAAGGTTCTAGGTTCGATTCCGCATAGGTGAAATATTTTCTTCGTAAAAATCATTTCGTATGGCCAGGGAATGACGAATTACGATATAAAATCATTGTGGTAAAACTCTCAATTAAGGCGTCTTCTCACTTTAGACGCTGAAAAAAGGCTATTTTCATAAATCTTTTTGATAGGTTTATATTATAGATATTGATATAGAAGTTGTTACACTTAATAAATACACTTTCGAAATACATCAAAATTTTTATTTATTTTTTCAAGTCACTATTTATAGACGAAAGTGGTAGTTAAAAAAATGTCCTAAAAAAATTGTAGGTCTGCGCTGTTGGTGAAATCTCGGAGATGGATCATCAGAAACAAAAAAATCGAACGGTTTTAGATTCAGTATGTTAATGGCTATAGCGCATATCATACAATTTTTTATATATGCAAAAATAACAAGATGACGGACATTTTTTGAAAAAACAAATAGGAAACCGTTTTGTTCACCGTTTTTGGCAAAAAAAAGTAAATATCAAAAATTTTTTAAATTTTTGATATCTTTGATATGCGCTATAGGTGTAAAGAATATGTGGTTGAAATTTCATAAGGATCGGTTCAGTAGTTTCGAAGATTTTATCAACAAGCCGTCGAAAAATGTTGTTTCGAGAAAAACGCGTTTAAAGTTTTTAACCAGTAGATGAACGTGCTCAGGTAGTAAAGTAAAACTCACACAATAATACAGTTAGACTCCTCCGATCTTCATCAAACTTTAGTATGATACTTTTAGATGTGCATACTTTCGAAAAATGTAATAAAAAAGAATGGAGTTTTCAAAAATTGTCAATTGCGAAGACGCCTTAAGCCTTTCATTTTATTTGGATAATATGACACATTTTATGCATACAGTACACTCAGATTTACAGTGTACATTGTAAGAAAATAAAGATTAATTTGGATCAAATCTTTATTTATTCAATTTGAATATATTTAATTTGAATATATTTCAAAAGAATGGCTGAAACGACAAAAAATATCTTTGAAACAAATAAGATCGTAGTAGGCCGTGAGACAAGGAAAAAACCTATTTGATTTAAAGAGATCCGAATTAAATCAAATATTTTCTTTTTGCAGTGTATCCGACCGTATGAGGAAACTCTCTCGGAGAGCTGTCAAAAAAATGCTCTAAATCATAACGCTAATGCATCACAATAGATATTCTCACATGAGAATCGAGGCCCTCTCGAGGGTAGGCGAAACTTCCCACGTACTACGAACAAACGCCTCCAACGATGCGGTGTGTTTCACCTTGTACGACATCGGAAGTTCGTAATCCCGTAATGTGTCGGAATGATCGATCGGACTTGGGAAGAAAAAGCAAAGAGGGCTCGCAACACACGCAGGTGGAGCGGCAGTCCAAGGGGAAAAAAAGCCATGCTCCCTGGTGTATTCAGCGGATTGATCTTGGCGCTTTTCCGATCCAGTCGATTTCGCTTGAACGGTGGAAAGCGGAAGGCAGTCACCGAGAGACACATGTGTTCAACGATTGCACCGCTGAAACTTGAGGCTGATGCGTGACAAATGGCCAAAGAGCTGTCCACTCGACGTTTGTATCCGCACAATATATTCGAATCTTCATTCAATGGCTGGAATAAATGTAATTGCTGACAATTCATTCCTTCACTCCGCATATACCTTTTTCATCGATGGGAATTTCAATGCGTTCGACACAGCACTATGTTCACCCGTGGAAAAAAAAGCACATTGCACCGTCAGGAGGCTAAATACCATTTTTTTTTTCGTATTAAAAAAAACTCTATTATACGCTCCAGCTCTGTGGAAACTTGTTTAAGATAAATATGTGAGATGAGAATTTTCAGGTCGCTCGTTTCGCGGGGACCATTAAAGTCTAATTGGGATTCAACTTCGTTTAGACGAGAGATTGGACCGGCACTGTTTCTATTAGATTTCTTGGAGTGGACATTATTTTCTATAATTTAGCCGACTGGAGAGTGCATTCTGGTTATTTCACGGGATTATTCGATTATGACCGCCTCTTGCTCAGGGTAATTTTCGTTTGTACCGACGGCATGTGGGGTCAGTGGAACAGGAACTAATGAGAGTAAGCTTGTTTGCAGTTATTATTTTGTCAAGATGAATTTCAGGGAAATGCAGACTCAGCATTAATACTGGGTTCGGTGGTTCTACAGTAAATTTTTCAGACTGCATCGCGTTAATGAACTTCGTTCGTTTATGCTTTCGTTAAATCAAGGGAAACACTTTCCCCCTGTTACCGTTCCTTTTTTTCTGTGTCTTAAATAATTAAGGGGACTGCATGAGCTTGCAATTTCCCATGTGGATTTTTTTGTTCCATCGTGTTATAGCCTAGATCCTTAACGACAATTTACAACAAAAATTTCGTAAAAATTCCAGAAACGGACCGAGTTATGACGATTTTAGTAAAGGGTCAGATCTCGCCCACTGCGCTATGGCGAACCACCCCGCTGCAATTTACCCTTTTTTCTTTCGCGTTTTTCTCGAAGCCATGTTTTATGAAATGGTGCAAGTCGTATGTCAAAATCTATTCGTCTGATTCACTCTAAATTCCTGCAGAGTGAAGTTGATAACATTTTCTATCGTAGGGCAGGATGATTTTCTTATATGTTTATCGACTTGTTAATAAAAAATGATTTACGTTGTCTTTTTAGTCGAAAATCAAACTTTCTTGTCCACACCTTGCCATGCTCGTAATTTTCTAAATTTCAAAAAAGTATTCGGTATTACCAAAGTTTTATTATTATACTCAAAGTACGTTTCTGAATGTTTCACTTCAGATCACTCTGGTAGCCAGAACCGTCGACAACGATTAGCCATGCAGAAGCCGCGGCCCTTTGCTTGAATAATAATAACTTTGTCGTTTATTAGTATAAAAAAACTCGAACTTGGCACGAATATGTATTGATTGTGTGCAAAGTTGCGACCTCGTCTTCCCAATGCCCTTATCAGAATTTCTTTTAAAAATCGACCCTTTTTCTGCGCCCCAAGCTCATGCAGCCCCGTTGAACGAAAAATCCGCAATACGTATCCAGAAAATATGACAAGTCGTGCATATATTCAGTATTTTAAGATAGTAGTCTCGCCAAGGTGTTTTTCTACAGACTTTATTTTTATTTTGAGGACACATTCAAGAGACTATTAAGTGATTACCTGCAAAATTTTAAACGGATTTACCGTTCAGTAATCGAGATATTGGCAATCAAAGATGGCACGGTTTTACACGTGTTCTTATGGGGAACGGTGGAAAATTTCACATTTCATGCAATAATGTCGAAACTTTTCTGCAGATTTTTCTTAAAAAATGTTACACCACAGAGGAACATATGACGAAGTGAGTAAAAAAAATCATGAATTTTGACCATCTAGTTGCAGAGATATAGCGATGTAAATCAAGCTGCCGGCACGTTCATCGGTAGAAAATGTATCTAGAGACGTGGCAGGTTTTTCATATTTTCTTTTTTACTATATATATATTGCTAGGTCAAAATGAGTAAATGTAAAAAATTAAAGAAATCAGTATAGTACTCTTCTGCCAACATGATCATTTATACATTATAAATTGTTGACCTTCTGTTTCTTACTATTAGATTGGAGGATAATTGAATGACTCGGCCTTGCGAGATCCTACGAGCCAATAGTGCAAAACACGATCGTATTCATCCCTCCGTTTTGTTCACCTTAGCGTCCTTCTGACAGAAAGAGGACCACGACCACGAGGACGTGATTCTTGAAGCTGCCTGGTCCCTCGACACCCAGTCACGTACGGTATACATTTGAAAAGAATCTGAGAAATACGTGAAGCCCGTGAGCTCCGATACATAGCGCTCCCTTTCTCCCGTACGAGTCCATGCATGTGCATCGATGCAGCTTATTCACAGTAATAACAGCACACGCACACGAATATCATATGCGACCAAGCTGGTCGCAAATGTTGGAAATGGCGGTATCGCGTTTGAAAATACCCTCGGAAATCGTACGCATGCAGCATTCCAAGTAGCGGACGTGTTCCCAAAATTCTTGAGGCGTTACATTTGAGTGGGGAAAAAAATGTTTACCATTTTTTTTATTAGCTTGAATGATGTCTGAACATCACAAAAATGACATAGACGAAATTTTTTCATTTTTATTTTTAGTGCTCATTGTCCGACGCTCTCCGAAATGCACGAAACAGCCTACAGGGTAAAAGTAGCAATTTGGAGCTGTTTAGTCCAGTCGTTATACAAAAAATCTACGACGAGCTAGCAACTGAAGACCTACTATCAAAATTCCTGGGTGGATACACGCAGAATTCAAATGAGAGCTTCTTTTCTGTCGTGTGGATGGTAGCTCCTACGTTAGTTTTGAAATTTCAAACTCGTTTTTCTCGAAATCACGTTTTTGAAATCGCGAGAACGCATAATTCGAGTTTTCATCCGACAGACTTGAAATTTTAACAGTAACGTTTCAAATAAATCCTCAAAAGCAGTACACGCGGTTTTTACGATTGATCGACAATTTTCGTTTCTATAAACAAATACAGACCGGTTTTTTAGCGAAAGAAATATGTATTCACAATAGAGCCATTATGCGAAAAAACCATATTTTTCAAATAATCGTGTGTACTTCTCTAACAAAACTCACGAAAATGACGAAAACTTTTTTTTCTTGTTCTAGGTGCTAATCCATAAAAGTTCTGGGTGCTCCCGGATCGCACCTTAATAAAAGCTCTTATTGTTAGTGTATTTACGACTGAGCCGCCATTTTTTATTTTTTTAACAAGAATTTTTTTTGTATATGACAACACTTGTAGAATAAACCCTCTAAACCTCATTCTGAATGCTTATTTAGTGCACTCAAAAAAAATACCTAAAGAGTCTTATTTTTCGGTGAGCCACATAGACGTAACGCGTTAAATCACTTTTTTCAAAACACATTTATCATCATACGAAGTATATCTGGCATATGCAGAGCATGTATTTTCTCATATACGTGCGTAGATAATTTCCAAATATGTGACGTGCATCCTACAGATACAGGGCATGTGTTTATATATATATATATATATATATATATATATATATATATATATATAATACTACGGCATATATATTCCATTTACTTAAACGCATAAACGAAATATATTTTTCGCATTAAAAAATTAGGGGCGACATATGGTATTCACCGGTACAGGAAGGAACCTCGTCAAATTTAATATAACACATAAACATTTTTTACGTCAAACTCAAAATCACTCATGCATACATATCGACAGAATGGGAACGAGGACGTTTCTCATACATATGCGGACTGTAGAGTGGCCATCTTGAGTTCCGAAATGGCGAGCAACCGGCCCTTCAGGAACCAACTCACAGTTCAATTGGCTTTACGAACAATCTGAAATGTGGGCCACAATTTTCCGTTAAATTCAATCCGCGAGTGTCCCATGTACATCAATATTGCGGGAACATCAAATGAAGCATTACGGAAGCGTGTTCCTAATGAAATGGCGTGTTGTCCGTGAATGCGGAAGTGAGGTTAGAGCGGGGAAGAGGGAGAAACCGGGTCACGAGATGAAACTCCCACATGCAAAAGTCGGTGGTTTGTAGGTACGAGGCGAATCAAAAGTCTGAGTGAGAGGAAGAAAGATAGATAGCGAAAAGAAGAGAGAGAAAGAGAGAGAGAGAGAGAGAGAGAGAGGCAGAAAGAGAGACAACTGATAGTAAGCGAGTTGACTGCAGAGAGTCAGGCAGGAGGTAAGAGCTGAAATTCATCGGTCTAGAATTTCTTGGAGAGGATCCAAGAAACACCGTCAGCCAATCGGTCGGGCCATCGACACGGTCTTCGTTAAGGTGTACCATTCGACCATATACGCAAGCACACGTACATGCGCGGCCCTACATATACATGTACATACAGACATATCTATATATAATATATAACGAACGGGAAGAGGGTTGCGAACTTTTCCGATCCCTTTTTCAAGAGTTCGACAAGATTAAGCGACGATCCTGGCAAGAGATATCGTCAGCCACGTCTCCAAGGACTAAAAGCGTGCAGAGTACCTAAAGCAGGGAAAACGTATATAGAGGACAGCCAGTAGCGAATGGAACGATATAAAACCATAGCCGTAGTCATTGGCCTTTGGAGAAGCCCGCGAACATCCCACTTATTGGCACAATTCCTATCTCCTTCCATTCAATATGATTCACCGATCCATTTCGTAATGTAGAGACTGACCCATTACCGATTAAGTGGCCAGTGACTCAACCGAGCTCGATCCCTCCTTGCCTCATCTATCTCTCTGGCACGTAAAATGAGAAGTGAGATCTACCAGAAAGTAAAGAGATCCCGAAGCACTTGATAGCCTTGCTTGGCTGATCTATACCCCGCCCAGATCATCCAAACGAACGGTGGAAACTTTAACCCGATTCCGTCCAGCACTGAAACTGCTTCAATATTTCATGCGAATCGCGAGCTGTGATGGAGACGATCGCTGATTGCTTCGATTCTACATGTAACAGCGAAAGGTTGTGCGGGCCTGAAGGCTGCCGGGGTGACGTTCCGCGATTCCAAATTAGAAAGCTTTCATCCTAGTATACAGTTCGATGTGAACTCACCGCACAGCGACGGAATAAATACGACGTTGGAGAGAAAGAGCGTCAAAGAGTCTTTGCTGGGAATGAGTGGTAAATAAGGGCACGACCGTTCGCCGCTACGATGAAACGTCTATCTGCCGATTCTTCTCTGCCAAAACCCACCCCTTCGCCTCTCCCTCTCTCGCTTCATTTTCTTTCATTTTGCATTAAGAACAGGGTGATGCTCTCGCCTCGCTACAGAAAATTACTTTCGAATGAATTCTCCCAACAGTTCTTTCACCTCTTTCGCTCAGACTAGTTCCCCCTACTCTTTTGACTCTTTACGTTACTTTGGAGGATGTTACTTCCAGCAAGTACCCCGTTTTATGTTCACCCTTCCCAAGAGGCATCCGAATGCTACCTTCATCAGCAACGCACCCGGCTTTTAGTATATCCTTGAGCTTTTGCCACTTTTCGCCATTCAGGATTCTCCCTCTCGTTCTATTTAATGAAACGTTTACGCCCGGTCGTGTGCACCTTGCCGAGATTCGGAGCCGCGGGCGACCGGGTGACGAGTGTAATTCCGTTACTGGGGCTTTCTAATCATTGAGTCCAATTGATTTTATTGCGAGGTATTGACGCTGATGCGTTGCTTATCGCATGCCCCTACTTGAAGCCAAGGATGAGGATAGCGTAGAAACCCAATGGCTGATTAGAGTTGTGCTCGTGAGGCGGAGGGTCTGCAATACCATTGACACGAGGGTCTATTGTTGATATTACAAGGCCAAACAACATTTGGAACGAAAGAACAGACCTTAGTAACCAATCTAAAATCATCAACGTTCGCAGCACATTCTCCGCACGTCTCGTTCGAGCTACACACTTGATGCATATTTTCCTAATTGCAATAGCGAAGACCTTCGGTATCCTCGGAATATATCTCGTGTACGGTCGACATTATGTGCGCAGTAGCAGGAAGGGCTGCGGGGTCCGGAAGTGGCCTCCGGCCTTCCGGAAGTCCTCGGTTATCTAGCCTACCGTGCGCCCTCTCTGAGTTTTCTCGACGGTTCGGTTAGCCGTCACTGCGGCAGAAGATACCGACGTGGGTGGCTCGTTGGCTGATAGTACGAGCTGGGAAAAGAGCCATATAAGTGGAGGGTTCGATCACCCCATGCCCGCGTACGCCTTGCTGAAAGTGCCCTTACCTAGTATCGTTGCAAAACGACCTCCATGCAACCATGTCGTTTCCCTTTGCTGATGTCAATCTCGTCTTCAAACTCCTACGCCCAAAAAATAGGTGGACGGAAGAAGATGTAACAAAAAAAAAACGCGACAGAGATGCTTTTTCTTCAAAGAACCGAGACAGAATTGATAAAATATGAAACAAAGTTAGCAGTGCGCCCAATATCGGAAATGGTATTAACTGTACTGTGGTCCAATTAAAAACAATTATCAGATTGAAATTAAATTGAACGGGATATTTTTAGCCACAGCCGGTGGTTTTGTGTCAGCCAGGAAGCGATAGAACGTTAAACAAATTATCGTGTGGGTTTTATGTACAAGTGAAAAGTTTGCTCAGTAAGCTTGAACTGTTGATCTATAGTTGCTCAAATTGTTCTTGAATTATTAGTGATTCGTGCGATTCTGCTCCGTCAACGTTCAATCCGATAAGATAATTCTTCCTCAAAATGTGGCACACACGTTTCCGTCACTTTTCGATAAATTATTGCAACGAACGATGAACTCTTTGAATAATTACCTACATCGATCACTGATTGTTCAATGCCTCTACACTTTCCCGAATATTCCGTCGTATCAATTTATGATATGTTTCACACTGATGCAAAAGGTAGATCGGAACATTCTAAAAGTGCCTTGAGACGGTTTTTACTTGTAGTTTCGGCAATAATGGAAGGTGGCGGGTCAAAAGTTGAATCGTGTTGAGCCATGCCGCATTGTCCCGAGAATACTTGGCCTGATAGCCATGAATCCGGCACAACGTCTCCACTCGTCTGGCCTCCTCTGTTTTTTTTTTAAATTCCGGAATATACTACATCTCCTGTCGTATAAGTTCCAATTAAGTCGATCAACAAATGGACGTTTTCGTCAGATTGCAGTCTTCGCTTGAAGAAAATAGCACTTTGGCGATCCAATCAAGCATGACGTGACTTCTATTATCGTTTCTCCCACGGAGTCTTCGAGTTTCATGTGTTTTTCCGAATATTCTCGTGATATCGAATTAGACGAAATCTCGGTAGGAATTGTCTCCGTGGATGGAAGTTACGGTGGGTAGACGAATGTTATTTTAGTACGCCGTTACGTGGATGGTTCCACGTGGAGTCTTTGGATATAAAATCGATAATCTAGTGGGCATATTTTAGTCCGCTATGATTTTGTGACCATCGAGCGAAACCAGAGACCTTTTAAGCCTCTCACCTCTGCTGTATAGAACGGAAGGGCTGAAAATGCTCTCGCGACACTTCTGAACGCACTCTCGTGGGGCGAATATATAGACTTCGATTCAACCTTACAGTATCGCACTTTATGCGACACTTTGGATACATGCGATGGCGCCCGCCGTGCTTCGGAGGCGAAAGCTATAAGCGGAGCTTTATATGCCGAGTTTTATCCAGCGCGAAAGGTCGCGAAAAATGAAAGAGTATCTTACGTCTAGATCGTGCTACATAATTTCATCGTTAATGTGTATGGTAGGCGGCGAGGGTGAGCGACGAATGTTATTGACGTAGCAGCCGTGACAAACGATTCTTGTCGTGCCGGTAAAGCTTCCGAGCTTGATATGAGACAGTACTTTGAGGTATTGGCGGTACCAGCGTGCGTGACGATAATTCAAATGCCACATATATAGAGCCAAGTGGAACTCGAGACGAAAGATCGATCGAAAGGTAATGCCGCATGTAGCTACCGCATACTCGACGTTCGGATTCGGCAGAGGGATAAATAGTTACGACTTGGCAGGAACGGAGGAAACGAAAAACAGAGGAAAGTCAGGCCGAGCGTGAACGTCGCGGGCTATTGCTATGAGAGATTGGACAACCATCGGAAGCTCGACACACTATGTCTGCAATATTTATACTTTCTCATTCAAGGTAGTTGCCCTCGGCAGTATCGTCGCGTTCGAGAACTCAAAATGCACGATAAAAACGGAACGAGCTTTTACAAATGAGTACGCTTGATTTGCAAACGGAAATACTATACCAGAAGAAAATGTGTGTGGCGTAAATATTTCGTACGTGAGCTAGAAAGAGCAGTAATGTTGCATTCGTTATTTATGAACAATTATGTATGACCCTAATCAACGTCAATTCTAAATGGTAATCGAGCAACATATGACAATTTTGGATGGAGGTTGTCAGGTCAAACTGAATTAGTGATTCGACCACCGAACTGATGATAGTCAAGGTCCTTTTGATAGTGCTTCAGTGCTAATCATTAAGAGAACAAAATATTACTTCTCCAATAAAATAAGATAAAAAACAAATAAAACAATGTATGCTGAACCTTTGGCTATTATTACAGTCTTTGTACTTAAAATTAGATTTTTAATAATAATTATCCAGTAAGTAGCTTATGTTATATGTAGTTAGTACTCCTGCTCAACTAGCCTCGACTTCTCGAAATAAAAGTTAGGTTATGTAAAAATGGTAAGACTTGAGACTACACAGCTATTTTTACAAGCTTTTATGTAACTTGACTTTGTCATATGCAAAACGGAAAATCGATATTTCACCCATTTCCCGACGACTTAGAGCTCTGAAATTTTGCAAACATGCACCTGAAAGGTGACAATGCAGAATTCAAATTTAAAAAATTATCCATAAAATGTTCAACTTTTTATGTAAAATTAACTATATCTAATCATCTTCATGAAATCTCACTAACACATACAAACAAATTCGTGGGCGACTGTGTTTGTATGTGGAAAGTTCATATGCACCAATTAGTCGTAAGTTCAATCCCAATTACAGTCTTTGTTATTTTTTACAAGCATTCAGTGTTCCTAACGTACAAACTCGTAAACTAGTAAACTACTAGTAACAACTAACTAGTAAAATTAATTAAAGACTAAAAAGTAGAAAATAATTTATATGTAAAAAAATAACCTTTTATTTAATGTACTAAAAAATAGAAAATAATTTATTTTTACCAAGTCACCTATATGTGACTATAAATAAAAGCTTGGAGCGCTCAAAATGTAGACATATAATCTCTAATTTATATAAATCCGTTAACATTTCAACTGTATTTAATTTACTGTAAAACAACCCTAGATTTCTTAAATAAAAGTCCTGAAACTGAGCATAAACGTGTGACAATCATTTCTCTAGTTACTAGTGCGCCAAATTAAATGCGGTTAATGTAACTGAATTGATCAAATTTATTAAATGTTTGAAAAGTTGAGTGCCCCAAGCTTTTATTTATAGACACGTAGAGGTGACTTGGTAAAAAACATTATTTTCTTCTTTGTCGTACATAAATGGAACGCTTGTTTTAAAAAAATATTTTTTTTACATATAAATTATATGTAACATATCATGTTAATTTTGTTACATATAAATGTAATATGATCGTGGATAGTTATTTTCAAGAAAGCCCCGGTGAAAAGTAACGAGAAATTTATTTTTTACTTTTCAATAAAACAATAAACATAGCGTCTGGGCATCTCACTCGTTCGGCGTACCCCCCCCCCCCCGACCCATCTTTCCGCCATTTTAAACTTATTCGTACGTTGCTTAGTTTTTGAGATATTTCAATTGCCCAACTTGCCCCTATGCTTAACTAGCCCTGCCCTACGCTACTATACGGATTATTGATTTTTTCTCATCAACTAATGCCACAAACAAATTTACAAATTTGGCCGCGCCACTTTCTCACGCCTACAAAATTATATTTTGCTGTTCTTTCTGGTTTGCTATCATTTCTTTTCTTTTGGAGATACATATAAATTCGGTTCTTGTGCTTCTTGATAGTCATCATAAGAAGAAACAATTGAGTCATCATCATCTATCAAAAGAGCAATAAAATACGAGCAGAGGAATAGTACATTGAAGCGAAAAATGTACATGTGATAAGTAGGTAAATAGAGAAAAAAGCTTTCAGACGTGCATATCATACAAGGCAAAAGAGGAGGGTGCGATGAGCCAGTAAGAGAAACCACAAGTCCGATGAAAAGTTTGCCTTTCTTCTTCTTGTCGGCGCCGGGCGCGCTATATTCGCCGAGCTGTGATTAACGAAGACGTACAGACCGGGAGTACGAAAACTTCATCCTACCCGAGGTTTCGCCCGCGCACCTGTCCTTCTCGACTGCGTCCTTGCGATCAGATCGCGAACAATGAAATTGCAGGAATAAAAACGAAAACCATCCCGTGACACAGCGACCACCCAGGCCTTTCTTTCGCCATCATGATCCTATTCTTTCCAACAATTGTCAGAAGTTGTTCGTACTTCCGGAATGATTCTACGCAGCACTAGCCTACGTCTTTGTCGTTTTTCTCTTCCGATGGCCTCCGTTCGCACGTGTACTCCATTAGGGTGACTGAAATGTGTCAACTTGATTAACGAAGCGCATGGATAATTTACCTCGAGCATGACAATGGCATCTATTGTCCAGGATAGTAATGGAGAACCATTAATTTCACGTTCGCCAACCGCGAATGTTCAATCTCTCCGAGAAGGTCCTGTCCATTCTCTGAGTTGATATACAGGAGGGAGTGGGCCATGTTATCTTGTGTCTTGCTTCGCTCAAATTAACAATCAGTAAACCTTACAACTGTCGTCAATCAGACACGATGTCAAACTACGTCTTCTCCCTGTTACGTCGTGTCTACATCAACCAAACGCATCGACACATGTACCAAAACAACCTACATACTCAATTTTTTATTCGAGTTCACTCACTTTCCTATCAAACATCATCGTATTTGATTTTAGCAAATGCCGGCGAAGTTATCCATCCGGTATATTTTTCGCAATACCGCGTTCACCTTCAACAAAAGCGAGGAACGGCTGCAGGAATAGTCGTTCGTACATCTTTCGTACATTAGGTGGCGCACGTGTCAGAGAATCCGATTGATACGCGGGCCAATGTATCGCAAGATGACGAATATTGTGAGTGGGCGAAAGCCATCGAAAAATCGGGAATAATCTGAGAATTGCTATTTAATCTATAAGGGATATCCAATTCTATATCAATCGCGCGAGTGTTGCTCGGAATAATCCACGGAATAGTAGGAGCGATGAGCGTGCCAGGATCAGCGTGCGGATATGAAATTGAGAGAGAGTTCAAAAGCGCGAAATTATTTCTTCGTCGTGGTAGACATGGATAATCGATTCTCCGCTAGGAGAGGAAGCTTCGAAAGCTCTTCTCCTCATTTCGTTGAATCCCAGCCTTCCCCTTGCACTCTCCGGCTGCAATTAATATTATCGATATCGGCCTCAATCGTCTCTATCGTCGTCCCTACCGTTCCGATTTAGAATTGTCACTATCGCGAGATCCCCGACGAACGTACGGCTGTGTTTGACATTTTCGGGTGAATGTATAATCCCGCGGTACTAGCTGCTTTCATACCTATGGATCCGCTCATCTGACAGCACTTCGTCCGTACACCTTTCACACGAGGAATCACAGTGTTTCAGGCATTTTTCACTCTTCTCGATATAGAATTTCATTCCGGCGAAACATCGGAATAGCGTTCACAGTCGAAAACTAATTTCAACCGCGAAATGGAACGTCTGCGAAATGCCATCAAACGCATCATCTAATACGCCCGCATGCACTTGTTCCCTGCGTCATGTCGTTCGTGAGGATTGCTTCTGAAATTAGCGCGATGTATCGTGTTCAATAAATTCAACATTTGTGGAATTTCTTCTTTCTCAACCACCTAGCGCATTTGACGGAAAAACCTCATGCTAGACTTTTTTCAGATTGAATTAAGGTCGTGACATAAACATGAAACGCCGGTGAATTGATTAATCTCAACTGATCCGCTATTTAGTGAAGATGAAAGACGTTGATCGTGAGCTCTGACATTCCTTACTTCCTTTTGTTTTTTCGTCCGACCGATTTATCCGGCGTCTGAGTCCTTTCATTCCCGCTCATCAACCATAGCATCAGCAGTAGAAGCAAAAGCGCAGCGCAAAAGGAACAAAGGGCTTCTCGAGTCCCTGGATAAGAAGCGGCGGAAGAGAATGAAAGAGACACGGAGATGAGAAAAGAAACAAAGAGGAAAAGAGAGAAAAAGTGAAGAGGAGAGAAAATAAGTGAGCAAGGGGCACGAAGAATTGCCGGAAAATTTATTTCTTACTCTCGATTCTCAATGGTGAAGTGAAAAGAAGTTGGACACACCCGGTGAACGGAACCTCACCCCGTTTATTCGTTGACTAAGAATACAACTACATACACACACACACCGCCTTCAACTCCTTGCCCTTCCAAACCCATCAACCCCCATTGTCTTCTGTGCCAGGATTTGCTGCCTTGGTACTTTTAGGTTAGAGGAAGAGATGGACGAACGTAGACGGGAGTATTTTGCTGTTCCATGTGGAAGCTTCACGAGTTTACTTCCGGTTGGCGAAAGTTCTTCTTGCCTTTCCTGACAAGGCGTTCGAAAACTCTCATATCGAAGATGAGAGGCAGGATCCCGATGAACTAGGAAAGCTACAGTTCCTTTTTCATCCAGCATTGGAGAGTCGTTTTTTTCCCGTTACCGAAGGCGATCTTGTCTGTCGTCTGATACTTCGATCATCTGAAAACTTTTTCTTTGGACATCCTGTGCGACCTAAGATTCCACCAGTATACGCGAAAATTCCAACGAGAGTTAATTCGCATTGGGAATTGGCTTTCGTTGAGCAAATCCCGAAGAATTCCAGTGACGATTGAGTATGAAAATGCACGTGTAAGCTGCGGTATCCCGCTACACCGGAAGTGATCACGTACTTCCGTTCGTTTATAGTTTCTTCTAGGCACATTCGCGGTCTGTCCATTGCCGCACCCTTGATGAATACTCCATGGTTAATTATAAGTACTTCTATAGGGTCGCAACATTGGCAGCGCTTTCAAGCACATAGTAATGAAACAGACGGTAGCAGCTGAAGGGAAAATAAATAAAATGGGTTTCCCGGAAGTCGAGCGTGCTCGGCGAACCGTCGCCAGTTACCGCAGAGTTGATCGCGTCCTAATGAAACCATTTAATGGGCTACCACAAGGTTATTTCCAGGTCGATCGTGACGTGCAACGCGGTGGGCTCGTCGGTGACGGTATGATTGTTCAATGCTGTAACTATTGCTGCAGCTTGAATCCAAGCTTCCAATATTGCTTCGATAAAAATACACGTATACATTGTACGTGCGGCGAAGGCAACTCTGACTCTCCGAGTTTTAAGCGTGCCCATATTTCCCGTTCCGGTGCCTGTTGAAGGTGTTTTTTCTGCCACCCAACTCGAATTGATTCTTGAATCGAGCATCGCCACGTCACTTACATCCGTGAGAAAAATTGATGGGCCATGGCATTTGTGATGGACCTACCCTTTATGTCGGTTTCAATAGATTCACTATCAGAAAACGATTTCGCAGAATTAATAACCCAGCTGCGATGGAGAAGACTTCGTCAAAATCAATCAACGTAGGTCTCACCCGATATGAAGCGTTCGATGAAATTCTAATTAAATCGCATGCGGCGGGCGGTATGAATGCTTCTGCTGCAAATAACCAAAACTGTTCGATTTGGTCGTGATCCGAAAAATCTAAGCTAGGGTAAACCGACCAGTGAATGGACGGGGACCAGTGAATGGACATAAGCCGATTTATATTCAAAATCAGCAAAGCATATGAATTGTCGATAAAAACTCGAATCACTATAATTTAGCAAAAATATCACAGCTATTGTTAAAACCGATTTCTCAATTTAATATCGAATTTTGGCGCTACACTGAATTTTTTCTAGATTGTGATACTTGCACACCGCGCAACTTAGTTACGATACGGCTGTGCACGGTAAGAGTTCGAAACGCGAAAACGATCGTTTTTATAGGTTTTGAGGGTAAGTATTATTTTCATTACTTGCGAAAGAATGAATCTCTGATTATTTGTACATTAAAAAAAATTGTAATAATAGGTCAGAATGAGACATGTTTATTCACTGGTGCTGTATTCTAACCTCTTTCCAGTGAATGGACATGTGCAATGGGCTCTGTTCGGATAAATCTCAAAGTAAATGAAAAAATGTAGCTTATATCTGCTGAAAGTTGCTGAATTAATTATTGTTAAGATATGACAATGTACATTTAATTAAATGTTGCCATAAAATCAATTCATTAGTTTTTTTTTATATTTTTGACAAAAACTAATTTTCTATTTCTCTGTCACAACAAATTTTGGTGGTTTTATTTGAGAATTGAGATACAAAAAGGCTTGTGTATTTTCTACGAAATCGTGGCATCGAATATAATACTCACATCTATAAGAATATTATCATTATTGTGCAACACAGTGATCTCCAAATCCAGCATTTGATAAAAATAAATAATTTTGCTTGACAGTGTTCGTCTACAGTACACGTCCATTTACTGGCGGTTGAGCGTCCATTAACTGGTCATTTCGTTCATTCATTGGCGATTTAGTCATTTCGCAATTACTTAGAATATTTTGTCCTACTATCAGAGTAATATCTTTTGGTCGCTATAGCCATTCAAAAATTCGTTTTGATAATGTTTTCATTTTACATTCCATCTGAGTCCTACAGTGGCGTTATTCGTCCATTCGCTGGTCGGCTTACCCTACTTGGTTATTAAACCGACGTTTGTTAATTTAAAGGGTGTTGAAGTTTTCATCGTTAGGAGGCAACGATATTTCTTTCATTGCTTCATTTTGATCATTATAATCGTGCTTCACGAAATCAGATTATTAATCTCTCATCAGGATTTTAAAAACGATTCAGCGGTTTTCGTAGCCCGGATGTGCTAGATAAATGTTCGATAGGAAAACAAATATTTTCGTTGTATTTCAACGATGCAAACGTCAACACCATCGGTTTGAATGAAATATTTGCTACTTCGGCAGGCTCTTTTCTCATTATACTGGAGATTATAGAGTTTTCATATACAAACTGCGCACTCTCTCTTCTGTTTTTTTTCGATTGAACTCCATTTCCGCCATCCTTTTGAGAACCGAATTGATATTTTCAATGTTGGTGTTTTTCTGTATGTACCTGATTCTGACAGTCCTTAGGAATAGTCGTTGAGACAACTTGTCCATGGCCTTGACTTTAAGAAGGGTATTTACTCTTTAGCTCTGACGTACCGTGTGCTCTCGTACTGTTTTCCTCCTGACGCGTTTACAAAGAGTTTAGTTTCGTCTTTGTAGAGAGCTTCATGTTTTCCTCGCTATTTCCGCCAGTTTGAGTCTTGGCTTTTTACTCTTGCTTAAAATTTGCACTCGCGCCAATAGCGCTTTAACTATCAACAATTCCAAAGCGCGGAGCTCAAATCATGCCTGATGGATACAAGGATGATTGATTTTTGAAGATGATCCAAGGACTACGATCACCCTGCTTTAGGATCAATTTCGGATATGCGGTCCAACTGATTCCCACAATTGTTGATGCAAAATCATCCGCTGATGACGAACTTAATCAGAGCAAAACAAAACATTAGTGACCACCAAACGATTTAGCATCGAAAGAGACCTTGCCCAATCCGAATGAGCGATAAATAAAAAAGGTCCAATTTCAAGCCCACCCGAGCAGGACCAATTTAGAACACGCGAGCGAGAAAACTTAAAGATGGACTATTCATCAATTTCACGAGCCATCTTATTCGACAGAGGGTGCGGCGAAGAAATCGAAAAGTGTGGATACTGGTGTTTTTCTTATATCTGAAGCTCCCTGAAGATTTTCCATGCTTATATATCACCAAGAGCTAAAACGGACGGCCCCGCACGTCACGTTAAAATGAAACATTGAATGTTCTTATAAGTGTGGATCAGCTGGTTGCTGTGCGCTTTTTTCCACGCGCGATCTTCAAGCGAAAAATGGTGAATGATGTTTCAATCATTTGTCTTTACAGTTATCAGTGCTTAAGGCCTTAGACCACTCGAGAGGCCGAAAAAATTGGCTTTTTGGGCTTTTTTTTCAGAAAAACTACAAAATAAATCGAGATGACAAAAAGGGTGTTTATCATACATATCAGTGACTGTATGCATTAATTTATTTGAAGCGATTAATTTCAAAATGGCGGCTGAGCAGCGTTTATCTCAAAACTGCATTTTTTAAGTTGGCCGGAAACATAACGCAGACAATTTTCAACCGATTCACTCGAAATGTTGAATATATCTGAGAAGTACATTGTTTACGGAAGTACGTAGGATTTTTTTTATATCGCATGGTTCATTTGTTATTAACAATTATCTGACGAAATTTTTCGCTTTCCAAAAATTTGCCTAAAAAATCGTATACAGTGTAAATTGTATACAGCCACTGATATGTACGATAAACACCCTTTTTTGTAATCTCGATTTATTTTGTAGTTTTTATGAAAAGAAATCCCCAAAAAGCCTATTTTTTCGGCCTCTAGAGTGGCCTAACCCCTTAACACTGACACTCGTACAGCATAGAGTTAATGAAACTTTCATTCCCTGAATATGGATGCAGAATTTTCGTGTTTCTCGGCGCGGAGTGCGAATTTATTCTCCGACACTGCAACAGTGTGCCAGTTGCGTATCGACATTTCCCGTGCAGAAATGTGACCAGGCATTCCCTACTTTGTGCTCGGCGTTGACCAGCCTTGCCTTGTCTGATTTACCTGATCGGGCCCTCCCATGGAACAAACCGGGAAGATCGCAAAATCGTTTTTTACGGATTACCCTCTATGTTTGGAAATTACAATTTTCTGGCCGAGATACATTGCGAGCAAGTGCATCATTACGTAATCTCTATTCGGCCAGAACATTGACATGTTCTTAAAAGTGGCGCCTGTCTTGAAGAACTAAAGAAAAGCTACTTTGCTTCTCACCTCATCAAAGATATTTATAATTGATCGGGATGAAAGTAATACATCTGTTGTAATTCTATTCATCATTAAAAGCATTCAATTCTTCAATGATAATCGACGAGGATAACAATGCTTATCACAAATACCGGGACTACGGTAACTAATGATTTGAGCATAACGAATAGCCAAATTCTTTTATGAGGCAAAAAAGTAAAGCAGGTCATTCGTAGTTTTTGAACGCCTTGTTGCCATGTTGGGAAATATCAATGTTCTGACCGGGAAGACATTACCTGAATGTATTTCCCTAGCAATCCGCCAGGTGGCTACAAGCGAAGCGCTTCGCGTAAGCAAGTTACCATCGTACGAGGATAAAAGTTCGTCCTGTGAGTTGTACCACGTACAGAAGTACTGTACTTACAGCGTGTACTTACGCTTATGATTTTGCGATACTTGTGAAATAACCCTTTGCACTCTAGGCCTTTTTCGCTTGGATAGTGATTCGTGTACGTTCTTCTGTCTCTTTGCCTATAAGGAAATGCGAGCAAGCGTATGTATACACTCATATACTACCTTAGCGAGTAGATAACCAACAAACAATACGTTGTCGAAGTACTAAATGGAATACACTCTAGATTTTTCCTCATCAAAGATTCCAGAAACGCTGAAATGTCATTTTTCATTTCCTCGTGCCTTCCTGGTTATTTCCTGATCTGTTCTCTACAACTTTCCTGGTCATTTACCGCTTGTTCTCCGGCCCGTTTCTGATCCGTTCCTCAGAAAGGGATCGGCGGTCGGGACCTAGCCTTAGACCGGGTACATTGCGAACTTGTTCCAAGGTGGAAGCCCCGACCAGACCCTGATATTATCTAGGGCAGGCAGATCAGGGGCAGTACTTTTTCCGGACTCAAATTTCTACATGGGTTCTCGAGCTTATTTTAGGTAATTATAATCACGACATTATGTTTTCCATGTTGACGTCCTTCAAGAATAATAATTCCTACGTTGAGGCATCACCATATTACCTTTTCCCCGACCATTTGTAAAATCTAGCATTCCCAAACAAACACCTAATCTAGTCCTCTATTCTCTTTTTACCATCGTACATTTTTTTTATACTCTCGAAATAAAGTAATATAAAAACTATTTCTATTTCTAAAAACCAAGCTTCCTTCATTAGTACTTCATAGAATTATTTTTACGATTAATATTGCTTTCACTGTTTAAAAACATGAGTAATTGCCGGAAGGAGCTGTGCAAAGCCGTTGGCCCCTTTCGCATCTCCCTTAATTACGAACGAAGCGAGCACTCAAATTAATGCTATATGGAACTCGCAAGGCGAATGCATTTTCGGGTGAGGCGCGCAGCAAACTTGGCACTTTGCTGCATGTATACTTCACGATATGGAGGTTGCGGTAACCTGGCTTGTTCCATGAATAATACACTTGGCTAGTCATTTATGCTGGTGATGTCTGCATAAACGTCAGTGTCGCAAGATATTTGCATAGGTAGCCTTTTGGATCCTCTCACACTGCGATTGCAATGACGCGCTTCGCATTAAAACGATTCATCAATGAAGATAAGTCATATGTGTATCAGAGTAAGTAACAATTCAGTAGTTGCCAGCTCAAAATACGTAGAACTCCCTTGGGTGACAGATATTTAGTAAAGCGCATTGTGTATTAAGAAATAAACTTTCTCACCGTTCCGTAATGACTCATTGGATCAAACCTAAAGTGGATCAATGATCTTCCATGTTGAACTCTCTCGATAGTAAATCAGTCAGCGTTCTGCACTTTTTCGATTCGATGGACGATGTCATGAGAAAACAGGGCTGGACAGCGACTCGAGTGTACGCTCTCTATCAGCTCATACGTATTCATATACGTATGAGTTCATACTGTCGATCGGTAATAGACAAGCAGTCGCGTTCACTGGTACGAGAGACCTCGTAGCTAGGTTAGCAACTGGACTTGGATAACAATCGACGTGAAATTTGCATCCAATATGCAATGATATAACGGAAGCGTCGATTGCGGGAAATCGCCACGTGTCCAATGGAGTGTTCGTTGATTGAAAGGAGGGATGGTCGAGATGGAGGCGGGTGGACTTAGGGTGCTTACAACCGGTAGTTGGCTTCTGATACGACTTATAGCCGAGTAGGTTGGCGTACCGTTTCATGCATGCAATACGATACGAAGTGTTGGAATAAGCACAATGCCGAGCAGATGGCAAATCTAGCACCTGAACACGGCGTCATACCCAGCACTTGAATGTGCGGACGGAATCCGGCAATCCAGTAACCACCTGATCCTTCTCGATAGTCGCGTTCATTCTCGTATCATCATCGCAGGAATCAGCTATTTTGACGATATGATTCCTCGAATGGTAGAGAGTTGGGTTATCGCACCATTCGCCTTCTCATATACTCATGATTCAGAACTGTTGTTCTCACAATTGCCACATAGCAGCCCCAAACAGTTACCTTAATGGAGAGAATAAGCACCTGTCTCCGCTCTACAAAGGAGGTGCAATACAAAGCAAAGGATACGCGGGGATTAACATATCGAACGTACTTAGTCCTAGGGGCATGTTCAGGAAACTCCATCCCTGTGTTACCTTAGGTATACCCCACGCGAAACCGAGCATTGGGGTTGGTGCGACCCTCCTCGGCCCTTTGTATGCAACTATTATCGTTGCACAAATCCTTCTTACATCGTGTATAATGCTCGAAGTGTCGAGCAAGCTCCGGGTACACGCTGTCGCACACCTACTGATCATATTCCAGATTCAGCCAAATGAATAAATTGACAGGGCAAAATAATTGTTATATAACAATATGCATTTTTTCACCTCCGTCACGATTACAAAAGGCGACGCACATGTCCTCAGTCATATGAATGACAAAATGACTTCTACAATGACAATCGGACTTCAAATTAAGATTTCCTGGAGTGTCTTGTACAAATAACGATTTTTCATGAAACGAGGGCCATACTTTCATCAGTCCGTTGCTGCCACTCTTTCTACCAGGTCAAGCTTAAACTTATTACGGTTTCCAACAAAAGCCCAGATCTCTGGGCATATACTTCGGTTTACTTTCGAGGCGCTCTGTTATCCCATTTTTCTTACTATACGCGCACTCGTACCTTTCAAAGACGCGTACCCAAGGGTCGACGACTGAAGATCAAAGCTCGCTTCACAGGTGAAATTATTTACGCGCAACCTGTACCAATCTCTTTAACCCCGTTGCACTCATCTCTCACCAGTGCTTGATAAGTATGTACCTGCGGTGTGGGGCTTTCGCTGTGTCCACTCGTCGGTACAAATCGACTGATATGAGAAGTCAAAGGTTGCCATAAGTTTCGCACAGAAAAACGGCTGAAAGGAACCGAAACGGTCCGATGTACGTTGAACGTACTCCATGCCGGTTTAATTGGAGCTCCTGTCATTCACGAGCAGTGTTAAAATATAATTCCCTGCAGTGACAAACGGTAGCTTATAGTACGTACGTAAACCTATGTATTCTTATTCTCGGACATGTAGGGAAAATCGTGGTATAGTCGTGCCTAGAGCTTTGGTCGTTAGCTCACAGTTATGTTTGATGTACGAGGGTCCGGTGGTATACGGTTGCCATATTTCTGCCGACTTTGCGAACCGTTTTAGTTTTTCGTACCCAGTTGGAAGGCTTCCAGTAGTCCAGGCGTAACGTCAGAGCCCAGCTAGCAAAAGCCGCGCCGTAAGGTTGGCCATATATATATATATATATATATATATATCGGAGCTGAAACTGGCGAAAGCGAATGAACCTCTCCCCCTGTACTTATATAACTCCCCCGCGTATACGCTTGAAATATACTCGTACCTCAATACGTGTAAAAGCGTACGAGCTACCGATCTATACTCTATACACGCCGTATCTCCATACTTGTGTGTCTCGAACTTACGTTGACTCTCCTATATGCGTGGCAGCCAGTACGGCAGTCACATATTATACCGCGTGCTAAAAATTCGAAGTAGAGCGAAGCTATGTGCGGTATTACATATTAACGGGTCTGCGGAAGCTTGGGGCCCAAATAACAGGTTGATTTTCAGTATTTTCCCAATGTCGGGGTTTTTCGACTCAATTAAGACCCTTACTTGCCACACTGCTGTAGAATACACATCGTCAGTACATTTTCGCATAAGAAAAAAAGTGGTGGGTTTGTTTCGAACCGCACAGTGGCAAGTGAGGTTAATACATACTTTTGGGGGATGAGGAAGTGGACTATGGTGGGGAATGTAATAAAGGGGAAGATCCCGTACAATGGAATCTACGATAAAAAATACATATTTTTGCTAAGCTTGATTTTTTGGTGAAATATATTGATAAACAGTGAGGTTGTCATTATTTAAGCAAAGTTCCGCCGTTGCTGCAAGGCCGATCCGTGTAGGTGGTTCTGGCAATTAGGTTGATCTGAAATGGAAAATAAGAAAATTGACTTCTAGTATGATAATAAAACTTCCGTATGATCGGATACTTTTTTGATATTTTGAAAATTACCAAAGTGGCAAGTTGTAGAAAAACAGTTCGATTTTTGACCGAAAAAACAACTTTAGCAATTTGTTCTCAACAAATGGTTGTACATGTAAAAAATCATGCGGTCGTACGATGAAAAATATTATAAACTATTCATAAAACAGTTTCCGAAAAAAAAGAGTAAATCGCAGCAGGGCGGTTCGTCGTGGCGAAGTCGGTGATCCCTTCACAAATATCGTCGGGACTCGGTGAGTTTTGGAAATTAAAAAAAGGTCTTCGTTCCAAATTAAAAAGAGAGAGCCAAGAGTCTCAACTTAGTAAACCATACATTAAAAAATCGTATTTTTCAAATTTCAAGTCTATGCAGAACTTTTCAATCCGTCAACGTGTGTTTTTTTCCTAACTTTAAGCAGTTAATAGCTAATGGTATCGATGTAAATTTGAACCTGGGAGTGAGAAATAGTGCCATTTTTATACCCATCACTATGCTTCACGAGTCGGAGTACATTGCAACACAAATTGCAGGTAAGAAAAAGTCTTCATATTCATATAAACGTGAACTTTACGGTAAGACTCTACGATAAGCTATGCAACCAGAAATAGATCTCCACTAGGCCTGGCAATCCAGGGCAAACCTTTGCGCAACCGTGTTTCTCTCTTGCGTCGATTTCCGCACTACTCCCATAGGACCACCGTCAAGTTGGCCCTACGTGTAGCCCTGGAAGTGCGAGAGGCGAGAAGAGCCTGCTGAACGTGCCTACACTCGGCGAATCCGAAATTGATGCAGGCGATTCGGCAACAGCCCTTCGACAAACGAAAGTACAATACTGAACTTCTCAGCGTAATGGGTTGGCTGTTAACCCGGCAGATACACACCGCGTAACTCCCATTGCTCGCCTACAGCAATTGTGCAGTTGTTGACTGATTGCAGTACCGAATCGTTGCGTCCGGTGATTGCCTTTGATTTCACTCGCATCGTCCCTACGCAAATTCGGGAAGATCCAACTATGCTGGCACAGCTTTACCACAGCTCCCCTGTGTCCTTCCCTGTTACGATACAATGAGTGGAAACTTGACATAGCGCGAGGGAGAAAAGGGCCGCCGGGTTCTCGTCGAGCCGTCTGGAAAGTTGGACCATCATGCACCCCAGTGCCCGCGTCACTATCGATTAATCCTCGTAATCGAAATTGATGGGAAATTGCCTACTGCTTTCTGAAAACACGTACTAGTTACATGGAATTTACAAGATGCCCCCAAAAACACTTGATGGAACGTTCGGAACTTGTAATTGTTTCGAAACGAATAAAGATAGTTTTCCGAAATGTCTCATGGACACTTCAGGATGGTTCATCAACAATTGAATTACGCAGCTGAAACGATGGACATTCAATTATCGTCTGGATTCTCACTTTGGCTGTGACGAAACATCGCGGAAGTGAAATCCGTACGAATCGATGATGTTGGCAAGTCGTTAGAATGTTTGGAAGGCTGATGACAAGAGGACGAAGTCATGAGAATTTCGAATGGGTCCGACATTGCAAGATAAATATTTAAAAAATTGACGTTCATATAGGTCAGACAGGAAACTAGGTAAAAGGTCGCAGAGGATGTACGACGAGATACATTATACATGATGAAGTACACCGTGCAAAGCTCGTGCCAAAATCCCTCACTCGCCTTCCGTCCCGCAATCTCCGCATTACCAGCTTTCGGCTAAAGACTTTCGCAGTTTCGTCCGGAGAAAAGTGCGAAAGAAAGGGTTTATCGTTGTTTTCCCGTGGCTGGGTGTCCCTGAGTTTGAATTTCTGGACACCACACACCGAAGCGTGTCAACCAGGGTGAGATAATTCTTTTCACTCCGGAAGGCTGTGTTTCATGAAGACTTTAAGGGGGGATTGTCTTTTTTTTTCGCGAAATTTACCGCTTTTTGGGAATTTTTTTGTGAAGAAAGTATACAACGGAAAACTTGTGAAACTTGGCATATAGTTTTATTGATCTGTTTACTACATACAAAAATTTTTTTAAACAATTTCATCAAAAAATCCGCCTCCCACCCCCTCGACGCGCGATGGTCCTTTTTTGATGGTGTGCACGATTTCTCAAAAACTATTCAACCGATTGCCTTCAAATTTGGACAGAATGCTCAGCTGACATCCTTTTATCGTTTGATGAAGCAAAAAAGCAATACGTTTAATAGTTTTTTATTTATAACAAAAAATCCATCAATTTTTTTCGAAAAATCGATACTTCAAGTTCAAAACGTCACCAAATCGTCAATTTTTTTTCCCCCTTCATCGAACGATAGCTATATGTGTCTAAAGTAAAATGCTTTTTGGGTTTTTGTTGCAGGATGAACGTGAAGGCTGTAATCGTGCACACCATCAAAAAAGGACCGTCGAGGGGGGTGGGAGGCGGATTTTTTTATGAAATTGTTAAAAAAAATTTTTGTATGTAGTAAACAGATCAATAAAACTATATGCCAAGTTTCACAAGTTTTCCGTTGTATACTTTCTTCACAAAAAAAATCCCAAAAAGCGGTAAATTTTGCGAAAAAAAAGACAATCCCCCCTTAAGGAATCATCGCAGTGTGACCGCCCGAAAAATAGCCGATTTTCGTGTTTTTTTTATGTAGATAGGATAAGCTAATCGGTCTAATATTTTTTTTGCAAATTGAACCACCGATAAAGAATACAAAATCATTTTTATTTAATTCCTTATTAATTGTTTAACATTGTTTTTTTTTGCGGAAAATAGCGTAGAAAAAATGGTGTTCCATGGTGGCCAGGATTGCGGCCGCAAATTTTATCTGAAACAAAAATTGCAAAATGATTATGAATCTGTAGGAAACCCGCTATGTTCCTATGGAGGTTTTTTTGTTGGTGAAATTTGAAAATATGGCGGCGGCTTGAACAAAAAGTATCAAATTTAGCCCTTTTTTCGGCAGTTTTTCGTAAAAAGAATAGGAAGATTTTTAAAAAAAGCTTCCATAGCAACATAAGGGATGACGTGAAGAATTTTCTGTTAAAATTTCAAACGGGTAGCTTGAAAAATCTTCCTTTGAGAGTGGCCACCGTTTTGAAAAACACCATTCCGAGAAAAACGCATTTAAAGTTCTAAGAAAGGCTTCATTTTTTCTAAGAAAGTCTGTAGCGACCGAAATAGTTCGAATTTCGATTTAAAAAAATTGGACAAAACGTTTATAATCGTGTATATTATCGGATAATGCGAAAAAAATCAATTTTTTGAACATTTTACACTGTGATGATTCCTTAATGTAAAAGCGACCATGAAAACGACACAGCGCAGGAAAATCATATTCGCCAAGACCATGCAGAAATTTAACTAGATTATTCGACGTGAGTGTATACTCGCTGTCCTATTTTGAAAAAGGAAGTGGCGTCTCGGTTCCCGTCCGTGCGGCGAATAATTATCGAGGCGGTCGCGAGAGTTTTCCTGTGGGCTACTTCGCCGCCTGCAACTGAGTTTCCTGCGGTTTTCTCGTGTTACGAGGCAGTTAAATAGTGCCCTCTTTGCGCCAAACCCTTGCCGGGACTTCCGCCAGCCAGGATCGGTCGCGCGGCCAACTATCGTATTTCCTTGCTTGTACTCCCTTGTTACCGCGGTCGTCCTTTCCTCCTATGGCCAACTGTGCTCGCTGCCATCGCACTTGCTCGACGACTCCTGAGATTCCGTTGTACACGGGCCATTCTTGACGAGATAATTCAACGCGAATGTATGCTAGTCAATGAGAGCATGACAGGCGTGTACTTGCACGAGAGTTACGTGTCGCGTAAAGCCCATTTATCCTGATGCGGATCCTCGAAGGACCTTCGTTTGCACGGTCCATTCATCGGCGGAATTTGCATTGCCGTTTCGTAAATTGACCAAATCATGAAATAGTAGACGCGACCGAAAAAAATGTCACCCTGAGCATTGCTTACTGCACTGAGAACCAAAATCATTGATCCAATATCATTGGTGTTATTGAATGAAATTTCGTTGATTCAATTGTGAAATTGTTGGTGTAAATAATCGGATTTATTAGTCCAAACAAAACGTTATTGACTTTAATAACATGATGAAATTGAAAGTTTTCTTTTAGGTCAAAAGATATATTGTTAGCCGAGAACAATATATTATTGAATGCATTTTCTGCAACGAACAAAAAAAGCGTTTCAATTCATAACATGAATATTGTTGATTCGAGTACACAAGAAAAATTGAATTTTGCTCGTTTGATTCAGATAAAATTTCAATTGGGTAAATATGTTATTTTATTTTTTTCACCATATCCGATATTGATTTCCAAGTACATTATTCGTTAAAACATTGATATTTCATTTTTATTGAAAAATATTAAGCCAATAACCGAATTAGTTGAAAAATTATGCGACAATAAAATGTTTCTTGCGCATTTGGTTGAAAAAATTAAACCAAATCATGGCCGAACGCCACCGAAATTATAGGTGTGAGGAAACCTGTAGTTCTCGGAGTAAACGCTAGAAGGCGCCCGCGCGCTCGTTTCTCGTAAGCGTAGCGCAAACCGAAAATCTACTTAAACGCCGGAAACACTCTCAAGAGTATCGCTTCTTGCCCTGTGGCTAAGATCAAAGTGTAGTATCTGTTCTTATCCGTTGAATATCTGGTATTCTCTCCATGGATATTCCATTGGATATCTGATATTCTCTCCAATATTATCGTGAATGATCATTGTAATGCTCACTTTTTATTTAAAATAAAAAAAATTGAACAACTTTCAATTTTTGTTGATAAAAGGAATTCGATCAAATACCTCATTGTGACAATTCTATCCTATTCCAAAGAACTGCATGCGATTTTTGAAATATTTTCAACAATTCTCGTGAGTGTACATTTATTTGAACCAACAATCAAGAAATGTTTGCAAGTGCACATAGAATTATATTAAAAACATGACTTCTCGAATTCACAAATATATTCTTTTGATTGCAATGAACATTTATTTAATCGAATATCATATTTTTTTCTACCAGAGACTAAATGCGTTGCTACGGATGACACCTGTACTTTGTGGCAAAAAATACCATTATTTCAGATCCGTATTGTTGATATTTCAATCATGATATACACTTGTCTCTATCTCATACTAGTTGCATGATATTGCACTTTTGATATTGTACGGGGTACGAATATGTTACGTCTCATGGCATATTCGTTTCGATGTAGTAAAGAAATAATACATTCTATTGATTATATTGTTGTACGAGATAAAAAATGTTGTAGCAACCGCTTAATTATTTCATCCATACATCTACGGATTGTATATAGAATTATTTCAATAGAATATCATTTTATTTGAAGGATAATGTAGATATTCAGAGAACAGAAGAGATTTTCAAATAAGATAATATGTTATTTAAATCTCACACTTTCCAATATTTTATAGTATTGTAACAATCTCATATATCGGTGGCAATCCGCGTTCAGACATTTATTTGGATTAATCAATGTATTTTTTTGATTCAATTGGTTTTTTTTCTCAGTGTGTGATGATTCGAACTCAATCATTTATAGCGATTTCTCCAAATTCTAGATTTATTCGACTAAAAGATCTTGACTATTTCGCAAGTCTATCGTATCCATACTAATAGCGAGTCAACGTACGATGCGATTCAGTTCGTATTCGAGATTAGTCAACGACAACTTCTCGAACTAAATCTTCTTTTCCTACCTAAACAAAAAATACGGTAGCCGCGCTCTCTTTATAATTCAACATACACAAACTCAAACGGCTGCACTGTGCTCCTTTCTTGAGAAAGATGCACGGCCGTGAAAGTACTGCACGCGACTGCAAAGCGATGCATTTACGACTCGCTTCTTCTGTCGAGGGTCCCTTGCCTCGATTGCATAAATCTCAACTTCAGGTGAATTTATGTTGTTAGCCAATTTGCTTGGAGCTTTATTTTTTTTTCTTTCGATTCGAAGTTTTCAAGAAAGAAATTCGGTCACGAGTCTACGGGTGGAGCGATTCACATCGCTGCCTTCCAATTGTCCTTAATTTATCCACCAGATTGACAAAGCCAAGATAAAAAACTAAACGTTATGCATTTTTTCCTACACTTATTATACATGTACGACCTCAGTGGACCAAAAAATAATTCGGGTAATAAAAAGTACTTAGAAAATGGAAAAGACTTTTCGTTGCATTTCAACAATGCAAACTTCAGCGCCATACATTCGTAATGAAGGAATTTTAAAAATTCTATAAGAAGTTCGCCATACATGGTAATGAAAAAATGCATTAATCTTTATCCCGTGGGTCGCATTGAGCACCGAATGATTTCTTTCGTTGAAAAAGATCCTTTTGTCGATATTCAATGAACGACGACCAGTAGCCACCACAGCCAAGCTGAAAAAAGGGGCTCTCCTTTGACCGGCGAGTACACGTGACACCGGAACGGAAAAAGAATTCTTCGGTGGGTGAGCGTTCGCCACGAGAGAATCTTTTAATGTTTCAAATGTTTCAGGCTACCCGGCATGTACTGCTTTGGTCCATTTGTCACTGTGCTGTGGCGTCCTACAATATAAACAAGGTATCCGGAAGCAGATACCTTGAATGCCTATGGGACGTCTACATTGGATCCACATGCCGTGCACGCTATATCGATTATCGAACTATGTATTCAGGTCCGGTGATAAATGTACCTCCCTCGATATCTTGTTCGTCCCAATTCTCTCCTCCTGCTCCCTCCTTCTCCTCCTCAACGTTCTTACTCGTTTTACTGCAACTCGGGTCACGTGACGTCAACCCTTCTCGCGAGGAGCCGATCTTGCCTTTCACATCTTACCCTTATCACGTCCTCCTCCGTTCCTGGTTACCATAGTTCTCACACGTCGTCGCGACTTCCGTCTCATACAAGAATATCCTCTCCCTGTATCGGCTTGGCTTGGAATATCTTGGCTTTGTATCGGCGGATTGGTCATTCCATGTGGCACGTTCCTGACCCTCCGCAAATCCTCATTTGGTACTCGCTGCCATTGTTCTGTCCGATCCCTTAGGCTTGGCATAATTGCGAATGAGGGTGTTGATATTAGTTTTGTCGAGATGCAAATTGTCACTATGACATAGCGATTACGCATCGAAAAACCATGTGGCCTACGGAACTTCGCGGCTCTGCTTGGAGCTTGTTGCTGCTGAGGATCTCTTTTGCCGTCATTAATCGCACGAGTACAATACAACTAGCTCATAATTCCTCGGTGTGGCATTGTACGACGATAAGGTCCGTAGAACTGCTCAGCTTGATGATGAACGAGGCTTTTGAGATTCAAGATCCATTGTTGATAACCTTACCAAGGCTGAGATCCGTACAAAAGCGTACACCTTGATTTGGGATTCACCGATTGGCATCAGCGAATTCTCGAGACTTACGAGCTGGAATAAGAATGGGCCAAGTTTGTATAGGATCTATAGCCGGGCAAAAGAATAAACAAAGATGAAACAAAGTGGAAGACAACGAAGTTGCTCGCCCGCTGAATTGCACACCCGCGGAGACTCCTGAAATTCTCACCCTAGGCACCGTTCTGGGAATGGTAAAGAATACCAATGTGCAAAGTAGCAGCAAACAAACCGTAATGGGCATGTATATAGATATTTGTCTGCGCGCGCGTGTGGGTGTGTGTACATACATAGAGACGTGCGAAAATGTGGAGAAACTCTAGGATACTCGGGTACAGGTCTAACTCTGAAAATGCCTGACAGGATGCTAGGGTGGCCGGAACGGCACGTTCGTGGGGTAGAAAGACCGAGCCCGATTTCTAGTCTCGAAGGAATGTATTCGGAACACGTACTACGAGAAGCAATACTTTCCTGTCGACGAAATGAGGAATTTGGCCAGTTTGCGTGGGTGTGAGAGACGCCAGAAAGCACTTGGTCGAGATCTTTGATCGAATTGTAACGCTAGAACTAAGCCGGTGAGAACGGACGAACAGCAGAGCTAGAGGTAAAGAACCAGAGGGAGAAAGAGAGTGAGCGAAAGCGAGCCCGAGTCCGAGCACTTCGATTTTCGATCGAACTTGCCATTTTTAGCACTCCGGTAAAAACTTTCGTCATACATTTTCTCTCATTCATTCTACGTTTGCGCGAAAGCCGACAAATGGTTACCGAGGACCGGCGTGTAAATCGACGAACTGACAAATTTATTCCATTCTTAAATTTGCACGTTCTTCCCGGATATGCGCGGATTATCGAATGAGCGCTTTTCCACTAATTCAAAAATATCCGCTATCGCAACGGTAATGGAGATGACTAGGGAAGAGAAATGGTCCTCAGATGTCTGAGGCTTCAAAGAAGATCCAAGAAGTTCGTGGTGTCTCGACCGATCCCAATCAAGTTGGCTCTAGAGGTAGAAGGATGTAGAAGGCACCCAGACCTCTTGACTGAATTATGAGCAAAAGCGGTGATGGGGTATTAAGCAGGTAATTAGCGATGTACTTGTCACTTGTCGAGCGAAGGAGACAAGGAAAAGTTCGTTCCGTTCATCCACGATAGAAATTCATACAAAGTGACTGGATCCTGGTCCAGGCGAGATCACCAGGAAAACATGTTTTTTAAATATCAATCTGATATACATGGACCTTTTCTCGTGCATTCCAAGCCCCTTGCTAACGCTAGACCCTTTCGTTGTCTATTAGCAGTCTGTCCTCGGCTTCGTCGGTCCATCATGCAATAATGCAACCGCCCTAGCGATCCTACGTTAGTTTCGCTTCGTATATATGTATAGTCACGACGCCAGTTCGAGTTCTCCACTACTATTCCGGCGCTGTTAGACTGGAGATACCATACACAGATGCCGGTACCCTAGTAATACAATTATAGCTTCATAAAGGCTTCGTAATCCTCGATACGTGGAGGAGGATGGTACTTGATGCTGTGAACACATCTATACAGAGATCGACCTCCATATTCACATTCTCGCGGTTCCCTATAGCTGTGCAGATCAATATTATTATCGAGGCTGGTCTTGCGCGCGCTCAGATAAGTCTGCAATTACACTTGAGGTGTGGATTATCGATCACTATGCACTTCCATCTCTTTTTTTCTTTTCTGCCTGGCTCCCCCCTCTTTTCTTCAATTGCATTAGATATCCCGAATTATATTACTGCGTGCCTCAAGTATTTTTTCAAAACCGAAAAAAATATATTTATCTTAATATGAATAATATAAATATCAATGTATATTAATATAGTTATTATATAAATAATAGAAATATTTATATTATTCATCCATTGATTAATTAATTGATTCCTCTTGTCGGCATACCATCTTTCGGCTCAATCATTTCCGTCTGTCCCTAGTCAATTTCAAGCCTGCTCTATAACGCCAATTGCCTTATCAAGATATTTAACCTATATTTAATTGCCCGCCTCGAAAATATGGAAGTGTCTAATGCAGCGTCCCACCATCATATACCTACATATAACTCTCATCTTTCCACATCGAGATCTTTGTAGCAGGAACTCCCTTATACCTTCAGCGTCCGTATGTTTGCCCTCTTTTTCTGGTGATATTATGCCGGTAGGATGCTTTCGTCTCCCGTTATACGTGAACGTAGAGGGCCACCCAGAGTTCTCATGAATGTTACGAGCATCAAAGGTTGCTGCCACGTAATAGGAAATAGAAGTGGGCAGAGTTGGAGCAATGGTGGTTCTCAATCGTTCCTGTATATACGGGTGCAGCATGTAAGAAGAAGGGAGGAACGTATATTTAATATTTCCATCCTTGTGACATGAGGAGAGTAAGGAAAGACGCCATGGGGTACGGGAGGAGGAATGGAATTGTGAATGCCATTAATTGAACTGCGAAACTCGAACTACGCCCACTCCCACGTATACTCGATAATTATTGCGCTCTAGGCAGAAGTCTGAAAACATTGCAAAAAGCTTTCAGCAAAATAACGAAGTTTTGCAATGACGTAAGGTCATATCGGGCATGGTGGAAAAACCGGGAAGAATTGTACCTCTTAGGACACTTTGATGTGTCATTGCGTAACTTCGATGTCATCATCGCGTAACGTTGCGATTTTCATTTAAATTCACTCTCACTTGCTTTCCCACTCTTATACATATACATGCTTTACCTTTCTTAACCTTGTTTATCTCGATCGCCTTTTCTCCACCACGGCGGAGTCGCCGGACCGTCTGCGTCCCGGGGAATCCTCCGCTCGCACGAGGAAATAGATTCCCAACGGGCCACCCAGAAGTAGCCACCGGTAGACTCTCGATCTATCTTCGGCCCCTTTAACTCTTTTTATCCCTTTTTTCCATCATCAGTCTTTTTCGTAACACGCCATTCGGGCCTCTCGCTCCGTCGATAAACAAAACATTACGGAGTTATGTATCGATGAACGGAGAAAGGGAGAGCAGATCCTGGATGACGGTTAGCTAATTGATGAGATCCGAGGCGGAATTTCCTAGAGTGAAGTAGGTTCGCTTGATTAATTGTATGATGAAAGACAATTATACGTTACCCGATTGTTTTATAGCAATGAAAGCTTGCTTCGAAATTAAGCGCGCGTTCCGGTCTATATGTTGTGATTATTGGCTATCAATGGACTCAATCACTTTGGCTGAAGATGCTGCAGATTGATGGATTTCTTTATCTCATTTAAAAACGAGTTTTTCTTTTGGTCAACTTGTTCCAACTTCCCGTAAAACTACCAGGCCCAAGTGAACAGCGTCTTCCAAACTTCAGCCTCATCAGCAGTCTGTGTTTCGTGTTGATGGCCGATGAGCACCACAATTCCGGAGTTATTTTTCCTTTCTTCCGGAATTAACTGGACTAAAGATGCAGCCCCAATACCACTGTGTGCTATCGTTATTTCGTTTAATTATCTCCGTATCCTACGAGGAACAGGACACTCGTATATAAAGAGCTCCATTAATCAGCGTCTCACTGCAAAAAGCAATTACACGCCTTGGACATTCCGGCGGAGCGGTGAGGAGTCGCCGTATAGTGGGATATTAGGTGAACTATTGGGCAACACAATTTTCCAACGTTACGACGATATCGTTTGGCTCCTGGGCCGATTCTCCACCGGGAACGGGAAAGCGAACCGAGGCAATCTCGAGCAGACGAAACCGTATATGTCCAAAGAAAAAATGGGGCACTAACTATATCTATAATGCACATGAACTCCCGAGGGCAAGTTACTAAAAATTAATGACGGCCGCCCAGTTAGCTTGATCCATTTTCGCTCAGTTTACAAAACTGGCATATCACTTGGCGGATTGTTCCACGTATTACAGTCCGACCTCCGAATAAGAAACCAAAAGACCCCAAGGGGAAGAGTTTTTCTTATATATCGCATACCCCCACCAGGCGCGCGCTCACGATCTCTGTCTGTCTCTCTCACTCTTTTCCGCATGCGATCCTCTCAACAAGAAACTCGCTCGAACGAGTTGCAACTTAGTATTCACATCATCCATGCAAAAACGTTTTCGACTGCGCGTGGATATTTATTTAGCTAATTTTTCTTTCACGTTAATATACATACTATTGGATATTATTGTGTACTACTGTATCTGAATTACTATTAACTGTCATAAAATGACCTTTTTAATGAATACAAAAAATGTTCAATAAACTTGTGGATTTTTTGTTACATTCACACACGCACACACACAAACTCACGCACGCATGCACACATCAATTTACACTACAACGTTCACTCTATTTTGCCCGAATAATCTCTCCCAGGCTGGTTTCTTAACCAGAGGTTCCGCGCACAAAATTCTCGAGCTCGGAGTTCGAGTCGGAGTGGGGGAAGCGCTCGAGTGAAAAACTGGGGAAAGTTTCTTATTGCCGGGTTTCTTATTCGGAGTTCGGACTGTAATATAATACTGAGGCCGGTAAAAATTGAGGTTGGAATAAATAATTTCTGAAGTGCTGATCATATGATCAACCGAGTAGGAACTATACAGGTATCCAGCCTTGTTTCGCATTGAATGTCGAGTCAATCCTGAATAGGATCATGTATTTTTGCAGGTAGGTACTGCAGCTATATGTTTCGTTTATTTTATATTGAAAAAAATATCAATGAGAAAACGGGAACGAGTCGATTTCTTCAATACATCTGATCAGCGTTGATAACTTCGATAATAATCAGTCCGTTCGTAAGAGGTGCATTGATGGTTGGGAGACTCGACAGAAAAGCTCGAGGAATGAAAAGAAACTCAGCACTTTATAAATATATATATGTAAATAGACATTCACAGCCAAATAAAGATCCACTGAAAATTGAAACCTGCGCCATGACCCCAGCAGCAACACTAAATCAGATTTCCATCAAGTAGGTATCCGCGAAGCCGGAGTTTCGCATCGTTATCATACTCGCAATGCCGTACTTTCCTCGTAGCCTCCGGGTGCAGAATTAAACTTAGTTTAGGTTAAAGAACCTCCAAGTCAAGTGAAGCAGATAAACGAGCTCAAACTGGAGTACTCCGTTCGCGCGATCAAAATAACTCGGACATTCGCAAATCATATTTGGAATTGAATTTCTCCGATACAATAAAACAGACTGCTTTTTGCGTTTGCTGATACACAAGAATGTTTTAAAAATAAAAAATAATAATTCTTTCCAAAGATACTTTACGTAGATAGAAATGTGGTTGTATGGAGGATTTCCTACCGGATTTTCCTACGAGGCCTTCGTAGAGGCCTTTGTAACCACAAAATGAATACTATTCGGGTATGGAAATTTGATGGAGTGTCAATACGCATCAAATGAATTCGGTGGGACATTCCTGTATTAGAAATACCTTTCATTTTATCAACGAAGCAATGAAATTTCATTTGTTAGGTGTACAAGTGAATAATCCAAATTATTTCAAGCACTTAAGAATTGTTCAAAAATAAATTGATAATCCCGCTCTTTTGCGGTTATATAGTGTTGACATATAGTTATTAAAAATGACAGTTGGTATGCCGGAAAGCCTAACACAACCTTCAAAACTATTCAGTTCAGTACAGTCGAAAATGGCAACAGATAAGGTGCATATCCGACACTGCATTCTTTACGAATTCCAACAAGGAACAAATGCTGCAAGAGCGGGCGAATCGATTTGTTCCTTTCTCGGCGAAGGTCTTGTATCGTACGATGTGTGCGCATTTTGGTTGAAGCTGTTCAAAAGCGGTGATTTCCGTCTGAATGACAAACAACGCCCTGGAGGCCTTCGAAAGTGCGACAACGCTGATTTTGAATCGTGGATGGTGAAACAGTTACTGCGGTCTGCTACCAACGTCATTTAATCTGCTTGAGTGAAGAATTGGAATGAAAACGCCCGTATACTGGCAAAGGAGGACGTCCAGTGAAATTGTTGCATCAACGCCAGGTCACACATTGCTTCCAATACAAAAGACATCATAATGAGTCTTGGCTGGGACGTCTTGCAGCACCCGGCATATTCACCAGACATTGCTCCATCCGATTACTACTTGTTTCGGTCCATGCAACACGCCTTGTCCGATATGTATTTCCAATCAGTGGATGACATACGAAAATGGCTTGACGACTTTATCGTGACCAAAGACGTAACATTTTTTCGAGATGGTATTCATCAGCTACCTGAAAGATGACTTTAAGTTGTCGAAAGCAACGGCGAATACTTTGATTGAACAATTTAATTTACTTTCTTTTAAAATAAACCTTGAACGTAGATGAAAAAATTGGATTATTAATTTGTACACCTAATACATTCGAAATGTGTACTCATTCTTTTAATCCTCTTCCAATTTACTTTACTCCCTCCCGCGCGAATAAAATGAACGGGGAATCCGAGGCTGCAGGGATTTTTCATTGCTGTCACGAAGCATTCAGGCCTCGTATTGCATTCACTTTGTCTCAAGAAATCATATTTTTAGCCAGAATAGAATGGCGACATCGATAATGTTTAAAGATGATCCCTTGGCAATTCTCGAGCACTCTGACGTCCATCGACTCGAGTACACGAACCACCAAATCACTGACAATCGGGGCTTCCCGCAAGGACAACAATCGGCACCCCAATCATACCCGGCGGTGGCAACGAGACTTCCGGAGTTAATGAATTAACGCAGGGAGTTGAATTTCTCTCCGGAATTCCGGTCGGGATTCGTTCCGGGCCGGGAAACGAGCTTTGAAATACGACAATGGGTCTAGAGACTTGCAGGGAGAATGCCGTTGCAGACTGCACAGACGGAGCAAGTAGTGGAAAGAGACTCTTCTGTCGATACAGCAAGAGCGCGAGCAGAGACTTCGACCGGATCAAGAAAACGAAGATGAGCCGCACAAACGTTACAAAGAAGATGCTTGGCGACTTGTAATAAGTGAAAATCGCTTGACAACTTTTAAAGACCTAAAATCGGATCGCAGCTTGCAAAGATCTAAGATCGGTTGGCTACTGGTAAATATCTTAAATCGGTCGGCAACTGGTAAAGAGTTAAAAACATCGGGAAGAAATCCACTGTAATTGAAAAAGAACATGTGCAATTATAACCAGCTAGTTCTTATTTTCGTGCCGCGACATAAAGGCCGCAGTGTAACATCACGTGAAATGAAAATGGCAGAGCAGCATTCGTTTCAATGGCACAAAAGCACGCTTGTCAGCCAGAAGTCCACGTGGCCCAATCCAAATAAACCCCCAAGAACTAGTCAACCGATCACCGAGGCGGGATATACATTTAGACAGGAAAAGAATAAGCAATATTGAGGAATTTTTTAAACTAAGAAATGATTATTCTACAATTATCAAACTTCAGGTATACTTCAATAGTATATTTAAGTATACAAAACAATTTTTTTTAATTGTTTGGAAACTTTGGAAAAATATTCTATAAAGTTCTATCGATTAAAGAAAAAAAAGGGATTCGATTTTTTTATCGTTGCAAATGTATGTCCCGCCTTAAACGCGTACTAAGTTATCCAATCAATCCCTACCGCCTCTGTTTCTACCTCGCAGACAACGACGTTACAATTCTCGACCGGTTTACTGCAATATTACAGCGGACTTATACTTAAGCTGTACCCATATGAATTCAAACGCGCATATGCGCACAAAGATTTTATCCTATATCCGTTGTAGACTTCTACATCTATTTTGCGTCCTTTTTTCTTTTCATTCCTTGACATCAACGAACTTTTTTTTTCCACTACGCCGGCTTAAAACTATGCTAGTGCTTTTTAGGGTGTTGAAGGATAAAAATTATGAGTCCAAGGGATGTCTTCATAAGCCGATAGCGACTTGTAGGGTGAGAATGGAAAATGGCGCTCACACTGACGAGGATGATCCGCTTTTGCTCTTAGGCACACTGTCCCGTTGTCAACACCGGTGAAATCCCTTTTCCGCCTCTAGTATACGAATGGACATTGCGTCCGTGCGCGTGTGCACGCGTATATATATATGCATACGTATAAAGAATACCGCCAGACGGCAGAATGCTTATACATTTTCAACAGCTAACGGCCCTATTCGAACACGCTCTGTAGGAATCCAACTTTGAAAAACATTCACTGCGCTCTACACAGAGATGATACACAAAGTAGTAGGCTGCGGGTAAAGCCTGGTGAAGCCTCATACAAGAGGCTTGCAGTTTCCACTTTTTCATCCTTCGATATATGCGCGTGTGTGGGTGTGTGTGTATAGACGTCGATCTATATGCAACGGTATGTATGTGTGTGTGTATATATATATATATAATATATGTGTGAATTTAAGTCTATGAGGCAGTCTACTGTATACGAGCGAGCAAAAAATCTGCGGCTTAAAAGAAATCCCGTAACGTCAACAGCATTAAAGTCCAGTTACGAAGAACGAAACGTCTAAGCTAATGAAAAAGTTTCCTAGATTTGTTGCTATCGCAATGGGGGCTTTCGTCACCCAATAGGCCTGGGAAATCGTAATATCGGTCAAATGATTGTCGATACCGTATCGTAGTGTCATTAATTTTTCGAGATCTTGTACCAAAATAGTTTTTACCATATTATTGACTAACGATTCCTCTATGAAGGTTTGCGAACTAATATACGAGATGGTTGTATTTATATTGTATATTATTTAACATTTTAAGGCTATGATTCGGTCATTTATGTAGGTGTATGCGCAGATATCATGAGTAAATTGTCCTATATAGTATATGCGTATTTTTTTTGGCTGGAAAGTGTCTGTTCCGATAACATATAAGTGCACAGAGCATGGGTGAGTCAAAGGCATTTTTTGCGTACCGCTATCGCTTAAATTTTTTTTTAAACAATCAAAATAAGTCATTTATGGTGGAGAAAGACCATGGTTGTACTCGTATCTTTCTGGTTTTGCATAGAACGATTGATTTTTTTTTCTTTCCGGAATAGAAATAATCAATCTCCATCAGCACAGGTCATTTAATAGGAACGTTCTTTGAGTAAGTCAATGATTGTGAACCTCAGACTGTACCTACCTAAGTACAGGGGGTGTGTACAATTGTGCACTAATATAACGGGCAAGAGGGTCGAGTTAACGATAGAAATAAAACTACTTTGCATACTTTAACCTCCAAGTAACTTCCTCCTGGGTCTCCCATAAAGAGAGTTCTATGTACACGAACTTTATGCAGATCGGTTGCTGACTCGAACGAACGGTCAGGAGTACTCGAGAAAGACACGAATTCAATATATCATAATACACGCGAATTTCGAATAAATAATATGGAAAGTCGCAAAGTTGAAAGCACAACGCACCAGAGGATGAGAGTGTTGGACGAAACGATCTACTAGAGTTGAAAAAAATTATCCTCGGATCATGAAGGCCAAGCACCACGAGTATTATTCGGTTGCACGTTTCGAACCGAATTTACGTTTGCCATAGGCCCTTCTCTCGTTACGCAAACATCCCAAGTTCCGCGTTTTTGATGCGTTAATCGGACAGCTTTTATCGTTGCAACGCATACTTTCAGTGTCACGTGACGCGCGACTAAAATTCCATCATTCCAGCACGAATATCACGGCCTTAGGGTTCACTGGCTGGAAAAAAAGAGCAGTAAATAATTGTTGATGGGCCGGATATGAAAATACGTTAACTGTCGCAATTTAGCTGTGTACCATGAGAGATGAATAGTACAAGTTGGAGGATGGTGAGTGGAGTGCGCTATTTGAATTGTAAAAATATTGGAAAATCCCGGCATTCGCAAACAGGGTGGCACACCCGAACCCACGACCCTCGGAGCTTCCATGAGCATTTGCGTATAACCTCGATATGCAAAATAATTCCCTTAAGTTGCTGTTCTCACGGGAGGAGAACCGCCCTGCACTGTAGCCCGTGCAGAATACGAGGGAAAAAAATTGCGCTGACCATTACAGCACCACTTGTCCAAAAAAATATATTCCACAATATCCTTTTCGTGTCACCACAGTTAGAATTTATTAGAATTGATAAGAATTCCCGTGCGGAAATTGAGTTGGGGCTGTGATCGGGCCCCAATAATATTCCCCTAACTTTATTCGGGGCCTAATCTGGAAGCCACATGAGGGCCGTTAGCGGCCGGTCACACTTTGTCAACAAGGGCCATTAAAGGCGCAACGACCGGGGCCTTATAAGTTGCCTCAATGGCGCCTCATCAAAACCATTTTAGCGCCCTGAAAATGCCTCAACGGCGCCTCATCATAACCATTTCAGCGCTATAAAATATCCGTATCAGTGGATATACCTGTATGTTAAATGCGTCAGGGTATATCTGTATTTGTTTTTATGTAATTGTTCATGTGCATAGGTGTGGGCGTGAGTACATGTGTATGTATGTGTGCGCGCGTAGAAATGTGATTGCGTATTTGCATGTGAGCCTTTATGACAAACTGCCATGACAAAATTGATACAAAAAATAATCCATTCTAAGGAATGGATGTGTAGTAGAAATAAAAAAAATATATGGGTCTACTGAATCACTAGAATCTATTGCCATTGAGGGAAAGATCTGGAAAACAAAGACCAATTTATTTACTTATCCTACACACTCAGATAAAGTTTATGAATGGGAAATATCAGCGAAGTCTTCAGAAGAAATAATTTTCCCTATGATGAGTATTGAGCGGAAATTAGTTGCTATAAAAATGTCGAGAAAACCGGTTGGGACTGTTCACACTTATGCGCTAGCATTACTCCATGTATGAGTGAAACCATGAGTAATTGTTTGTATCTATGTAAAAGGTTTCTTTAATTTGATAAATAAATACTGTCTGATGTTTGTCTGCATATTGGTGTTCATCGTTGATTTTTTATTTGCTAATGCCCTTACGCTTTTTCCCAATTTGCGTTCGATAATATTATTCGATCGATGTATATAATCGATTTGAATAATTGAAATACCATCAACCATGTAGCCTAAGCTATTTATACTGGTTTAACGCTATAATAGTCAGAACTGGGCCTATTGTGGAAATCCCTACTTGTTTATCCCTATACTGGCCAAGTCGGGGCCTATTGTGGAAATCCCTACAAGTTTATCCCGATAATGGCCAAGTCTGGGCCCATTGTGGAAATCCCTACTAGGGAAAGCACTAGGGAAGCCCTGAAAGGCCCTTATTTTTATTAGGGATGCCCTATCAGTTTTCCGCACGGGTTGGCACAATCGTAACTCACATAGGTCTGAATATATCCAAGTTATCATGAAAATGGGGGTGATATCTAGTCATTTATCGTGTCAAAAAACTAGCCGACTACTTTTTCGTTTTATCCGTATTATTATTTTGCAGTATTTGTTATACTGAACTGGAAAATTCTTTTATGTTTTACATGAAATCGCCAAGAGTTTATAGGCGTGCGCTTACGATTCAATGTCGATGAATCGCAGTGAAATTTCATCTCCATCGAAACAAGCCTGCGTATAGGAGACTATAAATTTCCTCGCTATACACGACATCCAGTTTATGAGCTGTCTTCGAAGTATACGACCTTTGGATGTAACATAAATTCCATGATAATTTTCTTTTCTCAACACAATTCCAATCTCGAGGGAGGCTTTTGGTATAATGCTCATGTGCTTGCGGAAGGGATTAGATACTTCAGATTTATTCAGTCCGAGGTGAGCATAGCGGAAGATTTCCCGAACACAGTGCTTACTTTGCGCAAAGAAAAGGCGCGTTCTTGCAGCTTGCTCTTTTCCATAGATTTTCGAGGTATATTGCGCGTCATGTTGGCGAAGTGAACAAGTTTTCAAACTGTTAGTTTCTTGGCGCTTCTGCACGGTTGGAATATAATGTACGCCCGGACGAATCTAATTTAGCGTACAAAAGATTCGACTAACGAGGCACCGTCGAACGAACCTGAATGAAATTGGAATTTTCCATCAATGGATAAATATAATGGAGAAAAGGGTATAAAGTTGGGCACACCCTTCCCTCTCGTAAGCGAAATCCTTTGGTTTTGTCCGCGTTCATTCCACTGTCAACTCGCGCCTTTTTTTGCTCACTACTCACATTCTTTCTTCACTCTTACTTTACTCAGCCCGTTTTAATAAGAGCTACCCATTCCCCGCAACTTCTCTATTTCCACGGGCTCCCTTGCCGGCGCAGTACTTCGAAGACCCTCCCTCATCCATTCTTCGCCAACCTGGATTTTGGGAGGATGTACGCAACCGGAGAGGAGCTTTTGTCTCAAGGGTCCGTCGGCAATCTAAGTTGGCGGACTCGAAATTCCGCCATAGTGCCGCCACGACGGATAATCGAAAACACCATCGTCCTCATTGTTGTGCACGCTGGACTTGGTGTCCTCGTCCTTGTCAGATTTCGATGAGCCAGGATGTGCGATCAAGAGTCGCAAAGATGTACCATTAGATTTCCGCTTGCGTTCGATCATTTGGACGAACGTCCAAAACAAGGTGATAGTTCGGGAAATGTTTGTGTGGGGAGGATATAATGGGATCCCTGCAAATGCAAGACGTAATTGCAGGGTGACTTGGCGAGGAACTAGATGCAGGGTGTCCCATTATATAATCTTCACACAAATATTTCCCGAACTATCATTTTATTTTGGACGCTCGTCCAAGTGATCAAATGCAAACGAAAATCTAATGATATGTATATGTGTATATATATCATTAGATTGGGTCGCATATAAGGGTCGCATATATAAATATGCGACCCTTAATTGCACATTTCGACTTCGGATCTTACAAGAAAAATCACTTTGGTGATCGCCGTCGATTTTGTTGTAACTCACATGGTAGAGCATTTGAAATGATTAGATACGTATTTTTTTCATCAGCGGCAAAACAGTTTCACGGGGTGCAACGAACCCGCATAATGAAGTAGGTCAAGGGCTAATTTTGCAAACGGTCCGCCGGTTTTAGTGAAACAGGAACGGACATTTTTCTACTGCATAACGATCAGAAATTCGTCATGGGTGCATTGAGAAAAACTTATATTAAACCCCCCCCCCCTTTTTTTATTTTTCTTACTCTCATCCCACATTTAAAAGGGGCGCATCAAATGGCATGGAACCGGTGACACTTTGAGGGGGGGGGGGGGGGTTAATTTTTGCCAGGTAATAAGTTTAAGAGGGTAAACCACACTCCATACATTTTTGACAATTTTCAATGAAAATTGAGGGTGGTAGAGGACATGAATAGTGAATTCGCATTCAAAGGGTGAAAATACATCGATATGGACTGATAAAAAAATAATAAAAATACATTTTTTATTTGCATTTTTGCAAAAAATGGATGACTTCACGGAATTGCCCGTTTTTTCCCCGTTTCATTAACGGTTACGAAGGACCTTCGAATAAGGGATGATTCATCGCTTAAGGATTTTTTTCGATCTAGCGGTAGTTGAATTGTGATCATATTGCGTTAAAAGAATTTTCGTTTTAATTCACTGAAATCGGTGAACTGGTTGCGGGTGAAACCGTTTTTCTACCGATAAAAAAGAACGAATCTAATAGTTTTTAATGCTCTACCATTTCCATGAGTTTCAACAAAATCAAAGGCGGACACCAAATTGATGTTCCTTGTTAGTCCGATTATTTGTGTCCATAAAGCGCTGAAATCATTATAATTTCAAAGTTTGCTTCGTGCAAATGCAATGGAAATATGTTTTTCTAATTGCCGGAATCTTTATAGCGGATTCAAATTACGAAACCCAACAAATGTTTTTCAGGATCCTTATTAGAGGCCAACGAGCTAAGAGTGCAAAGAAGATTTTCGTTGATAATAACAATAGAAAAAATTGAACAAAAAAGGTTTTTCATTACGTTCCAACGAAGTGACCAATCCTAATTTTCACCGTTTTCCGTAAGATTTTGACGCTACAGCGGTGTACGGAATAGAATGTGGATACGATAAATCTCTTCTGTATGCTGTAGTCATTTTTAGCAGCGGGGCGGCTGTTTTACGAAAGCATAGTGTCGTCCTCTATATTCTCACCGGTGCCAACTACGATAAATCTTTTTTACAGGAGGATGTGGTACATGAAGAACGTGCAGCGGCGGCTTTATATCGTCGCAAAAATTCGCGGAATCTCTCACTGCTCACTTTTCGTCTGCATTATATCCGCGTTATAGCCTGTCGAGATATACGAATGAGGGAAGACAAGAAAAACAAGGTAAAAGAGAAATTCCTTGAAACATCATTCTTCTCGTGATTTTAGTCAGTGCTCACGGATCCGGAAGATTTTTTTTACGAAAATCACACGTTTGCAACGTGCCATATTTAGACAGACTTGTATTGTGGATCCAGCGAGTTGGAGCAAAAATTCGCCTGAACCTGCGACGATTAAACGTCGTCTTCAAGGCGATTCGTGCCACGGCTCCGGTTCGGGGGCTACAAACGAATGCAGTCGTTTTGGCTTTCCACTCTCGTGAAAATTTCATCGGTTCGAGCGTATTCACCAGACCATGAATTTACGAGGGTGAGCTGTTAAAGGGAAACACCGTACGGAAAAGGCTTTTTTTTCACGAAGATATTCATGCTATAGTATGTGATTTACAGACGCGAATGTACGGAGGTACGAATGCTCTCAGAGCAGAAATGTGCAATATGCGAACGGGGAACGAGGTTTAAGGTACCTGCGGGTAATAAGGCTAAGAGATATTTGAGATATAATGATAAATATCCAATTTAATTAACATGATTCAATTATAATCATTATTTAAGTTCAATTTCTATAAAATATAAACGAAAGTGGTAACTTGTACCATAAACAATACCAAAGTTAAACATTTTTTTAAACCTTGCCAGTGGGCCTTATTTTACTATGGTAGGATTATAAGGTCTACGGCTTTAACATGCTTAAATAATCAAGCTATACGCAATATATTTGGTATTTGAGATCAATAATCACATAAATGCAGCAATTAGACTCAAAATTCTTCAAAAAAGTATTAATTGCCTCGCCTAACAACCCTCGAAGTCATCAGTATCATTCACTGACAAAGCGACGCACTCCTCATGATACCATTTGCCGCATTTAGTGCATTGCCTCACATCAGCCATCCCGTCCTCTTCACAGTCATGACAGTACCACCTCTCTCGCTTTTGTGAAGTACCACTGTTATCTTTGGAAGTAGATTTATTTACGGATGCGATCTTATTTTCTGTGGGGTTGAGATTTTTTTATTTTCTTCGATATTTTCGTCAAACAGATCTTTCGTGACTAGAGTTTCTCTGTAAGATTTTTCGATCCAGCGTTTTTTTCAAACTGCCGGAAAAAAATTCTTTAAATATATCCAACTGGCTATGGGTTCACTATCCACTTTTCGAAATTTCGAAAAATTCGAAAAATGACAGCTTCTCCAAAGAAAACCTCATTTTTCTCTTGAAAACAGCATGCTGAAGTCATTCTTATTAACAAATTATTCATCCAATTAAAAAATGCGATCGTGAACCGAAAATGACCACTGTTTGAATGCTAACTGTGCAAATTCAAGTCAATAGTGTGAAAGTTACCCAAGATATCAATCCCGCCGTGTCTTATATAAATCTTATACCGCCGTGACTTATATAAATCTGCGAAATCGAGCAGACTGCTTATCGGGTTAGGCCACAGCAACGGGTATAAAATCATCTGCGAATTTAACCATTTTTTTCGTATAAGAAAGTGATTCACTCATAAAACTAATTACACATCTATTCAGTATGAATATCAAGCTGTAAGAAAATAATTTTTTTTTTTCGATGTACAAAATGGCCGACTACAAATATTTTCTTTTGTTATCTTTTTTAGGCGCTCCTCGGCGTGACATTTAGCATCCACAATTTTTTACGTAGAACAAAAAATCTCGTCAATCTACATTACAATACCTAGAGAAGTACGTACGGAATTTAAAAAATATTGTTTTATTGAAAAGTTGGAGGTATTTGAATTGAGTTGTAGGTATTTGAATGAATTTTCAGTGAAAATTTTCGCATGAAACTGCTTACAAAATGAAGAGTTTTCGATTAATCATAAATTCCGTACGTACTTCTCTGCGAAATGCAATTAGGAACATAACTTTTAAATTTGAAGCAAATCGATTGAAAATTGTTCAAGTTGTTTGTCGGGCCAATTGGAAAAAGCTGTTTCGAGAAAAATGTGTTTAAAGTTTTAGGTACTCTATGGCCGTGCCACAGGTAATAGATTACGTTATAGGGGAGACCGGGGCATAATGGGATCGGGGCATAATGGGATAGCAAAAAATGAAGTTTCTTGGGTGCTTGATTTGGGGCAAAATGGGATAGGGGCAAAATGGGACAGAGAGGAGTGGAATATCAAATTGGGGCAAAATGGGACACACAAAAATGAAGTGTCGCAGCCCGCTGAATTTGGGGCAAAATGGGATGACAGGAAAATTCATGCTTCGGCTCTATGAAAGAGCTGTTGAAACATAATCTAATCTAAATGGTGCTTGTGGTTCGTTTCAGTCCACATATACGCAGATAATACGGACTGACCGATATATTTGTCGACACATATCCGTCGATTTCATGGGGAGCGGCGGTCCTAGTTTCATAAAACAATTTACGTAAAAATTGACAAGAGTTAGATTTTCATCAATGGCTTGAAAATCAGTATCAGTAACGTGCAGTTGGCAGAAAATAAATTAAAAAAAAACGAAAAAAGATAAAAACAAAAAAAAACATAAATTGCACGCGTCAGATTATAAAAATTACTTGATTATTTAAATAATTAATAACGACAAAGAAATTGTACCAATCGAATAAGAAGGCTCAAATAACAATTTACTTCAAGTTTGGTACAGCTCTGACCGCAGAATCAAAAGTAATTGTTTAACAAACTTTAATAACAAATGAAAAATTAGTATTTTTTTGAATGTTGAAGTACTTAAATTTATTGGATACAACGAATCCTGACGAGCCGAGCACGAACTGTTGTTGTAAAGTCAAAAATAATAATAATTGTTTAAGCGATTGAGTTAACAAATAAAAATTGTCGTCTTCTTTAATGTTAAATTACTACGATTAATCAAATTTCAACGAAATCGAACGAGTCGACCTTGAAACTAACCGAATGAAAACCGCCGCAGTCTTTAATATTAATAAATTATTACACGTAATTGAATCTCAACGATATAAAATGAGTCGATATCAAAATACGTCTTTAAAAATATGCTAATTAATGCAATTTAGTTAAACGATAAATATCAACAAACTTATCGTATCACCTGGATTGTTAAGCTCAATTATCATATCCATTGTTTTATTGAATGCATCGCCGGTAGTTTCGTGAAAAAATAACTATTTCCACAATAATAGAACTTTTTTTCATCCGCCATATTGGATGTTCAGTTTTTAGTTTTTCATTCCAAACTTCTATCCTCAATTCATGATTTCGATATTCTGAAATCAATGTCTTATGTTTTTATTCGTTATCTAAACGATTACGTATTTATTCATCTATCATTATTTCGCAACAAAATCATAAGGTACATTTGATTGTTGTTGAACCCTAGTCAATGTTATTTTTGTTTAGCAGTGAGACGCCATACGCGCTCCATTGTGAGTCGTTTTTATATTTCTAACGTACGTCACGAGTGGCGCCACCATCACTTACGCGTCGTTTGAATGTTATGTAGCGGTGGCTTCAGATTTGTAATGGTGTAAGACGTTCACGTACAATGTAAGTGAATCTCATTCATTATACTATTACGACTGGTATATTTTTCTCATCGTCATTCTTATACAGATCGAAAATGGTACGTAATTACAAAAGGAAGACCAGGCGACAGTCGCGGAAGACCAGCGGCGTCGATAACAACCGACGATGACGCATCATGCCTTTTCTGCGGGGGCTTATATTCGAAATCCAAGGAATCCTGGATTCGTTGTAATTAATGCGAGAAATGGGCCCACTATTCATGTGCCCATGCTGACGATAACTTAATCGAGTACGTTTGCGACAATTGTGCCGATAAAAATTAGCTTAGTTAAACAAGCAATAAAAATTAAACATTGCCACCGTTAAATTATAGTATCGTAAGTAGAGTGTGACCCAAATATCGTGTAACATTCAATAAAACCTGTTTTCACTCATTTATTACCCCTCGTTTTTTACCCCTCCATTTCTTTCGTTTCTGCATCGAATTATTCCACTGTCCCATTTTGCCCCAACCGCCCCTTTCTGAAGAGCCTGATTTTCTCCGGCCCATTTTGCCCCAGTCCCGTTTTGCCCCAATGACGTATTTTCCAGCAGTGTTGATTTTCACTATTCCATTTTGCCCCAAACCCGTTTTGCCCCGGTCCCATTTTGCCCCGGTCCCATTATGCCCCGCTATACCATTTTGCCCCGGTCTCCCCTACGCTTAAAGTCGCTGAAAAACATTTTCTTGCTATAATTCGAATAATAACTTATTCTTATAATGATGAAGCAACGTTTTAGCGAGAAAAAAAATCGATTTTTTGAAAATTCTACTGTGTCCTTACCCCTTAAGGTGACGATTACTGGGGCAACTTTCTCATATAAAATTTCTTTTCGCATGTACAATTTGTACATCTGTAATCTTTCCATAGTGGTCTTTTTTTCATAGGATTGTAAATGAATTTCTGACACCGCGTTGTAAGCAAACGAAAAATACCAACCACCTTTGCAAAACGAATTGTCAATTTTGCAAGTTAATGTTTTAAATAGAAAAACGAACGGGTTTATGGCTTTGTCGTAGATGGGAAATGTTCACTCAATGACTCGTGCCTCGATACTTCGTTATTCCGATTACGACGTCTGGTGCCACATTTTTGCAGAGCTTGTACACCGATCAATCATTTGATATGGGAAGAGCGTGCTCTGGGCTGAGGGAAAATAAATAAAGAGGACTCTAGGTTCCGAAAACGATGATCGCACAAGTTACGGTCCACAGGTACTTATATCGTTCCGTCGTTTCTCCACCGAAAGTCGTGGCTGTGTAAGCCACGACCTCAAAACGGCGTGACGTGTTCCATGCCAGCATGACGAAGGACACTTTACCCTTTGGGATGGATCGTGAGGCATAAGATCCGAATCTTCGATGCTCCTGCGGAATTGCATTCCACGGCATGTCTCGTTGAAATGATCGACGAGCCGGGGCTCTATGCCGATTCGATAACTTCTCGAAAATCCAGTCTGACACGGTCCCTCGCCGGTTTAACGCCAACTTGCCGCACAATCGTTCCATCCCTTTCGACGAATATATATCGGGTTTCGTCGATCACGAGAATAATACCGCAATACTATTACAAAACCGCGATGCAACCCCGATGACGAATTGCTCTTGCGCTCGTTTCGTGTTTCACCTCGATATAAATTGTATTTATGGACGGGAGGGAAACGGGGAAAAGGGAATGAGCGATCACTGCAGACTATAGAGCAACGTGAAAAGTCCTCGGTTATACCGAATTTTGAGATCATGGATGTCAATTCCAGTATCGTGTAGTTTATCATGCTCGAATATTGTACGTATTCAATTTTCGTTCAACTTCTGCTCGCAGATGTCTTCTGCCAACAAACAAAAAACGAGACAGCAGCAGTTTCACGGAGGCCAACATTTTTTTTACCCAACTTGAACAGTCCTGCTGTGAGGACTTCCTCTCGGTGGCAAGCTGAGAGGCGATTTTCCTGGTGGCGAAAGACTTTGGAATCAGCGATGAAGTTGACAATGCAAATAATCGAAATTCGGTAACTACGCAGTTTGAGGACTTTTCCGAAAAACAACGGAAATTTGTTTCTTCGCCGTTGACTTGTTTATTCCATTATATTAAGTGATGTTCCGTCGGGGGAGGCTGACACTTTCCATTAAGGCCTTAGGCCACTCTAGAGGCCGAAAAGATAGGCTTTTTGCGATTTTTTTTTTCAGAAAAACTACAAAATAAATCGAGATTACAAAAAGGGTGTTTATTGTACATGAGAGTGACTGTATACAATAATTTTTTTGAAGCGATTAGTTCCAAAATGGTGGCTGTGCAGCGTTTACCTCAGAACTGCATTTTTCTAGTTGGCCGGAAACATAACTCAGACAATTTTCAACCGATTCACTTGAAATGTTGAATATATCTTGGAAAATACATTGTCTATGGAAGTACGTAGGATTTTTTTAAATTGCATAGTTCATTTGTTATTAAAAATCATCTGACGATTTTTAGGCAAATTTTTGGAAAGTGAAAAATTTCGTCGGATGATTGTTAATAACAAATGAACTATGCAATATAAAAAAAATCCTACATACTTCCATAGACAATGTATTTTTCAAGATATATTCAACATTTCAAGTGAATCGGTTAAAAATTGTCTGAGTTGTGTTTCCGGCCAATTTAAAAAATGCAGTTTTGAAATAAACGCTGCACAGCCGCCATTTTGAAATGAATCGCTTCAAAAAAATTATTGTATATAGTCACTGATATATATGATAAACACCCTTTCTTGTAATCTAGATTTATTTTGTACTTTTCTGAAAAAAAATCCCCTAAAAGCCTATTTTTTCGGTCTCTAGAGTGGCCTAACCCCTTAATTCTATAAGTTATGGGGTTTTGAAGTTCGCGGAAACACGTGATAAAATAGGGCATTTTCAGATATTTCGACGCCTATATTGGTGGCGGGAGGGGGGGGGGGGGGGGGGCATTTGTAAAAAAGCCTTTCTAAATGCAATGCCGAAAATGAATCGCGGCGGTCACCCTCCCATAAAAAGGTATAGGGTTTTGAAGTTCCCGAAAACACGTTATAAACTAGCGTATTTTCGACTATTTTCAGAACACCTATATTGGATGTGGGGAGTGGGCGGATTTATAAAAGACGCCTTCCTAAATACCCCCTGCCCCCTCTGTTTTTGTGTGGTGTATGCGGAAGGTGTCTGATGCGACCACGGAGGTCCGGGGGGTGCAACCCCCCTGGCGGGGTCGCGAGGCAGAGCCCCTTGATGGAGCGGAGGCGGCGAAGCCCCCCAAAGCCACTGAACGTAGTTTTAAAATATATTTAAATGAACTACAATTCTACTAGGTTAATCATTTTTGGGGCCCTAATAACAACCCAAACAACGCCTCCAGAGGGAGAGGGGGAAGTGACCGCCGCGATTTCTCTTCGGCATTGTATTCAGGAACGTTCCTTTTGTAAATCCCCTCCACCTCCCACCCCCAAAATAGACGTCGAAATATTTAAAAATGCCCTATATTATTACGTGCTTCCGGGTACTTAAAAACCCCAAAAACTTATGGCAATAATAGAAAATTCCAGCCTCCCCCGACGGAATATCAATAGTAGTGACCAATTGAAACAACTCATGGCAAATAAATGTTTTCCGTCGTTTTTTCGAAAAAGTCCTCAAACTGCATAATTACCCGAAATTCCAGCCTCCCCCCACGGAATATCAATAGTAGCGACCAATTAAAGTAACTCATGGCAAAAAAATGTTTTCCGTCGTTTTTCGGAAAAGTCCTCAAATTGCATAATTACCCGAAATTCAATGCAAACAGGGTTCGTTACTTCTTTCGCACCGATGGGAACGATGCCTTTCCTTTGTCAGACTTTTCTTCTCTTCGCAGGGACAAAAATACAACGTGTATTTTTGTTTCTATCGAGTTTTCGCGCTCCAATTATTTCGAATCTGTTTTTTTTTTCCACAGTTGCCATGGCCAATCGAGTTGTTTTGCTATCCATTTCTCGTATACGTTATTTTGACGCGCGTCATTCGGACGCTGCGTGATTTGCAAATAGAACCGGAACACAGTGGGGCGTGGTACAACCAAAAAATATTCTACGGATGATCGAACTCTGTATGTGCTTCTATATCGCGTTGTCAAAGATCATTCGCGGATCAGTCATTCCGGAAATAGTGAGGGTAGGGGTCGAATACACGCATGAACGCTGGTTCAACGAGACAGAATGAAATTTGACGTGTTGGACCCGCCAACCGAAAACGCAAAACGAGAGTGCGAGGAAAGAGACAGAGACAGACAGATAGACAAAGAGAGAGGGGCGGGGGAGCGAGAGGGAGTGAGAGGGGGAGGGGGTATTACGACTGAGCTGGCTAAACGCCGAGAATTACGGACGAATGAATTCAATATCACATATAATAAGTAAAGCTAACGCCAGGAAGCAGTTCGCTGACGTGCCAGATTATGGCGGAACACTGTTGAATCAGGATTAGATGAATGAGCTGTGAACGCAGGTTTCATAAAATGTTCGCAATCTCGCACTACGGTGGTTCGATAACGTATACGTATCGTTGTACGGTAACGATGGCAACCGATATTCCCGTCTCGTTGCCAAAAAAAACCCGTTAAATTATTCAATAATATGTAACCCGATGATGGAATATTAAAATCCTTTTAAAAAAGCCCCGCGAAACGGCTTTCAAAAAAGCTCTCCTCGCCCATTAGCTTCATTTATTTGCGGCTTTGGGCTTAAATGATCAAGAGCCTTAATGCTTAATCGCGGAAATTTGTACTCTCGTAACTAAATGGGTGTTGTCTTGGTTTTTTTTTTCACCTCGCGACGCAGAAAACTCGAAAAATATGAGGAAACACACAAGTGCAAAGTACCTTCCAGTATTTAATGAGCGTTGCCTGGAACGCTAAGCGGAAGTTTCCGTTTATAATGACTTTCCATCTGATTGTGCTACAACGACGGAGAATTTTATGCGCTCGAGAGATGTATGGTTGCCAACGATGCAGAATATTCCTGTCCGTCGACTCTTAGCAGGGGACGGAGAGCAGCGGCACGTAATCGCGTTACTTTAAGCGGTCTGCATAAGCTTAATATTTCGAAAACAAGGTCTTTCATCGCACAGTCTCACCGCCAAGGGTTGTAACTTTAATTTGCAAAAGGAGTTTTGCGAAAATTTTTAACCCTTCGACTGCACACTGTATCTTTTTGACCCCATTTTTTTTTCAATTGACTATCGCAAAACGGGTTAATCTATTCGGGTGGAGTGCGGCGCTTGAATGTTCCCTCACTTCTACTCTATATGTGGACATACGGCCCCCATCCTAGAACCTGTCCGTGTACTGACAAGGGAAGATTGCGAGGTTGAGCATTCCCATTTCGATTAAATTTGGCAGGCTTGCAGAATGGGTAAAAATAAGCGATACGTATTTTTTTATATTTGCGGAACCAGGTTTTTAAGGGGTAAAACGCACCCTCGAAAATAGGGGTGTTTTCGTCGTTAACGTTATCGTTGTTATCTCCAATGAATAGTACAGGAAAAAATTAACATTGTTGCAATTTGAATTTTTTTCATACTCCGTACCGTTAAAACGTCATCGACGAAAATCACCCCAATTTTCGAAGGTGCGTTTCAACCCTTAAAAATCGGGTTTCGCAGATATAAAAAAATACGTGTCGCCTATTTTTACCCATTCTATAAACATCCCAAATTCCATCGAAATCGGAGAAAAAACCTCGCGACCTTTCCTTGTTAGCCAATATTATCTATTTTAAGAAACAGCTTGTTTCTTTTTTGTTTCAGATCAAGGGTGGGCTAAATCAAGTACACTGTTGAGCTCCTCACGTTGAGCTCCTCACGTCCTTGACGAGATTATTTATAACTTCTATGATAATTAACATTTTTAATGAAATTTGGTACACAACTTTTTCAATGTACATACAGATAAACGTCCAAATAATTTTCCAATCATTTTACTGAATCCTTCAAAATGAATTTTTTCAAATAACCCAGATTTTCTGGCCGTCCCAGTAAGCTAACCTTATAAGACTACTGATAAGCTCCCGACGTTGGCTCGGTACTAAAATTAACGAAGCAAGTACGAGTTCGTGTATGGTACAGCGCGAAATTGAAGCTCCTGCAGAAAACTTTAGGTCCGATGTCTTTTTGTCTGCTACCAGAACATGCGTAATTTACAACCCCTCTCCCCTCCCGCGCCACCTTTCCTTCCAGCCCGTTTCGCCACGCTGTTGCAGTGTTATTCGTCACCGGTTATAATAATTCTTTGAATTATCGATGCGGAAGCGCGTGTCATCAGCCGGAATTTAATAGTACACAGCTTCCAATTCGTTGTACTAACCAACCAAGCCATGAAAGGGGCGGTTAGTCTCGGTTCGGATACGACATATACGGATATGTAATATAGAGAAGAGATATAATGAAATAATGTAACGGGAGAGGAGCTTTCCATGGAACGACACCGTGTCGTCCTGCTGTTATAGAGGGTTACAGATCCGTACACTCGTCACTGGTTAACTATATATATCGATCATAAAAACCGAACAACCGTTCTCCGACATACGACACAAACGCGAATTTATGTACGTCGCCATTGTACATTTTACGTATACCTATAATTGCCATTTACGATCAACTTTTCATTTCCACATCGCGTGCTCTGTAAGGAGTAGTCACGCAATTTCGAAATACACGCTCACAGTGTAAATCCGATACGCCTTCGACTCTTTGAAAAATCGGCACGTGCTGAAGACAAGCGCATCCATCTACTATTAATATACATAATGTTGGCCTGCTCATCAATGCGCTGAACGGGCATGTACAATTTCACTTTTCCCAAAACGTAAAAGCTTCCTTCGCCATGGTGTGAAGCATTCAGTAGGGAAAAGGAGAAGCATTTTTGCTATAGCTCGCTCATCAGATGGAGAACCAAACAGCCGTGGCGCGTTGCGGCATGCGGAGAATTGGCTTTGTACCAACAAACACTAAATGGATATATTCAAGCTGGAACTTTGGTCGGACAACTCCAGTGGAATTGCCCGAGCAAACATTGAAATTGTTTTTCATTCAACATGGCTAAAGCGTTTGAGCTGAATATCCGTTGTCCGGCCCTCCTGCTGAGTTCTCAATAGGTGACAACCTTCCAAATACTACAATCGCATCAACCTAGGGAATATCCGATGAACACGATTTTTCTTTTTCATTTCCCGGCCGTATCTTTTTGTTTGCAATAAATGTCAAATGACACCACGTTATAAAACATGTTGTATTTATCAGTTGCATCAGAAGTTATTTGATGGCTGTGACTAGATATTGGTTCTAAGGAAAGATCATATAGATCCCCTTGCAGGAACCTTCCAATCTTCTTCCGCCTATCGTTTGTCCATTCCTATAATTTCATCACCAAATTGCTATGAAAGTATGCACGGACTTTGAACGAATACCTATGAAAAAAAGGAAAATTACATGCCCATCGGTATATCCGTCAGGATAGACTCGCCAATCGATTGCCTTGCACCATCAGACCTTCCCTATATTGCGGAGGCTGAAGGTTCAACCGGTACTGGCCAATATTCTATATCGCGTCGAAAGTTGGCGAACTGCGAGGGATGCAGCGGAAGGCCCTTCAACGATAATCGCATACGTGGTAAGTAGGCACGAGAGGGCGTCGAGACAGGAAAGTACGAGGCTCGGGGTAGGTTGAAAAATTCATTAGTCACACCAGCGCGCCGAGCCCCGTGGTTAAGAATTCATTAGACAGAAGAGCGAGTGTGGTGGGCTCTGATCGCATGGTTTGTCAGACTCCTGCCCAATGGCAAGTGGCGCGCGTGGTATATCGCCTGGTAGCAGCAAACTCTAGGATCCAACTCCAATATCCCGAGGTGGGTGATCCTCCAAGCCGGATAGGTAACGAGCACATGTGCATTTCTCCCCCGGGGTCTCTCAAATATTTATATATCCTTAAGAACGTTGAAACTCCATTTGCTAGCCGCTACATAACCTCGTCCCATAAGGACGTACAGTACGGGTTCACCTAGATTCGACGTACATGCCCAGCAGACCGGCACAAAAAGCCGTTCCTCTCGAAATTGTCTCCTCGCGCTGGCTCTTGAGTCATTCGCCGAGGTCCACGAAACTTGATTTCTCCTCGGACAATCCGGTAAGTGTGTTCCCGTCTTCGAGTCGAACAGGTGGAAAGTTCAGATCGCCAGCCAGCCGAGTAGACGAAGTTTGACTGTAGTTTGACACCCACGACTCGGAATATACATGCGCGAGCAACTTTGCGTAGTAATTTAACCGCTTGTATCCGCGATGTGGGGTTACCAAGAGAGAAATGCAAATTGGGGAATGTTGGCTACTGTGATATTAATAAACGCATTGTTTCATTAAACTGCCATGATAGTTGGCAACCACAGGGGCACAAGCAGATCCAAATGGAAGGATAGACACCCACTTCTAGCTCTGCTGCAGCTAATCTCATGCCTTTCCTACAGTCATCACGTCGCGAGTATACGACATGAGCATGTCAGGTGTGTCACTTAAGAAACGGACTTATCGATTTGTTGCGCGAAAAGCACTGACTCCGACCCTATTAGGAAGTTATCGAGAAATCCGATAATCGGACAATGTATTTATTCAGCAAGCTGGGTGTAAATCCTAGATGTTAATCTGTGCCCGGGTATATTCTTACAACCCAATGTGTACTATCCATCAATTTCTTCCTCAGCAGGCCTATCGAAATGAGATATCTAGGCAGGGCGTCAACGAAATTCCAAATGCAAACGGGACTAACACAATATACGGTAGCCATATGGCTGTTTTTTCGTGATCCGTATGTACCGGTCCAACAAAGTAGATACGAGAATTGCCGTGGTAAATGCGATACCAGTGTATTAGCTGCTCGGAAAGAAGAGAACTTAATCCTTCTTACTTAAGGCCGTATTGTAGTGCGAACACCCAATTTTAAGGTGATTCTTTGGGAATTAAATTTAGAGAAACGGTTACGGGGAGATATACACCTAGGAGCCGGAAAAAGGTCATTCTTGTGGATTTTTTCAAGAAAAACTATTTGAAATTTCGAATTGGGGTTTTAATTATCTAAAAGTATATACATTTAAAAATATGTTTAATTTTCTTTATTTAAAAATATCAAAAATATACAAGGATATTGTATGATCCTTGGAACGTCGTAAAAAAATCTACGTATACGGTACCCACTGGCGTTTCTTCAAAAATTATCTGAAAAAAAACCAAAAAGATTATTTAATTAGATACTATAATCTAGTACTAGTCATAGCCGATTTTAAAAATATCGATTTATGACAAAATGGCGGACGTTTGAACGTTAATAGTGATTTTTGGGCGAAAAATTAGTTATTATTTTGCCTATAAAACAAAAACTGAGTGACGGGAAAAAATCCTATGACAAGTACTAGATAATGGTGTATAGAATAACCACAAAAAACCTCAAGGCAATCGGTTCGTTGGTTTTCGAGAAATTTTGGGTACCGATTTGAAAAACGTGGTTTTGAGAAAAACACGTTTGAAAATTTGGGAATGAATAAATCATGGAATTTGTCAACTTACATGGAATCATCGATACCAGGCCCATAGTGTAGGTCTTCTACGGTCGCCGGAATGTTCATGGCTTCTAAATCCTCGACCTCGACCATCTCGGTGTATATCTCCCTTTAAATCGACAGTGTTAGTATTTCGCAGTTATATTTATACATATTTGAAGTAATATCTTAAATGTTTTCAAAGCATTTTATTTGCAATTGTCTCTATCGTCCGGCGTTGTAATTGCGATCGTCCTTACCATCTGAAACCAAGGATGTTTGAACATTTTTATTCTTTACGAAGATGGTTATCGTTCGGCCCACTTATAAAAAAAATTCGGAAAAATGCACGAAATGGCGACGTTTGAAAAAGAGTACTCTCATTTTTACAATGAAATGTTCACTTTTCGCGGCTCGGAAAGATAGTAATTATAAGCCAATAAAAAAAGATGGAGGGCCGAACGATAATAACATTCGTAGAGAATCAAATTTTAAAAATAATCGTTAGCCTTAGATGACAAAGACGTCCGCAATGACAACGCCCGACGATAATAAAATTTCGCGACATGACTTTGAATATATTTAATATTCAAAAAGAATAGCTGAAACAAATAAGATCATTGTAGGCCGCGAGACATGGAAAAAACATATTGGATTTAAAAAGGTTCTATTTAAATTAAATATTTCTTTTTGATGAGGCAACCTGATAGGGGCTTCATCAGGCGTCCAGGTCAGGCCCATATGTGACACAACGGTACATTTTCTAGTAGGGCCCTTTGAGGCTGCCTCATTAGTGCCCTACCAGGGCAGTCAGGCAACCTGAACGGGCCCTGATTTGAGCCCCATCAACATTTCTATGCGGGAACAGCTCATTCACGGAGATGGAATTTGGGCTTTCCCTGACTTTTGTACATGAGACTAAGTATGCGTAACGAGAGACGGAAGGTCAGAGAGAGAGCGAGCGAGACATGGAAACGTCAGTCGGCCTGGTACGAAATGTCGTAACAGCTCGCCTGACAAGAATGGTCCACGAAAAGCACGGAAGGAATACGTTCCATTAACCCCGAGCTAGGAACACGAACGCCAGTCAAAAGGTTTCCCATTGAAATGACCACCCCGCGGACCCTCGCTAGAGAACGAAGTGAGTCACGTTTTTCTCCAGTGGGGCACAACTTGCCCAAGCAGTACGGTTGCTTCTAAACTCAACCGAATCACGTCGGGCATTCTCCGATGGTACATTCGAGGCTTTTACGAGTGTGACCCTTCCGCAAATCCATTTATATCGGTAACCAAAAACCCCTGACACCGAGTAACTCAAATCACATTCATTGGTTTTTTTTTCTTTACGTGATCGACTGCAACTTGCTCGCTAAGACTGAAGGATGTTGACGTTTTGTCACCCCCATAATGGCCGATTCCTTAGCGCACATTCCACATTCAGAATTGAAAGTCTTTAAGGGGTCACGTAGGTTTCGAAGCCAAAAAAGCATATTTTCTCTATCTAAAAAAAAATATAATATATAAATTGTTCTATTCAAAATGTTAAGCACCCAGAAGAGCAACATTTCAACGATATTAAAAAAAAATCATACAAAATTTTGGTAAATTGAGGCCGGGTTGATATTCCGAACTTGAATGCTCCGACGGTTTAAAATTCCCAATTTTAATGTTCCGAAATTCAAGATGGGGCTGGGTTGAAATTCCGAACTTTGAATGGTCAGAACGCTCAAAACTCCGACAGAATAGTACCCCGAAAGATCAAAACTCCGAAAGAATTTTACACGAAGGACCAAAACTCCGAAAATCTTAACACGGTCAAGATAATTCGGCTATGGAAGTTCTAAAAGTCTCAAAATTTTCAATAATTCGACGAATTATTTTAAGAATTTTTTTTGTTAAGAAGTGATTTTGAGTCAATTTTGAAATTTGTCTAGACAATGTTATACGTTCTGCATCATTTACAGTCAACTGTGTAAATTTTCGCTGGCATGATCTTGACATGAGGGCCGAGTTGAAATTCCGAACTTTGAATACGCCGACGGTTTAAAATTCCTAATTTTAATGTTCCAAAATTACAAGGTTCGTCAAGATTATGCCAGCGGAAGTCTACACAGTTGACTATTAATTATGTAGAACGTATAACATTATCGAGACAGATTTCAAAATTTATGTGAAATCACTTCTCAATAAAAAAAAAACGTTCGTGAAATAATTCGTCGATTTATTGAAAATTTTTAAACTTTCAAAACTTCCATAGCCGAATTATTTTGACGGTGTTCAGATTTTCGGAGATTTGGTCTTTCGTGTAAAATTCTTTCGGAGTTTTGATCTTGCGGGGTAGTACACTTTCGGAGTTTTGAGCGTTCTGATCATTCAAAGTTCGAAATTCAGCCGGTGGGACCTGGTTTCCAGATACCCCAAAAACTAGCGTCCTCGTGGTGGTCAGAATAACTCATGATAGCTTTATCCGAAATTAAAAAACCAAATTTGTTCTGTTAGTAGATAATTATAGCTCGTGATTGAACGAAGGGTTTTAAAAAAAACTGGAATTTAAATTTTTGGTAGAGTTGTATGCCAAAATTACTTGTAATGGAAAAAAACTTTCGATCAATCACTAGTCAATGCTGATTTGAAAAAGTGTGCAAAATATCATCAAAATCGGTGCATTCGTTTTTTGAGAAATCGGGTCCACCGACTTCAACAATAGTGTTTTGGGAAAAATCGATATACCTGCGTTGCTCCCAGCCAGTCTTTCCCAACGGGGGGAATTCCCAAAGGCTCTTTCTCCTAGACTTTTACTCCGATTGACTCAAAACTTCGGAAGAATATTCTAGACATATTGTACTATGAGATAATAAAATTAAAAAAATGGATTTTGTGAAATTTTCTAAGCAATGGAAACACTTGGAATCAAGGAGTATTCGATTAAGGAGCCTTTGTGACATCCAAGCCCTTAAGATTATCAACGACTTTCTGGTAACGCAAAAATCAGCAGGATTATCATTACCAAATATGTCGGCTCGTTTTTTTTCGTACCACTGGTACAACTACAATTGAATAACCCAACAGTCTTGTGCCTGAGAATCCATATATCAAAATGAAACATATTCACGTCCTAATGCTAATAAATTTCCACCAAAATTGTATATGCCAAGATCCCCGTTCGCCGAAGCCGACTACCCGCGCTTCAATTATTAACGAGACTCGATATCCGCTCGGTGGCTGAGGTTGAATTGTGTGGTCTCTGTAATCCCACAGCAAAGTACTTATACGAATAAGTACTTTGCTGTGGGCTTAGCGCGCGCGAGAGGTTCCTTCGTTATGCGCGACTCCTCTCAAAAAACGGAGAGGAAATAGGATTCCGGTGGAGAGGGTGTGGAATGAGATTCAAGCCAGAAAATCGAAATCCTCATCGAGTCGCGTTATCCTTCGCGAACGTTCTATAACGCGAATCCTTTCGTCCTTATATTATACGAACCTTTTGAGCGGCGAGAGTATACGAATTGGAAAAGCAGAAGACCTTTATATTCAGGTTTTATTCCAACCATCGATCACCCCTTATATTTCCATCCTTTTCAACCCCACAACCTCCGTCTCTTTTCGTTATTTCTCTCTTCCTCTCTCCCTCTTTCCGTGCTCTTTCTCTCATCTTATCTAGTCCGCGGTCGCAGATGATGCTAATCCTTGCGGGCGTCCATTGCTTATAAAAGGACCTGTAGCGGAAGTGAGGGGTGAGGCAACCGGGCGCAGTGATAGCGCCCAGACGCCGCCTGTGAGCTATGCCACTGTCATTATCATACCTCGGGTGCCTGCTTCCGCATAATATTAGCCGCACGATTCGCCCAACAATTTACATTCTGCAGCGACGAGGCAAAAGCTTCCCACATTACCGCAGATGTATATAACCCGAGTGTGTGGCATATCGCGCTCGCGATACGTGCCCCATCAGACGTATATTAGATCCGCCCAGGTCGCTATTCCTTTGGATGGTTTACAAATTATACGCGATGCTCAACACCGACTATTTATTGTGAATAGAAAGAAACATCGGTATCTATTGGGAGTACAAATAAGTCTCCGCCGTTTGACAAAAGATGGCCCAACCAGGAGCTTATGGTTGAAATTGTCAGATGCAAAACGTCATATCGTAAGGTTGGACATCTGGCAAGACCATAACCTTGAAGTATTAGCGATTTTGTATCAGCAACGCATAATCTTTTTCGTGCGAAAATGTCGAGTTTGTTGCCGAATAAGCGTCATTTGCGGAAACTTTTGATTTACTTCTTTAATTTGACGAAATCTGCAGCTGAGGAGTGCAGCCAAGTGCATCGATTGCTTGTACAAGCATATGGTGAGGCTGCGTCAAGTGAGAGAAGTTGTTGTGAATGCTTTCAAAAGATTAAGAACGGAGAGTTTGACGTCGAAGATAAAGAACGTAGCGGAAGGCCGAAAGTGTACGAAGACGCGGAATTGGAAGCATTATTGGAGCGAGATTCGTGCCAAACGCAAGAAAAACTTGCACTCACATTAGGAGTGACTCAACAAACAATTTCACATCGTTTAAAATCGTTGGGAATGATTCAAAAGCAAGGATATTGAGTTCCGTATGAACTGAAGCCGAGAAACGTTGAACGCCGATTTTGCACATGTGAAATGCTGCTGGCCAGGCATAAGTGAAAGGGTCACTCATAACACTCAACTGGGAAGTTTTACCCCACCCGCCGTATTCAACAGACATTGCTCGGTCTGTCTATCATTTACTTCGATCGATGACGCACGGCCTGTTTGAGCAGCACTTCACATCATATGAAGATACCAAAAATCAGGTCGATTTGTGGATAGCCTCGAAAAATAAAGCGTTCATCTGACGCGGTATCCATATGCTGCCAAAAAGATAGAGAAAAGTAGTGACTCGCTAGACAATACTTTGAATAAAACATAAAGTACCGGTCTTTCACAATAAATGCCCAATGTTTGATTTTAAAAAACGCCGGACACTTATTTGTACTCCCAACAAATCAGCTGAAAATGGCAAATTATGGCTGCAACAAACTTCCTGATGGTATATTATTTCTTTCTATTTGTTTGCGATGTGTCTATACGGTCTTGCTGTTTATCACGCTCCCATCTCTCACTTTTATCCCACAGGGATCTCTTTGATGTATCCGGTTCCTTAGCACCTTTCACTCCTGAAGTCTTGGGCAACGGGCAACGGGAAACTGCCGAAAACTTGTGCTGATGCAGGTGACTACATTTTAGGGAGTTTCAGTCATTTTGTCAATGGAACCTAAGTAAAACCGCCTTGGTAGTCAGCTAGAACCAATGTCTAGCTAAATGCTCACTCATCCAAGTATAGTGGTCGAGGCCAATGCTGTTCGCGTGGGATATCATCGCAGTCCGACCGCTAACCACTATTGTCAGTCAATTATCAATTACGTATCTGATTGCTGCCCATGTGATTTTGAATATATTTGACAAAACATTTTGACACGCACGAAACAATAATGTCGAAAAGTGACTATTTGTTTTCCCCGCATAGCAAACATACATCGCGGTTTCCAGTCTTGGTCCATGCACCGCAGTTTACAGCTTTCCTATGTACAAACACGAACAGTACGCAAACTTTGTTACTCCCACTGCGGAGAATATATCATACCCGTCTTTTGAAAATGTCGATTCAACTGCTGCGACGTTGGAACATTCCCAACGATTCCATCTACACACTCGGAGGTGCGATTACAAATAGTTCGAGAACTCCTTCTCGGGTATGACAAAGTTGTTCCTTAATGATCAATACCTCAGCAAACAAGTTGTAAGGGATCAGCAGCTCGAATGCATGGAAACTGAAGTGTCCTGAAAGTATAGACGCTGAATAGAACACGTGGAGGTTCCCGATCGTCACTGGGCTTTACACAATAATAATGAGGTAACAATGAATCGACTATACAAAAAAAACCAAGGAGTCCCAGAATAATCACATCCCCCCCTCACCGTGCCCGCTGCCCCATCCCCAGAAAAATTCTGGATCCGCCCTTGAGGCGACCCAAAATAACGCTAGATGGGTGAATAACATGGCAACACAAAAATGTCACAAAAAAAAGGAAAAATGGTTCTATCAGCTAATTTTGGAGTCGTAAACTTGCAACCATCATTTTAGTTCGTGCAAATAATGTAAGTTTTATGCAAAAGTTTTTCGCTACACGAAAGGGATCGTCATCTTGACCAACAGCTTGATTAGGGGTCCGTATGTTGAGTCCAAGAAGGAATTTTTTCTTTCAGGATATCGTGGAATGATTTCTGAACACTATTTGTTCTTTGCAGAATTTCTTTGCTCCCAACCTTCTAGAAATCGTGGCAGATGATCAAATATAAGCACGCATAATTTCTTTTTCAATCATTGGCCATTTGCTCATCATCCACTATAATAATCCGCCTTCTTCTCATATTTGTTTTCAGAACTTCGAGGCCAGTTTGAAACTTTCTAGTATTCACTCGAAAAGTTATAACACCTCAGCGCAGCGAGTACAAAAAGTCTTGAAAATTTCCGTAATAAACGAAAGGAAATTAAGCATTGCATCGATAATTAATTTAATTATTTTTGCGCACATACTTTTGTAATATTTTTCGGCTAAACAATTGGCATTCGTACACCAAGTGATGTGAGATACATTTTCAATGTACGTCCATCGAACATTTTTCTCCTCCGAAGCAGGGTAGACGTTGAATGGACGATTGATGGATGCAGACATAAAAAATATGGTTTTCCATCACCTTTATTTATATTTCACTTTTTTTCTGTCGTATATCCGAGAATGCCTAGTGTCAAGCGGTGTGACCGTCTGTATACGGGCGATCTATATTCTGAATCCACTGCGTGAATACGATCGCAAGCTGATCCTGTGGATGAGAACGGAAATTGGAGGAGTACCAGTACGCAAGCTTCAAGGGTATACATAGATTGAGAGAGAGAAAGAGAGGCAGGGAGGGAGAGAGGAAGCATTGGAAATTTATCGGCCCTTCGTGACGAGAACGGGCAATCGAGCGATGAAGAACGTAACACACACACATACCTATATATATAGATATACAATAATAATAATGGTAAGCCAGAGCGAAGTGCACGTGAGCAACTGAGCATTGCATTGTGAGAAAGCGGCTTGGCCAAAATCGTCGAGTGCAAATATCGAGAGCTGATGATGATGAGAATAATGGGGATAGTACGATATCCGGGGCGCCAAGTTTCAACCGTTGATTCTTGATATTTGAACCAAAATAATGAGAATTTCGAGAATAAAAAAAATTGAGTTTCGGCTTTCTTAAGGCGAGATATACATTTACAACGACCAAAAAATTGATTTCTTTTTTCTTTTTTTAAACGATATAACTATATATGTAAAATATTTTGGAGAATAAAAAATTCGAGTTTCGGCTTCCTTAAGGCGAGATATACATTTACAACGATCAAAAAATCGATTTCTTTTTTTCTTTCTTTAAACGATATAACGATATATGTAGAATATTTTCCTAAAGTTTCAAAGCGAAATTCGAAAAACTTCATACGTTACAGCCCGTCAACGCTGAGCCTCGCCGCTCGGATTCGGAGCGGACGTGAACTTCAAACGCGTTTTTCCCAAAACTGCATAATCGAAATTGGCGTGCAGGATTACCCAAAAACTATTAAGCCGATTGAGTTGAAACTTGGTAGAAATATTGATAATATTGGTACCTTCTATTTGACGAGATTTTTTTTTTGAAAAATTGGAAAACAACTACTTTTTTCATCCACATTTTACAGAAATGTTGATTTTTTTGTGTAAATGCGTGTCATTTCCTTAAATTTGCATTTTCTTCATTGTAATTACCGTCACATAGCAACTATACATATTCTAACTGAAAAATAGTTTGAACTTTTTTGCAAATCAAAGTCTACGGGAAGCTAGACTGCACGCCGATTCGCAACTCCCGCGGCGACCTTGCTTTAACACTCTGCCACATCTCCGTCATTTTGAGGATGAATTAATTAAAAAAAATTGTTTTGTATACTTATTAGAACTTGGAATTAATTAACTGCGTTTTCCTTGAAAAAAATATTTTCAATAAAAATAAAAATTACATTAATGAAAGTATTGCCCATTGCTTTCTACTACTTTTGATCATCTTTCAGGCAGGGTACGAATGCCATGTCGGAAGCACTTCTCGGCTGTAGATGCAATCCTCGAATCGACCCATTTTTGACAATCTTCGTAAGAAGTGAACTTTTGCTCAGAGAGGCTATAAGCCATCTAACGAAACAGATGGTAATCAAAAGGAGCGACATCTGGAGAATACGGCGGGTGGGGTAGAACTTCCCATTTAAGTGTTTCCAGATATGTTTGTGCCGGTTTTGCGACGTGCGAACGAGCATTTTCGTGCAGCAAAATGACTTTGTCCTGTCTTTTGGAGTATTCCGGCCGTTTTTCTTTCAATGCACGGCTCAAGCGCATCAATTGCAGTCAGTAGCGATCCCCAGTTATGGTTTTATTCGGTTTCAGCAGTTCGTAATAAGTCACACCCCTCTGATCCTACCAAATACAGAGCAGGAGCTTAGACCCATGGATATTTGGCTTTACCACTGATGTTGATGGTCGGCCGGGCTTAACCCATGACTTTCTGCGCTTCGGATTGTCGTAATGGATCCATTTTTCATCACCAGTGACAATTCGATGCAAAATACCTTTTCTTTTCTCGCGTTAGAGCAGCGGTTCACATATCAAAAGACGCCACTCAATGTCCCTTGGTTTCAATTCATATGGGACCCATTGTCCTTCCTTCTGCATTATACCCAAAGTATCAAGACGTTTTTCTACCGTTGATAAGTCAACTCCCAATGATGTAGACAACTCTTGAAGTGTTTGAGATGAGTCTTCATTGAGCAAAGCCTCCACTCATTAGCTTCAATTTTTTCGACTAGCCAGATCGCTCCTAGTCGAAATCACCAGCTTTAAAACGTGAAAATCACTTCCGACACGTTTGCTCAGCTAGAGCATGTTCACCATACACTTCCACTAAAATACGATGAGCTTCAGCAGCACTTTTGTTCATGTTAAAGTAACGAAGCAAAACTCCCCGCAAAAACACTTTATTCGGCACAAATGTTGATATATTCAATAAATTATAAAGTGTTGTTATTTACGATTCAAAAAGAGGTTATGTACAGCAAATAACATTCAATGATAGCTGTTTCACGATGAATACATTACTGTCGGTAACAACGAAATACTGTACTACCTACGCCATCTCTCGTAAAACGCTACGAACTAATTCTAATACCTAACAAATATACTATTAAAGTATACCTAAAGTTTGATCATTGTAGAATAATTATTTCTTAGTTTGCAAAATTCGTCAATATTGCTTATTTTTTTCTTGTCTAAATGTATATTTCGCCTTAAGGAATTACGAGCACTCTTAGCGTCGATTGGAAATACGCCAAAATTCAACGATTGGTGTTGGCTCATGTGTACAATATCTTAATTTTATCACAAATACTGGAAATTGACTGAGCGAGATTTAAAAAGCATTTGTTTAGTATTGCCTCAAGGGCAAAAAGTTATTCTCTTGCTTGGCCGAGACCCAATTCGGCGCATGCAGGCCATTCGAGTTACCCAGAAGACACCACGTGGAGGTTTTCTGCTCAGTATTCCTGGCTCTTATAAGGGCTGTTTTAGTGCTTCTTTGTAGGTGTGTGAGTGCGTTTGATGAACCGTACACTTTTAACCCCTCTTCGGACTCCTAGCGATTAAAAGTACTACTTTACTCTCTTTACCTATAAGCGACAATAAGACATGGTAGTCGTCTTTAAAATACATTTTTGGCGTCTGAGACACTGTTGAAAACATGTATTTCCAATTTACCTTGCCTGATGTTTTCAGGCAAATTTTCAAATAAAAAAATCGTCATTTTCGATAACTAACGAAAAATTCTAAACTCAACGCAAAATAAGCGAAGTATTAACTTTTACCACTCTTTCGGTTTTGTTTATTGCAACTTGATAACCCTAAATTCACCGTCAAATCTTGGCGCCCCGGATATCATACTCTTGCCAGAATAACACTAACTCATAATGTCAGTACCTTGAACTAATAGAGGGATGTCTATCACCGGCGAAGTTCATTTCTGAATTCCTTCAACCACATGATTTCGCGTTTCTTCTCTGCTTGGCGATTCTTGATAAGCAATTCAATGTTTCTTCGGATTTGGGAGCATGCATCACAATCTTCGCTTACATTACCGGGTTCATGTGAACATTGCGATATCAGATCAATGTGCCCCTAACGTGGTTACTTCTCTTTCCACTTAGACGTTAGGATACCATCTATTTTCGTACACACCTTTCCGGCTCTCGCATATTACCCCCTCCCGCCCCGCCCTCTGCCTTCCGTTCACCCGGCAGTTCTCAATTTCGCGGATTATTACCGACTTCGTATGCATTAAGTGCATCGCCGAAATCGCTGGAGAGACATAAAATACTCCAGGTTGGAATCGATTTCGTGGGCCGCGGAGGCCGCGATACTCACTGCATGCGATAGTTCTCACATACGAATATCAATGTGCGGAATTTATTACTTCGATATGCGTCCGATTGAGGTGCTGGTTATAATCGGAGCAGTTATTCTTTTCGTTTGGGTACCAAAGCTCTTGGCCACCGAATATATTGACCAGAAAGATTTTTTTCCCCTCTCATCGTATGGTAGGTAGTAGGTGTTAAAATCAGTTTTTTATAAGCATGTCCGATCCATTTTGAACACGCCAGTTTTTGTCATATCGTACGCTGTAATATTGCCCGTTCACGTTTGGTTTATCCTTATTTATTAATGGCATTTAATTTAATGATTAAGTATAGATAAATTTATGAATTATTTAATATTTGAATTAGTTTTTATTTAGTAAATAATTGAATAATTCAATAATCAATTATTGAATTAGAAAAAAAATTGCTTTCTTGGGGGAGATAAGGGACTGAGGAAAGTTGGTACCGGAATATTCATATTGCAAAACGAGTTTGCATGGTACCTTTTGCAATCTATTTGAGGGAAGAATAAAAAGAGGCCTGTCTCTTCTCTTCTATATTTCTTTCATTTGGGACAACTTCCAATACCTCTTTTACTTTCCCCTTAAAAAGTGCACAGGCCAACGCAATCGAGAACCATATTTAATCATAGAAAGCGATGAAAAATACATTATATAAGGATTAAAAAAAACAAATTTAATTAAGGGGTGACACGCCACTTTTTAAGGGGTGCTTTCCCCTCTGAGTACCATTTTTCAGTCGGTAAAGAAAACCTTGACTAATAGTATTCTACGCATATATGAGTTTCAACAAAATAAAAGGTAGATACTTGAATGGTGCTCCTTGTAAGTGGCATAAGGAATCATCCAAGTGTAAAATTTTCAAAAAATCGTTTTTTTTGCCTCATCCAATAGTATAGACGGTTATAAGCATGGACCTGTCATCGCTGATCGATCGTAAGTAGGACATTTATATGAAAATTCCGCATTCGGAACTTTAAACGCGTTTTTATCGAAATGTCGCTTTTCAAAACGGTGTACACTCTCAAAGGAAGAGTTTTCAAGCTATCCGTCTCAAATTTTCACACAACATTCTTCACGGCATTCTGTATCTCGCTATGGAAGCCTTTTTTTTTCTAAATCTTCATATTTTTTGTAACGAAAAGCTGTCGGAATAAAAACCCCAAATTCAATACTTTTTATCAAACCGCCACCATTTTGTCAATTTTGATTTTGAAAGAACCTTCATAGCAAGATAGCGGCTTTCATACTGATTGATAATCTTTTTACAAATTTTGTTTCAGATAATATTTACGTCCACAACCGGGTACACCGTGAGGACTTCTTTTTTTCGAAGACATTTGCAACCATTGAAAAAATGTACAAGAAATAAAATTAAGCGTTGAAAAATTTATTATCCGTTCTTCATGAGTGCTTTGATTTGACATAAAAAAATCGGACTGATTAGTTATATATTTTAACCATAAAAAAGATAAATAAATCTTATCATAAATAAATAAAATAACAATGAAATAAAATAATAATAAATAATAAATAAAATAAATAAAGATATAGTTATTATATTTTAATCATTAAAAAATCGCGAAGATCGGGTATTTTTCGACCCGTTACACTGTGATGATACCATAAGATGTAGACCAAGCTTCAATTCGCTAAAATATTTGTTTCCCTATTTCGCCACTGTGCGGAAGCAAGTGCAGCGGAATTTTCAACAGCGATCTGCTAATGGTCGAACGATTGCTAAAGCATGTGCGATTATTTCCCATAATCTCACCTATACATTGAAATAAGATTTTAGAGGGGACAAATACATTTGCACTCCATGGAGAAACGCTCCTTGAGAGAGAGTGAGAGGGAGAGAGAGAGAGAGAGAGAGAGAGAGAGAGAGAGAGAGAGAGAGAGAACGCTCGGTGAAAGGGTCGATGATAAGCTTTAAGTGCGAATTTCAAGCCTCGTTCATATCACCTCTAGAGGTCTCGAGCAAGGGCTTGTGGAACGACGTAACCATGCCGGCGAGGCGGATGGTCGAGATATCACGTTATCCAGGTAGCAATACTATATATGCGTGCTCAGAAATGCCTGCGCTGTTCGCTTTCATCCGTATCAGCATGTATAAAGACCCCGTGCGCGGCCAAGTGTACACGAATATCGATCGTTACCATATCTGCTTGTATTAATACTTGTCGCGCGATAATACAGCGACACTCTGTACAATTTACTCGAGTGGATATTGTGCGAAAAATACATAACGGGCTGGAAAAAAGCTGCCCCGTGCGTGTCGAAAGCACGCATTCGAAGAAGGCATCCGTAGCTCATTGGGTGCTCGTATAATTGCAATGTTGAATAAAAACCTGATTACTTTTTAAAACCACGCGAATTACTGTGAGGTCAATTGAGCAACAAATAGCGAGTGTTGTAAATACATTGTACATTTAACATTTTTCCGATTTTCTAATTCCTGAATTTGCTGAAATTTTGCAGAAACCTTTCTTCTAATATTTTGCGACAATCCCGAAAGGGATTTTGGGCGACTCGCAATAGTTTTCGAGATATTGAATTTTAAAGGTTTTTTCTAACGTGCGCCGACTATATCTATATCTGCTACGTCTTCGTTCATACCTATTTTATCGCGCTCTCCGTTTTGTCCAAACAAAAATATCCAAATCCAACAACTATTGCGCCTCGCAAAAAATCGCTTTAGGGGTTGTCATAAAATATTAAGGGGTTATGGACAGTCAGGAGGCAAAAAAATATCGATTTTTCAATAATTTTTCTTGTGAAGACCTTTAAATCTATTAACGTAAAAATTTGTACACATATTATGGTAACTTTTGACTGTATTTTAACATTTTGTATTTGTAAAAATAATTATTTTGAAAGCTACTATAGCTGATCTCCGGGAGCAGCTCTATAAAAAGGCGTCTTGCGGTGAGCACGATATCTCTGGACTGGATCAACTACAATGAAAAAAGCAAAAATATTTCGTTAATATAATGGATTATCTTGTAATTGCTCGAAGAAATAAGCAAAATAATAATTTTTGACAAAATGACAGCTTCTCAACAACAAAAAATCGATTTTTGATAAAAATGGAGGCCTTAAATTGTTTATTAAATGGAAAATGTTTATCGGTGAGAAAAACCTTCGATTATTTACTAAAAAATATACTTAAAAAGATTGTGTTCAAATTTGAGACTGATCGGTTCAGACGTTTTCGAGAAATCTTGCTCACCGACTTTAAAAGCACAGATTTGAGAAAAACGCGTTTAAAGTTTCAAAAGCACTTTCGAACGCTCTGACACGTCATTACAAATTTGCGTATAACTTCGAGAATATTCGCCGGATTTACAAGAAATTTTTTGTGTGTGTACTTAAATATATGTACATTACGAGAACTAAATTTTAAAAAATCGATTTCTCGGAAATGTTAACTGTATATAATCCCTTAAAAGGGAGGTCTGTGCAAAATTTCATCTCGAACGGAGGTTGGGGATTTTCGGAACCTTACCCGACAACTGTTGATGAGGCTTTAAGCAGAGACTCCACTGTGAAGGGTAAAACATCGATTCTTGCATTTTCTGAAAGTACAGTCGAACCTCGATAGAACAAATCTCTAGGAAGTTCGTTATATCGCGTTTTCGTTATACTGAGGTTTCGTTATATCGAGGTCATGTTCCTTAAAATGTTCTGCAAAAAGAATATATTAGAACTATAAATATAGGGATATTTTTCAAAGAAAGGTTTAAATTAGAGCAATTTCCACAAGTAATTAGCAATTAGATCATAATGTATATTATTACGTCGTTGCATCAAGGTTTCGGGTGTCTATCGGAAGGGAATGGACAAATCCGTTATATCGATGATTTGATTATATAGTTATATCGGTATATCAAGGATCGATCGTATACACAGTTAAGGATATGTGAAAAAAATTAAACTTAAAATATTAAAAGTGAACCAAATTACAAATGATTTAGTGAGAGCAGATAGCGCAACGAGTGACGTATAGTAAAACTTTCAATTGCGTTTTTCTCGAAACAACTTTTCTTTACCTGGCCTTTATGTTTCAGCTATAAGTGTCCGATTTTTAGTTTAAAAAAAAACTAAAATTTTCGTAATTGCAGTAGCTATCGTTGTACGTAGCTGTTTTTTTTTATTTAGTATTTATTTAACCCTCGCAAAAATTTCGCCAAAATGACTATTTTTGTTCAACAACCGCCACTTTGTGAATTTTTTTTTCGGAAACGGCCACATACACCGACAACTACATTTATATATTGTATTCCAAAAGTTTTGGAATTTATTTTCTCTAAATCAAAATATAAACGAAATAAGTTCAATGTATTCTCAATAACACACCTTTTTCCAAATGCCAAAGAAATAATGTATTTAGTAGACAAAAAAATGGAAAACACGTCCTTTTACGGCCGGTGTCTTCCTCAAATTTAAAAATTCAAAAAGACTTTCCTCACTCTGTTCCACTTTATATTTCCATAAATGATGGCAGTTTTTCCAATCGTAGTGATGCAAGGGTTATGGAGCGAGGCGGAACGCAGAGACCCCGGGAAATGAAAGATTCATATGTAAAATATTGAATGTTTAAATTTATTCATCCAAAGATTGAATACATCGACTAGACGAGTAAGAAAATAATTGCGTTAGCAGTCAAGGGAGTACTTTAACTGCTGACGCAATTATCGGTAATGGTATCGAATTTTGAATTAAAAACTGAACACAGCGTGTATGAATGACAATCGAATCACGACACCGCAATAAATTTAATTTTTTTGAAACGCACTTTATTCAATAACGTATTATCGAAATAATAACTAGCGTCTTACCAAAAAAATTATACAGGATATGATCAATTCTACCGCCATTTTACAAGCTTTTATTTAACTTGTTCCAGTTAACCTCATTCATGGAGTTGTTGCTTGGACTTTGTACTTGGATTTTAAAGAGGTTGATATTTTCAAGAAAATATGTTCACCATATAACTTTCTCGAAACTTGATACACTGGAATCATTTTTCACTCGTGAGTAGAGTATTATGATAGAAATGTCTTTACGATCCTGCCAATCCGCATTTATTGATTACGCCCCTACAACTAATCATATGACGAAGTTCGTTTTTGTTCACACAAAGCTTTCCCAACGAGGAAGGCTAAATAAAATAAAAACAGACGTATGTATAATGATGTTCCAAATATCAAAATTCGAACTTACCGATATGGATAGCTTGGAGAAAAAAAGTAGACTTGCTCACAAGGTCAGCTTTGGAAGCGAGCTAAATTAATTAGGATGCAATATGCAAGTTTCTAGCTCTTCGAATAAAATTTCCATCAAACGTAATCCAATGACTTTTTAGTCCAGCTCACCACTCGTTACTTTTTCCCGTTACTTTTCTTCAACGCAGAACCAACCCCATCCTGAACCAGGCTTCCCTCCGATGGCGTATAGGACGTGTCGTGCGTACAATGCAATATTCATGTCGAATACTTGGCATAACTCGCTCCCTTCCTGGCACCGATCGGAATGCATGCCTTGCGATCGATCTATACGACCTCGAAATTGCAGATGTCGCGTTTTCGAAGCGCATCACGTTCACCGACGTCATTCTCGTCGCTGTTGCTAAATACTAATTAGCTAACTAGCAAGCCAAATACACATCGACAAATTCATGCCCTGAATCGTTTTGAATCGCGTTGTAACGTTATAAAACTACAACAAACAAAAAAGACAGAAAATTAGACAAACAAGCACAAGTTATTCAATGTTTTAAATATATTCTACGAAACCTTTTTAGAGCTGTATCTTCGAAGAAGGGAACTAGAACCACTGAAAATTGCGAGCTCAAATTCCGAAGCAGCAAAACATTCCTTTTTTGTGTATGGAATAGTTAGGATGCACACAATGTCGTTTTCAAAGCATTACATTAAATTGTATACTGGTAAAATGGAATTTTTATGAAATTTGTTCATGTGACAAATTCCAATTGACTCTGATACTCGTAGGGTCAACTAATTATAAATCCCGTGTTAATTTCAGGTTTTCAAATTTTAAGATGATCCTTTACTGACAGAAAATTGTGGCTTAAAAAATGATCGTTTTGATCAATGTACAACATAGGAAAATCAAGAACATATTCCGAATTACGGTTTCCTTAAGGGATTAGGATACTGTGACAATTCTAAAAAATCGTTCGTCGCTTGAGGCAACTTAAGTTGAAGAAAAAGGTCCGACATGTGGCGCAGGAATCGCAGATTAACGGTAAACTTATGATTACCATGATAGAACTGCGAATAAAACTTTAAGGTAGTTCCTCTGCGAAAATCTCAACCAAAAGTTTACATACCATGTTCATGTTTAAAAGATTGATAATTGGTTTAATTAGTGATGAATAAAATTAAAAACTACGCAATATTGACTCGGTACTAGTAGATAATACGATAGATATCATTTATTGCCGTAAAATATATTTTGTATTGTGTTTTTGATCGGCCATTGCCAGTAAACTTTTTGCCGGGACTATCCAGGCTTTGCCCCAATTGTTTTTTTTTCCAGGCTTTGCCAGGCTTTGCACCAAAATTGTGAAGGCTTCTCATGGTTATATCTTGGAAACTAGATGGTGAATTATTCTCATTTTTTTTCACATTATTCGTGATATCTTACTGTAGCTTATCCTCGTTTTTTATCAATTTCTTAATTTTAGTTTTGACGGTAGAATTAATGATGCTCTGTTTGCCCATAATAACGCATTTGTTACGTGTAGACCAAGCCAACTTTAAGTATAAATATCTCAGGTTTGGGGTGGTCAAACTTATTCAAATTGCACAGATGTTTGGATAATGTATTAAATAACGTATATGTCAAATTTCAACCATTTCTTAATTCAACTCTTCTATGGAGGTACTACCTTAAACACGTTTTTCTCGAAACTATGTTTTTCAAAACGGTGTACACGATTTCTCGACATCTAATGAACGAATTAACTTGGAGTTTTGTACACTTATTCAGTGTAATAGTAGTCTTCACCGACGTTTTTCTTAACATTTTTTTCATTAGTTCTTTATAATAATCCTGTGATTTCTCCTAAAAAATCGATTTTTTCTTGATTGAAACACGATAACAAAAACATCTCGTGTTAGCCAATATGTTAAGAAATATGTTAAGAAAAAAAAACTTGTTTCTGTTTTGTATGAACCGGGTGGTTCAAATCAAGTACACCGTTGAACCCCTCACGTTCAAAGGCCTTCCCGCGTAGAAATTTCTTAGGGTTAGCCGGATCAGGATCATGCCCCGATCGGCGTGTGATGCGGGTAACACCCGTTACGGACATCCCGATCCGGCCCCGACCGGGCCGGAAGTATCTAGACCCTAGATTAGGCAATATTAAAATGGCCCTACTAAGGCCGTCCCTGATAAGATCCTACTGAGGCTTTCCCCGATAGGTCCCTACCAAGGCTTGCCCTGATAGACCTTACTAAGACGTTTCATGTAGGGCTATACTAAGCTCTCCCTAACGAGGCCCTACTAAGACTTCCCATGATAGGGCCATACTAGGCTTTCCCGGATTAGGCTATAAAAGGGCTTGCCCTATAACTGCCTCAGCAGTCGATAGATACACATAACCTCTTATTTTCCACATGGAAATTTCGATTTGACAGCATCGTAGCTTCGGAGTTTCGATGTATTCCTGAGTTCTATTTAAAAAAAAAGGTTTTATGGACTGTCACGAGAAAAAACGTTATGCAACTCGGATGCGTGTTAGAAGATCTTGGCAAGTTTGTACGGCTGAGAGAGAGGAATTATATATATATATTTAAGTTAAGTTTGAAAAATCAATAGCATGTTATTCGATAGGACTCTTTAATTATCACAAAGATATCAACTAATTGATAAACTTCATGTGATACAACAAATGATTATAGGAATCCATTTGGTCTCTTATGCCATATCCGCGACCAACTTACAAGCACTCAGTAGCATAGGCGCAGCGTGCGTAGCTATAGGTAGGAACCCTAGGTTCAATACCCATATAGGCGAAATATTTTCTTCGAACAAAATCATTTCAGCAGGCCAGGGTATGAGGAATTATGATACAAAATCATTGTAGTAGAACCCTAAATTAAGTAGTTCATTTCATTTTGGATTTTTCAAATGTTTTCTGCATATAGGATACTTGGATTTACAATGTATATTGTAAGCAAATAAAGATTTATTCGAATCGAATCTTTATTTATTCAATTTGAATATATTTAATATTCCAAAAGAATAGCTGAAACGAATAAGATCATTGTAGGCCGTGAGACATGGAAAAAACATATTGAATTTAAAAAGGTTCTATTTAAATTAAATATTTTTTTCTCATCAGGCAACCTGAACGGGCCCTGATTTGGGCCCCAACATTTTTACGCGGGTTGCCGATATTGTTTATAACTTCTTTAATTAATAATATTTTTTGGATGAAATTTGGTACACGTTCTTGTTAATGTACATACAAATAAATGTCCAAACGATTTTTCAAGCAGCCCAATTATTCCTTCAAAATTATCTTTTTCAAAGAAACATGATTTTCGGATCGTCACAGTAGCCTGAACCCTTAATTATATATATGTATATTCGAGAAAATCGTAACTCGTTTATCGATTAACCGCATGACGACATTTTCTCCACCGACTGATCATTTACATGCTTACCCTGCAAGCATGCATACACAGCCTCACATATACGCAGACGCACCACCATCACTACTTGACAATGTCAATTTGCCCAGAAGCGAAGCTCGAGCGCCCACGCTAATTGTACAATGTTCGTCGTTGTTTACGTTCAATTTGCTTCTGTGAATAGTGAAAACACTGGAAATCCTGAGACCCTCCGAATTGGGGCGTCAGCGGGGCGGTCCCCTCGCTGATTCAACGCAGCCTGTGGATGGACATCTGCAATTAATTGATTAAAACGTGCAAACATCCCTAGGTCTTTCTCGAATACTTTCTGACAGTGTTTGCGAATGGGGAACATATTTACTACTAGTGACCGATCTCACCGGATTCGTAGTTCTTCACGGTAAAAACTATTGGTCGTATTCCGCGATCGCGATAAAAAGTTCTGTCATTTTTTGCGATTTTTTTCTCACAAGGAACGTCACTTGAGTGTCCGCCTTCGATTTTGTTAAAACTCATATACGTGATAAAGCATTAAAAACTATTAGTCATATATTTTTTTATCGGCGGGTGGAAACCACCCCTTAAAGGAAGGCGTGTCACCACTTAATTTAATCTTAATTTTTTTTCAACATCACTATGGTGAATTTTTCATCACTTTACATTAGAAGAATTTTGGTTTCTGTTTCATTCAGATCGGTGGACCGCCTTACTTTTACGGGTAGTTTACCCCCTTAAAACCGCTTTTTCGCGAATAAAACCAATCTAATAGTTTTCATTGCTCAAATTTTAACCAGACACAGTTCATATCATTATGCATGTTTGAGTGAAATTTCAGAACAGTCGACTATTTACACTGGAAGATAATGGGTTGAAAATTGCAACTTTTAACACTGCCGGGTCTGCATTGAAATTTAGACAGAATAATTTTCTGTAAAAAATATTTGTCCCCTATAATAAGAAGTTTGCACGGCATATTTAAAACAATACTGCAACACAATATTCTATTTGGAAGTAATTTTTAATCGAACAAACTTTTCAATTAGTTAGGAATTAACCAACACTTTTATTTGTTAATGTAGATAACATAAACAATAAAAAATATCAATATTTATAACGCAAATATTTTTTTATGACAAAAGGTTTTAACTTTCGGAACACGATAATATTTTTTCTCTCGAAATATTGAACAATACGTTTCTGCGGTGTTGCCATGTCTTCTTATTATAAGGGACTAATATTTTTTGCGGAAAATTACTCTGTCTTTACTGAACGTTTTTAGCAAAACTAAATACTAAAGGCAATCCAAACTTTTTTCACTTTTTCTCTAACTAGTTTGCTATCTGAATATAACTTTTTTCCAAAATTTATCAACGCAATAGAATCGTACGACGAATCATGTGACCTGACTTTCGGTCAATGCAGACTCTGCAGTGTTAAAAGTTACAATTTTAAAACCCATTATCTCCGAATCTAAATAGTCGACTGTTCTGAATTTTCACTCAAACATGCATAATTATATAAACAATGTCTGGTTAAAAAATCTATAGAAATCAAAAGCGCGCTCGTTCTACCTAAGTGATGTTTCTTGTTAGCATCTCTCTTGCTCGACTATTTTTTTTACTTTATTCTCGAAAAAAATGACAATTTCCACAATAAAACTGTTGAATAGTTTCGTTTTATTTTTCAAACGAGAATCTACAATATTTCTTATTGCGTTATTTGACAAATTCCACGAGAAGTTTTCAACTGATCGAATGTGTGTGTTTGAAATTGAATTGAATAACTTATGAATCGACACGTGTAACGAGTAGATTGGAACAGGACGTCTCGTTCAGTGTGACTGCGTTGAACCATTAATAATGAACAACAACCCCTCGTTGTATGCGGCTGCATCGTACAATGTTGATTTTTACGAGTCAGCCAGCCGAAACATCGCGGATGTTCTCATTCGGGAAATAAAGCCATTGAAAGGCGAGCTGCGGTCAGGAAAAAATGCAATTGAAACAAAAAATCATTCTCAATAAACTATGGTCTTCCTTGAAAACACAATTTTCCGAGCCCGCAATGTACGCGTCCGTTACAGACCTGACGTTGTTTTCACTCGTCGGCGATTTTGTTGAAAATTCAATTTCACATTCCGAATTGACGGGCTTCGTCATACGTTACGCGAACGATATTTCCCGATGGGAAAAAACACCTTTATCATAGACAAAAGCTCGTGATCATCAGCGATGTTGCGGAAAATCTGCGAATCTACGGTTCGTACCCACGGGATCGAATAATTTTCCCGTTATCCGCGCACCATTGTTGCCGTTATGGGATAATACGGGCAAGCTGCATAATCAAAAGATAACGTTTTCTCCCAAACATTATCCGAGCAGAAGGCGTCACGGGAAATAAAAATTGATATTAAATTACGGATTAGATGGAAGATGTAGGGTAAGTCCGGGGTGTTGGCCACCGTTTTTTTCAAGGACCCGTCAAAATAGAAGTACAGAGGTTTTTTAACTTATCTTTATTTGTGATTAAACTTTGAACATTCAACTTTAAAATAATTTACGAAACTAAAACAAACTCTTATTAGATCAACCTCGAAATTACTATTTTTTAAAAATCACGATTGGCTATCTCTTCCGGAGTATCCGGGTGTGATGGCAATAGGAGTAGAGGTGAGATGGCCGGTTACCCAGCATTTTGCTCTCGGTTTCCTCTTTGGTTTTAAGTTTTGATTGTTAGTTTTTTTTTCTTTCGGCCACATCTAGAACAGATATCATCGAAATCAGTATAATTGTTGTGGACCCAAAATTGGCACGCTATCCGCTGAAGCCAGTCTTCGATGAGACGAGTTTCATATTAATTTTCTCCGCAACATTTTTTGTCATTATTCGTATATCGTCTTTCTAAGGTTTTCCTAGGTATTTTGTAGGTACTAGCGGTCGCACGAACCGACAATTCATCATTTTTTACAGCACTAATAGCTGCTTTAAAGGGGCGATATCAGTGTGACATTTTCAAAAAATCGATTTTTTTTTGCCTTTTTCGACAGTTTATACTTTCAAGAATATCCTGTAAAAATGTAAAGGCCGTATCCCTATCATTTTATCTTGCAAAAATCGATAGTTAAATCTTTAAACGCGTTTTTCTCGAAATGAGATTTTTCAAATTTGCTGACATTGTAACTCAAAGAGCAATTATCTGATTAACTTGAAATTTGAACTGAGTACTCTTGAATACATTTACTCTACAATGACGTAGGATATTTTTGATTGGATAAAAATTGACGATTTGGCATTGGAAAAAACGACCATTTTATAGGCAAGAAAACAGACTTTTTTTCATAACTACGCCATTTTTGTTAGATTTTGATATTTTTTCGCAAATCCTACGTCATTGTACAGGAAATACCTTCCAGTTTAATGACATTTTTTCCTTTTTCGGTTTCAGCTACTCAATCGGCCGGAATCATGTCAGCAGTGGAGGAACTTTTTTTTTTGGCGCCTCCGAAGGCAGCACAAGTCGCTTGGATCTCAATATTTTTCTATGAAACAATTATGTAATATAGGTCAAATATAGCCAAATAGATTCTTAATTTTCCGAAACATTTAATTGAGTACTTTTCTTCCCAAAAATTCCCGAAAATCACCCAAATTTTCAGCGTTCACACTGGTATAGCCCCTTAATGATTCTTGAGTCCAGTTCCCTAGTAGAGCAATTCCTTTTCTCTTGTACTTATTAGGCATCTAAAACGAATAAAGAATAAATGAATTACTCGAACACATTACAACTAATACTATGGCCATCATACACCAACTGTGGCCATCTCTCCTCATCTCCCGGGAGAGATGGCCACATCTAAAATGTAAACAAGTCCAAACAATACATGCGAAATCTTGAGGTTATAACAAAGCACTGTTCGTGAACTATTCAAGAAATACGAAAGCAACTATTACTTTTAGAAAATAACATCACCACAATCTAAAACATGAAACCTTAACAACAAATTAGCAGTAGACAGAACAATTAAAAAGGATTTTACTTACTTAACATCTTTTTTCCAAACTTTTGCCCGTGCACTTATACCTGCGAAGCGAATTAAGGGGTGAGATGCAGTCAGAGGCGTGAAAAAACGAGAATTTTCAATAATTTTTTTTTTTATAGTAATCAAGTTTGTTTTACAAAAGTGGTTACACAGACTTTTTATGGTATATTTTAACTTGTACAAATTTTCAAATTAAAATATTGATTATCTATAAAAATATCGCCATCTTTGTCGGACCCCCTTCGGCATGTAGTGCTTTTCGGTGACCATCATAACATTTTACTTCATCATCTGAAATCAAAAAACAAAAAAAATCATTAGTTTAATAACAAATCTAGTCCTTAATCGAAGCTTTTTTTCAAAAATTAACAAAATGGCGGCTTCCGACAGATAACTTTCGATTTTCGACCAAAAAATCGCTCGTGTATTGTTAAAAAAAAATAGAAATTTTCATAAAAAATGAAAATCCTTTGATTAAGGACTATTTTTTGAATTATAGTGGTCACCGACTTGAAAAACATAGTTTCGAGAAAAACGCGTTTAAAGTTGTTCCATGTGGATACGGTATTATATGTTCGTAAAATTTTAAGCTCGATGGATGAAACTAAACTTTTTTATGTATTTTGATCCGCTGAATCCGAATATCACAATTTTTGCCGAAAAGTCGAGCATTCAATTGTTTATAGCCAATTGTTAAAACAATTTTTCAAAAAATTAAAGTTTTTCGGGATTAATTTTTTTTTAATATTTCGGGCAATTTTAAATCGAAAGTATTCTTTATAAAATTTTGCTAAAGTTCATAATTTTTGACTAATAATTTTTTGAAAATTTCTGAAAGCGTTTCCAATTTTACACTTGATTTATGTATAGAAATACTAATTAAATAATTACTTACATCGAATCATCAATTCCTGGCCCATACAATAGGGCGTCTGCCGATGAGGAAGCTTCCAAAATATCGATTTGTTGTTGTCTTCGAAGCATTCTGCCTTCCCGGGTATTATCGTTTGCGCGTTGAGAATAGACGTGGCCCCTTCACTAATTGTAGGATATCCCGGAAACTATTCATCGGATTGACTTGAAATTTTCAGGGAAAATTTTCGAAACATACTTCAAGAAAATGTAAAAAAAGATCGATTTTTTGAAAATTCTGACTGCATCTTACCCCTTAAGCAGTAACGGGTGAAGTCTGGTGCGCGGTTACGTGAAACATTTCTATTAGCCATCTCTTCCGTATGGCCAACTCCGCCGGAATAATCCTAATCGCTAATCGGTATTGTTCATGATGCGGGAATTGCTTCTCGATTATGAACTTCATAGGTCGCCTGGAACTTCATAGGCTTTGCCTGGAAAATATACTCGCAGATTCGTAACGGCCATTCACGGTTGCATATGTATGTCAAATAGTGTCGAGGGTTTGCATATATGCGACAATACTTGACCTACATGTCGAGGTCGGCCCTCTCATTACTCCGACCCCTCGTATATCGCCCCCCCCCTGCTAGCCTCATACCTCATCACCGATTGGCGCTCACTCCGCTTCATACAACTATGCAGTTGCTCTCTCACGCCAAACACTCGCGTTCCATTTTACTTCCGTATTTATATTCTCTCCGCATCACGTCCGCGTGTATCGACGAATAATACCCGTGCGAATGGAGATGCACTCGTAAAGAATGATAGCCTTTTTAGTAGCCGTGTATGAGTGCATGTTCCTATTTGCGGCGTCATTAAAAACGGAAATTTGTACAAAAACGTTGAAAGATATTCCGTTGCAGGGAAAATATTCAAAAATAAAGAGATCTCATCGTGTAGAGTGCGTCATTGGAGAGGGTCCTCGTAAATGAATCAATTCGTTGAGAGGATTCTCCTCATCCTCGGCTGGTCTCGCAAGCCTTAAAAAAAAAACGTGATCCCAGCGCATAAAAGAAAGAAGTGATAAAGTGCAGGGATTGAGGGATGATACGACATCACGTTTTTTTTTCCACTTTGAAGAGTATACTTTGCCTTTTAGGTAAATTGATGAATTCGTTTGTAGAATCCGTTCTAATATCCGACATGTTTTTGTCAATCGTTCAAAGCCGAAAGCTCATGCATGCCCGAACGAGTATTTCTTATTTTTCCATCGACTCGAAAGTGCAGATGTCGCGTTTTCGAAGCGCATCACGTTCGCCGACGTCATTCTCGTCGCTGTTGCTAAATACTAATTAGCTAACTAGCAAGGCCAATACACATCGATCAATTCATGCCCTGAATCGTTTCGAATCGCGTTATAACGTTATAAAACGGCATCAAATCGAAAAGACAAAAATTAGACAAACCAGCACAAGTTACTCAATTATTTAAATATATTTTACGAAACCTTTTTAGAGCTGTGTCTTCGAAGAAGGGAACTGGAACGGTTGAAAATTGTGAGCCAAATTCCGAAGCAGCAATACATTCCTTTGTTGTGTATGGAATAGTTAGAATGCACACAAAGCCGTTTTCAAAACATTGCATTGAATTGTATACTGGAAAAATGGCCTTTTTATGAAACTTGTTCACGTGACAAATTCCAGTTGACTCTGATACTCGTGGGGTCGACTAATGATAAATCCCGTGTAAATTTCAGGTTTTCAAATTTTAAGATGACCCTTTACTGACTGAAAATTGTGGCTCGAAAAATGGTCGTTTCGATCCATGTATGACATAGGAAAATCAAGAACTTATTCCGAATTACGGTTTCCTTGAGGGATTAGGGTACTGTGGCAATTCCAAAAAATCGTTCGTCGCTTGAGGCAACTTGAGTTGAAGGGAAAGATCCAATATGAAGCGCATGAATCGCAGCTTAAAGGTAAACTTATAATTACAATGATAGAGCTGCCAATAAAACTTCAAGCGCGTTTTTCTCGAAAGTATGTTTTTCAAAACGGAGTACACGATTTCTCGACATCTAATGAACGAATTAACTTGAAATTTGGTACACTTATTCAGTGTAATAGTAGTCTTCACCGACATGTTTCTTCTTACGATTTTTTTCATTAGTTATTATTAATAATGCTGTCCGTTCTCGATTTCTCTGTCATAGACTCGAATTTCTATGAACATATGTTTCCATAGAAATAATTTCATGGAGACTCATCGAAACGTTCCTATAGACTACAATTTCTATGAACATTTTTCGTTGCCGAGAAACTCTCGGAGCACGTAATTCAGCCTCTGTGCATATGTGTACTTGCACCGATCGACTAATTGTATTTCCAAAACAATTATCCAGCAGGACGTTGGATGTCTCCTTCATGTCTCTACTTCTATTATCACGTAAATTATGCTCTTTGCGCAGATTCAGATTTCAAAAATCTAATGAGGGTTTAAAGAAAATCCAATTTTTTTCGTACCCTTAATTTGCACAACACTTTTTTACCAATCCACAGAAATGAAATTTCATTGCAATCCAATGATGCACGAACGTCATGACGGGAAGAGATTGGGAGCACCGTGAAAATATTTTATTTACATGAAATCACGGGAAATAAAAAACGTAGCACTGAAATTTGGGAAGTCGAACAATACCCTCCTTTTGCATTCCAATACTCCAACCTAACACGGCATTGCGGTGCTGCGAGAGATTCTTCGAGTCTACAGGGAAACTCTTGTGATTTTCTTGATATACTTTTTTTTCTTCGCCAAGTCAGTGATTTGAAGCTAGAACGACGAGAAAATATGGCATGTACGAAAATTCAATATCTCCGAGGAGTTAACTCTCTCAACGTCTATGGAAAAAGAGATTTCCTCTTGCTGTACACCATTCTTATTGGTTTCATGCGTGTCAGTGCGGGATTATACTATAAGTGGATATATATATATATATATATATACAGGGTGTCCCTCTTATCTCTGCCACCCGAAATAGCTCGGTAATTTTCGACTTCACAAAAAAATGTTTCAGACAAAAGTTATATTTTTTTATTAAAAGATATATTTTTATTTCGGTGGAGGCACTGACGCACAGTGAAGCTCACCTCCACTTTTTAAAATGGAATGGTACATTTTTGTCGACCACCTTGTGGATCACCTCAAGCCGCATAAAATAACATTCGGGGGTCAAAGTCGTTGAAGGTCAGTATCGATTATACAAATTTAAATATCTCGGATAACTACCAAATATTTGGTAGTGATCCGAGATATTCAGATTTATATTTTATTTTAATGGGTGTTCGAAATGACCTAAACCTGTACATATATGTATATATATATATATATATATATATATATATATATATATATATATATATATATATATATATATATATATATATAAGGGTGTGTGTATGAGTGTGTCTTGCGGTTTTTTATTTGATATGTACCGATTGCAGTAACACCATTGGGACTATGGATAGACAAATGTTTTCACGTGTCGTCTCAGTATATCCATTATTCTGCCTACTTCTGCCCGATACATCAAAGCGCGCTTGTAACATCGTTTGCAGTAATCTTTTTTATATACGATCTATCACCCATATGTGTCATATGAAGTATCGCGACTATTAAACTTGCAATGCGACCGATGAATCTTTCAACGTCCGTACCTACAGTACCCCTCGCGACACGTCTATGACAATTCCCTTCCTACAAAACAAGCGATACTTTTCGTTACGTTACTTACGACACATTATTCAGTCCACATGGAAAAAATAATGTTCATCCATCTTGGTAGTGGCGTAAAAATGAGCGATACGAGTTTTAGCCATTTTCATGGTGTTAAGACTTGCATTGTTTATGTGTAACGTAAATTTGTTGTTATTTTTTAATTTCTCCCTTTAATTTCTCTATTCCATTTCAACGCTGCAAGCTACGTCATATTTTTTCAACGAAATTGAGATCACAATAGCCTATCAAACGAACAGTGACTATTATCTTAAAAGGATTTTTTTTGTCGGCCTCGTGTGCAATTAGCTGGTGGTAATTCGAGGCCAAACTTCGAGAAGATTAAGGGCAAGGGCTCGCCCTGTTTCTCGGCGATGGTACAACTTGCCCACGTAACGAAGTACAAGTTTAAGGGTTTACGTGGGTTTGTAAATAAAAAAAAAAGTTTTTCTAAAATGTTATTATTATAGTACAATATGTCTATTATAGTACAAATTATAGTACAATATGTCTAGAATATTTTCCCAAAGTTTTAAGTCAATCGGAGTAGGAGTCTAGGAGAGAGAGCCTATGGGAATTCCCCCCGTTGGGAAAGACCGGCCAGGAGCGACGCAGGTATATCGCATTTTTCTCAAAACACTATTTTTGAAATCGGTGGACACGATTTCTCAAAAACTAATGCACCGGTCTTATTGAAATTTTGCACACTTCTTTAAAATAGCATTGACTAGTGATTCAGCGGAGGTTTTTTTTCCCCATTGCAACTCATTTTACAAGGCTATACGTAGTGTAAATTGTACCAAAAACTGAGCTATTCTGCATACAACTCTGCCAAAAACTGAAATTTCAATTTAAAAAAATCCTTCGTTCAATCACGAGCTATACTTATCTAATAACAGAAAAAAATTGGTTTTTTAATTCCAAATAAAGCTATCATGAGTTATCTTGACCACCACGAGGACACTTTTTTAGGGGTCTCCGGAAACCAGGTCCCGCCGGCTGAATTTCTCAAATATTTGGATGAAATTATTTTTAAATATTATTGAAATGTTGCTCTTTTATGTGCTTAACATTTCGAATAAAATAATTTATACTTTATATATTTTTTTTAATAGAGAAAATATGTTTTTTTTCAACTTCGAAACCCACGTAACTCCTTAATCCGGTGTCCAGCATTCCGGAAGCCTCGAAGAATTTATATCCCTGTACTCGAACGAAGCGTATCAGCAAAGTGGTTGAGAGGGTTTGAGAACAGGGTTAAAAAAGGGTAAAGATGTATTGATAATAAAGAACGGTACAGAAGGAAAACTAAGGGAGAGACAGAGGGGCTGAGGGATGGAGAGAGGGTAAATCCGATCGAGAGGCGTCGTTGTGTGTCTTCGTGCGAGAGAATATAAATAAAACGGATCGTCGTGTCGAAAGGAAAAAGCCATTATCTTCGCGGAATGGAAAAAACGAGAGAGGCCCGTTCGTTGTTCCACCCCATGCTTGGCACACGATTCTTCTGTCGTTTCGACGCTACGTCGTTCGGTCCTATATACGTATACTTAAGTGCCATCGAAGCAAAAAAGGGCATCAGAGACGAACGGAAAAAGTAAACAACGAAGTAAATCTTCAAAAATCGTTTCAACCACTCCAGCATCCGAAAGTAATCGTGCTCGTACTTTGCCTTAATTTAATTTCCAGGCGCTTGGCTCTCCCTTCCACGGGCTTCAAAAATGCACTTCGATGCCATTTTTATCTACAAAACGCGACTCCAATAATACGGAATGCCGTGCACAGAAATTTAACGATGCGCGTCAATTATTCTTGCACAATAATAAGATTGTGACGTTCTTTTCTGAATAATTGTCGATTCCTCAAGGCCTCTCGTATGTTCTGAAGGCTTCTTTGTTATTTTTAATGATCCTTTTGGCATAAAAGGTGAAAGCGTCCCTGGTAAATCGGTCGGGTCACCTTTGAATTGAAGTGAAAGTTACTGAATAGTTACGGCCATAAAAGTTGAAGAAAAACGATGCGCGTTTAACCCTTCGACTGCACACCTTCGCCACGAATCTCTGACTGCATATGGGGTCGATCGGACCCCAGACGTTTTTCAGGTCGTTGTATTTCGGTTTATATGCATTTTTTCTTGCCGATACTTTTTTTTGTATCCAATCGTTCTTATTTTATGAACCAAAATTTATTTTTCAAGAAAAACAAAAAATAAGTGCTCAAACATTCGTTCAAAGTGGGAGATGCGTTGAAAATACGTACTTGCACGAAAAATATCATAATTTTTAAAATTAAATATTTTTAAAAATCCTCTGAGGGTTTTTGAAAACGAAGGTTTGTAGATACGAAAAATTCTACATACATTCGGTGCTCGTTGCACACAGCCCTCCTGCATAACGGAAACTTGCTATAATTTTTTTGATCGCCATTCTAAATATATAATTTATTATGTATTTTGTTGCTTTTAGTTTTATAATCTGTATTTCAAATACATCATTTATTATAGTGGCGGAACAAAAATATCTATGAGCATTTTCTATCGTAACTCGCTTAAGGTAGTCGGCCCAGTGGCCGTCAGCGTCCTAGTGATCGTCATGTTTGTGCATTAAATAAGTATTTTAAGGGGGGATTGTCTTTTTTTTCGCAAAATTTACCGCTTTTTGGGAATTTTTTTGTGAAGAAAGTATACAACGGAAAACTTGTGAAACTTGGCATATAGTTTTATTGATCTGTTTACTACATACAAAAAAAATTTTAAACAATTTCTTCAAAAAATCCGCCTCCCACCCCCCTCGACACGCGATGGTCCTTTTTTGATGGTGTGCACGATTACAGCCTTCACGTTCATCCTGCAACAAAAACCCAAAAAGCATTTTACTTTAGACACATATAGCTATCGTTCGATGAAGGGAAAAAAAAATTGACGATTTGGTGACGTTTCGAACTTGAAGTATCGATTTTTCGAAAAAAATTGATCGATTTTTTGTTATAAATAAAAAACTATTAAACGTATTGCTTTTTTGCTTCATCAAACGATAAAAGGATGTCAGCTGAGCATTCTGTCCAAATTTTAAGGTAATCGGTTGAATAGTTTTTGAGAAATCGTGCACACCATCAAAAAAGGACCATCGCGCGTCGAGGGGGGTGGGAGGCGGATTTTTTGATGAAATTGTTTAAAAATTATTTTAAAAAATTATTTTATTGTTTAAAAAAAAGTTTTTATTACTTCGTAATAAAAAAACTGATTAAGAACGACTTAAAATTACTTTTGCTCACTTTCCTAATTGAGCTATATAAATTTGCAAAGTCAAGCGATCTGCTTAAGGTGACGATTACTGGGCCATTTACCTTATATGTGGTAATAAAGCACTTAATTTTACAAAAATATTTTTTCACTGTTACCGCAATACTGCATAAACGAGGTTGACTCGACCCCAGGTCCTTTTTCGACAGCTGTCCCCAGTACACGGGCAAGATGGAGGATGGGGCCGAGTGTCCACATATAGATTGGGAGTGGGGGTACATTCGAGCGCTGCACTGCGCCCGAATAGATTGCCCCGGCTTGCGATACAGGCACTTGAAAAAAAAAATCGGTTAAAACGACCCAGTGTGCAGTCGAAGGGTTTAAGCATTATTGTTGTTCAGAAATTTGAAAACATCGTTTTTTTTAAGACTTTATTTCATCATTCCACAGACATTTCTAAATACGTCTGTAAAACCGTTCAAGGGGTCAAATATTTAAGGATATTTGAATAATTTGGTATAACTTTGGATATAATGGATGAACGACGAATATCGTCGGTAATTTTTCAACCTTAAAGTGCCCCGGAAAAACCCTGAAAATTTCAAAGCGCTGCGATTCTCTTTTTCTTAGTGCCCCGAAGCAAAGTCAAGTTTATCATTTTCGCCAAAAATCACCATTTTGAGCAATCTTTCGATTCTTATTCATTTTTCCAATAAATTTTTTTTTCGGTAGTTGTCTTAGCATTACTCCGAAACCGTCCATGATAAAAAAATTTCATGGTCAGATCCGAAAACTAGACACTTGGAGCTGCAATTTGCTTTTTTTTGCTGACCGACCATTTTCTTCCGAGTTACAGCCTGTTGAAAATCATCCAAAAATTTGGAGTTTTTTTTATCCCTTAGTTTTGGTGACTAGTGTATTATATATATTGATATAAAAGTTGTTACACTTAATAAATACACTTTCGAAATACATCAACATTTTAAAAAAATGTATTTATGTAACCCAAACAAACTTTAAACGCGTTTTTCTCGAAACAATGTTTTTCGACGGCTTGTTGATAAGATATTCGAAACTACTGACCCGATCCTTATGAAATTTTAACCACATATTCTTTACAACTATAGCTATAGCGCATATAATGGATTTTTTTGGTTTTTTCGAAATATATCTGCCATTTTGTTAATTTTGCATATATCAAGAATCGTATGATATGCGCTATAGCCATTAACATACTGAATGTAAAACCGTTTGATTTTTTTTTTCTGATGATCCATCCGAGATTTCATCAACAGCGCAGACCTACAATTTTCAGGACATTTTTATAACTACCATTTCCGTCTATAAATAGTGACTTAAATAAGCAAAAACATTTTTTAATGTGTTTGGAAAGTGTATTTATTAAGTGTAATAACTTTTATGTCAATATCTATAATATAAACCTATCAAAAAATTCATAAAAATAACCTTTTTTAGCGTCTAAAGTAAGAATGACACTTGTAAAATTAGTCAAGTTGTAGAAATGATAAGGAGTACGCTCAGGGAGCACTCCCAAGACGGAGCAACTTTAAGGGGCTATACCAGTGTGACACTTTCAAAAAATCGATTTGTTTGTTGCCTTTTTCGCATTTTTCTCGAAATGAAATTTTTCAAATTTGCTGCTATTGTATCTCAAAGACCGATTATCCGATTGACTTGAAATTTGAACTGAATAGTCTTAAATATATTTACTCTACAATGACGTAGGATATTTTTGATTGGATGAAAATTGACGATTTGGCATTGAAAAAAATGACCATTTTTGCCACGAGGCAAGAAAACAGACTTTTTTTCATAACTACGCCATTTTGTTAGATTTTGATATTTTTCGAAAATCCTACGTCATTGTACAGGAAATACTTTCCAGTTTAACGACATTTTTTCCTTTTCCATCTCCAATAATCGTGCTAATTACGCGCTCACTCGTTCTTCTTCATAATTTCATACAATTGATACTCTTGTGGTAGCAAAATCTGCTTCTTGCTGCATCACGTATCCTAAGATAATTTAAACATCCAATCGAAAGTAAGTTTACTCATCAATTTCTTTTTTGATGATGAAGGCGGTGCTAAATTACGTGGTGCGAGAGAGCTGTCAGATGAAATCCAAAAGATACACCCTTAGACGCGTGGACCTTAATGAGCTCAAAATAAGTGCAACATTAGCGTGTTCCGTATACTGTAAACTTTCGAAACCATTATTCATCAAATTCGCATCTTGCTGTCACTAAAATGGTAATTAGTCTTTTTTTACCACTATGCAATCACAACGTTGTACTTTGCAGTGCTACTCGTTCATTCCGATAACAACGTAGATCGATAAACAAATAGGTGTGTCAGGAATAACGCTCATCCCTTAAACGCCAGAAAGTCATGCAAACAGCGAAATGTCGAAGATGAATATTGGTCCAGAAAGGATGTCGACGATATAAAAACGACTGTGAAATCGTACAGACGAATCACGCGCCTCGCATCCTGGACAGCGATGCACAGTTGCAATGTACAGCGAAAAAAATATCTTTCTTTTTTCTCTGCTATACGTGGCACACTGATTTGCTGATTTATGGAAATGTCTGTTTCCTCTCAACACAGCATTGACGGTTTAGCAACAGTTACACGTACGTAAACGTTTCGTGTACCGCTGTGATTTTACAATCGTGCGAAATCACAGGCTGCCAAAATTTTACCTACGGCACGTACAGCACATCATGCTCCGTACTTGCGCTATCGAATATTTATATGTCAGATAAACGTGATAAAAGCATCATCAGTTTTTTTTCATATCGCGAGTATATACAACGTGGTTTGTAGAATTCGCCATTTATCACGTCAAAGTTTTGCAAAAGCGTTTTCGCATCATCAGATCCTCTTTACAGCGGAATACGTGGATGCATACTGCAGATTAATATATCGTTGAAATAACGGCGAGAATGTTTATCAATTTCGTGAAGTGCAGCGTCGTCCCTTGGGGTTTCTAACGATGCGGCTCTTTAAGGCGGGAGCTTGAATTAGAAGGTCCAGAAAAGTGTTTTTTTTTTCGGAATTTTTTTTTAGAAGTTTTTTTTACGGGGTTCACTCGATGGAACATTAAGGTATATTTTCATGTATATATGAAATGTATAAAAAAAAGTTTCAACCTGAAACAATAAATGGGTACAGATTTATCAGCCTATTCCATGTGCGTCTTGCCACTGCAGTCCCCAATCGGCGGGAAAGATGCAGCTCGTAATTCTTGACTGAACAAAATAAACCAATAAAATTTTCAATTTTTATATATTTTCCTTCTGTGACTTTGAAAAAAGCTGAAAAAATCGTGACATTATATCTTTTCTCAGGTTTGAAAAAAAAAATTGTTTTACAAAATCACTTTAACGTGCTATAAAATGATTTAAAAATACTTTTTCAACGACTTTTATAATTCACTTAAAAGAGATTTTCATAGAGAAGAAAATAAACTTTGCTTGATTCATAGGTCGTTTAGTTATTTTGCTATCACGCCGTTTTATTTCTCGTGGAAAAAATGTCGCCAAAAACGGAAGGTGTTAGAAATAAGTAATTTGGCGAAATTTTTATTTATATTCGGGGGCTTGGAAAGTACTAAATTTCAAAATAAAAAAACGGCTACGTCCACCAATAGCTACTGCAATTACGGAAATTGTCGTTCCTTTTTTAATTGAAAATCCGACTATTATAGCCAGAGTTTTGATTCCGGCCAGGTCGAGAAGCGTCGTTTCGAGAAAAACATGATTGAGGGCTTTAGTATACATAAATCGTTGCGCTACCTGTTCCTACTAAATCGCCTGTCACTTAGTGAGTTTTCAATATTTTAACTTGACGTTTCTTTTCACATTTTTTTTTAATCTGCACATTTCGAGAAAATGCAAAATAATCGGTTTTTTCCAGATCACAGTCGCGTTGCCCCTTAAATTTTCGCTTACGCGATGTTCCTTTTTGATTGCTAATTTTTTATTGCAGAATGGAGCTACGAAAATCGCGGAAACATTTTGTGGGGTACTTGTTAGAGATTTATAACCTCAACATGCAAAAAAACATTTTGTTTAGTAATAGTGACAATAAATAGATGCAATAAACTAAAACGAATTATAATTGTATACCAACATTGCGAACTTTCGCACCACGGTGATGAGCGGTCAGTGGTCGTTTATTGTTTTGGAAAATTCCAAACATTCCTGGAAGATTTTGAATGTGGTGTTCAGACTAAACCCAGCCAGATCCCTAAATCCAAGTGAGTGGAAATTCAATGCCTCTGGAAGCTGGTACATCGCAGCCGAAGAAGAATCACACAATTAGAGAAATGGATTAAAAGCATTAAAACACATTTTGGTTCTCGAACAATAGTCTTACGAGACTATTGTGGTACTGGAATGTAAGTACATCGTTTTCAATTATCAGATTGATTCGATGGAAAGGCTATCATATACAGATACAGCGTTATATTCCATGAAAACTGTATTGCTGCACATTGTAGAATTGAACAATATTTTTCCGTAATCTGAGATCTGGAACATAGGATCACAATGCATAAGCCATAGAAAGCCGGAACATAGGAAGCTTATGTACAATAAGCTGTAATTACTATTCGTAGCCACACAATATTTAGATGCACAATTCTAGGATACGATGACAAGAGCTGACGTTTCTATCCAGATAAAAATAAGTAACGAGAGATGGAGCATCGATCAGTATGTGACGGTTTACGGAGTCTGCATAAGCTTGACATTTTTCACATACGATTTTTTATTGCATAGTTTTATCACCAAGTCTTAACTCTTATTTACAATACAGATTTTGTAAAAATTCCGAAATTTGACGGACTTAAGACGATTTTTGTGAAGGGTCAGATCGCCCATCGCGCTGCGACGAACCGCCCCGCTGAGATTTACCATTTGTTCTTTTGCGTTTTTATTCGAAACTATGTTTTATTAAACGGCGTAAGTCGTATCTCAAAATCTGTTTGTCCGATTCATCTGAAATACAAACAGGGCATAGCTTATAACTATACTATCGTACGGCTGAGTGATATATTCATATTTTTGTCTACTTGTTAATAACAAATGATAAAAGTTGTTTTTTTTTTCGAAAATTAAACTTTTTCCTAAAACTCGCTAGTTTCGTAATTTTCAAAATTCCACAAACCATCCAATGATCCGAGTGTTTTATTATTATACTTAACGTAAATATATTTCTTTGTTGTTCGATCACCCCAGTTGCCAGAACCACCCACACCGATTGACAACGCAGCAACGGCGGCACTTTGTTTTAATAATGACAACTTCATCGTTAATCAATATTTTTTAATTGAAAAACTCAAACTTGACAAGGCTCTGTATTGATTGTGTGTAAAATTACAACCGTCCATCCCAAAATTCTTATTAGAAAAAAATATTGAAAAACGACCGGTCTTTGAGCCCTAAGCTTACGCAGGCTCACTAAGGGAGGTCCACTATTCTATCCGTATTTGAAAACAACTCAAGAATTATGCAGGCTATTACTATTGAAAACGTGGTAACTTGCAATTTACCGATGAGTAATTATTTTATTGAGTACGCGATTAATGTCGCTTGTTAAAAAAATATATATTGATAACCATTTTTATCATTATTATCGGAAAGGCAAACATTTTACCTTTATCCATAGAAATTTTAATTTGAATGTATGTTCAATCAAGGGCACCCGTGATCTCGGTATTCATAATCGAGCATCGGATGGGAGATCATTTAAATTTGAATTTTGCGTGTTTGGTAATTAACACTTCATTTTATTCTGATATCATTTTGATGTCGAGTTTTGTTTTCTTTCTCATGGGAGGCAATGTCAGTAAATTCTATCTCTGCTGTGCTGAATCGCTTTATGGATTAACAGTTACAGAACAATTTATCCGGTGCTACAACCTCTCATTGTAGCTCGTCGATTCTCTTTCATTTCCCTTCCTCCTGCATCAGCTATAGCGCGAAGGCTTTAAATCCACGTTTCATCCCCTTTCCTCCGCCCGTACGCTCGTTCAATACCCCATTCGTTCGCCATCCCTCTCCTTCTCACGTTGTTTCCGTACGGATGTTTTCCAGAACGTGTTGCTTTTGGGCGAATTCAATGCTTATATTTGCATCAGTCTAGCATATGCGAAAATCTAGACCATAGGAGGACGCAACTCTCTGCTCCTGTATCAAGAAATGAAGTTCTCGAAGTAAAATCAGTTTTTCGCAACCAAACCAACATCGTCACTGTCTTATACCTGCGATGTTTTTTTTTCAGATGATGATACGTTTAGTTGCATAATTTTTCAGATTGTTCGGCAATCATACTTCCGATAAATGTTTACCAAGGCACTGCGTTATTATTGTACTTTAATCGGTCCCCTTGTCCCTTTTTCCATATCACACAATTGTACTGCTCTTGCAAAAACAGCGAGAAAATCTTATTACTTTTTTTTCCTGAAAATCAATGAAACATTGATGTGAAAAAATAATGGAATTTTTTCGTCTGTGTCGAAACATAGATTTTCGGGTTTTACAGTGTAAAGCTTTTCTCCCTTCTCGTTTCACCCTTCCGTGTCGCTATTCACGATAATACAAAACATCGCGGACAATACCCTGGATTTGGACAATTGGCGAGATAAAAACGACCGATCGGCTAAAACAAATTGAGGTCCAATTCGCTCTGGTCGCTTGTTACAATTCCATTCATTTTTACTCGACCCCACGACGCGCAAGTTACGGAGGTGCGTATCACTGCACTTGCTCGCAACAAAGGGACGTAACGCACGCGATGTTACCCGCAAAGTTACGGCTTTCGAGCTTTTGTGTCTATCGTGGTATTCAAATATACGAGGCAAAACGCCTCGAGTCGACCGTCACATTTTTTCATTTGACTGAAAAGTGCCGCATGCTTTTTTGAACACTTACTTCCACCGAGTGTGTGAGGCAGTATTCTAGTCTAGAAGTTTGAAAGAAATCGACTTTTCAATTGTTCGAAGTGAATTTCGAAAGTTCGAAATTCACAACATTTACAACATTTACAAATTCACGACATTTACAAATTCACAACATTTACAAATTCGCAACATTTACAAATTCACAACATTTACAAATTCACAACATTTACAAATTCGCAACATTTACAAATTCACAACATTTACAAATTCACAACATTTACAAATTCACAACATTTACTAATTCACAACATTTACAAATTCACAACATTTACAAATTCACAATATTTACAAATTCACAACATTTACAAATTCACAACATTTACAAATTCACGACATTTACAAATTCACAACATTTACAAATTCACAACATTTCCACATTCACAACATTTACAAATTCACCACCTTTTACAAATTCACAACATTTACAAATATTCACAATATTTACGCCAACAATCGATCGGTCGGAGCTACGAACTTCGGAAGCTTCGAAGGCAGCTAGAACTGATCACAGGGAAGAACGAGCTTCAGAAAATCATAATTTCGAAGTCGAGGAAAGCACACTCTACGAGGCGGGAATGGCCGATTAATATAACGTAAGTGTAACTTGCCATTATACCACTAAGTTAGTTTCAGTTTTCCGAAATTGTACTCAAAACTACTTTTTCAACCTTTACGACGTGAAATCTCGAGTACTATTCAACCTATTGACTTTAACCCTACCACTGCACACTTGAGCCACGAACCTCTGACTGCATATGGGGTCGATCGGACCCCAGACATCTTTCAGATCGTTGTATTTCGGTAGATATGCTGGTAGTTCGGTTCGGTACATATGATTTTGTTCGTCATATCTACCAGATTCGGTAGATATGATTTTGTTTTGTAGATACGTTTTTTGGTGTCAATGATCCTTATTTTATGGCCCAACATTTATTTTTCTAGGCAACACTAAAATCCAGTGGCCAAACATTCGTTCAAAGTAGGAGATGCGTTGAAAAATACGTACTTGCACGAAAACGATCGTAATTTTTTTTTTTCACAATATAAAAAAAAGTCTTGAGGTTTTTAAAGAGGAAGGTTTGTAGATATGAAAAAAGACAGTGTCGATCGTCTTTCCAAAAAGTATATTCATTCGGAGATTTCAATTTGAGCATTTTCGGGATAGTGCAAAGTAGAAAAAATCGACTCCTTCACCAAATTTATTGTTGAAAAAGTATATTTTCCGCATTTTTTACTCCAATGACTTATTATTATTCACATTTACCGCAATCGACGCATAAGTATATTCGGTGCTCGTTGCACATAGCCCTCCTGCATAACAGACATTAGCTTTTAGTTTTATGATCGGCATTCTAAATACATAATTTACTATAGTAGCGCAAAATAAAAAATATCTATGAGCATTTTCTATCGCAACTCACTTACATGTAGTAACAAAACACCAAATTTCACAACAACAAAAAAAGTTTTGACTTTCACCGCAATACTCCATAAACGGGGGCGATTCGACCCCAGGTCCTTTTTCGCCAGCTATCCTCAGTACACGGGCAAGATATGAGATGAGGACCGAGTGTTCACCTATAGAGTAGGAGTGGTGGAACATTCCAGCGCTGCTCTGCGGCCGAATAGATTACCCGGTTTGGCGATATCAATTGAAAAAAAATGGGGTCAAAATGACGCAGTGTGCAGTCGAAGGGTTAAATTTGGTATCGACATTCAGTATAAGTCTCTATCGTCCCTACCTCGGGCATTGCATAATTATTATTATTACTATTTTTAAATAATTAAAAACGATCAAAGATGGGGCGAAAAATTAACTTCTTTAGACAGGTGCCGTTTAATTTTTTTTTGTTTATTACCTGCAATAATGGCATTCTTATTGATCAAGAAAATTGGTTTCATTTCTGTTTCAGATGGAATCATCTCAACCGCCTCGATGCTTTTTTGCACGGCAATATTTAGAGGTCCAAATTTTTTCGATTTTTTCTTTCTTTCTAAGTTCTCAAAACGTCAATATAAGGACTGTAAAAAATCCATAGTAAAAGTAGAAATATTTTTTTATCAAGTCCGAAAAACGCCCGAAATATAGACCTCTAGACTAGAATACCCCGTTGATTGACAATTTTGTTACGTTTTTTTTTACCTTCGATTATTTGATTCGGTCGGAAATATTTGGAATCGAGCTAACTGAACGCCGAACACCCTGAAAATATGTATCATCGAAAAATGTCGATAAAAATTTCCTTTTTCACTCGTCTGTATTTTTCGCCTTCAGGGGCCGTACGGTAAACATTCCAAAATTAAATATTGAATGTTTAATTTTTCAGTGTTCGATAAAAATTGATTGTTCGATTTGAAAATTCAACGGGTTTTTTATGGCTGAAGGAACTGCAATATAAATGAGGAATGTTTTCTGGCGTCATAAAAATGAATGGCAGTCGAATTGACGTATTTTGGGATATAGGCGAACGTATATCTATAGCAGGCACCATCCTGGCTGGACAGCACGCGGCAAGGCTCTGGTTTTACGACCTTCGGTCCATCCGCAAACTCGACCAAAGCTAGGGTATATATCCGTTCACAGATATACATGTAATGTATGTACCGAATTACTGTACAAGGCTGCGAGAGAGTCCGGCATGTGGTGCACTTGCAAGCCCTTCGATGTTCAACAGCGTCTCCAGTTCCATTGCCGCTTGTGTCGGTGACACTTCATGCGTTTTTTATCGGACACACTTGGACATACGCATCGCCCATTTTTCCACGCTGATACGCCTGGTTTTTTTTTATTGACCCGTGAGAGCCACGGTCTCTGTTGCAGTGTAGTCAGTTGCAACCATAACGTCGCTAGGAAAATTCGTAATATCTGACCGGCGCAAAAATACTGACAATTTTATTAACAAATTTGAATTACTGCATAAAATCGACTAAATTATTTTTAATTAATCATTTTATTAACGAAGATATTCATTTATAAAACAACTGAGTCAATTTGATAAATAAAGTTCAAATTATACGTAAAATCATTTATTAAAAATAATCTCTTTCATCCATCTATATCAATTTCACTATCAATACATTATTATATCTGTCAAGTTTCCTTCTGTAAGATAAAGTTAATGTTTTAACGTATCGCTCATTGTGACTTATCCCAAAACTGTCAGGCGTTTTTTTAACTCGATCTGATTTTCATTCTTCATACCCTTATCGTATTCGATACGAATGAGGACGAATTGTATTGTAATAATAAATCCGAGCACAATGTTACTTTTTTTCCTCCTTACTCTTTCGCCTACCATTTGATTTGCAAATGATCTTTGACCGCATTGCTTTTCTTTTCCAAGAACCACATGTGCGTTACGCTGAATTTATACGATTGATAGATTTACATTTCGGTCAAACTTTTTTTTCTCTTTTGCGATTACAAAAGTAGATTGCAGGTGTGCAGGAATAAAACCGGCAAACGGAAAAAAATCCCGCCAGTCAAGTCCTGCAGGGAGGACAAAAGGCTGGAAATAGAACGAATGTCAAGCGAACAAGGGTCATCAAGAGTAGGCGGAGAGTAATAGAGGGAACAAAAAAGTTTGTGGTGTAAAAGTGAGCTCCGAGATGAATGAAACAAATAGAATGAGTTCCGGCACTCGTTAAGCCCGACAAAGCTTGACGAGATTCTACTTTTTAGAGAGTCAGTGCTGGGTATCCACGTGTGCACGAGCCCATTTGTATTTGTTGCTTCGTGATCATCAATCCGAAGAGCTCATCTCTTCAAGTGAAACCGGAATTCGTACTCAACGCGGGACGAGACACTTTTGCGTCTCGTCGTCGCCACGAGTATCGTCATCACATATGTGATGACAATGACGGGAATGGGGGTTGAATACTATGTCTGTAGACGCAAAAACAAAAAAAAGTCCATACCGACTCAACCCATGCTTTCGAAATCGATACATAATTTTCCAGAGCATTCGATCAAATTTCTTAAAAATCAACGAGGGCTTGACAATCTCAAGAAATCACGAAAAAGGCCTCCGCCAAGAAGAACGAAATAGATTGAAATCCACCAGTGAAGTGTCTCCTTCATCAAAGCCTGCCCAAGATCTACGAGTCAAATATATAACAAATAACTAATTTATCATAGTATCGAATGTTCCCTTACTAAACAGAACCAGAATTCATCCCACTCGTTTCAAGTGGGAAGCGCCTTAAGGGGTATTCTCACTTTGGATGCTGAAAAAGGCTATTTTCATGATTTTTTTATATGTTTATATTATAGATATTGCTAGAAAAGTTGTCACACTTAATAAATACACTTTCGAAATACATTTAAAAAAATGTACGTCTTTATGTAACCCAAACAAACTTTAAACGCGTTTTTCTCGAAAGAACGTGTTTCGACGGCTTGTTGATAAAATCTTCGAAACTTCTGAACCGATCCTTATGAAATTTTAACCACGTAACGAATTAGCTTTAAAATGCCTGAGCTGGAATTAAAATTTAGCCGAATGGCGCAATCATCTAAATATTGATATAAATTCGTAAAATCACAAGGAAAAAAGTGTACCTACAGCGGAAAACTATCTTTATACTGCTACTTACTTACATCAATAAACACTCAACATAAAATATAGTGCAAAGTGAACAGATATGTGCTGTTATAAATTCACGTATTGAAAAAGTTTTCAGTTTTTTTTTAGATAAAAGTAGTCAACTTTTTTTTTAATCAACACATTTTCTTACGGTTTCGTATATTATGCAGTTTACACGAGAGTACGGTAAATTAAGATAGGGCCAACGGCGCATGCGTTGCGGTCAGGAGGGAAAGGACAGAAGAGCTTGCCGTCCCTGCGTTCCCTTGCCGTCACACACGAAACGGCAGAAATCGGAATAAAAAACAGAGCCGCTAAGGGTGCTTACCCCCGCCACCTACCTGTATGTAAGAACGTGGTCCAACCTTACGATATGACGTTTTACATCTGACCATTTCGACCATAACCTCCTGGTGGGGCCATCTTTGGTCAAACGGCGGAGACTTATTTGTACTCCCAATATTTATAAACATACTCATATGCGCTACTAGAACGAATTCTTAGTGGGTGCGAGTGAATGAAAAAAGAAGAGGAAAAAGAAAGAACCCGGGGGCAAGAATGAGAAGTATACGGTACGATAGGAACGAAATGGATTTGAAAAGTGGCTCCTCGAATGACGTAAGGTATAAAATATCCAGCGACGAACTAAAAAAGATCTGGGGAGTTTTAAGTACTGCAGTAATACACGAGTGGTCTTGTTCCTACTCGCCTCTCTCTCTCTCTCTCTCTCTCTCTCTCTCTCTCTCTCTCTCTCTCTCTCTCTCTCTCTCTCTCACTCACTCACTCTGCCTCTGCCTGAGTTCTCATTGGTCTTTACAAGAGTTTTTTCGTGCGTACAAGACAGTGCCACGATTCGACAGACTCGTCGCTCAATACGCGAGTCAGAAATACCGAAACGAGTTTTAAAAAGTTGAATGAATTCCCCAACTTCAGCAAGGACTTCTTTCATTTCACATGCAAACGAAACTTCGCGCGGCCGAATGACGATGTGCCCCTTCGCCCTATGGCTATCATCACCGTTCGTGTTCCTTTGCGCTGCAAGCATACGCTACGTTTGCATGGTGATGTAATATGTGCATGTGGATGTGCTTATTCGCATGTACGATTTTCTCTTGAACGTCTCGACCGTCAAGGGTGGCTAAGGGCATCCCTCTGATAACGAACAAGTCCGTACTACAATTATGACTGCACTTGTAAAATTGCTTTTATTTTTCGTGGATTACTTCGGCCTACCTTCGACTCTCTATCAATCTCCAATTTATATTCGTATATGTATGTGTCGAGCCATAGTATAGAACGGTTCGTTGCGACGTGAGTCGTGGAAGTGACAGCTTTCATCTCAAATGGATAGCAGGTGTGGTCCGTTCGGTGGTTTCTCCGCAATCCGTCCATGTGCATGTACACCTGTCCGTACATGCATATCGGATCAATCGTGATCGATGACAATTCCCTTTTGGGACGGATTGCCTACAATTGCCCTTGGAACATCGGCCATAGTCGGGCCACACACGCGTGCCACGAATGAATACACACAGCTCTTGCCCGTGCTGCTACCGGTGGCGGTGTTAGTCATAGTACATCCAATGTCAAATATTGTTATATCCGGGGCGTGTGTCGCGGGAACTTTGGTCGTGCGCGCGTGTCGGGAATGTTCGCCTCGGGAAATTAGAGGATTCCCAATATCCACCGCATGCTGGACTTCGGCCACTACTGGCGACAGGAAGAAAGAGAAGCGCTGTTGGGATATGGGCACCCATGCGATCCCGGGGCTATCAAGCGCGCATTTCCCCACATGCACACAACCTGCGGCAAACTATCCGCGGTGCATCGACGGCATGGACGGCACACTGAATAAAATGAACGCCATCGAGACGATTGTCCTAGAAGAGGGGAAACAAATTCATACTGTAACTACATACTGTAACATTTCCTCCACCAATTACAGTGGTAATTGGTGGAGGAAATGTTCCGCTATCAGGGCATTGATCCCGCTTGGTCTACACGGAGAAAGATTAATTTCTCTCTGAAAGAAAAACACCTTGTGGATTGCACCGTCAGTCTAAATAGCAAATTCTCCCATTGGTGAGAGATTGAACGTCAATCGGCTCTATTTTTCATTAGGACGCGCTAATTTTGCAGAATGCTGGTTAGATATCGGTCCTCTTATGGCTATCAAAATAAATATACGCGTTCGTCAACTTGTCATCTTGATACTACTTGTATACCAATGACATCCTATTTCAAGCATAATTATTCGTTTTCACGAGATAAAACGTGGAGTTCGCGGGGTTTATGAGCTAATGACGTTTAGTGGAGCAAGAGGAGAGATTCGTGTTAGTTTTATTGAATCGTTAATGGGCCCGGTAGGAAAGGGACGCTGGCAAGAGGGAAAGGGGGCACAGAAACTGTCTAACTAGTCCAAGAGATAATTGAAATCCACGTAGCTCTCTTGGGGAGTGACCATTAATTACAGTCATAGATCACTCGAAATACGTTGTGACAAGCTACTCGACTTGCCAGTATAACCTTCTCCGATCTCTCTTCTCCTCCCTCTCTCTCTCTCTCTCTCTCTCTCTCTCTCTCTCTCTCTCTCTCTCTCTCTCTCTCTCTCTGTCCAGACCCTCTCACCCTTCTGATGAGAGCAGCGTTCCCCAACTCTCTCGTCCCTGCCCAACGATCCAATCTACTCAGTACTAGCGATCAAGGGCTTGTCGAGGTGGCTATGTTGTATCAATGCAACAAACGACGACATCGTGTTCTACAATCTCAGTGAACGTATCCCCGTCAAACCCGTTCAATAATCTCCCGAAACTTTGATGGTGTAAATCAGACGTCAGCATCGTACACAAATCACAGGCCTACTTTTCAATTACGATACCCAGTACTCAGTGACACAAAGCTGAATTTGTCTGCGCGACACATAAAGTAGCTATCTTATCTCCGATCAATACTGTAACGTGCGCCAATTTCGTGAAACATTCCACGGGATGTTGGTACATTCGGTATTACCTCCGGGCCTCGAAGACGGCCCGTATATCCTACGATTTCCTCTGACTGATTTGATCGGGAAATCCTGATGCTATTGAGCACTTCAGCAGCTGTCCTTCCGCTCTAATGGCAAATAGCAATCGCCTGTATCAAACAAACCCAAACAATGCGACTTGCCTATACATTCGGAAATACGAATACTTCGATCAAACTCGAGTATCGCGAAAAGCCATTTGCCACACCTCTTTGACTGAAAAATCATTCAAGATCTTGTGGTATATTGACGACTCTTAACCGCAAACGGGCCTTAAACAGTTTTGAAGTCTATTTTTTTCGCGGATCCATTGCATTTTTCGTGAACAATGAAAATGGAATAGGGTTTCAAGTATTGATCAAAGATCGATGGCATAACATTTCGTGTCGTGGTTTTTTACGTCAGTGCTGTCCATAAATCGCGATTGGACTATTAAAATATCCTGATTAGAAACACTAAATGGATTCGCAATAACCCGGTGGGCGTAATCCTTGGAATCGAGTGCCGAAATTTGTCGTCATCGAGGTCTATTTCGCCCAAGTGTATTTCTGTTTTAACTGTGAAGGTCTCAATCTACGTGAACTGTTTCCCTACATTGCGGCGCAATAAGAGCAAAGACTGAAATGCCAAGATCGCCATAGTAGTAGTCCGCAGCAGGAACTGAGACTTTGAAAGGCCTTGGGTAGGCCCAACGGTAAATAGGTTTTCGTTGGTATTCTTTGCAAAACGGATAACACGAAGCTCGTTGACGAAAAAAAGGACCATTTTGCCTTGCTATCCAAAGATACAAAACTGTGGATGGAAGAAAATGGTTTAGCCAAAGGTCATATTTCGAATGTGAAAATCGTAAGGAGACAGTAATGCCAATAGGGAACTCATCGATCTACGTTGCATTATGGGATTGGCGATCAGGATTGCGTTGAATAAAAAATGGATAGGGCCGAGGGCACAGATTTCCTTTTTTTTCGCAATTTCTGGAAGAGAATGAGCTCCGCAAGAAACTTCCGCGGTATGACAGATTTGGTCGGGAAAATCGATGAGTCGATAGAACAAACGAGGGAGGAGCTCTATCCCATCAAATCGCGGACTATAGGAGCAAAAAAGAGGTTTTTAACGAAATTCTTTTATCTACGGGTGGACCAGGCATATCGTACGTGTACTCGATTCCAATGAAAGGCAGATTTGCTCGACGGATAGGTGGAGTTCAGTGTCCCGTCGATTGATTAAAACGCGAAGCCTTCGGAATTTCAATGACGAATACTCATCAATTTAATTGTTTTTTACCCTTCTTTCGAAGTTGTTTTCAAAGGTCGAATATTTTGCATCTGCCACCCGTTTCTCATATCCTGATTCTTCTTTGGCACGTTTCCCTTCTTTGTGTCGTCACAGATAACGTTACCGATTCGTTAAAGCAATAAAAATTGCCCCGCAAGGTGAGGCAACGATGTCGAAAAAGCGCTCCTCAGGATAACGAGAACAAATATTTTCAGGTCCAGATATACGATGAACGAAAAAAATTGGATCAATATTAAAAAAATGAACCAATAGGCACAGCTCAATCCAATTCAATCACTGGTTCACTGACACATACGAAAAATCGAACCATTCTGATTGAACACAGTCCTGTCCCTCACTTTTGACTTCAACATATTGTTAAGTAGGTATTTTTTCTACGATTTTCCTTATTCTAGCCCTCATAAAAAATCCCGATTCACGTATGAGTAAATCTATCATAAACGTGGACAGAATCATCTTTATTGGGATAACAACTGTCTCAGATCATCGTCGTTGGACAGAGCACCGTATGATCAATGCTAGATGCGAAGATGATTCTTGTCATGAGTCACGTCCAATCAACGTGCAAACTTTTATTGACACTGAACTATTTCTTCTCTCCAGAGAGATTGAATGATGGTGGTGAATCTTATCTGGATCGACACCCCCCCCCCTCCCCCTCCCCAGTAAACGTTTCTTAGTTTGATTCACACAACGTTCCACCCATTTGTACCGATTCTCGCGAGACCGCGGTAACTGCAAATAGTTTTCTCCAGCGATCGTACAGGATACTGACGACAGGCCCATCTCGCCGACGATTTTATCACTGCAGCATTGGGAAAAGTTGGCGGCGACGATGAAAAAAATTGTGAAGAAAGCGGATGGAAGAGATTACTGCTCGGGAAAATCAAGGTGAAATCAAATTTCAAGATTGAAGTATCGTAGAACCTACCAGTAAAAATAACTGTACGAATGAACAGCTGACGTCAAAAGATTACAAAGTTCGACGTCGTTGGGACTAAACCCCGAGGCGCAAATGAAAAGTCGTAGATATTCAACACCCGCGCTTACCCCTTGACAATTTTTACCAATTTTCATTGCGACTGATCGTTTCGTATCAAGGGGTAAAGGTTCCATATAAAAATTATCAATGGGTCCCTGCCGAAAGGTTCTCCGCTCGATACTCGCCGGTGACTATCATGGAAGAGCTCGAAGAAGGAATAAATCCGAACCACCTGCTCCATGGACACGAAAAATGCGAAAGTTGGAATTGCATAGTGGATTTCGCCAGTAACTCTATACCAACCTGCGTGTATTGTTCAATGCTATACAGGGTGGACCATTTAGAGTGACGAAAAAAATGTCAGGAGGTAATTGACCTTGACAAAAATGAATTTTCCACCACTGTATCAGCCCTTCGAAATCAATCAAATTACATCCTGACATTTTTTCGTCACTCTAAAGGCAACGGAGATATTTGAGGTGGTCACGTTAAATGATCCAGCCTGTATGATATAGTAGGTTTTCATATAATGGATATTCCCTGATACTATGAAAAATGTACTTCCCCAAGATTCTAATGGTAAACTGAAATATATATATACATCGATTAAAAATGTTGCCTCTGACTTGCAACGGTGTTTATAATTATTTGTACCATATTATAAGATACGACAAGCTATATGCGTATTTGGTGTGGTATTCCAGAGTTGGTACAGGGCATCAATGACCGTCTACTAAATCCATCAAATATTTCATAAATCCAAAATAAAATAAAATACGCAACTGAAAGTTCTACCTCGATGAATTTTTATTATAATTCGCCTTGTTTATTGTAATTTGTCTTTTTATTATGATTTAATTTTTTAGTATGATCCACTTTTTTAATTATAATTCGCCTTATAATATAAGAATTCCTTGGCCTCCTGTACTGATTTATTTCGAAGAAAATATTTCCCCTAATCGGTATTGATCCTAAAATCTAACGCTTACCTTTTGCCTATCTTGTGCACGCTGCCACTACGCTACCGAGTACTTTTGGCACCTTTAGCACAGATTTGGCATAAGAGACAAAACTAATGCTGGCTGTACTTCCGAATAGCTGTCACCTGCAATTTAGGTGACATTTTGAACAGATCGTTTTTTATAATATAAGTCACTGTTTAAGGAGCCAGTCCACTTTGGAGCCACGAAAAAGGTTATTTTCGCGATTTCTTTTTTGAGGATTTTATAAAAGATATGAATATAAAAGTTGTTGGGCTTGATAAATAAAGTCCTGAAATACATTTAAGAAAATTTTAATTCATTTTCATTCATTTTTAAGTACAAAAACTATAGTTTAACGTAACGCCTCAAAAATAGGTGGGCTAGGTAGCTACAAAATGACCCTCGGATATAAAGTTTTATCAAAAAAGAAAAAAATGGCAGATGAAAAACGAAAAAAGTATAAAAAACGCGTTTTTTCACAGTTTTTCGCAAGAAAAGACTAAGTATCAAAATTTTAAAACCATCGAGGGTCATCTTGTTGCGAATTATGTTTACAATATGTGGTTCAAATTTCAAGAGTTTATTAGTTTTAGAGATACGATGGAGCTAGATTTTGAAAACGTTGTTTCGAGAAAAACGCGTTTGAAGTTTATACTATGAAAAATTCTTACCTAAACTCAATCGGCAATTCCTGCACCGGACAAAATCCCTTTTTATTGCTCATCATCGTCGATTTCTTCAAGTCTTGCTTGCCTTCGATTATTCGAAATTTTCGAAGTGGACTGGCCCCTTAAATGGATTTTTGGCGCTTCGCAATAGTTTTGTACCTCATAATAGTGTTTTATACCATATTGAATGATACGATCTGCTAAATGCATAGTAATGCGTATCCTACAAGAACAGAAGGTGCACTTCAAGAAAAAAATGTTGAACTGATATCCTATTCTTGCAATGCAACAAACATACTATGTAACAGTTTGTGAGACATGCGTAGTTCTTAAAACTATTGAGCTGCGATTGCTCGAACTCCAAATGATTTACGCCTTCGGTATAAGTAAACTGTATTATAATGTTTTTCGAATAGTCACTTTTCATAAGGTCTTTTAACAAATTATACTCGAAGAACGTTAATGTTAACCACATAAATTGTAAAAACTTAAAAAGAATAGTAGAAGTTTGACTGAACAAAACCTACCGTACCGTATACAACATCAGTATTTGTACCCCGATTTTCTTATAGCACCGAATCAACCATATCTATACTGTCACGCCTTTTACAATAGTGAATAATCGTTTCGGGGAAAATGGATAGTCAAACACGCCACCCAAAGGGCATGTTTAGGTATACTTTTCGCTTATAGTCGTGTTAACGATATTATGATTGCGGTGTCAATAAACTATAACGAATTTTACTATCCCCCACGGTAAAAACCTTGGCCGTCTGTTGTAAATATCATGGACTTTCCTCTCAGTGCGGGAATTCAAAAGAACGTTGCGAAATAGTAGTAAAAAAAAAGTACAGAAGCAGTGGGAGGTTTTCGAAAAAAAATATGGCAAAAAATAAAGTACGTTTGCACCAGTTAACGTATTTTTAGAATAGCCGCGAGGTAGGGGAACTGAGCATTATCAGCAGCCCTTGAGACAAGCCTTTCACCTTTGGCAAAAGAGCTTCTCTCTCCCTCCAAGTCTTTCATTTCTCTCGTGCCCTGTTTTGTTCGCTCGGTTTCATTCTCTATCGTTCAAGTTCGAACCCTCCGGGCCGAGTAATCGATCGTTCGCAATCTATATAGGAGAGTCGAGAAATCTCGAGCTTTAATTGGTTAATACGCGACGTTCTCTTCTCCGCGCCGTTTCCGCACTTACTTCCCGTTGGAGTCTCAAGTGTTTTTATTTCCGTTAAATGGTAAGATTCGAATATGACCCGCACTGTCTGCTCCACGTTCATGTGACCGTCGACGAGTGACAAAACAGTATGAAAATAGGTTTCCTTCGCTTACTTTTTGCCGTTAACTCGTAGCGTCTGGAGCGCGAAGCTGGCGACGGAAAGCAATACTTGCGTCACCCTCGCTACGTGGGGGCGCTAATTAAAACCTACGAGGGAAAGCTTCAGCTGGCGAGGGTGCCTCGAGCAAAAATTCATAATGGTGCGCAGACGACGTCATTATCGATGGGAGGGAAAAAAAATCTGGAAAATAAAAATTCTTGGGGTTTTATGTATAGCATACTCCTTTCGTATGATTTTCTCGCGTACTCGCGTATACCTTGGCATGTTCTCGTAAGTGCATCACAGCATATTTGGTGTGGGGCAACGGAGCTGCTAATATAAAATTAATGAAAAATGAGGAAGAAGAATGTCGCACGTTTCATAGCCTTGTTGTACTCGCTGATGCCGCGATATATTTTATAACATGTCTGCTGAGAATGAAAGACGTTTCTCGTTCAACTCCGATCCACAAAGCGAGTTGCATGTCGGGAAACCGCCGGATATCGAATTTTTTCCGGTATATTAGAAAAATCATTCTCTTCTCATTCAGATATTTTCACTTCTGCGCTGTCTGAACTGTAGATAGAGATCGACATTTCCTTGTTAATTAATTCACAGAAACGAATGACGTAAAACGTTTCCCTAAATTGTTCCGCGCTGTAGCCGAAAAACACTACCTTGACGGAATTCATAAAGGTACTGATGGATCCGAACCCTGTGATGTTTACTATTAATTAATTTTATACGCACTGAAATAACAAAGATGACTCGGGCTGGCTAAGTCCTTCATTGGGATATACCAACGAACGATTCATTGAAAAAATGGAATATTGGGATATTTTAAGAATGATTTATTCCATCAAACTACCGAACACGGAATGATTGAATGTTTTAGTGCTTCATCTAAATCATTCGTTGGCCTAAAAATGAACAATGTTATTGGCCCAGGTGATTTTATTGTCTGCGCATACTCATCGTGTATGTGGAACATTTTTGGACGAGTAAATTCTTCAAAAGCTGCCCAATTAGTGAATGGCCGTGGTACTGAAGTTATACATACTGCAATTACTTTTACCATGGAGTTCATGTTCTCGAAGCTATTGCTCGTTATCTGAACAGTTGGAGAAAAAAAGCATCATTAAATAACTCGTTTTTCGGTCTCCTGGATACGTAATACGTATAGTTAAATACGTATGTTTGAGTATGAGTGTGGACGCGTCGATATTCGTTCATTAGAGACGAACCAACGTTCGATCGAATCGGAATCAGTCGTATGAGCAAACGCAACGTATTAATCTCGATAAGCTTTTGATGGAGTACGCTTTTGCACTGATCAAGGGCGTACCCAGTGGGGGGGACGCCACCTAGGAGGAAAATATTACGTCTATTATCTCTCCCACCCCCTCATCCATTAAACTAACATGAGCCCCCCCACCTAGCATACGCTCTTGACACTGAATTCTCCAATTATTATTTTTAATAATTACGGAATCGTCCACGATTTTTTCTAATCTCCCACATGTTTTACCTCTGCGTGCTCATTTTTTACTCCAACCATCTCAGCTCATAATTAAGCGTGCATTAATATTTATTCTCGCGAAATTTTGATTGAGCAAGTTTGGCCTCTGTCATTTTCGTCTTTTTATATTCCTAAAGAGAAAAGTGTTATTATTTTATTTGCATAGTATTGAGAATAAGCTAATAATAACTAGAGGAGAGTTGATTGCTTAATCTCGTTCTGGGTTGCACCATCCTGTATCCTATATTGCACTGTATATATTATATACCGTCCACGCTGCGAGCCTCATTCCAACACTGTAATCCCCGAGCCAGATAAAATTGGAATTGGCCACAGTTTAATTTAAAATGTTTCAGTCACCGCCCCTGCAGAACGTCCAAAGCCTTACCCTCCTGCGGCAAAATCTTTTTTTTTTAACCTGCGGAGCTCTCTCGTCACGAGCAAGTGAACGTTTTCCCGATAAACGAGCAACGGTGAAGCCTCGACGAATCTGCACGGTCTCCCCGTCACACGTACAATCCCCGACGTACCAAAAAATTGAATCACCGAATGATAGGTATAGGTGGATCATATATTATTACCACCGTCGTAAATATATTACCACCCGGTCGCGTCGATTACTATTGACCCTCGAACGATCGAATTGCCGATAAAAATCTAGCGTCTTGATTTTTCCAAGGTCCGAAGCACCGTCACGGTCAATATATTCTTCAAAATGATAATGCTCGTAACAATATTAAGCATGTCAATAACACTAATAATGATGTCCCTAATATAATGTGAAATTGGGTGATCAACCGAAATTATGCTACGATTATACATTAATTGACGGGTCCGTGAAATTCTAATTGAGACAATGGGCATCGGAATGGACTCAACAAGTGACAGAAAAAATAGAATAATATATATATCCGCACAGGATTTCTCTATCATATTTACGCGCTCGTTAGGTTTTCAAAATACGAGAAAGACGATTTACGTTTTGTCGGTTTTTAACGTAGATCAGAAAGAACAAAAATGATTGAAAATTGTAAATCTACAATTTGAGGTTTTTAAAGGAACAGACTGACCTAAAAATGCTCGCTGCGTATAACTCGATTCATGAAAAATCATTGCGCGTTTAATACGAAAGGTAAAGGAGTTCCGCCAGACTTTGACGCTAGTTGCAGCAGGAAAAGATCAAAGACCTCCCTTATTTCTCGTACAGGATATGCAAAAAGGGCAGTCGTACTTCTTTGCATAAAGTAGATTCTCGGGTATATATTACGCGTTGCCGTATATAGTCAGTCGACTTTCGTTTCGCGAGTGGTAGACACCAACATGAAAATTGCTCGTGGGATCTTGGGATCATGGAAAAATATACGACAGGCTACTTCTCTTCTCGTTTACTTTTGATGGCATTTGCTTTTGGAGCAATTCTATTCACGATTCAGGAGCATTTCGTAATAGACCGTCCGGCATTATTTTATTCTCAACTTATATCTTTTTTTTTAGAAAGTTGATGACTATTTCATGCAGGATGTTAATTGATTTTTATGAAGTCTCGTATTTCGAGAAGCGTCAGCGTGCAATCTATTTCCGGGTGCAACAAAAACGTTCGAATATAGTTTAAGAAATGTAAGTTTTTCTTCTACTTAATGAGATCTGAAATGTTAAGTATGATTGTGCATAAATTATGTTCGACTTTTACTTAACTTTTTTATCACGAAGAAGAACGTTGTTGTGAAATTCTCTTGGCCGGTACGGTTTACGAGAAAATATTTCGCAAAGCTTATAAGATGCCATTGCACGGGTCATCGTCATGCCACCATGACGGTTGATCTAGTGGTCGTTATATGAACGTCCCCCTAATCGCCATATGCGTTCAAACTGTTTGAATTAATTATGCAAAGGTCCGTAGGCGTTTGTTGACTCGATTGTGTCTCCCTATAGGGCTGCCGAATAATTTTCAGTCACTCAGGCACAAACTTTTTGCTTCTTTTTAACACATTTGACAAACAGTTCAACACATAAATTAGGACGCTCACGACCACTGAGCTGATCACCTTAAATAAATTCGTATAAAAATCAAAACTGGCCCACTTTTATATTCGATCACCCGGCGCAACAATTGAACGCGATAAGATCGCCATTTTACGTGTCAAATGAAGAGATCTCCGCAGGCCATACAAATTTTGTTTGGGTTTCTTTGGCCCGATGAGCACCAACATTACTATCATGCGATCGCAACGACGGGCATCGAGCACTTCTCAATAGAATAGTACTCTTATCAAATAAACCATCCGATTTCATCCCCGAATGACCACCAAATCAAATTCTCCAGTCGATTTCTCTTCATCCAACTGACAAATCCACTCGACCATTCGATCAACAAAACTTGTTTCCGTCCATTCATTCTGCTCCGATTCCGCAAGATACAATTCCATCCGATCCACTCGAATAGCGGAGAGTGCTATATTGAATATTCAGTTACACATGTGAATCAATCGCGTGACGCGAAAACCCTGGCTCCGTGAACAGGTACGAAAAGTTTCGTCGATGTATCGAATTGTCGATGTGTCGAAGTTCCTATACCCCCGCCAGAGTTTATGAACATATACCGCTACTGGTTACATTTGTAACGTTACCCCAACGTTCTCTATTCTCCGTCTTCTCTTCACAGTCTGCTAGAGGCTGTTCACCACCACCATATTTCATCTCTTATCGCTCGCGTATAAAACTCCGGCCTCGGCACTGACGGAAAAATTCTATTGATATAAACCAACCGCGTCTATTTGATTCTTTTTATTTAAATTAACTAGAGTTTTCGTAAAATCAATTTTTTCCTATTGCATTCCATTATTAGAGTTATTTATTTTTAATATATTTATTTATTCAAATAAAAATCTATTTAATATCGTCTAATAACTAAATATTTTATTTGATCCTAGTGAATCTGTCATTTAGTTTCATCTGTTCAAAAAACAATATAATTGAATCCACTAAATGAATTTATTTAATTTAAAAAAAATGTAAATAACTAGAATTTTCATAAAGTCAACCATTTTTCTATTTGATTGAACTAATGGTCCGCCTTTATTGCAACACACCCATCAAAGGAGGGTGGGGGTAGAGGGGATGGATAGAGGGGAATTATTTATATTTATATATATATATAGGCTGGGTTTGAACAATCATTAGCATGTTATTCGACGAACCTCTTTCATTATCACAATGATATTAACTAATTGATATAGTTGTTGTGATACAACAAACTGGTAGGAATTCATTTGGTCTCTTATGTCATATCTGCGACCAGGATGTCACAAGCACGCGGTAGCATAGGAACAGCGTGCCTACGCACTACTATACGTTGGTAGGTTCGAGGTTCGATTCCATATAGGCCAAATATTTTCTTCGAAAAAATCATTTCATAAGGCCAGGGAATGGCGAATTACGATAAAAAATCATTGTGTTAAAACTCTCCATTAAGTGTTTCATTTCATTTTGGATTTATGAAATATTTTATGCATATAGTACACTTGAATTTACAGTGTATATTTAAGCAAATGAAGGTTTATTTGAATCGAATCTTTATTTGTTTAATTTGAATATATTGAATATTCAAAAACAACAGCTGAGACAAATAAAAAAATGTTTTGGAAACGAATAAGATCGTAGTAGGCCGTGAGACAAGGAAAAAACCTATTTGATTTAAATAGATCTTATTTTTTTTTTTGGCAGTGTCGCAACTCGACACCTCAACCATTCATTGTTTGAGACTAGTAATCATATATAAGGCATTTATATATATGTGTGTGTATGTGTAGATATATATATGAATACCTAATATTGATGTGTAACTCCAGTCTGTAAGGATAGAACACATAATACGCGTTGCGGAATACTGATGCTTGGCCAAGTGCAACCGACACCGGTCCATACGTTACAGAAACGTTTACAAACCCGCGTGTTCGATGGGATTGCTCCAGGCAAGTACCTACACACATACGCACACCCACACATATAAATACATATTTATACAGGGTGTCCCATTATGAATGGATAATTCTGCAACTCACGATAGGTCAAATCATATCCTGCTATATGCCGGAATTCCAGTTTCGTAAAAGTCCCACGGCTGTCAAAATAAAAATCATCCCACTTCTGGTTTTTCGCATGCCATCTCTCCAAATGGTAACTTTTTTTACCCGGTTAAAAAAAAATACTCTTGGTTATTCGTTTTATCTAGTGAAGTCTTCTTTTTAACCTTAACTGTTAAGGAAACTTTATGAAAAAAGATATTATGCAGAATTTTCATGCAAACCAATTCGAATATCTGTCTTTGATAGCCTGTGGTGTAAACAAAATGTACTACGCATATCGTGCCAATTACTTTTAAATGGTGCTTAGTTATTGCCGATTCAGATTTTTTTGTAGAAGTGGCATGCTAAGAGCAAAAACAGATGATTTTTTTAAATAGAATAAAGCCTAAAATCTCGAATACCTTGGGCCTTTCACTATATTGAAATTCCAAAATATAGTAGGACATGATCTGACCTAGCGACAGTTGCAGGATTATCCATTCATAACAGAACACCCTATATGTGTTCGTGTGCGTGCGTGTGCGTGTGCATGTGTGTGTGTGTGTGTGTGTGTGTGTGTGTGTGTGTGTGTGTGTGTGTGTGTGTGTGTGTGTGTGTGTGCGTGTGTGTGTGTGTGTGTGCGTGTGTGTGTGTGTGTGTGTGTATTCATGTGTGTGCATTGAAGTGCATGAATACCTACACGACACAACGTCTGCCTCGAGCAGGTAGACCGCCAACTGGTTCATCGCTGTATTGCACCTAGATGTGCATAGTATATGTTTGTTAGATGTATATTTCAACTGGTAGACTAGCCATCACGTCGAGAGTAGATGTGCCGGGACTCGGAGCTCGGTAGACCGGCCAACACGCGGCGATGCATCAAGGACTCCATCCCTCCCTCCCTCTCTCTTTCTCGCTCTCTCTCTCCTTCTCTCTCGCTCGCTCTATCTCTCTCTCTCTCGATTTCTCTACTCGCAGGTTCGCTGCCTCTCCTTCTCACCCTTGCCTGTAATTTATGGGAGGGCGGTTAACCTCCCAGCAGAGAAGATCTGAAAGTCAGATCGCGAAACTAAAGCGCTACCGCAATGGCTCGACCACCACTGGAAACTTCTGTTGTCCTTCCGGCAAAACCTTCGACGCTTAAACTGCTCCGTCCTTTCGTACAAGCTGAGTCGGCCCGAACGTGGGCGAACAAGAAAGACCGTTGTCAATCTGTGAACAAGAGGTATCGATGGCCTCCGCATTGTTTCGCTCAGCGCGAGCTGGGGCGGCGGAGCGCTGAGGAACATGACAGCAGAAAAGAGATAAGAGAGAACATCGGAGGTAACGCGATAGTGCTTGAGCGACTGTGATGTCGATCCTTAGTTCTATGAAAGAAAAGCATCTCTTTTGCGCGAGTTCTGACGCCAGCGTATTTTTGGCTTCAACAGGTTGCGCCTAGTTGTAACAGTCGAAAGCAGCTAATTTTTGGGATTTTTTAATAGAAAATCGTGATGATGAATTTCTACAAAAATTAGGTATTTGAAAAAGTATCATGTGAAGAGCACACTGTCTTTTTTTTGTAAAAATATTTCATTACTTATAATCGATTTACAGCCGATTTCCGCGAAGCGCCCCTCGAAAACGTCTTTGGCGGTGAGCAATGCCCTTCTGAACCAAGCCATCCTAATCCTACATAATATGATAAATTTGAAAGTCTGTATGTATATCATGTAGTTTGTTACTCAATCACGCCAAAACGGCTTGACAAATTACCTGGATTAACACATAGGATACTTTTCATTCTAATATCTAATATTTTTCTGATTATAAAATTCGAGTTAATTTGAATGTAATGATGAAATACAAATTATTGTACAATACAAAGTAAATAAATATAACTAAAATATAATAGAATATAATATCAGATATTTGACTAATGTCGAATCTAGCATCTAGAATTTTTCTAATTATAATATTCGAGTCGAATCGAATTTAATGATGAAATTCGGCATACATGTAGAGCATTACTTGGAATAACACGTAGGATACTTTTCATTATAATATATAATATTTTTATAATTATAATTATAATATTAGACTTAGAGTATATTATAATTTAATGATGAAATTGGGCAGGCACTGTAGCACTTAAATGTTTAGTTTCGAAACATTTCATTTTAGAACATGAAACTGTCGCTATGAGGATACATTCACAGCTGTTATTCCATGGCATACTCTACTCTACTCTCCATTCTCTCGAGTGGGAAGTTACCAGGAAAGTCATAGGGGATAGATCGGGAAACAACCGAGATCGGACAGGGAAATCAAGTACTGGAAGGGCTTTTGGCGATATGCACGAGTGAACTTGATAGTATTAGGTGGTACTTATACTTATTATTTCACAAGTATCACAAAATCATAAGCGTAAGTGCCCGCTGCAAGCATAACACTTCTGTATGTGGTACAACAACGGATCGCAGTCTTATCGTGGTCTTCCCGATCAGAACATTGATATTTCCTGACAAGGCGACAAGGCGTGCAAACATTTTTTTTTTGAACGCTTAGCCTCATCCAATAATCGGGTTAGTGGTTATGTTCAAATCAATGGTTATTGTAATGCCGGTATTTAGTACACGCATTTTTGTTCTTATATATCATCATTGGTGTAAGAAAAACAATTATGTTCGTTTCATTCTAATCAATTACAGATATATTTGATGGAGTTACTAAGCAAAGCAGCAATGTTCTTGCAATGTATCCTGGCCAAAACATTGTCATTTCCAAACATAGAGGGCAGCCGTAAACAACAATTGTTACCTTCCCGGTCTGTTGCATGAGAGGGCCTGGTCAGGTGATTCAGACGAGGCAAGCTTGGTCAGGGCCCGACACAAAGTAGGGCCCAGTCACATTTCTGCACGGGCTTCAGCGAGTGGGTGAACTGTTGGTGGCGGTATGTCCAGTTAGAGGGATGTTACTTTGATTGAGATAACATTGATTTATAATTTTTTTAAACACGTTTTGCTTTAAAAAAAATTAGTCTCATTACTTTTAGGACAGAGTTAATTTATTTATGGGGGTTCGGCGGTCGTTGGCCCATCTGGAAGTATGTATGAGGTCCGAATGGCGAAATATCAATTTTATCATATCGCGTTGGTTGCATTTAATATCCCTGAATGAAATATATGAATATGAATGCGATCCTGCGTCGAATGGTCATAGCGAAGAAGGGAATGTTTGCATCAAAGGTTTACCTCGTTTTTATGCAACTCCCGATCCTCCATGCTTGATACAATCAGTCTTACGTTAGTGCATCTGGACACAAAAATTTGTGCGGAGAGCCACCGTTCGACTCGACAAACGGGGGACAAAATCATCTACAGTGCACCACATATAGTTCAACGAGATACTCGGATAAGCTGCAATTCTCGGGTGCACGTAGGTTGGATCAAAGCCTCAATGGTTCGAAATGTGTATATTAACCGCGCAAAAGAATTATTGAATCACCGCGAGTTTGTCCAAATGTAAAAAAAGAAAGCGACTAAACTCTTGCGTACAAAAGGGGCCGCTTGGTATACGTTAGAAGAGAAATCGCGACTTTTATCGCGACTCAAAGGTAAGCCCACCTTTGAGTCGCGATAAAAGTAAATTTCCGAGGGGCTCGTTAGGAGTTCGTTTAAGCATTAATGCTACTTTGTAAACCTGAGCGTTGTCCCGGGCTATTACTAGAAAAGAACTCCTCTCGGCTCGAAGAGGCGGACCACCTGTGCAGCAACTCATCATCTTTGCTCTCTTATCTCCTTTCTTTTGACATCATTCTCACTGCCTACTGCCGTCATACGGAATGATCTACGCCCAAGGATTCCCTTGATATTTTATTAAACTCGACAAAAGCGAGCGCAGTTACTGTCTACTCTTTTCTCTCTCTTGAGAGGCATTTTTTGCTCCCTTACCGGAGGAACAGATAGCGTCGACACTCATATATCCGCCATCTTATCAAACGCAGGAAGTATGCGACTAATTAAATTGCCACAACGTCATCCACGTGTCCTAATACCGAAACTCCTTTGGGCCACAGATTCTTGCGCCAAGATCCAATATACGGATTGCCACAATTTTAGCTGAAAAAACAATGGTCGTTCCCGTGTAGAAATTGCTGTAGGGATCCTATTGGATTCCCATACTTGGCTCTACTTCCTGATAGGGATCCAGCGGGTCATCGCATTGGATCTTTGGACTAAACGTCACGCTCGTACATTGGATTCTAAGTGGTATTCCCCATTGGAATCCAATGTGCGAATTCAATTTGAATCCAAAAGGATGCCCACATTATCGAATAGAATCCGATACGATTCTTGATGAATCCCATCGCATTCTATACGTTGAATTTTCTTAAGAAAACATATAGGTTATGACGGCGGATCGTTCTCTAACCACTTAAGGGTTTTCCTCATTTTAGACGCTAAAAAAGGCATTTTCATGAATTTTAGGTTGAATTTGGTTTTCATTATAGATATTGATATAAAAGTTGTCAAACTTTTGTAAATATATTTATTTTACCCAAACAAACTTTAAACGCGTTTTTCTCGAAACAACGTTTTTCGACGGCTTGTTGATGAAATCGTCGAAACTACTGAACCGATACTTACGAAATGTTAACCACATATTCTTTACAGCGTTAGCTATAGCGCAAATGAAGGATTTTTTAAAATTTTGATATTTACTATTTTTGTTTGCCATGAACGGTGAAGTTCTTTTTTTTTGTTTTTTCAAAAAAATGTCCGCCATTTTGTTATTTTTGCATATATCAAAAATCGTTTGATATGCGCTATAGCCATTAACATACTGAATCTAAATACGTTTGATGTTTTTGTTTCGGCTGATATATCTCCGAGATTTCATCAACAGCGCAGACCTACAGTTGTTTGAGACATTTTTTTAACTACCATTTTCGTCTATAAATAGTGACTCAAATAAATATTTTTTTATAATGTATTCCGAAAGTGTATTTATTGAGTGTAACAACTTTTATATCAATATCGATAATATAAACCTATCAAAAAAATTCATGAAAAAGCCTTTTTTAACGTTTAATGTGGGAAGACCCCTTAACGAGAACTGAAACCGATGGCTTGGTGCGAGAACCGTCACCGTTGGCCGTCCACCCCGCGCACGTGCATCCGCAATACCCGGGGCACCAGAGAATTTTGTCACACCAGATTTCTCAACCGGTATGCCCTGGGGTCGCGGTCGAGGGGGTCCACCCTGACCCATCATCGGAGCTGGAGAACTCCGTGCTTGTTGTTTCGTCGGAATCATAACCGGTATAACCGGGGAGTCTGGAGACCTCCGTGATCTTTGTATCGCCGGAATCATAACCGAACTAAACTGGATGCACTTGAACAGGCGGACGATTGCGGTACAGCACGGCCGCTCAGGCTGTGGGTTATGGTAGAGGGGTCGGGATTCACCAGGCACTAGCGTAAACTGTCACGGGATCTACCACTATTCGCGACACCGATAACGTTACGAGAAAGTAAAATAATTTTTATTTTATTGTGCGGGGGCTGATGGGTTAACCACCCGGGAACTTTTGCGTAAAAGAATTCAATCGCGAACGCGAAAACGCGAGGGCAAACGTCAAACACACGGGAGCAAGAGAGCACGGCGGTGTGTCTCTAGCGCAAGAGCAAGAGCACGACGTAACGGGCGCGGGAGAGAACGACGACCGATCTGTCCATCGCGAAAGCCAGAACACGGCTTTTTGGGAGGACGACCTCCTCACGCGAGATCGCTAACGTCACTCTCCGAGAACTGACTAAAAAATCTTGAGCCGGACTGTACGTCGCATGGCGACGGTCAGAGAGCGAGAGCGGTGTCAAACGCGCTTATCGAAAAAAATGTAAACACGCTCGCGCGATCGGACCGTGCGAGAACGCTGGTCTAAGCGAGAACTCTTATCTCGTAATTTTCGCGAGCTGAAATATGTTTTCGGGAGCTGGAACATTCTAATATAGTATTCCTTACGAAATCTATATTTCTATAAACGGATGGGTCGCAACCGAGGCATCGAGAGCGTAACTAATCACCGGTAGAATATTCTGTCACGTAACTTAAAGCGAGAAACCCCTTTAGGAGCGTGAAAAATAGGTATTTTTCGGGAACTTTTTTTTTTAGACGCGACAAAATAATCTGGACATTTTCAAATTTGGACATGAGTTTATTATAAGTGTCGAGTTAAAAAAAAAATTCTTTGGGATGAACAACAAAATGGCTGCGGTATTAAGGATCTTCGAACACCTGTTTACCGCAACATCGAAAAGTGCGGCTGTTGTCACTCTTTTTCTGTTGATCTGAGAAAGATTTAATAAGTGTCGTTCGTTTACTGACATATTAAGGGGAAGGATATACCTAAACGATGATGAAAAGGTGCAAAATTGAAAATTTGGGAGCCTTTTTACTTCAAAGTTCGAATTTTCGACTATTTTTTCGACGGATTTGACCCCAAAAAACTATTTATTTATACGCTATCTTTCAAACTTTAGGTATATCCTTCTAATAATATTACTGACAGTAACCTCCCAAAATTTCATCCAAATCGGTCGATAACTTTATAAGCTACAACACGAGCACTTTTTGAAAAAGTAGATTCGAGATAATCGCGTTTAAAGTTTCAACATGTGAAAACTATTAATTGTAGTGCCTTACCGACTATATGCGATAACTCCGCAAACATTCAATATTTGGAATTTTCCTTTGGTCAGTATATTCTTTGGGTATCATACGTTCGCAATATGTTTTTATAAAATCGATTTTTTTTAAATACTAAACGGATTTCTCGCCTTAAAAAATCACGTCACAAGGTATCCAAAATGAGTAGATCTCAAAAAAGTATAAATCGCATCAAAAAGCATATTTGAATAATCGATGTGAATTACATCACTGAAAATCCACATTAATCATCATTTGTTATGTATTCTACTGCACTTTGACATGATATTACCACATACGTCCATGTTCGGGGAGCATGTAGGTTAGGTGTGAACACACCGACTTTATTCTCGTGACGTTTCACATCTTTTTTATTCGAACATGGTGAGAATTCTTAAACGGCGTTCATCGAGGAACAGTGCAGAATCCAATTGGAAGCCATGTAGGACCCCATATATGCAGTGTCTCTAACAAATCCTTATAGAGATGTGGTCGCATCTCGGGACCCCACCAAAGTTGTGCGCGGTATCACGAAAAGACATTTTTTTTGGCGGTTCCAACAAATTCCGGTTGAGAACTTTAAATAAATATGCCGCAAATGATGCACATCTAGAAATACCGCCGAATCCACTTGAATTCCAATGTGGACTCCCTACGTGCGGCATCCCTATCAAATCCCTATACCGATGCGGGGACTCACTAGCAAATTTATGCACAGATATCAACCCCTCTTTTCTTTTAGTTTATGGAGCTTGACCACGGTCATCAACATACAGATACATATTTCAAATTGGAATATGAGCCCGTGGATAGATGGGCAGTCGCGATAATCACGGATATCTATTGTTTGCAGAAAGGGAGAGAGGGAGAGAGTGTATCAGATCTCGCGGATCACAAAGTGAGAAAAATATGCATTTGACGTAATCACAGTTTTGCCCGACGGTGCGGATGAAAAATTTTGCTGACAAGGCCCGATGGCTGTCGGAAACAGGTTACACAAGCCCCCCCCCCCTATCACATACACACCTACATTCCTTTGCTTTTGTCGCTTATCAAAGTCGGTCGATCGTATAAATATAGCAGCATGCCTAAAATACCGCCGGATCTCCAAAATAACACGGGGTGCATTCTCGAGCTTGCGTACGTGCCGAGATATAGGAGAAACAGACCCATATCCGTCGGTTATATATGGCATCCACTGTACAGGAGGGACTGCACTCCAATATGTGCAAATATAGCCTATACCATGGGCACTCGAGAAGAGAATTCGAAGAGAAGGGATGAAGCGCTTACTCGTATATGTGAAGTGACGTGCAGAGCGCGTCCTTATCGCGGGAGTGCGACCTGACATCCGGTAATGCGAATCCCATGACAGCTAGTAAGAGTATATGTGAACGGGCACAGGAGAGATGGAAATAAAGGTAAGGTTGAAACGGCGAGGAGCTCAAGGGGAGGGAATGGAATATGACGAGGGGCGTTGGGGTGGCACGAGGATCCCATGGTAGAATTCGCTGCACCGCGCGTCCTCGTAAAATTTCATATCTCACTCCGACAGCTGGCACTGCATCCTCCTTCAACGCCTTCATACGGATGCAACTACAATGTAGGCTACGAATGCTCTCGCTTTATTTACGCACAGCTGGCTTGTAAAAGAGACCTTTCACGGTTGGAGACAGACCATTTCGCACCTACGTAATGGACGGTCTCTCGGAATCGTGAGGCAATCTGTTTGACGTCAACTACCCCTAATTTGGAAGACAGTCTATTGAGCCAGGTCTGCCCAATTTGATCCGAAAATATGAGTTATCTGTAGAAGCTGAGAATAGGTTTTTTTTGTGGAGCGATGTACAGTCTTGTCTTCATACTGGTTTGTATTCGAGAGACCAAAAGATTCTGACTTGGTCGTTACTGTAATCTAATTCAACTGAGACCGCAGAACGAGTCTCAGTTTCGTTGCTGACTTAAGGGGTTAGGCCACAGTAACGGGTATAAAATCATGTGCGAATTTAACCATTTTTTTTCGTATGAAAAAGTGATTCACCCATAAAATTAAGTACACATCTATTTAGTATGAACATCAAGCTGTTGGAAAAAAAAATATATATGTATATATATATTTCGATGTACAAAATGGCCGACTACTCGAAACTTCTCGAAACAGCTTTTTTCCAATTGGCGTGAAAAATAACTTCAACAATATTCACTCGATTCACTTCAAATTTAAAAGTTATGTTCCTAATTGCATTTCGCAGAGAAGTACGTACGGAATTTCTAATTAATCGAAAACTTTTCATTTGATTAGCGGTTTATAACGAAATTTTTCACTAAACATTGATTTCTTAAGTTCAAATACCTACAACTTTTGCATAAAACAATATTTGTTATATTCCGCACGTACTTCTTTAGGTATTCTAATGTAGATTGACGAGAATTTTTGTTTTTTGTTCTAGGTAAAAAATTGTGGATGTTAAATGTCACGCCGCGGAGCGCCTAAAAAAAGATAACAAAAGAAAATATTAGTAGTCGGCCTCGAAGTACATCGAAAAAAAAATTTAACAGCTTAATATTCATACTAAATAGATGTGTAATTAATTTTATGAGCGAATCACTTTTATATAAAAAAAAATTGTTAAATTCGCACAGCATTTTATACCGGTTACTGTGGCCTAACGCATGAATTGAGGACGCAACTTTCGCGGGCATACTGAGGAGTTTTATTGTTTGATCACTATCTCAATAAGGCGGAATAAAGTGAGATTGTCGTTGGGAAATTCACTCATGATGAAATCATTGGAGAATTTTTGCGGCATAATTTTTCGGATAAAAACCCTTTCCCTACGTTCCTACGAAAATTTTTTTCCCTACGTTCATTTCTAAGACCGGCATACAACAATATGCCAATGTCGGGACAGTGTCGACTAACAATGGAGAATCGATCATTGGCATGGATAGCTCGAACCGACCATGGGCCAGTAATATTCCCTGTCAATTGTGCCACGCACTGCTCGCGAATCGCCATTCGGTGTTGTATCGGTGTAGGTGAACGATGTCGATGTGAACATTGACGGTTTTTCGTGCGATACTTAACTATTTTTGCTCCCTTGCGGTTTGTGTCTCCCACGTATCTTCGAACCTTCTCAGTCAATATTATTCGAGGGTTCGAAAGCGTATGCGCGACCGGCGTGTGGAGTTTGTCGTCCTAACCTCAACCATTAAGTTCGCTTGACCGCGTGTTTCCGAAATTGTCACCCGATATATAAAATTGGATTTGAAAAAATCTTAATGGCTCAGTCGACTTCATCGCGTGTTCGCGTAAGTGTGACCCGAAAAAAGGACGCGCCAAAAGAAACATCATTGATGCGAATAGCAATGCGTAATTGACATCCGATCTCTCGTGTTTCCACATATCAATTTTTCAGATTTTCATTTTTCATTAATATTTTATTTGCAAAATAATTCGAATTATCGTGCTATTTTATTATTATTATCACTCATACTCAGTATTCTCTCGTACCAACATTTACTTGCCTGAATTATAAATTATAAAATCTGTAAATGAATTCAATAATAATAAATTATAATATTTATGCATTTCCCACAAAGTTTTGTATTTATGCTGCGTACTGTCATATATATTAACAAAATACGGACATAATATAATATTGGTGGAAACTCGGGGCATTATGGAATGACTGTTGATAATGGACTGAACCAACGTCGCTACGATATTGGCTAGAATTTGGGCCAACGTTAGCACTAGCGTCGGGCCCGTTTTCAGGCCCATGTCGGTACGATATCGATATCTAGTCTTGACCAGAGCATAGCATTTCGACAGTGGTACATTAAGGCCTTAGTCCGTTCTAGAGGCCGAAAAAAATAGGCTTTTTGAGGATTTTCTTTCCAGAAAGACTACAAAATAAATCGACATTACAAAAAAGTGTGTTTATCATACATATCAGTGACTGTATACAACAATTTTTTTGAAGCGATTAATTTGAAAATGGCGGCTGTGCAGCGTTTATCTCAAAGCTGCATTTTTTAAGTTGGCCGGAAACATAACACAGACAATTTTCAACCGATTCACTCGAAATGTTGAATACATCTTGAAAAATACATTTTCTATGGAAGTACGTAGGATTTTTTAAAAATATTGCATCGTCTATTTGTGATTAACAATTATCTGACGATTTTTTAGGCAAATTTTTGAAAAGTGAAAAATTTCGTCAGATAATTGTTAATAACAAATTAACTAAGCAATAAAAAAAAATCCCACGTACTTCCATAGACAATGTATTTTTCAAGATATATTCAACATTTCAAGTGATTCGGTTGAAAATTGTCTGCGTTACGTTTCCGGCCAACTTAAAAAATGCAGTTTTCAGATAAACGCTGCACAGCCGCCATTTTAAAATGGATCGCATCAAAAAATTATTGTATACAGTCACTAAAATGACTGTATACAAAACAATACCCTTGTCACACCCTTTTTGTAATCTCGATTTGCTTTGTAGTTTTTCTGAGAAAAAAATTCCCCAAAAAGCCTATTTTTTCGGCCTCTAGAGTGGCCAAACCCCTGAATGAAACCACGCTTATGCCAGGGAATGGCCATCCTAAGAGTAGAGGTGGTGCAGTGCTGTGCCGAAACAGTTCATATTTTTTCATGGGTAGTTTTTCGTCGTGGGAACCGACTTATCAAGTGGAATTTATGCGTGTAAGTGTTTCGTTTTGTAGAAAATAATTGTACATTTTATATAAGATGACTATATATTTTATATAATCAGTAATTATACATTTGACTTACTTCAACAGTACGCTGAAGATAAAAGCGCTGTATTCCGTACAAACCACAAAGTTGTCATTTTAAAGTAACCAAAATAAGTAATTACTAGAACCTCTCAATGACGTTAGGACTGTAAGTTTCCATGGAATACCTTGATTTTACATAGACCACATAAAATAAAATAGGGCAGAGCGGGGTTTTATGAACGGCGGGGTCTCCTGCGCCACCCACACTAGCACACAGACGGTACATACTAGATACAAGTGTGGGATGTCAGAAGAAGCGGGAGGGGCACGCGGCTCGGCCGCTGTTACCTCGTCACCGGCCGGTGTTCGGTTTGAGTGTCACGTACGTTGCTACTATTTTTGCGACAAAAGTAAGAAAAGCAGTTCGTCGTATCTTTTGGTCTCCAGCCCATGCTTATGGGGTTACGGCAATCAAGTAAGTGCATTTCGATTTCACAATAGTGTATCTATACGACGTCAGAATGAAAAAATTATCTAATATTCATAGGCTTAGGGTGGCTCTGTCCAATTAGTGAAAAAATGGGAAAGGGGTCATTTGAGCCAAAACAAGCGGGGTCTCTTGAGTATGGCATTAAAAATGAGGTGTTTAACCCTCACCTCAAGTAACTATGAATCTTTCTACAAAAACTAATTCTTCTTTTTCCGCATGCGAAATTACAAGAGAAAAACTGAATGACCTATAGTCTCCAAAGATCTGATGAAACGTGCCGCAAAAGAAATCATCAACGGCAAAAAAATCCGAAAGGCGGTAACTAGATAGAACTACGCTTACTTATTCTCTTTCATGTTTTTCTTGTGAAAAAAAAAACTTTTATTACTCCTATCCTACTGGCTCAACTGAGCCATCTGACTTTTGTGACATTTATGTGAGTTTGGTCTAGTAAACGACGTTCTTACTAACGTTTTTGGTGGCGTGACATAGCCAAGTTAACAACCTATTTATTGTAAAAAATATAATTACTTATCACTTCATTGCCAACAGAGATGGGCGCGCGGTAGGTGTGCGGGCTCGGCGGTCACTGAAGTTAAGCAGCATTGGAGACTGCCAATACTTGGAGCGGTGACCGCTTGCCCGTGCACTGGTTTGCGCATCAACCTCTGAGTGGGAGGCAGTTTGTCTGAGTTTCTGATGGTAATGCAACTGAACTCAGCCATATATAACCGCCTGTATCAGCCCAGGTTTTCCGCAGTTTCCCTGGGCCCTCGTGCAAATGTGATACATTAGGAAAGAATGGCTGCGGTCAACACTCTGAGGGGGAACTCTGGAAGGATTGTGAATGGCGGAAGGAATGGAAGGAATAAAAAAGGCGATGGTAAAAGGGGAAGGACCCCGTACTTCTGAGGAATACATATATACTTATCACTTTATTAATTCGGAGCTATACTGCTTAGAACAAAATCATGATCAAGTGACCCCGCTCTGCCCTACGAAGTAGTATCGTCCCGTCAAATGTCACCAGCACTTCTCGAAAAATGTTCGTTCTCAGGATTTTCCCAATTCACTCCCGGACGAGAAAAAAAATGTGTACTTCTGCAAAAAACGGAGGTCTTCTATCATCGGAATCACCAGACTTTCGTTTGCCAAGTTATTTAAGAATTTAAAAATAAATAAACGGGACGAAAATGGAGGTCGGCACGTCTCTCGTGGCATCTGAAGAAGCAGAGAAACATTCAAGAAAACGAAGTACGGACGGTGATGACAGAAGTGACAGACAAACTTTATACGACGATTCCCTCATTTCATTTTTACAGATATTTTATACAGCCCGTGTTCCGAGTCTTCATTCGATTCGGAAAGAGAACGAGAGAGACAGAGCGGACTTTTGCGGTGAGACTTCCGAGCTTCTACAGCTCGGTGGAGTGATAGTTTACCGTGCAAAAGTCACTTTGATGCACGGCCATACGTAACAAAGTTATAGTCCCTCTCTGTCTCTCTTCGCCAGGTCTCACATCTATGTGAAGGTATAGGATCGTGTGCTGGTAGCATACAGCCAAACGCGCCCATACAGAAGCCCATCCGTGCATGGTACCTTCCAAGGAATGCCAACCACGACCACTCTCTTCCAGCCGCATTTTTCTTCCCTTTCAAGAATATCGAATCTCTTCCCGACTTCCCAAGGAGGTAACTCTCACCGACGTGTATTTTCTTACGTTGCTCCGCTCTTTATTCGGAACTTTCTTGTCCGGTACGAATATAAAACTTTGCCTGCGCCTGCTCTCCTCGGGCCAAAGAATATTATTACGTTGTCAACGAGGCGAAAAAAAATAGAAACATTGAATGAACGAAAAGTATGCGCCCGATCAGCTTAAGGAGGAAGTCAGGTTTTGATATGCGACGCTGTATCCATCGTATTTCCGATCCAATTTTCCGCAATCTCCCGCAACCAATCCTCTTCTCGGCAGCTGTGATTCTATACGTCGTACACAAACCCTTCTCTCCCGGAACTGTCGTGCATACCTTACACACGGCCACGTCGCCGAATCCAACGTACCTGCGAACGGAAATGCATATTTCATCGAGGGCGATGCAAATTAAGTGGTGCCTTACTTTTTCAGCTCCTACGGCCTCTCAACGCTCCTCATGAACTTCGACCCTCTTCGGCTTTTAGACCTGCTCCAACAGACAAAACGACAACGAGCGTGTAGAATTTATTTCCGTCGCCCCGCTTACAAATTCTTTCGACGTTTCCGTACGAATCGCTATTACGAAAACGAATATACTTAGTTCTTGAATATTTTTGTACGCCTGTACGTTTGGCAGAGGTAATACGATACTTCGTTTAAACGAGACTTGTAAGGTAGAACCGATCGACGTAAAGATACGTAGCAGTGCAGAAATTGTCGTAGGCCTGCAATTGGATTCCCGTAACTTTTCCGTACTACCTGATATACTCAAACGTAACGCTCGTACACTAGATTCTAATCAGGATTTTCCATTGGAATCCAATGTGTGAGTCCAATTTGAATCCTAAAGGATTCCCACATCATCGAAGAGAATCCGATACGATTCTTGATGAATCCCATCGCATTCGGTACGTTGAATTTTCGAAACAAAATATATAGATGTGCAAAATGTGTGAATCTTATAAAAGTATACATTTTTTCTTAAGGCTAGTTTGTGCATTTTTTCTTTCTACAAACGTTTACGTAAAATAAGTACTATATTTATACAGATTATAAAACATTTTCATTTTTCATACCAACCATTATTAAGTTATCGATCCGGCCGGTGGACCACATTTCTTTTACAGAGGCTCTATTATATTTCAATAACATTGTTAGTTTTTTATTTTTTCTCATTCAAAATTTATAAGAAATAAGTTCAATGCATGCTTAAAAATATACCTTTTTTCCAAAACCCAAATAAATAATCCAGTAGACGAACAAAAATCGGAAAAAACGACCTTTTTCGGCCTGTCACAGTGATGTCCTTCCTTAAGGTGGGAAACCAGTTTAGATGAATAAAAAAATTGATGTTTTTTTATTCCATAAATTGTTAGTAAAACTATTTAAGAAAATGTTCCCAAAGCAGTATAAATAATTCATTACTGCGTTGAATTTTTTGTTTTCGGTATATTTTCAAACGCGTTTTTCTCGAAATGATTTTTTTCAATTTGTGTACACTATAGCTCAAAAAGTTTCTAACCTATAATTTTATAAAGTGATAGTTTACATAATTACGCTCTGTATGACTCTAAATTTGGAGTACCTAATATCATTTTTTTATAGCATAATAAGGTTATAAAATAATGGCAAAAATGATACACTTTTGTTTAAACATCTCTCAAAAGTGCAATTGTCAATTTTTAGATCAGAGTTAGGTTCATATAGAAGAAAAATATGTTCTTAAAGTACTCTTCAAACTGTATTGATTTCCTAACAGTATGTACACAAATGTACATAAACAGCAAAGTCTGATGGCGACCTTCGATGGGCGGCAAGTTATATGTTCCACATTTTCAGAGGAAATGCTTCGAAAACATTAAAATATTTTCTTGAAAATAAGTAAAAAATATTGCCAAAGTTTGAATAAATTCTATTCATACATTCCTTGTAAAAAAAATAATGGAAATCACAACAAAAAACGTACTCCTAAACTAGTTTCCCGCTTTGAAAAAGTATATCTTGAAAATCGATTTGAATCGATTTGCCATTTATTTTACTGCACTTTCGCATAATGCCACGGCACACGTACACGCTCACGATGCGTGCAGGTTATGTTTCAACACGCCGAGTTTTTTTCGTGACTTATCACATATTTTCAATTCGTGGTAAGAATTTTCAAACAGCGTTCATTGGGGAACAGTGCCGAATGCAATTAGATCCCAATAAGAACATCCCAATAAGAGATTCCCTATAGAGATGTGGGTGCATCTTGGGACTCCCCAGCAAATTTCTGCGCGGGATCACGAAGGGATATTTTTTGGGAGATCCAACAAATTCCGGTTGAGAAATAAATTAAAAATTCTTAAGTGACATCGTTCGGAAAATAGCGTGAAATCCACTCGGATTACAATGTGAATTCCCTACGTGTAGGGTCCCCATCAAAGCCCTCCAGGGATCTGGTAGAATCTAGGGATTCTCCAAAAATGTCTGCACGGGTATTCGAGACATCAAAATTATCTGGGTACGAAAACAATAGTAACTTAAAAAATGTGCGAACAAAGAATTTTTCTCGCCAAGTCAACGTCCACTATTTTTTCGTTTTGTATCGAAATCGCTGTCCTTCGTGATAGCACGTGATTCTTTTTGTATCCTTTACTACGGAGGACTGTTTGAAATAATGTTACCGCACTGCGCTGTTTCTAAAGTTCATTTCCTCTTACATAATTGCTTTCGCGATTTTCTTCGTGATAAAATGGCACGAAAAAATCACGGGTTTCTTTCAGGGAAAATGGGAAAATATGATTCCGTAGAAAAAAAAACCGACTTCCAACGAAAGCAGCCTTTTCCACGGGCGGGACTGAACTAGGCTACTTAGAAAAATTAGTATTATAGGACCCCGTGTAGAGTTACGTAATAAAAAGGTTAACGCAGCGTTACCTTTTACGATACGAGCGAAGATGTGCAAAAGGAAGAGCTGACAAATGTTCAGTGTGTCGTATTGCTGGATGCGAATCCATGGAACGTATCATGCGCGCACGTCCCTTCTTTCGAGGTTTCGGTGCTGGTGCTTTTACGGTCTCGCAGTGTGCGCGCAATAGGATAATCACCGGGTACGTGTTCTAGGACAGTGAATCTTCGGACAATGGGAGCAAAATGAGAGAAGTAGTGCACAATGAAAAAAAAGGGCAAAAAGCTTACCACTCGGCTCTCCTGACGATGGTTGCTCAACGTACTGAAACTTCGCACGAATCTCATGAATACACGGGCCGTATCTTTCGCACACGCACACTTGCAAGTCCTCGCGTATATGCACGTGTGTCAGTGTGTGAACAATGAGTAACATGCCGTGAAGAATGCACGTGTGCTCTTCCGGCTGTCACACGTTTGAACAGCAAACTCGCCATGGGGTATTAGCTACCCCTGAGGAGCCCCCCCCCCTTCCTCTGCGACTTCGTCTACTGGACGACGTGTCTTTTTAAACTTTTCTGACACTTGTCGAGAAAATGGCGACGAGCTGCAGCCACTCGTACCACTTTCCCAGCTCCGCCTCGCTCGTCAATTCTCCCTCGGCCTCTTACTCTTCTGTTTGCCAACTTGTTAAACGCTTTGATGGCGAAGCGGGTTTCTTCCGCCCCTTCTGGAGGATCGACACACGCGTTAATCGAACGTGCACAGGCCATAAAATTGTCGGCTTTCATTCGCTTTTGAAATTAATGCTGGTATGGCGTCTAGCCGTTGGCGGGGGGGGGGGGCTATGTTTATGCAGGGAGCCAATTGACTGGTACCAACTGTTAGCTATCAAATAATCGTCATATTAAACTTACGTTTTCGAAGTATTTTTCTACATCTATTTGTAAAAATATGCATTTTTGACCATTCGGTGATTATACTTAATGTTTTCATTACTTTGTATAATTATTTTCTATAACTTTTCCGAGCTCAATTAACACGAGACGAATTGGCAACGTAAATCATCGTATATGATAATAACCCGGTTGGCGGAAGTGTCACGAAGTTAGAGACATACGCGCTCCGTTCGTAACCTCAATATCGGCCTAAGGAGTTGTCAAAAATGAATAACTTTCCGGAAGAAATGAAAAACATTCATGATTTTCCGATATTCAAAAAAAATGTATGTATAAAGAAATTCAGCTTTATTTTGTCTTTGCCTAGACATTTCTAGAAAAATATAATTTCTAAACATATCAAATTAATGTTATGTAATTATTAATAATTAAGGGAATAAGAACAAATAATATTCGTTGCTAGTTTTCCTGACCGAGTAGTTTGAAGTTCCCGGGCATAATTGTCGAATACGGATAAGGTAGGTAGAATTTGTGCCATCTACGACGTTGCCATGATTGCACAGTGTAATATTCTGTGTGCTTGATTTTCGCACAAATTTGCTATTAAAAACATTAATTTATAACGGTAATTCTTCTGTGAATCCTCATTTTCGCGGTACCAAGAGTCAGTCTTAGCAGATATTAACAATGAACTGAAAAAATGATCGGGAGTTTTCCATAAGCGTAATGTAATCAGCCCACGAAATAAGTCGAGTTTCCGATTTTTTTATTCTAATAAACGATACTGCGGATCGTATCTCAACTGCACAGGATGATCAGCAAAGGGATTATGAACGTCCAGAAAAAATTTCAGTTCGGTGGTAGCATTTCGCCCTACCCCCATAACAACCTTAATGCTGCAGCCGATCGAGCCCTGTCTTACGTGAACAGACGAAAGCTCGACCGCTTGGAGGCGCTGTGAAGTTGTCCGCCTTTTTTGTCGATGTTATTTGTCAAAAAAATTGCCTCTTCCTTCCCCGTGGACAAAAAAAAATCCGTTAATACAGGACACCACTGTTAAAAACCACCGGATAAAAAAATCGATTTTTTTCATTTTCTCAGAGTATACATATTCAAGATGATGTAAAAAAAATCCAAGTTGGAATACTGAAAGTTGACACAGTTCCACACGATTTAGTGGGGGCAGGTAGCGCATCGATTTACGCATACTAAAACGTTCAACCCGTTTTTTCTCGAATTGACTTTTTTCGGCCTGGTCGGAAATATAAGTCTAGCTATATTTGTCCGATTTCCAATTTAAAAAAAATCAACATTCTTGTAATTGCAGTAGCTATCGTTGTACGCAGCCGTTTTTATTTTCATTTAATATTTTTTTAAGGGAAAACGCCGCTGTGACGAGTCAACAAATTTTATTTTTTTTTACATATTTGTAAATATAAATATTCAACCATGTATAAAATAAATGTTAAGTCCAAATTCTGAAAATTGACTGTGAGTTAGAGTCAATTGAGTGGAACAGATAGCGCGCCCGGTTATGACTGACAATCCCGTTCTAGGCAGATGCCCGCACTTTCATAGTAGATTAATTGTTAGGTATTTTTCTATTGTAAAATAATTTTCTTCAAGTCGTTTACTGTGCAGTTTAGTGTAAGTATCAATGGTCCAGTTAAAACTTCATTTGTCATCATGAAAAATGTCAAATCATAGATCGATTAATTTTTCCTCAAAACGTCACTGTTTGATTTAAAAAAACATTTATTTTAAAGGCCACGTAGAACGGTAGCTACATTCATATAGATATTGCATTTTCGCAACCTTTTTATTTCCAATAACCCTTTACCAAAATTTCCATGGGTCAATGAAGAGAAACTTTTTTTTTCACATGAAAACTATAATTTTGTACTTTTTAAATATTTTTCATAAAAAAATGGTTTTGAAATAGTTGACGCAATAGAGTATCCTTCACCCGATCCTTAAATAGTTAGTTATACGTGCGAGGAAAATTTCCAAAAATTAACCATTTTTTTACTTACACTTACACTTGAAAATTACCCTTTCTTTTTAACAACCGCCAATTTGCGATTTTTTTTTCGTAAGAAGGATAGGTATGCCGAGAACTACGTTTATGCAGATTATAAAACCTTTTTATTTTTACTTTTCAGATCAATCTTTGTTAAGTTATCGATCCGGCCTTTGGACCCCATTTTTTATACAGAACCTCTATTATACCTCAATGACGTTGTTCATTTTTACTTTTTTTTTCATAAAAATGTACACGAAATGAGTTTAATGCATGCTTCATAACATACCCTTTTTCCAAACCCCAAATAAATAATCTAGTAGGGCAGAGCGGGATCAGAGCCGCGGGGTCTGCGCCACCCACACTAGAACACAGACGGTTCATGCTAGATACAAGTACGTGATGTCAGACGAAGCGGGAGGGGTACGCGAGGGGTACGCCCATGCTTGTGGTGTAATCAAGTAAGTGTACTTTAATTTCATAATAGTGTCTTTATACGATGACACAATGAAAAATAATCTAACATTAATAGTCTTAGGGTCCCCCATGGAAATTTATGTATGTAAAATATATGCTACATATATATATATATCGGTCGCATATATAGTGACGAAAAATAGAATAATACGTATATATTCAGTATATATGCACCAAATATATGACGCATATATGACCCATATATTTTCGATATATTTTTCTGACCAAAAAATATATGCTACGTATAAACACTATATATGATGCATATATGAGGCATATACGACGCGTATATTTTCGATATATTTTCAATCTATTTTTTTGTCAGAAAAATATATAAAAAATGTATGCGTCATATATGACTCATATATGTGTCATTTATGCGTCATATATGACGCATACATTTTTGATACATATTCCTGACAGGAAATATATGCTACGTATAAACACTATTACAGTTAAACTTAATAAAACTCAAAACTTAAACTGAAAAAAACTTAACTTACAGCTAAAGTACACTATTACATATAAACACTATATACAGATATGCTACGCATATCTGTATATATGTGGCGTATATGTACCATTTATGCAGTATATATGCGGTGTGTATGCAGTGTGTATGCAACATATATGCTAAATATATGTGGTAAATAGGCAGGGTAAATGCTACATGTATCATTGATATATGATACATTGATATACAGTAATACCACGCATATACATCTCATATATAAAAACGTCACGAAAATTAGAACTTGGCACATATATGCAACATATATTTTCAATATATGGCGTACATTTCACATATATTACAATTATTAATCAAATAAATTTGCAGTATATTTTTGCGTATATAAATTTCCATGGGGGGTAGCTCCGTCCAGTTGGTGAAAAAAATGGGGAAGGGATAATTTGAGCCAAAACAAGCGGGGCCTCTTGAGCATAGCTCATCAGACCCCACAGTTGCATGTTGATGTTTGACTGTATTGTTTTTGTTGTGCGAGCATGCTTTATAATTAAATTGTAGTCAATTTTCATTAAAAATCAGGTGTTTAAACCCCACCCCAAATACCTATGAATCTTTCTACAAAAACTATATCTTTTTTTTCAGGATTCGAAAGTACAAGAGAAAAACTGAACGTCTTTAACGATGTGATTAAACGTGCCGCAGGAGAACTCATTAACCGCAAAAGTATCCGAAAAGTGGCAAAAAATAACAAATTAGATAGAACTACGCTTTCTTCGTTTTTTTATATTTCTCTTGTGAAAAAACCTTTATTGTCCCACTGGCTCAATTAGCCTCGTGGGGTGGCTCAGTTGGCCCCACAAGGTGGGACTTTTCTGATATTATGATTTTTGTGATATTCATGTTATTTGAGGCTAGTAAGCAACGTATTTACTACAGTTTTTCGGTGATGTTACATAGCCTAAAAACAACCTATCTGTTTTAAGCGGTCCTATCCCGTTAGGCGCTAAAAAAAGAGTATTTTCATGAATTTATTGGATAGGTTTATATTATAGACATTGATATAAAAATTGTTACACTTAATAAATACTCTTTCGAAATACATTTAAAAAAAAATTATTTATTTAAGTCACTATTTATAAACGAAAATGGTAGTTAAAAAAATGTTCTAAAAAAATTGTACGGCGGCGCTGTTGATGAAATCCCGGAGATGGATCATCCGAAACGAAAAAATCAAACGGTTTTAGATTCAGTATGTTAATGGCTGTAGCGCATGTCATGCAATTTTTTATATATGCAAAAATGACAAAATGGCGGACATTTTTCGAAAAAAACAAAACCAAAAAACGTGTTTTTGTTCACCGTTTTTGGCAAAAAAATAGTAAATATTAATTTTTTTTTAAATCCTTGATTTATAACTATAGTTTTAAAGAATATGTGGTTAAAATTTCATAAGGATCGGCTCAGTAGTTTCGGGGATTTCATCAACATGCCGTCGAAAAATTTGTTTCGAGAAAAACGCGTTTAAAGTTTCTTTGGGTTACATAAATACATTAAAAAAATATTTTTTTATGTATTTCAAAAGTGTATTTATTAAGTATAACAACTTTTATATCAATATCTATAATATAAACCTATGAAAAAGTCATGAAAATAGCCTTTTTTAGCGTCTAAATTGAGAAGACCCCTTAAAAGTGAGTTATCACAGTGATGTGCTTCCTCAAAATCGCGAAACTGTCTTTGAAAGTTGCATCTCTTTCAGGAAAGAAATGTGCATACGGAAAATCCTGTGTGCAGCTTAGTACAGATTTCTCTCAAGCTCATCTTTCTTCCGATTTTTCAGGACACGCTTATTTCTTCGCGAGGAGACGGTACTGAAGCGGTGTTGATGAGGAAAAAGCACTGGATAAAAGTCCAATATTCAGTCGCTGTAAAATTTAATAACGAAGAAAATCTAATCTTCACGTAACAGAAGATTCCCAGATTGCACCTATAATCAGTAATTACGTACACGGGTATATAGACGAAAGTCTTTCATTGTAAGCGGCCGGCCCGCGCGACCCGTGCAAGTCTGAAACGATCTACGTGACAAAGCTCGCGCAAACACAAGGACACGTATATTCTTCCTCCCTCCGATCTTCCTTTCTCTCTCGTGCGACTATAATATCCAACGATAGCGGAGAGTTCTTGTCTTCGTCGGCTTTTCCTCCGACCCCGTGGAGGATTTATGAATACTTCGGAGGAGCAGAACTCGAAAGGACGACAATAGTATAGGGGATATAAAATATGGAACAAAAGATTTCATGCACGAGGCACGAATATATGGACACGCTTTTGGGATACAAGTAACGCGAGTACTTGGACTCGAAACTCTCTCTCTCTCCCTTCCTCTTTATACACGGAGAAAGTGAGACAGATGCAATTCGTGCAATCTCGTATAAAATTGGACTAATTAACCACGAGAATATTATAATAATCCTTATTTGCGTTTTCGTAATAAGCAAGTAGCAAGCGGACAAGAGAGAATTTCAGGTACAATAGGTCTGCACGAGCAGACTACTATGAACATTTGCATATAGAGTACAGTAGCAACCTTACCCACGAATACAACCACATCCACAAACGCGCGCCTAAATATGTATTAACTCTTCTCCAATGAAAGGGCGTAACTTTCGCCAGTTCCTGTGGTGAATTGTTAGGAACGCTGTCACTTTGTCGCCACGCAGTTGTATGCATACCATTTTCGGTACATGCTTACGCAATCGCTACTTTCGGCTGTACGATCTTACGGGACATGCTTATACGCAACATGCGTCTGGCGAAAGTTTCTGCGTTCCACGTATGGTGTAGCCATACGTGGGGGGTTCTGTTCTCACGCCGAAACTTAACGTCTTGCTGTGCTCTCTCGGTTTACTCCTGCGGCGGACGTATTATTAAGCCGGTCAGTTTCACCGTATGCGAAAACAGTGTAGTACAAGTGTTCGCGTGTGCCCTGCGACTCTCCGCATTTTCCAGTTCGCCACAACGTCTCTGTATAAGCTTGTGTATGTATACATATGTATATATTTGCAAGAGGTGAAAGACGAGCAAAGGGGAGTCAGCTCGAGAAACAGCGAGGGCGAAGCCAAGAGCCCTTCAAAGTTATATAAACACGTCCTTCGTCCCTTTCCCTGCCGCCTCTTCCTCCTCGTCCCGTAAAAGAGCCGTGGCCAAGAAACGTTTGCCGTCTTGTACGGCACCGCGGGCATTTCCGTCTTTCCTAAAGGCTGCGTACTCCGTTTCCGGTGTAACGTTGGGAATTGCGCGAGCTTTACGGCTACCCCAAACTCGTATATAGCTACGTCTCGAGACTGCATGCACAGAAGCGAATACTCAGCCGTGTGTTCACAATTTCTTTCGTCCATTCCGCTGTTTCCGGTTGATGGTTGTAGGATTCGTAGCAACGACGCTGACTCGCGTCTCGTACGTTTGATGAGTTGGGTCTGGTGTCGGGTGGAGGACGTGGGAGGAACGAAAGAGCAGAGGGAGGGGGAGGACGAGTTATCTTTTTAATTACCTCATATAATGCGATTAGACGACAAGTTATACGATGTACGTTGCACAAGGATTACACGGGGGTATTGCGTTGGCCGATATTCAAAGATACTACGGCTTAGCCTGCAAAAGAGAGTTTGCAGGGCAGCTTCCGGTGACATATAAGGCTGTTGGCTTGTAATACACCGACAAAATCCCACGGGAGTACCGCCGTGTACGCAACCGAAACTAGAACACACTGGAGACCCCATTGTCATTAGGGTCGATTTTCTCACATAAACGGAAAAGCCACGTTCACAAGTTGAACTACCATGCCCGCGCGCACGCTTGGGCAAACAATTTCTCACGTAATCTCGTTACGTTATTACCGCTTAATAAGCTCGTCCGTTCTCCCGCTGGACAATAATTATTACGGCGTAATATCAGATTACGGATGGTAGCGGTGCTAGAGACTCGAGAGACCGTTGCTAGTTCGGTCGAAGAGGACGAGTGTAATAGGTAAGGGTCGATACGGTGATGAATCTCGTCGTTCACATTTGTCATTCGTATAGCACGCCTGTAGGTCGCGAAATGGATGTCCCAAAAGTCCAGTTCAATTTATACAGGACAGCTGATATTCGTGCTCCCGTTCCCTGTTCGAAAATAACAGCCATGAATTAATTCCTTTCGACCTGACAATATTCCCTGAACTCCTGACGCGTTGCGCGATGCCCCCTGATTGCCACGATGTTTGCGCGGATTTTTTTAATTGGCCGAGCACGCTCGTTTGGCCTTACGGAACATTCCGAGCGTGAGAGCTTGACTTCCCGATGGGGGTCGTTGTTGTGACATATATAGAACTTGGCGGCCTCGAAGAAGAATTGTCTCCGAATAATTTGTTATTACCATTGTCCAGTTTTAAGGTAGTACGTGCATGAACCTCCTCGTTGGAAAAAAATGCATTTTTTGACATGCTGTAGTACAGACGTACAGAATGACGTCCGCGAAAACTCCGCATGGTTTACCGGCTAAATACAATAGTAATTAATTCGCTAAATCAATGCTTTTAAGCCGCACTATGTAGGGAATCCGTGCGGATCGAACTTTGACACGGAAATAATAATAGTGCGCGTTTACATACGGAGCTATGCGAAAGCGATGAATAAGAAATCAAAAACTGTCGCGGTCACGTATGTTCCATACTAAATATAGGTTACGGGACATTTCGAGCAGATATTATTTATTGAATTGACTAATTTTCGCGTTCGCTAGCCGCGTCTGCCATAACGGGAGAGATCGCGTAGATTTTGCAACGCCGTCAGCTGTGCTCGTATCCGGGAGGCCGAATCGAGCCGGTTAATTTTAATGCTACGACAGAAGTTGTAGGTTCTCAAGGGGCTATACCAGTGCGACACATTTAAAAAATCGATTTTTTCTTGCCATTTTCGACAGTTTATACTTTCAAGAATATCCTGTAAAAATTTCAAGGCCGTATCTCTATTCATTTTATCTTGCAGAAAACGATAGTTAAATATTTAAACGCATTTTTCTCGAAATGAGATTTTTCAAATTTGGTGACATTGTAACTCAAAGAGCAATTATCCGATTGACTTGAAAATTTGAACTGAGTACTCTTGAATATATATACTCTACAATGACGTGGGATATTTTTGATTGGATGAAAATTGACGACTTGGCATTGAAAAGAAACGACCATTTTGTAGGCAACAAAACAGACTTTTTTCATAACTACGCTATTTTGTTAGATTTTGATATTCGTCGAAAATTCTACGTCATTATACAGGAAATACCTTCCAGTTTAACGATATTTTTTCCTTTTTCGGTTTCAGTCACTCAATCGGCCGGAATAATATCAGCACGGGAGGAACTTTTTTTTGGCACCTCCGAAGGCAGCGCATAAGTCGTCTGGATATCAATATTTTTCTATGAAAAAATTATGTAATATAGGTCAAATATAGCCAAATATATTCTTAATTTTCCAAAACATTTTATTGAGTACTTTTCTTCCAAAAAATTCCCGAAAATCACCCAAATTTTCAGCGTTCACACTGGTATAGCCCCTTAACGCAATTTTATTACGTCCGAGATTCGACCGAATACTATGTCGATCCATATATGTTGTTACAATATATGTAAGACCGAAGTTATAATATACGCACATTACACACACTCTACACACACGTTCACCCACACGAAGTAAGCAAACACACGCTTGATATTTATCGGAAGGGCCTGAGTACAGCGTTGCCACGGATATTCCCAAAATTATGAAATGGCGGCCGGTGAGACAACTCAAGTCAAATCTGATTGCTGTTTTAAGGGGAGATATACACCTAGGAGCCGGAAAAAAGGTCATTTTTGTGATTTTTTTCAAGGAAAACTATTTGAAATTTCGGATTAGGGTTTTAATTATGTAAAAGTATATACATTCAAAAATATATTTAATTTTCTTTATTTAAAAATATCAAAAATATACAAGGATATTGTATGATCCTTGGAGCGTCGTAAAAAATCCGCGTATACGATACCCACTGGCCCACAAAAACCAAAAAGATTATTAAATTAGATACTATAATCTAGTACTTGTCATAGCCGATTTTGAAAATATTGATTTATGACAAAATGGCGGACGTTTAAACATAAATAGTGATTTTTGGGCCAAAAATTAGTTATTATTTTGCTTATGAAACAAAAACTAAGTAACGGAAAAAAATCTTATGACAAGTACTAGATAATGGTGTATAGAATAACCACAAAAAATCTCAAGGCAATCGGTTCATTGGTTTTCGAGACATTTTTCGTACCGATTTGAAAAACGTGGTTTTGAGAAAAACGCGTTTGAAAATTTGGGAATGAATGAAACATGAAATTTGTCAACTTACATGGAATCATCGATACCAGGCCCATAGTGTAGGACTTCTACGGTCGACGGAATGTTCACAGCTTCTAAAACCTCGACCTCGACCATCTAGGTGTATATCTCCCGTTAATACTTCACTGTTCATAATATAATACACATAGCCATCACACACACTTCTCACATAATTTATTTCCGTATCATGGTTATTATTGAACCTAAATGTATTACATTTGGCTTTTTACAGATTCGAAAATTTACAGATTTTCTGTTGACTAGTCATTCCGTTAGTTCTACCTTAATGGTGACGTTTTCCGATGTCTCGCATTTTCATCTACGCAGTTTCTTCCTGCAAACGGAGAATACCAATAGCCTGCCTAACATTGTGGACGACCACCTAACAAAGTGGCATAATTAATTCAATGTTGAATTCCACGTTGTGTCGATTACGCCCTCTTCTTGGCCGTAGCCAAATCGATCGGGGAAGTAGGGCTTGGCATGTCCGTATTGTCGGAGATAGAACTTTTGGGCATTTCCTCCAACCCACATGTTACATGTATCACGTGTCCCGTTCCAGTGGTCCCCGATATGCTCTCTCTCCTTCCACTCTCGCCCTCCCTCTCTCTCTCTCTCTCTCTCTCTCTCTCTCTCTCTCTCTCTCTCTCTCTCTCTCTCTCTCTCTCTTCTAGAGTTACAAGGATGAGGAATGCACCCGGTAAAGCTACGTGTAGGAATTGCACGCGCCACGGACCCGTTGGCTTCTCATAAACTGCGGAAGCTTCCCCAACGGGTCACGTGAAGTTTCTGGTGTAACGCAGCGATGCGGAAAGGGGCGATGGTGTACATTGGTACCGTCCCCGGTTCCCGTTTGCACACGCGAATAGTCCCGTTGTGAAGATAACGCGCTCGAGCGAGTAGCGCGATGCATCATGTCGCTAGTTCGCCCTCCAATTTTCTGAGGGTGTATCACACGTGCTATTGAGTGGAGACGAGAAGGATCCTGTGAATAAGAAAAACGTGTCGAATAAATTTGGGAATCATCCGGGTCAGCTGGAAGACATTGAACTCCAATGATGTATTCATCGCCATTGCATACTCTTATTTCGATGTAGCATTTTTCCATTTCGTATTTTCCTGGGAGTTACGTTGGGCCCCGTGAGCCATGATGACACTTGAAAAATGTCAGATGAACGAGACATTTTTGAGGATCGTAGGAAGGTGGACGTCATTATTCTAAGGTACGTCGCAGCGATCAATACAACGACCACTGCGTGACAAATTGCCATACGCGAAAAGTCCTCACTCTCGTTTCTAACCGAACCGTTGAAACGTCGATTCGTCCGAGGTACGTCGATAATTAATGGTCCTTGTGTATATACAGCGTTAATCGTGCGGTATCACGTGTTGCGGCTTAATGTCCCAAGACGTTTCCGCGGCTCCGTCGCTGTCGAGAAAGATCCGCGATGGTACGCCCTACCTTACACACACACACACACACACACACACACACATGCACACACGAACATAAGAGAGGAATGGCACCGACTCTGTGTACGAGTAGGTACAAATTATTTGCCGGGATTCATCGCTGTGCACGGAGGTCTCGAGGTATACACCGACCGAATGATTTACGAACGCTGCAGATCCGTTTACTATATTTCTCAACCGGGAGATTACGAAAAAGCGTAATACGGCTGCAGTTGGACGTGAGCTTCTCCTTTATTTGTAGTGTACTTACTTTCTTTGTCGATCGATTTACTTTTTTTTCTCCATAGCACGAGAATGATTATTGCCAATCTTGGGGTAACTATCGCCCTGCGAAAATATCTCGCGTGCGCTCACTCGTGCCGGCACGTCTCGTAATTATATCGAGACCCACTTGCGCGTGCAGACAGACCGTCGAAAAGGAAGTTTATTTATTTTTGGTCAATTTTTCGAAGCACTGCTGTATATCAACTAGCAAATAACAAAACGACCCTTGCCAATCACGATCTGTATTATATTTGAGAATGTGTACATGTATGTATGTATGCACTCATACATTCCGAAATATAGTCTGGATGTGGTACATACATGTGGGTGTGTGTGCGTATATTGTGCATTGCTACGTAAGTACCTTGTCGACACTGCGGCAGAGAGCATCAGAGTTTCTCAGTTCTGAAACCGAGAGAATCCCATTATCGTGCTTATATCAACACGGCGTCGAAGTCTAAGAGAAGTAGTTCACGGCGAGCAACTCGGCCGCAGAGTTAAAGTTGTGTAGAGACGCGGAAGAGCCTTCTGGTTGACATGTTAACCACAAAGCAGAACTGTTCCAAATTCTTCTCGTTTTGTCCCCTCGATCTAGCAAGGCAATGAATTACCGATGTAAATTGTGTCAATTGTTTGAGAAGCAATAATTAACTGCGCAATTGATATAATCGAACGTTTTTGAAAAGTGACTCGGTTCGTTAAGGGGTAAGGCTACAGTGGAATTTTCAAAAAATCGATTTTTTTTCTCACTGAAACGGTGCTTTATCGTCATAAGAATAAGTTACTATTCGATTTATAGCAAGAACATTTTTTTTCACCGACTTTAAGTGTATAACGTATGCCCACCTCTGGCACGGCCATAGAGTACCTAAAACTTGAAACGCGTTTTTCTCGAAACGCCTTTTTCTCAATTGGCGTGACAAATAACTTCAACCATTTTCACTTGATTTACTTCAAATTTAAAAGTTAGGTTCCTAATTGCATTTCGCAGAGAAGTACGTACGGAATTTTTGATTAATTGAAAACGTTTTATTCTATGAGCAGTTTTATACGAAATTGTTCACTGGAAATTCATTCGAATACCTACAACTTTTGAATAAAACAATATTTTTTAAATTCCGTATGTCATTCTTTAGGCATTCTAATGTAGATCGACGAGAATTTTTGTTTTTTGTTCTAAATAAAAAATTGTGGATGTTAAGTGTCACGCCGCGGAGCGCCTAAAAAGATAACAAAAGAAAATAATAGTCGGCCATTTTGTACATCCAAAAAAAATAGATATATATATTTTCTAAAAGCTTGATATTCATACTAAATAGATGTGTAGTTAATTTTATGAGTGAATCACATTTTCATACGAAAAAAATGGTTAAATTCGCACATGATTTTATACCCGTTACCGTGGCCTAACCCCTTAATGTGACGAAAACGAATAACTCCGTTCCGAAGATTTACTCGTTTTTGTAAAAATTGTCATATAGCTTCGGTTAGGTGGAATTGCGAGTTATCTCGTTGCTCGTTGTATCTGCAAATCCTCACATTTATTCCCAACGCACTCAGCACACCGCTCAATTCATACCTCCAATTTCAGAACTTCCTTCCAGAAGTTTCGTGGCACGGTCTGTTGAAAAAGTTACGAAGTGCCAGTCCCCTGCGGAAATCATAGGAAACACCATCCGAAAAATCTATTTCTCGTATAAAACTTTTACCCGATTTTATATCGAGCATATACATTACGTTTATATCCCTCATATTCCATGAGATTGAGGACATCCGGAGGCCTGACCAATTCCGGAAAATCTATGACCGTACAATTTATCACCATTCGCAATTCACATCCATCTCGCTTCTGGCAATTTTTATTTTCAAATGTTTTCGGGAGATGGCTCGACGCAAAATACGCACAATTTATTTTTCGCTAGATATTGAATGTCCGAATTTATCTCTCTTCTTTGTAAATGTGACCAGTAAAAGCCACAGTTTTGGATAAATGTTGGAAAGAGTTTATTTTACATTTCACAATAATAAAAACCTGAGTTTTGAAATGAACAATGAAACCTTTTGACTCATCCCAAAAGTGCGAAATTAAAAAACAAAGGAAATGGTTTTTTTGTCTCCAAACATTGAATATCCAAATTGATCGCCTTTCTGTGTAAATCTGACCAATAAAGGCTACAGTATTAGGAGAACATTAGAAATCGTTTAGTTTACATCTCACAATAATAATTTTTAAAAACCTGTGTTCTAAATTAAACAATGAAGCCTTTTGGTATACCCCGATGGTACGGACTTGAAAAAAATTATTTTTTTTCTCCAGATATTCAATGTCTATATTTATCTTCCTTGTAGGTAAATCTGCTCAATTCGGACGAGTTTTGGATGGACGTTGAAAACAGTTCATTTCACAAGAATAAAAACCTGCGTTTTGAAATAAACAACGAAATCTTCTGGTACATCCCAATAATATGGAATAAAAAAAAAATAAAAGAATTATTTTTCTCCAAACATTGAATGTTGCAATTCACCTCCCTTGTGTGTAAATCTGACCAATACAGGCTAGTTTTGGATGATCGCTAGGAATAGTTTATTTCACTTTTCACAATCATAAAAATCTGCGTTTTGAAATAAAGAACAAAGCCTTCTGGTACAGCCCAATAGTACGGAATTAAAAGAAAAAGAAAATAATCATAGTTCTCCAGATATTGAAGGTCCAAAGTTATTTTTTTTCGATGTAAATCTGACCAATAAAGGCTACAGTTTTTAATGAACGTTGTCAATAATTTATTCCACTTCTCGCAATAATAACGACCCGCGTTTTGAAATAAACAACGAAATCCTTGGTACATCCCAATAGTGCAGACGCAAAAGATAGTTCTCGCAAAATTCTCCAAATGATGAATGTCAAAATTTATCTCCTTTCTATGGAAATCTGCCGAATAAAGGCTACAGTTTTGAATGGGCGCTAGAAATAGTTATTTTCACTTTTCACAATAACAAAAGCCTGCGTTATGAAATGAACAACGAAACCTTTTGGTGTATCTGAATAGTACGGTTTGAAAACGAAGGAAAAAATCAACAGGCCAGCTGTGACAACATAGATATTTTCATCGTTTGAATACGGCCTGGATGAGCATTTCGAGCTAATCCCCTCACGTATACGCAGGATATACTTTTTTCGCAGTTTCCCTCCTATTGTACAGATCTGTCCCAGCGCAATAGAGATTTTCCCGCGATCGTCCCGTGTGGAACTTGGTCGAATATCATTACAGTATACATTTTCATATTGCTCCCGAGTGACATGGACCTGCACGGAGATTGTTGATATGTACGGAGAATTTTTATTCCCTGCTCGCAGACGCGTCGAATCGATCAAAAGTGAAAGCCCCGGAGATCAGTGGATGTACGAACAATACGACACCGCTAGCACGCCGACGGAAATCATGGGTTTCTCCGGGCAAATATTTGCGACGCGACAGGTGCACACTCGTATCAAGTTTTTTCCTTCATATTTATAGCAGCGCGAGTAAGGTACCTGCTGATAATAAGGCCTGTCGGCTAATAAGGCCTAAGTAACAAAAATCGTATTTAAAATAACTGCTCACGCTCAAGGCCATACTCACCGATGCCTATTGCAGCAATATGTCACTACAAGTTTGGGGAGGCGCGATACCCCGTCCTTCGCCGCCGGTGTTGCATCATCCATCATAAGACGCGGCCGCACAGCATCAATAATAAAAATCGGTCCGAATCAATCGTAAGTATTTTTGTAATATTACACTTATCTATCTAAAATCACAGTCTTTATCTTTATGAAGGAGAGATATACACCTAGGAGCCAGAAAAAAGGTCATTTTTGTGATTTTTTTTAAGGAAAACTATTTGAAATTTCGGATTGGGGTTTTAATTATCTAAAAGTATATACATTCAAAAATATGTTTAATTTTCATTATTTGAAAATATCAAAAATATACGAGGATATTGTATGATCCTTGGAGCGTCGTAAAAAAATCTGCGTATACGGTACTCACTGGCGTTTCTTCAAAAATCATCTGAAAAAAAGCCAGGAAGATTATTAAATTAGATACTATAATCTAGTACTTTTCATAGCCGATTTTGAAAATATCGATTTATGACAAAATGGCGGACGTTTGAACATAAATAGTGATTTTTGGGCCAAAAATTAGTTATTATTTTGCCTATAAAACAAAAACTAAGTAACGGGAACAAAAATCCTATGACAAGTACTACATAATGATGTATAGAATAACCACAAAAAACCTCAAGGCAATCGGTTCATTGGTTTTCCAGAAATTTTTGATACCGATTTGAGAAACGTCGTTTTGAGAAAAACGCGTTTGGAAATTCGGGAATGAATAAATCATGAAATTTGTCAACTTACATGGAATCATCGATACCAGGCCCATAGTGTAGGTCTTCTACGGTCGACGGAATGTTCATAGCTTCTAAATCCTCGACCTCGACCATTTAGGTGTATATCTCTCCTTAATTCAAGCTTAGATGATCATAAATATTTGAATAACGAATCGTGGTCTAAATATTCTTTAATTTGTTTTTTTTTGCATACGTGGTCGTCGGTTATTAAGGCCTACTAAATTTAACCATAGGCCTTATTATCCTCCTACTTATTCTAGCAAAGTTTGTTTGTTCTATAATGTGTTTTCCATTACTGTTAAGATGTTACGAATATAAATAAGTAGCATGCATATTTATTACCAATTAAGGGTAGGTTCTGCCTTGTTGGGCAAAAAAATGTTCGATATTTCTCCAATTTTTTATGCCGAAAAGTATTAAATATAGAATGTCGATATTTGGTATGTTGATTAAGCGGTCTTCATTGAACATCTAAATCATTTTTAAAGTTTGACAAAACAAGGTAATGGGAGTGGGAGGAGCCACGTATGTCAGTGCGCGGGCGATAACATTCTTCGATTGCGGTAGTCCTAAGTCCCGGACAGGTGATCCGAAGCAAAATGATCAAATATATTTATACTTCGTACAATATTGTGTATAAGTTGACCTAGAATCATGAAGAAAAATTGAAAAATAAAAAAATAGTGAGCAAAAAACTGCGAAAAGTTTTGAAAAAAAAACAAACTTCCTTCCGATCGCTCACTATTTTTTTATTTTTCATTTTTCTTCTTGATTCTAGGTCAACTTATACACAATATTGTACAAAGTAAAAATATGTTTGATTTGTTTGCTTCCGATCACCTGTCCGGGACTTAGGACTTTCGCAAGCGAAGAATGTCATCGCCCGCGCACCGACATACGTGGCTCCACCCACTCCCACCACCATGTTTTGTCAAACTTTAAAAAATATTTCGATGTTCAATAATGACCGCTTAGTCAACATACCAAATATCAACATTCTATATTAAATACTTTTCGCATTAAAAATTGGTGGAAAATTGAACATTTTTTGGCCCAACAAGGCGGAGCCTTTCCTTAATTAATGGTTATTTTTAGTGCCTCAATCCCGATGCCTCCAAGACGAGTGGTGTGGTCAGAAAACGACCTGGTGTCAGCTGTCCGAGCAATGCAAAGCGGAACTTTGAGTTCATACAAAGCTGCAGAGGATTATTGACCTCACATACCAAATATATTACGTATAGTTTGATTATTTAAGTATGTTGAAGCCGTAGGCCTTATTGCCCTACCGTAGTAAAATGAGGCCTACTATCAAGGTTTTTACGAACGTTCAATCTTATTTTCGTTTATGGTACAAATTACCATTTTACGTTTATATTTTATAGCAACTGGACTCGAATAATGAATACAATTAAAATACGTCGATTATTTTTGAAATTTTTCATTTTAATTCAAATATCCCTTAGCCAGGCCTTATAATCCATAGGTACCGTATACAAAAATACCGCGATACGAGCGGAAAAAGCGCATGTGCGTGAAAGTAACGGGAGTCGGTGGTGTGACGAGTGAAAGTTTGTATCGGTCGTATAAAAATCGATGGTATAAATCACATGGGCTTCGATGGGACTAGGTATTCTCGCGTTATTCCCGGTCTGGTGTGGGAAGAGCAGAGGCTTAAGTTCGTGATGGAAGAGAGCGCGGTCCCTCCGGTAGTAGCAGCGTCATGAATGTGGGCAGACATCGCGAGGGCTAGAGACTGGAGGTCAATGATGCTACACGTAGGTTGACGGTAAAAGCGAGGCAAGGGGTAAAACCAAGAGCGATGCCCGCATGGCCTGTCTTGTCGTGCAACGTTACGTATCGATAAACGCCCGGGTATGAAGTAGTAGCGGCAGAAGCGAAGCCGCTACGACGCCGCGCTCTCGCACGATGCTGCTGGCGCGCCTCGCAGTAGGGATAGTCAGGCACGAGTCAGACGGCCGAGTGAGCGCCAGTCTACCATGGGCGCGCGTCGCGACTCCACGTGTACGGCCCCCTGCGTCCTTTCACCATCCCTTATGTGATACCAAACCATCGCACGAAATACACCGCCTTGATTTTTACAGTGAATTCGAGTAGTGCGGGAGGAATTGAAACGAATCATCCGCCGTATAATTAGCAACGAGTTTTACTCAATGGATGCAAACAAAATTGGGACAATTTTTATGATAACGATGTCAAATATTTCGGGCTCCGAAGAAGTCATCGCGCCTGTATCGCAATCGACGATAGCGTATTGTTTGGGTTTTTATCTTTGAGATATGATAAGAACCGTGAAGTGACGTGACTTTTGATCTACCGGAGAAGGGCTGATCATCGCTCTATTGATCTCTGTTACTGCGAACTCCGGGGCTAAACTTCGACCTGTGTTGTGGTCGATCCAACCACTCGATCACTGCGTTGCTTTAAGGTACTTGCACTTTATACGGTGGCCGTCCGTTTTTTTTTTTTGTTTATTCCTAATTTTATGAAGATTTGGACAATTTTTGGCAACTGCAGGGTGAGTTCTTCGGGGGATTTTGATGGTCAATCATTTGATACATGTTGCGAAACAGAGGCAGTTGAAAGCTTGAGGCTCATTGGAGAGGTGGAGACATCAATTGAAGCCTTCTACGGAAAGGCTTTTTTTTATTCCCTCGGTCCGTCCAGTGTAAAGGTTGAAGATTTTTTTGGCTCTCGCGAAACGCACCGCGCAGGTCAATCTCTTCGAAAGATATTTCAGCTTTAAAAGCAACCTTTCTGTACGTGATCGGAATATGGCCGCAATCCACTAGAGCTTATTCACGCGACCGTGTTGCTTATTCCATTATATTTTTCATTCGTATTTTTTTTTGTTCCACATTACGTCCACTTATTTTTATTTGACTAATTTTTCGTTATTAACCCCCCCCCCCCCCCCCCCCGGCTTCGACCGTTTCTCAACTACACCACTATTACTCTGCCTTCGTGTGGGGCGGGCGTATTATCGTGAAGTCGTATCGCAAAGTGTCGTCTACGTAACCCTTTCACCTATTCTACCTTTTTATTCCTTCTCGCTCCCCCGCCTGCCGTCTCTATCGGCTCCTCGCGAACGTGCGCCACACGCGAATACGCAATTTCGTGCTGACGAGCCTCGGGTACAACGGGGGTTGAACTTCACCGCGGAATTTCGCCGCTCATATGCAAAATGCAGGCCGAAAACCAAGATGGATTGTCCTTCGCGTCGATATAAAAATCGCCGTTCAGTCCCAGGCGGTAGGATTAAAATATAGCAATTCTTCAGCCACGGAGGAAATTAAAAATGCATAAACAGTATGTACGTGAAAATCAATAGCTCGCGACCACACGTCGGTGAAGAGTTACTGTCGTTTATGTCCACTTGCAGACATATCGTTTCTCCGTGGAAACCATAGGGATACACGGAAGATCACTTAAGTGTTAACCTTCGATTTTGGTGAAACTCATATATGTGATGAAGCATTGAGAACTGTGAGACACGTATTTTTTTTATCCGCGGAAAAAAGGTTTTAAGGGGGGAAACCATCCCTCGAAGAAAGGCGTGTCGAGGGGTGATTTTGCAGTTCCACCCGCAAGTAGGCCACCCATATGAATGAAACGAAAACTAAAATTCTTCTAATGTACTGCGATGAAAAATCCACTATACAGGGTGAGGCACTAACTGTTGTCACCTTGAATATCTCTGTAATTATCGACGTCATAAAAAAATGTTTGAAAGAAAAGTTGTACCGTACGAAAGGGATCATCAAATGCGATCATTTTTTTATCTCAGTGGAGGCGCTGTCGCACAGTAAAGGTCACCTTCACTTTTTTAAATAGGACGGTACATTTTTTTCAAGTATCTTGTAGAGCATCGAAAACTGCATAAAAAATATTTAGGGGTCAAAGTCGTTCAAGGTCATTTAAGATCAAAAAGTGACATGAACTTTATTTTTATGTGAAATTACCTTTATTCACAGTAGATGTTCAAAGTGATTGCCATTGGAATCAATGCAGTATTGCAATCTCCTCATCACGAATTTCTTATCACTTCGGCACTTATCGCCGAAGTCTTGCCATTATCTTGTATGTAAACAACGGCACCAAACCTACAATGTACACGGAACATTGTACAATGTTTTGCCCAAACAAACCCAAGATAACGATAGTAAGAATGGTGAGACTAGGATTAATGAATCAAGCGAATGTAAATGATGTATTCTTTTGAAGAGCAAACTGATATGCTTGTAATTTACGGAGAATGTCAGAGCAGTGAGAGCTAGAGACTTATACGCTGAAAGATTTCCTAAACGCTCTCATCCTACACGCCGTACATTTCAAATTTTGTACACTAAACTGAGGACAACTGGATCCTTAACCCGTCGGGAAAGTAACCGACAAAAGCGAGTTACTAACGAAGAAACGGAAATTGGTGTTCTTGCCGCCGTTCATCGAGACCCTTGTGCGAGTTGTCGTCAAATTGCGAGGGAATCTGGCGTAAGCCAAAGAAGCATTGTACGTGTTCTACATCGTCATAAATATCATCCTTACCACATCAGTTTCCACCAGGAATTAACTGGTACGCATTTCATGAATCGCACTGAATTCTGCCGATGGGCTCAACGCCAGACTCAGAGGGAAATTTTCTACTGTGAATAAAGGTAATTTCACATAAAAATAAAGTTCATGTCACTTTTTGATCTTAAATGACCTTGAACGACTTTGACCCCTAAATGTTTTTTATGCAGTTTCCGATGTTCTACAAGATAGTTGAAAAAAAATGTACCGTCCCATTTAAAAAAGTGGAGGTGACCTTTACTGTGCGACAGCGCCTCCACTGAGATAAAAAAAAATGGTCGCATTTGATGACCCCTTTCGTACGGTACAACCTTTGTTTCAAACATTTTTTTGTGACGTCGATAATTGCAGAGATATTCAAGGTGGCAACAGTTAGTGCCTCACCCTGTAGAATAATTTTTTTAAACCAACCTTCTTCTGATCGCTGGTTTCCCCCCTTAATACCGTTTTTCCGCCGAAAAAAAAAACGTGTCCAATAGTTTTCAATGCTTTATCACATATATGGGTTTCCGCGAAATCGAAGGCGGACACTTAATGATGTTCCTTGTTACACACCCGTCGCAGAATGTAAAATGTGTAATGAAGCAAAAGATTAAGAAACAAAAACTGTTCGGTGCTCAAAGTGTCGTCCGTAGCATTTTCAAAAATCATTTAGTTTCTCATAATGTTGCAAGAAACGAAATTAAAAATATGATTATTTATTACGTCCTTATTCATTTCGCGAGGTGCTCAAAATTCCGTCTATTCTTAATTCCATCGTTTTTTGTCTCCATGGTCAAAACGACAAAAGAGTTCAATACCTTATTTGTTTTTGGTAACGTGCTTATCATATTTTAAATTATTATCGCTTTAATTCCGCATTACGATCGGAAAACCGATGGCAATAAAAGACCGACGATTGCGTGCAATGACGCGTCTCCAATTGCTTTCTCACTGGATTGCCAGAACAGTTGAATAATTTAGCATTTACTCGACAGTACAGAAGCATCCGCGACCTTGTTTATTTAATGATGAGCCACCAAACGGAAATCATAATGACAACATTTGAGAACAATGGGCTTTGTATAATTTGTGCGCGGGCTCAATTACGAACCCATTAGACCTAATTTGGAAAAACAATGGTCGATGCATCGACATGAATGAGCAACGTCAGTTCTTGATGACATCGAAATTATGAGATTTTGAGGATAACAAAATAAGTTTCTATGGATTCTCTCGGTAACCTATACTCCGCAATTCCATGACGTATACGACACAGCAGCGTTTGGTTGCGCTTTCGTTCGCGTGTATGTCGAAAATTTCGTTCGTGTGTATATCGCAAAGGGATTTTGAGGTCATATCGTGGTAAGGGTTACAAACTCAGGTTATTATCAGAAACACGTATATTATGTATGTCATAAAAAATGCGTTCTATATAGCTCAATAAATATTCGTAATCACATAAAAACAAACATCAAACATTGAGTTCGATAAGAATTAAAGCGCGGTGCTGAAGTTTGCATCGTTGAAATTCAACGAGAATCCTTGTGACTTTTTTAATTTCTTCATTTTCAGTATTGTCAAAAACTTTTAAAACTAAACGAACAAAACAAAAACTAAAAAAATCTCCTAGTGATTTTCGTAGCGCAATCAGCCACAAAATAAGTTCATGCGATACGGAAAAATTAATTTGCCATTGCCCAATATGCAAACTTTATAATCATATTGAATCATTCGAGCAAATTAATCTGTTTTACAGTCAGTACTTACTCAAAAGCGTCTTTGTGCATGCTATATAGCGGCGGGCGAAATTAACCGACTTTGGTGGATGGGCAGTTTCGGCTCCGGCGGTACGTCGAGTTAAACAGCGTTGTGCATAGCCGATACTCGGAGCGGTGATCGCTTAGACGTTCACCGACTGGCCCATCAACCAGTGAGCTGAAGGCCAATACTTCTGAGACCTTGTGTAGATACTTGACTAAAACGTCTGTGCAACAGAAAACTGGAAGAATATGGGGCCGTCCGTATCGGTACGGATTCTCCGCAGTTTTCTCGTACCTTCGGCAAATGCGGTATAGCTTAAGGGGTTTACTCCATATAGAACGCCAAATTTGGGGTCCTGGGACCCTGCATGAGCAGGGTCCTTCTGAATCATCAAATTACAGTGGCGCTTAAGGGGTTAGGCTACTCGAGAGGCCGAAAAAATAGGCTTTTTGGGATTTTTTCCTGAAAAACTGCTAAATAAATCGAGATTACAAAAAGTTTACCATACATATCAGTGACTGTATACAATCATTTTTTTTAACGATTAATTTCCAAATGGCGGCTGTGCAGCGTTTATCTCAAAACTGCATTTTTTAAGTTGGCCGGAAACATAACTCAGACAATTTTCAACCTATTCACTCGGAATGTTGAATATATCTTGAAAAATACACTGTCTATGGAAGTACGTAGGATTTTTTTTATATTGCATGAATGCATCTTGAAAAATACATTGTCTATGGAAGTACGTAGGATTTTTTTTATATTGCATACTTCATTTGTTATTAACAATTATCTGACGATTTGTTAGGCAAATTATTCACTTTCCAAACATTTGCCTAAAAAATCGTTTCCAACTTAAAAAATGCAGTTTCGAGATAAACACTGCGCAGCCGCCATTTTTATATTGATCGCTTCAAAAAAATTACTGTATACAGTCACTGGTATGTAAGATAAACACCCTTTTTTGTGATCTCGATTTATTCTGTAGTGTTTCTGGAAAAAAGCCTATTTTTTCGGCCTCTAGAGTGGCTTAAGGCCTTAATAAAATATAAGTTACACGCAATTTGCGCAATTTGAAAATTCTTCTGCTAGTCACATTTTTCAAAGTTTTGTCATTAACATTTTCCTTAAACGTTCGATGACCTCCTGTTTTTATTGTCGTTACGGAATCTTTAGAATTTTTCACACGCGTTGAGCAGTTTATATCGGACCTATAGAGTTATTGAGTCTATAAATTATTAGATAGAATGGTGGCCAGTGTGTGATCTCCATAAAGAGCCGTACAAATTAGACGATGTTTAGATTTGTAAATGTTTTGATAAAAGTTCGGTAACCTGGCTTGGAAATTTCCAGTATACTATAGTGTTTTTTTACTTCGTTGTAGGCGAAAATCAGTTAATTGTTGAATATTTGGGTTCGCGAAAGAAATACCTTGAGGGGGGCTTCTCCATATAGAACACGAAATTTTAGTCGATATTCATGATTTTTTGGAGGGTAAGGAATGTATATATCTTTTCAGGGTCATAAGCACTTTTTATTCCATAATTCTATCTTTCAAAACGATTTTTGTTGCGTGAAAAAAGTTAAAAATGGTGGAAATATAACCAATTGCATGAAGCTGTCCAGAAGGGAGGCCGAATGTGGTGTACATTCCAGCACCTCGTAGGATTATGAGAAACAGTCTGCGCAACAAAAATTGATAAGTACATACATGTGATCATTTGAAGAACCATTGATATTAGAAAAATATCAATGGATATAAAAAAATATCAAAATATCAATATCAATATCAAAAATATCAAAAAATATCAAAAATACCATTGATATTAGAAAAATATCAATGGTCCATCAATTGACTAAAGGGGAGGCCTTAGAACAAAAAAGTTGATTTTTCCCAAGATAATTTCAAACTTTGACCCAGCCAAAAACATGTTTATTTGGATAATTTTTAGTCGAGCTTGGATTCATTAATGGCACGTAAGTATGATAAAAACGTGTGCCAAATATGAGCTTGATTGATCAAATAGTTTTTGAGTAATCGTGTACCCCGATTTTCAACTTAATGAAGAAAAAAAAATTGAGATAATCGCGTTTAAAGTTTCGGAAAGGGAAAAAACGTATGATTCTGTGACTTGCCGACTAGTCAGCTATTCCATCACCATATAGTAGTCCTTCAGCTTTCTCGTAATACTACATTTCGATGGCTATAGAAGCGTTTCTAGCAGCTATTATTGAATAGACGACTCACCCCTCCACATGGTGCCTATACCTGCGCGTAGGACTCCAAACGGAGCAGAGGTGAGTCACGCTCAAAGGCTCTCGGGACGTCATTTTTGAGAATTTACCAAAATCATTAACTGCATCGTATTCTACAGGTTTTAAACTATAAATTTAGGCAATAAAAAATGCATTTTTAAGCCTCTCTATGGAGTGGTATTAAGTATTATGGCTTAAGATATTCTTTTTGCGGAGCGCCGTATTTTGTGGGGGGGGGGGGGGGGGGAAGGGGGGATAAGGAGGGCGTTTCTGAATCATTGGTTAATTTCAGTGGCGCTTAATAAACATGAGGCACAATCAATTATTACACCCAATAATAAACTGGAATGAAAAATTTCACGCAAATTTAATAGTTCTAGACATTTTTACATTTTATCTGAAAAGTCGCGGCTACGAAAATTCATTTTTTCACGTTTCACCTCTAATATATTCTTTAAACATTCACTGATGTTTTTATTGTCGTTACGGAATCTCCCGAATTTTGTGCATGCGCGAGCAGTTTATATAAGGCATCTAAAGTTATTTAGTGTATAAATCAATAGATAGAAATGTGGCCAGCGTGTCTTCTCCATAAAGTGCCGTATAATGAGACGATTTTTAGAGTCGTAACATTTCGTTAAGAGTTCGGTAACTTCGCTTGAACTTTTACCAGCTCACTGGAAAAACGTTAAATATAACCTCACTTTCTGTAGCCGCTCGGGTTCTTCGTCCTAATGAATAGTGTTATTATTTACAATGCACAGTGACTTGTATTTTTCCATCTATAGTTTAATTAATTATTATTTTTATTAATAATCAAATATTTGACTAGTGGGGTACAATGTGTCACCGAGTTGTGGGGCACGATGAGTCGACTCCCAATGTTATCAAATAATATGACCACGACGTTGGGGTACAAAGGCGGAAAATTATTATTTTTTTCACTTCAGTCATACAGGAAAAAGAAAATGACACGAAACCGGAAATGCGAAGCTAATACGAGAGGCACAGTGGAGGAGAGCAAACCAAAAAAAGCGGTATCGCAAGTAATCAACGTATGAAAATATAACACAGTTCCCATCGGCTGATTGTACCTCACGTTCCGCAGTACTTGACACACTGTACCCACCTACCTGACGCATCGTACCCCACCAGTGGAGTGCAATCAACCAATCCGCAAATTTTCTTCGAGCCCATCATTTTGCTATTCTCAATCTTTTTGCAAAACAATAGTAGCTTTATTGTACGCCCAAAAGTCTATAAAAAAACGGTTATGAAGGTTCTTTTTTCTAAAATCAGACTGGTTTTGTAAGATCAAAAAATCGTTTTGAAAAAGTGACACATTGTGCACCACCTACGTGCCTCACCCTACGTTGAAACTCAGGAAAATAAAATATGGAAAAAATAGGATCGCGCAGAATTATCCTGTCAGGAAAAAAGAATCGCAGTGTCTTAGAATCCAGTTGAAACAAAGTGCAGCGAAGGAAATTCTGGAAGCGTTTATTTTCACCTACGAAAGTTTCAAGAAAAAACTTCAGCAGTTCCATGTTTATTCGTTTCAAGCGAACCGACAAAATATCCAAAACTCATATAATCTCAATATCGTATTTCAACCCCGACACCTCAGGCCCAGCCCTAAGAACCAAATATACAGACCCGCACTGCAATTTTATTATACTAGTAAGGTTGTAGAAGGATCACATTGAACATTGTGAAACAAGCGTGAGTGACAAATGCAATTTTCCTACATAGTCCGATAGGTCATGACGGCGTGAGAGAAAAAATAAAGGGCGTTTCTCACTGTAAAAGTGCAACAAAAATCGGCTTCATTTCTCCTCACTTTGCGATACTATTCGCGGCCCTTATGCTCTACCTCGTTTTCATACCAGCAAAGCTGCAAAATCGAGGCAACACGAAGTGAAATTCCATAGTCCGCTCGTGCCCGACGGAAAGAATAAGCTATTCAAGGGGTGGGTTTCGAAGCCAAATTATTGGCCTGTTAAGGCTTATTGGCCTATTATAATGAAGCCCATTAAATTACGTGGGCTTCGAAGCCAAAAAGCATATTTTCTCTATTTCAAAAAATATAACATATAAATTATTTTATTCAAAATATTAAGGACATCAAAGAGCAACATATCAACAATATTTTAAAAAAAATTCATCCGAACATTTGGAAAGATCAGCCGGTGGGACCTGGTTTCCGGAGACCCCTAAAAAAAGTGCCCTCGTGGTAATCAGGATAACTCACGATAACTATATCTAAAATTGAAAAACCAAATTTTTTGTGTCAATAGGTAAGTATAGCTCGTGAATGAAGGAAGGATTTTAAAAAAATTGAAATTTGAATTTTTGGCAGAGTTGTATCCAAAATAGTTCAATTTTTGGTACAATTTACACTGCGTATAGCCTTGTAAAATTAGTTGTAATCGAAAAAAAACCTCTGTTCAATCACTAGTCAATGCTATTTTGAAGAAGTGTGCAAAATTTCAATAAGATCGGTGCATTCGTTTTTGAGAAATCGCGTCCACCGACTTCGAAGAGAACAACGCGATGAAAGTTTTAAGTAGAAATAAAACGAAGAATTTTCTTTTCACCTCACATAGAATCGTTGATTTCAGCTCCATAAAGCAAATATCCTTCTGCAGCTGCGATGTCCAGAGCATCCTTTTGTTCCTGCCTTGATTTTAAAAAATTTCCACACCCACCTAACCCCTTAAATTTTCAACAATTGTATTTGTGGATGATCGCAACGACGATAGAATTCGAGATTTGCACCATCATTTAGAAGATCATTGTAACAGCAAGCTTTATCGAGGATTTTCGAAATTATGTTCCCTGTTTGCACGAAACCGCGAATAGAAGCAAATCATATCGATACAATTAGTGTGGAATCATCACAAATGAGTTTCCCAGATTATCTCGAGTAGATAAACGTTATTTCCTTTGGGGGGAGGGGCGATAATGAACAAGTGGTGAGATTGGAGTAATTTCACGTATATTTGCATTACCGAGAATACAGAAACTTGTACATAATACGAACCGTTCTAGGGGAGCGTGTTCCAATTAAACTCTCCGGGTCGACTGATTGTTTTTTTTTTTTTTTCTAATCCAAACGTTTCTACAGTCCAGCAAGGGCACTCACGCAAAATAAAGTGCGTAATAAAAATCGAACGGATAAGCTTCTCGATGCTCTGGAGGATGAAAATCACTGGCAATATAGATATTGATATGAAAATTGTTACACCTAAAAAATACACTTTCGAAATACATGAGAAATTTTTTTTGATGTATTTATGTAACCATGATCCATTTTCGAGATTTCATCAACAGCTCCGACAATTTTTTTAAGACATTTTTTTAACTACCATTTTCGTCTACAAATAGTTACTTAAATAAATTTAAAAAAATTTAATGTATTTCGAAAGTGTATTTATTAAGTGTAACAACTTTTATATCAATATCTATAATATAAACCTATTTAAAAAATCATGAAAATAGCCTTTTTAGCATCTAAAGTGAGAAGACCCCTTAATAAATTGCCAGACAAATCATTTTTCGGACTCGAAATTTCCAAGGAGATCGAACCGTCGGGCCTTCCTCCGAAGAATGCGAAAGGAATCACTGCTTTATTTTTCGCTCAAATACTGAACGTCCCATAGCACGGTTCGATAGAACATGTCAGCGTTGCATGTCACTGGGCACATCTTCCGTTCATCCTCAATTTTCAACGATATTTTGCGCTGCATCGTTCGCGAAGGCTATACCGTGCGTGGCAATTTTCGCGAGACGGATTTGTCGTTGCCCTGACTTCAACAGTTTTGCGTGTACAACGGCAAATCGATACCGTTTAAAATGTTAACTGTACAGCTCTAAACGGGCGCACTCCACGAGTGTGCACGACTGTGCGCGGGTAAGTGGAATTGCGCTCTGGAACGGGAACGGTGGAGCGCCGTAATCTATACAATTAGTCCATCACAATTTCCCGGTGAATCGTTGTTCGGTGACAGTTAATCGTTAAACCGGGGAGCGCTGTGGAATTGCGGCGACTGCGGACGATGAAATCTGTCGTAGGCGGGCAACGCGAGTGTTAAGACGCAATGAGAGCACGGATAACCGGCCGAACTATTGTTACCATCGTAAACAATGGTCGCGGTAGCGCAGCTGCCACATTGACTATTTTCCGTCAATCAATAGTTGCGAAATCAATGTCCACGTATCTACTATTTTTTTCCTCATCTAACAATTATTGCTGCATCCCATATGGAGTCGCTACATCCACGTTATTTTTGTTAGTAATGTTCCATTCCCCCCCCCCCCCTGATCGAGCTTAAATTTGGTAAAACCTTCCTTCTAATATTTTTAAACAATCTTTAAAGCGATTTTTTGCGGCACGCAATCGTTTTTGGGTTTGGGTTTGTTTAGGTATTTTTGGATATTTTTGTTTGGAGAAAACAGAGGGCGCGAAAACATATATATGTGTGAACGGAGACGTAGCAGATATAGATACAATCGGCGCGCGTTAACCGTAATCACTCACACCTCTCTGGAATCGAACATTCCCTAAATGGGGTCATATAGACCCCAGGCAACTTTCGAACGTTCTGGCATTGACTCCATGCATGATTTTGACGTGGAAAAATTCTGAGACAATATGTAAAATGTCGAAAATGAAACGCACATAGTTTCGTAGCATAAAATTCACTCGGGAATCTGCAAAAACTTCTGAAAGTCGAAAATCAGAGAAACAAATCTTTTTGTTAAAAAATTCATAACTTTTGTAATTTTTATTATTTTTCGCTAAAATTTGGTTCTCATATTCTTGAGATAACATGTATCAAGAAAAAAAATTGTCTATCTTGAGACGATAAAAAAAAGTATGATTATTTTGAACATTGTATGGGAGATATGTTCTAAAATAAAAACGACACGATTCACGACGAATTTTATGTTTTGGTCAACTTTTATTTGTTCACATGAAAGACTAATGAAGGGGAATAATTGTTTTCGTGAAATCATACTGAATTCGTGTGAAAATTGAAAAAATAGAACTTTCTCTCCAAATCTGTGTACATTGTAGGCACAGTGACGTACGACGTTCGGAACAAATTGGTCGCATACACGATGGGCATGTGTCTTTTGTTTTGCGATCTGTTCTACGATCGCAGAGAGCACATCGAGCTCTTTTTTCGAGGTGCAATATTTTGCTCAAATCATTCAGAGCTGGTTTATCAATGCCTAAAATCGTCTTTACGTCGGCTCTTATAGACGATCTGAAAGAAATGTTTGAAAATCTTTGTCTCAGATACGGAGTTACCAAAGACATGTAGAGCTGTTTTAAGCAATTTTCAACGCCAATTTCCTTTTTTTGTTGAGCATTCCAACTTTACATGCCAATTATATTCTAGCATTGACAGCAGCTTGATCAAGCATCCCCAAAAACACGCTCATCGGCCACCGATTTGTTTTTCGTTTGGTCATACGAGAGTGGCACAATTGATCAAAACAATCAGTACCTCCTTTTGTCTCATTGCAATACAAATTTTTGTAGCAACTTATCTCGAATAGAACTTCGTAAATTGCAGTGCTACTAAAAACGTTGCAAATATTTGATTAGAGCTTCGGAATAATTCAGCTGACTGTGAACGTTATAATAACACTTACCATGAATGCTTTTCATTTTAAAAAACACGAAAATCAAATGGCCAATTTTGTTGATTTTCATGCACTGCACTCACATGGGGGATTTGAAACCTCCAAAATTAACGATAACTTGATAATTAATTCATCACGCGTAGCACAGATGATCCAGCTCAACGGCAATGCCTGACTGTATAGTTGGGACTTGGAACTAGCACTGTGTGGCGCCACAGGTCCCAATTTGAGCACGGTATCGTACAAAATTCGCTCTGAAGTTGACGTGGGGTCTTTCACCCCCCTAGTGAGTGACAAGGGTTTTAAGTAAACCATTAAAATGCAATATCTCGAAAACTGTTGCTAGTCACCAAAAATCCCTTTAGGAGTTGTCATAAAATATTAGAAGGAACGTTTGTGCAAAGTTTCAGCTCGATCGGAGGGAGGGGTTGGGGGGGGGGGGGTCCGGATCCTTATCCTTTTTTATTATCGATTACTGTAATTGTGTGCAATCTCCACGGAAGATCTAGGTACACTCTAGAATTGAAGTAATTATTTTTGCCAGTTGGCGTAAGCACGCGAATGCAATACGTCTCAGACCTCAAGATATAAGAGTGCTTCAATTTAATCGTCCCACTCGATCTGTCATCATCTGTATCCATTTTTCAACACGCGAGAACTTGCAAGTGTCTCGAAAATCGGTAACTCGGGATTGAGCAGATCATGCAACGAAAAAAAAACTTCGCGCACAATTATCAGAAACCCACTTCGTACGCTGGATTTGACAAGCGTGGACCGTTTTTTGTTGACAGAAATCAGACTTCTCAAGGTTCGGACTGTAACACGGTAGCTCTTGGTTCAAATGTTTCGAACAGTCATGGTTGTCGATCCATCTGTATTCGAATGACAAAGTGTACGTGTCGAAAGTTTCAAGAACAAGCGCTGTATACGAGCACTGCTGTCAACTAACTTTAGCAGAAGGAACTCCTCCGGCGGTTTTATTTATAAGGATGAGGCGGGAAGGCGGGAAACTCGATACAGAACTTTGTGGGTGTACATTTCGTTGGCTGAGTACAAACAAACGTGCTCTATTCCAGTGTTCAATGACCAATAAACATTTTCACTCGAGACAAGTAGCTTTACGTCTGTATAGAGGGCTGTCACTATTTCATACAGCAAATGCATCGAGGACGGACCGAAAATACAAGCTTGAATTTTTCAACCCAATCAAACTTTCCGATCCTGGAATACAACTGAATATGTCACCTCAATACGGCGGAGAGTTCCCCGAATCTGCTTGAGGAATTATAAGTAATATAAAAAAATAACCGTGTGTATTATACATTTGACTGATGTGAGCAATGTGATACCCATGTGGCCGTTGCTCACTATAATCATAGGGTTCAGCAGCAGGGGTTCTCGTGACGACTTCCACACTCGTTTTTCCGGCTAGGATAATCGATGCTACCGTAGGGGTAGGAAAGAGCCTGGAATCGATATCCCGAATGATTTGCTTTTCTGGACGAATGGGCGAGGTAACATGGCAACGACAATTTCTTCATCCCTTCAGCAGGCAGTCAGTCAGAAAAGTATATCCGACAAACGATAAAAATATCACATACCATTGTGTGAAATGATCCAACGCGAGGATCTGCTACCTGGACAGCTCCGAACAATCTGTCAAATATGATGAAGATTCACGACTCGGTGAAATTTTTTATTCAATAATCTCGGCTACATGACGCCCCGTTTAAAATTTCTAAATGTACTTTCTCTCGACCAATTGATGAAATGGATCGCCAAGTTGAAATGCACTTTTGCCAAATGAAATCTGTCGAGGAAGTTGGCCGGTTTCTCACTCTCCCCGGGGAAGCATAATATGAAAAGATTTTCCGAGACTTTCCGAGGGGTGGACGGAGTAGACGAACAGCAGAGGAAGGAGGGTCATGTTCGTCCCGGGAAAGGGGGAGGAACGAAAGGAAGGAATTATGACGAGAGCAGAAAGGCAGGTTTCTTAAAAAATCAAATAAGAGAAAAGGCATGACCGTCGAAATGAAAAATGAAATGGGAAAGCGTTGGTCTGAAATTTCCGGAAACTCCGGCGATGAGAGATCCTTTCTATGCTCACGAATCCTCTCATATATTGTCACTCTCATGTGATCTTTTCATATGTACAATGTGGGTTCATACACGAATGCCGTATGTGTGTAATATACCGAACCGTCGAGTAATTCGATAATTTAAACTGTCTGCCTCTAAAAAAGCACGAAGTCACAAATGGATGTTGGATTTTAGTGCAAATTCGCCTGTGGAGATTGTCGGGAGACAAATCGATGAGCACAGAGTCGAAAGCTCTTTAACGGAAAGATGAAAAACTTTTTCCCTCGGGTTATATTTTTCGCTGTTGGCTGCGAGATCAAAGCTCCCTACCAACGTGGCCGTACACCTCGTCGTTATATACACATATAATCCCCCCCCCCCTTCACCATCCGACGGAGTAAAAATTGAACGCGAAAGGAGAAATGCACGAATGAATCCGACTATGTTTCTTTTTTCTCGCAACCCTCAGTTAAACTTGATCATACCCATCGGGGAGAATTTCTCGATTTCTTTAGACCTGATTCGGTGCAAACGCGTCAAGCGAACGTGATTTCCCTGCACTTGCAATTCTTTTCATCTTGAAGCGTCTTGCCTATCGCAGTCTAGAGCCGAAGCAACCAGGCAAATGTAACTTGCCGAATGCGGGTTACGTCGCTTTTCAGACATGGGCATCACACTCGTCGAAGGTCCGGAGAAAAAACGTGAGCTTCTACAAAACTTCTTGGGTCAACTCGGCTAGGCCAGCAGAGCGGCGTGTTTTATTTTCAGAACAAACGGATTATACATCCAAGATACAACGTGCAGATATATATCCAAGAGCAAATGCGTCAAGGCTAGTTTAAATTGCTAATTTAAATCTAGATATATTGTATCAATACCTAACCGAATCACCCCCATGCATGTTCAACGATCTTTTTTAGTTTTCGAGACAAAGCATTTGGTACAATTTTTCGAGTTTCCCTGTAGCATAGGCTTTCAATATTTTTTCTCTTTTGAGTGTGTACTTTCCTCTCGGAAGCTACCAAAAGCTATCGGGCTTTTGAGAGCTATCAAACCTATCTTTCTCCTATTCGGACTAGCATAAGTATTTTTGTTATCGTCTGAACTTTAATGATTGATCCTCGCAAACCTATTTTTTGAACTTTTTTTCAGGATTCAAGGCATTTACGTTAGTGTTTAGCTGGTCGTTTATTTATTGCTCAACAGTGGACTTCATAACGATAGCACGAGTAAAAAATCACGGCGAAAGTACGTGCACGAAAGAGGAAAATAAATAAATGAATTTTTCTCGAAAACTAAAAAATATCGTAGAATATGCATTAGAGTGATTCGGATAGGTATGATGCAAGGCATCTAGATTTTCCCTTTGGGCGTCACTTTTTAGGCCATCCTGTATATGGAGCTTTCTTCGCTCATACTTTTTTACTCGATAACACTAGGAGCACGGGTCTCGAGAGTTCCAGCTTCCGGTGCCTACACAGAGAGAAACATCACTTGGAACAACGTAATTGTTAATTCCCAGTTGACAAACGAAATATTAAGGGACCATTCCAGTGTGACTGGCTTGAAAATTGCTGATTTACATGATTTTTTTTAAAACAAAATTCAATAATCAGTCCGATTTTGTTTTCATTCATTCAAATTACTTATGTTGTGCATAGAAATATTTTTTGATGATTTAGTTTTACTTTCATATATTTTTCGGCCACTGCAAAATGATGCCTTTGAAAATGACGCCTGACCGTCGAAAGTCCTACTCCGCCAAAAATTGTCTAAGAGAAAAAAACCAAAAAGATTATTAATCGGTATGAAGAACTGTCGACGCGTACGGAGGATTTTTATTTCGATGAAAATTGACAAAATGGTGGCCATATCAAAATTAAGTGTCAAATTTGGTATTTTGTCGCCAGTTTTTCGTTGAAAAAAAGTTAAATTTTTAACAAAAAAAAACGCTTTCGTATGATGTTAATGAATGGTTTGAAGAAAAATGTGGCATAGTTTGAGACGGACAGATTGAAAGCTCTTCGTTTAAAATCTTTCAGCGTTTTGAAAAACGACGTTTCGAGAAAAAAAGCAGGCTCCGCGCCGGGTCTCACGCAGCTGGTCGAATCCCTTTCTTTTAAGAAAGGCTGTAGCAACCGCAATAGGTCAAATTTTGCGACCAAAATTTAACAGCAAGTTTATGACGTCCATATTTTTGGATGATGCGAAAAAAACAATGTTCAAAAATGATTATACTGGATATTGGATTATTCCGGGTATTCCTTAGCATAATGGAACAAATGATTATTACAGTAACCTAATCCCATTATTCAATGAATATGTCAGGTCAAGGCATTTTTTTCAGATAATAATGTAACCTCCAAACTATTTAAAATACATCACATAGCGACTAAACATATTGTCATTAAATTTTCGCGATAAAAATACCTTCCTGCGCCGCGCCGAAATTACTGCACTGCACTTTGGAAGCTCATTAAGGATCAACCTTGAAATAGTCACGAGCTGCATCCATCGTTGCGCCCCCCGCTGTTTTTCACAACCTCACTGCGATATGAAACTCAAACGAAATATTATACATTTTTCATCACTGCTAATATGACAGCTTGGTATTTAGCGTGTGCTATTCCGGAAATTTTCCCTTCGAATGAAGATTTTATTGAGTGCTCATTTTGGTTTCATTGATCAAAGGATTGCCGACAAGAGTCAGACAACAGCCGCGAACCAGAGAAGCGAAAATAAAAGCCTCCAAAGGGGGTGGGCTTTTCTACGAAAGCTTTCGTCGATGTATAACAAGGTCGATGGAGACCCAAGATTTCGCGAATCAAACGGACTGGCAGCCGTTTGAAGTGTACGGATTCCCTACCTGTGCCTTTCGCCTATAATTAGCGGCTGGCATTCAGAGACAAATGTACAGAGAGAGAGAGAGAGAGAGAGAGAGAGAGAGAGAGAGAGAGAGTTCACTTCAGCGGAGTTTGAAATAAGCCACAAAGCGTTTGACGCTAACGACATGGATGTTGCAATACCCTCGCAAAGTTTCTCATCATTTGCGGATACTTCTTACATGGTTAAAAGAGACTGGAAAATATTCGGCGAGTTCGCGTAAAGTTCTTAACTCACCAAGCTAACAATCCGATACCACGAATCTCAGGTCCCTGCAAATTGGATTCTGTACGAAAAAGAATTCTACCTTTATCGAAAAGACCAGCGAAAATGGATGTCGTCCTGTCTTCAATGAAAGGTCCGTGAGGCACACAATATTGAAGGAATACCTCGTCCACCAGCAAGCCAAGCGCCGCACTGTCCTTCGCTGTACGCGAAGTGCACTCCCGCGAAATATGTCACAGCTGCCATGTTGACTGGCGATATAATATATTCACAAAATGAAGCTCGGTTCGCATATTAAGTATGCGCGTATACGTGAACGCGTTATAAATCTAATCCTCGTTGAGGTTGCAAAAGCGTGAACTGTAGCCTGGAGGTTGTGCAAACGACCTTGAGCTTTGTACAGAAGTATGAAAGGGACCTGGGGAAATACGTTGACGGTCTCTGCACTATGGATCGTCGGTAAATCGCTCTAGGGTTCCCGGCTGTCTGTCTATTCCCATCTTTCTCTCTTTTCTACCCTCCGTGATCTATGTATCTGTAGCTTGGCCCTCCGGCAATATTATACACAGATCCTCCTCCCACGTCACCCAAAACGTCGCGAGTTCCCTCATCGTACTCGCACACAAATACATACCAATCTGCTGATATACGTATATCGCTTGGATTGACGCTTCAGGTAAAAACCGTTACGCCACAACGGCGTTTAAATCTTTCCGAAAATGACGCCATACCCTATGTGATCGTTTCATCGTCGTGTGGCGGACGGAGTTTCTCGTTCGTACAAATAATTTTGGCGACGAGCATCCTCCGAATATGAAAAAAAAAGGAGAAGTAAGCTTGTCTTCGTAAAGCGACACTCGAAGATATATGCAACCCACGTACTTGACGAGGCTCTCTTTGGAGCATGTCATTTCGTACCACCCATGATTATTTTTCTCTCTCACGGCAATGGCCCTGTTTCGTAACTACTGCTGGAATGAAAGTTTATCGCGTGCTCAGTTCCCGCCAGCCACAAAACTATTCAAACAAACTCTAAGAAAATTAATATACTCGTACGTGAAACTTTCGAGCTTGTTCCGTGCTTCAAATTTTCATGTATTCGTGGCTACATGCTTCAAGTGCTGGTGAACGAATGATGCAGTCGCGGCGGAGCATTGATAGGTCGCATATGCATGCATGAGATTCCTATGCAGTAGCTACTGATGCTAACTCTATCGATATATTATTGACGGAACATCTAATCGCTATTTCTGTTTATTTACTTTCGGATGTGTGTGCATGTGTGTGCGTGTATGATCTCATCTGAGATCTTACGACCTCATAAACTCGAGAGAGGATAGCATATAGCGCTTTTGGTACGATAACGAAGGGTGCGATGCTCCGCACGCACAATTCCCAAGATGTTGTCTAAGACTTGAACATTCAAAGCCATCTAAAGTACTCTTGGACCGGCTTAATCTGCAACTGAGCCAACAACTTCTGCAGCGGGCGGCCCAAAGTGAGAGTTGCCACTTTGGGATCGTAAACATATACATCTATGTATACAGGGTGGCCCGAAAAGTGACATGCAAAAGGAAAATCTAGCTTCCAACAATACCTATCCTAAACACCCCCCATGTAGGTTCTATAATCTTTTTCAGTTCTTGAGAAAAAAAGCATTGAAATGTTTTCTTCGGATTTTTCTGGATCATGGGTTTTTATTTTGTCTCTTCTGTGTGTACTTTCTTCGTTAAAGTTTTTAAAATCGACCGGGGGTCATTTAGACTGGTATAAGTATTTTTGTTATCATCTGCACTTTAATAATTGATCCACTCAAACCTATTTTCCAACCTTTTGATCAAAATCTAAGGCATTCGCGTTAGTGTTCAGTTGGTCATTTATTTATCGCTTAACCGTGCATTTCATAATGGTGACACAAGTCACATAAATTGGGGGAAAAGCACATACACAAAAGAGACAAATTGAAATAGCTTCATTCTCGAAAACTTAAAAAGATCGTGGAACTTACATGGGCGTGATTTAGATAGGTGTTGATCCGGTGGCATCTAGATTTTCCTTTTGGAGGTCACATTTCGGGCCACCCTGTATATGTGAGTATGTATATAAATACAATTACTACAATGACCTGTCGCAGTATACAGAATCCGGTGTCCCTGCTCAGTTTCGTGTCACCGTTCCTACCTGCCACCCTGGAATTGTGGTAATTGCAAGCATCGCGGCTTAAAACTCATCCGGCTTGCACGGAGATAACGAGAACGGAACAATGATTCTTATCCGGCGAATGTCGAGATTGCTTCGTCTCCTATGAAATCATTTCTAATTTCCTGCTATGTTGATCCTTGGTGTTTTTCTCGTCTCTACTTCTCTTCGTCTGGTCCGTTTGCTCTTCTTGAGTACAATTCCAGAATCGGAATTGCGCTTGCGACAACCAATATCGAGGCTGCAGCTTATCAGTGCTGTTTACTCATACATTTGCGCGCATATGTTCTCGATTACGATCCAGAATGCTGATGAGGCGATGCCACACGTTGAAATTCTTGGAGGCATACGGATCCATTTGCGGAAATAGCTCGCGCCGAGAAATCAAAACCCGAAGGGATGTGGACCAGGCAAACTTCGAGATCACGAATAAATTTACGCGAGACTACCAGTCGAGAGCCTGAAAAAAATGGAACTTCCCGTCTGGAATCTCCTCCAATTTTTTACCACATAAGATTTGGGTTTGAAGTACGTAGGAAAATCGAAAATTATCGACTACTTTATAAAATGATGCATGTTTTTTCGGCGAAAAAAATTTTTTTTTGGAAAAAGTTATTAACAAATCGACAATCCCCTACGTACCTTGTCACTACATGGGAAACGTTATTACAAGGTTCGAAGAACATTCAAGTAAATCAGAGAAAAATTGAAGGTGTGATATTGCCGCCTGTAGGATACTATCAGACAAAGGTAACTTGCTTTAGCCAGCTTCAGTCCCGTAACATTGTTACAAAATGTTGTGAAAACATTTTGTGAAAATACTTGAACATATGTTTAATGAAGACCGCTGAAAAAAATTTTCACCCGGTCAACTGGATATCCACAAACAATTGCCAAAATTCACCTTTTCCGGGCTCCTGACTCGTAGTCTCCTTTAAGGGAGGATCCGCATGGAGATTTAACTTGTACCAGATGCGTTTGCATGAACACAAAGAGTATCCATCTGTAGTTTGGTGTGTAGTGTGTGTAGAGAAATCTCCGCTGCGATGATACTTTATCGGCACTTGGATGCACTCTCGGCAAAAGTTTCCTCCGATTGTTGCAAAAGTTTTTTCGAGTCTTCAACTTCTCGGACGATTTTCTGGTAGAACGAAATCGAGGTTACCTCGTTTCTCATTCCTTGGATGTATTCTTGAGCAGGGGGAAATGGGGGCCTGCAAAAGCGTACGTATAGTTTGTACCAAGATATTTCAAGTTTGTGGTGTCCGTTACCGATGTGATGGATCACTCATTGAACTCATTACTCGCAGTGAACTTCGCTCGACTTATCAGCCGCCTATTTCCAAAAAAAAATCATTCACAAAAAACGCAATTTAACTGATTAAGAGACATAGGAAGTCTGCTTTTTTATCGGATAGACTAGTTTTTCTGCTTTTGGTCCATTTTGTGGAGAACGTAGGCCGGAATCAAACGTCTGGTTGGTTACGAAAGCTATTACTGGTTTATTCATTCGCTCGGCAGCTGAATTGGATAGAGATTCATCTCCATCACTTTGCTTAATGGCTAACGACATCGCAAAAGGCAATACCGAGATAGGTACGAAATGTATCTTCCATTATGCACCGGCTTCTCCTTTTCGCCGTATTATCACTCATTAAACCAAAACTTTGTCTCGGCGTTATTGCCCTATGGACAGGAGCTTCCCCACTAATTTCCATGAATAATGTATCCAAAGCGAGGGTGGACAAAAAAGAGGTTTATTAGACCACGATAAGGGGTCTGCTATGACTGTGGGATTATTTCCAGCTGGGATTTAACCCCCGGCACAATTCTTTAATATTCATATTATGGAAAATGTGGGAATTTATGAAAGCCGAGTTCTAGTTTTAACGTAACGGCCCTCGAGAATGTAATTGGTATTGGGATTCGAGAAACGAAAAAATTTGCATGCTTGCATTCTACGGTTATTCTTTTGCACGGCAGTTAAAAAAAAGAGTAGCAAACAAACTAACAGCCATTGTTCCGCTCGCCTGGTCACATTTTTTTAAAAGCAAACTTTCGTACGTGGAGCGATATTTGCGGGGATGTACGTGTCGTTTTGTCGTTGCTGTTCAGTTGTTGCGCGTAATTCGAGGAGGAAGGGGTTCTCTGCCGGCGCGGTTATAATGAAGTTCGGTATACGCGAGTTTATTCCTGTTGTTCGGTAATGTGAACGAGACCGTTATTTGGATTTATTTCCGTCAAGCTTTTCCCGTTTCATTATTTTCGGTAAGACAGGATATTTTATTGTCCCGCAGGATTCAGCTCGTATGAATAATTTCATCGTGTATTGTAAATACGTACGTGACACACATGCGCAGAATCGTTACAATGGAAACATTTACAAATATGAATATGGTAAATTGTCGAGGACGATGCTGTAACTTGGCTCTGGTCAGAAAACCGTGAGAATGGAAAGTCCATTTAGAGTCTAGTCCACCAGGCTAGAAATTTTCGTACATTTTTATAACAAAATAGGATAATAAAAATTCAGGTTGTCTGTATATGCTTGACTTACGTACATCGAGTCTTAAAATTGCTGTTTTTTTGCTAATCCGGACGATCCAACATTCGGTTCAAGCATTACGAAATTTCAATATTATAAAAATGAAGTTTTGGATATCAGGAAAGACGAACAATTATACTGTGTTACTGTTATAATTATAGATAAACTTATATGTTATTTACATTATATCATCATCTGTCACTTCTAAAATGAAGGGGCTCACCAATAATAATATTAATCACAATAATATATACATACATACACACACTTAGAATATTTAAATGTATTTTTACCCCTAAATTAGAATTCACCATGCCTCACCTCCCAAACTCTTAAACTATATTAAAAATCAACGAATCCGTAGAAAAACACTTTTTTAACGTTAAGCCGGGCGTAACTTTAAGCTTTGGGGCCGTCCATATTTTACGTCATCGATTTTGGCTGATTTTTCTCGCGAAAATCGATGGTCCGAATTTGAAATTCTGCCGAAAATCGACAAATAATCGGAGCTTCGTGAATGCAACGGCAATTGCCCAAGAAATCGATTACGAAGAGAATGCGCGCAAAGCGAACTTTTAAATCTAAACGGAACAAAAATGGGCGGCGATAGCGTGAAGACACTTCTGGCCGAGACGTAAAAAAAATTTCGATTTATTTTTATAAGTCCCAATAGATGTATTTTAACCCCCGGAATAGGAATTCACCGTTAATTTTCCCCCGAATCTTCAATTTCTATTAAAAATCGTTGACTGAGTATGGAGACGCGTTTTTCGATTAAAAAAAAAACTCCGTAATATTTTGTAATTGACGGAAAATTTCTCATCGGATAAACCCTTGGAAGGGTGTAAAAGTCTAAGCAAAAGATATCAACGCTTTAGGCAATTTTTTGCAGAATTACTAAAATCTTAAAATTATAGATAAGCCCTATATGTACGGAAAAATAAAAAGCTCTCTGTTCGAACTTCGTGCGGCTCAGTCAGACGAGTCTGGACGTTTCTCATCGTGTCGCAGCGCATCACATCTCTCTCTCTCTACCGCTCCCGCCCCATACGTGATTCTCGATGTTAAGCGTTATTGGTGGGCCCCTTCATTTTAAAAGTGACAGGTGATGATACGATGAAAACAAGCGGAAATTGAACCATGGGAAAATGCGCATATCTTTTTACCTTCATTCGCTTATCCCATGAAACTTTTCATTTGTTTCAACGTGTCCTCTGAGTGATCGCTGAATCCCCGATCTCTCGAGGTTTCCCCGAGTGATAGACGGTGTCGGAAGCAGGGAATGAGGAGAAAAAGTAATTTAATTCCATATCCCGGGAGTTTCCATAGAGGCGTTGGATAGACAGTTCCCGTCGTCTATATGGTTACGAGCCCGCTCGGTGGATCTAATTGTTTCTAGACCCCGCACGTTTTCAATGAGCCTTCGTTAAGCTCCATCCCCCTTCCTATTTTCTTGGCATTCTTTGCCATTCGCTTTATCCCCTATATAATTATTTCCATTTTATCCGTTATACTCATATTTTTTATCCTCAAAGTTGTCTGAATCCAAGCTGTCGTACATAGATATTTCTCGCAAACCCAACTAAACATCACAACAGCCCAAGCAAACCCAAACAAACTCACGATGGTGTAATATTACGAGAAGTGGTAGAATAGATGGGCCGCTACATACTTCTAGAGTAATTTAATTAGTTTCGAGTAGATTCGAAGTTACCGCTATTAGCTTTTTCAAACGTTTTAGCACGTTAAATTTGTAACTCAGGTGGCATGATGTTGGAGTTTGCTTTGTTGGAATGCAACGATAATTCTTTTAAACAGTTCAAATGTTTTCATTGCCGATTTAGGCTGTGAAGATGGATTGAACGTTTATACGTATTCCTATTAGAGATCTACGACCTCAACGTGTAAAAATGCTTAAGATAATGATCGAAAATAAATAAATAATGAAGAAAAAAATTACTGCATCCCAACTAAGTAACTTATCTAACTCATCAAATTCACATTCTATTCTCACAATCGAGTTGTGTTAGTTTGGATGAATTCGATAACCCACAGTGCTATTTACTTTTCGCCGTGTTATCAGTATCCAAGCCTTGGAGGAGATAATTATTTAATAATAATGTAATATAATATTCCCACCTATTTACGTTTTACCGACTGGATTGTTCGAAAATCTGATTATTAATGCCATCAATGATATTTTTTTAGTTTCCCAATCGCATAAATTATTTCCAAGATAGGCAAGCATCAAGTTTGCTTTGATTCTATCTTATTGGTTGCGGTTCAATAAAACTCGTCCGAACGACTTAGTTCTAAAATTAAAGATCGATAAAATAATTGTCGACTGTTCCGGAAGGAAAAGCACATACCTACGATTCTTATCTTCCAAATGCCAACAAATGCCTAAATGCTGTATATATATATATATATGTGTCTGCGCGCGCGCGCGCGCGTGTGTGTGGGGGGGGGGGGCGTGTGTGTGTGTGTTTCAAGTAGGTCTCGAGCCGTATATTTCAAAACCCCTTCCCCTTCTTGCCAGAGACCGAAAAGTGTCTCTCTTATTTTCTCATCATGTTATCGCGAAAAAACGGTGGCTTTTGCGGAATCCCTAGAGTTTGGAAAACGATCTTTGGGCTGTCGTCCTGAGGATTGTGTCCCCTGGGATCTCATCTATTTCGCCCTAAGTACGGCCACCAGACTCGAGCAGTAATTGAGAAACTTTCGATCCGACAGAAGAGGCTTTGGACACTTTTCCTCTGTGAAAATAAAATCGCTGGAGACTTTGGCCGCTTCGCGGCGCAATACCCACTCTTACCAATGGGTGCCTTCTTTTTGTTTTGATTCTATCCTGCTTGTGTAACAACGATGTGAATTGTACACATGTGAAGGATTCGATAAGTGGGCACGGCTTGGAGCCCAACGTCATCACCAGCCAGGTATCACAGCATCAGAAGTGATGAATCTAGTACGCCCCCCCCCCCCCCCCCACTCCAAGAAATGATGCTTCCGTACCCAACTGCCTGGATATTCATGCACAAGAGGTAAATAACCCAAGATAATAGGAATTCCATTAGCACGCGATGGGAATTTTTCATCACTCTAAAACCTTTTATGGAACAGCACAACGTCTTGCTCACGTCTGTGTACGTCTCCGTTTATTAAAAGTCTTAATGATCTTCGGGTATGTCCGAGAGAAAATAAAGTACATAAATTCCCCGTTCTCAATTAAAGTTCTCCGTGGGAGGCATCAATCCCTTGAGAGAGTTAATTTCAAGTAAATCGGTGAAGAATTGACGATGTAATGTTACAGGTCACAGGACACCATCGGACGAAGGTGACTCGCCTCATGCAGCTTTAAAGCCGCTATTTTGTTACGCAATCTTGTAAACAATTCGCAATGATACTTATAGATATGGAGAGTAAAGGCGGCTAAATGGACCTTTTATTTCATCAACTAGGTATCCAGAAAAAAATGTCGAAATTCACCTGTTCGTTCGGGGTCTAAACTGGTGGTCTCCCTTAATATATCACTCTGTATCCATATTGTGTTGAAGCTTGCATTCTTCGGAAGCGGTAAATGTGATTTTTTAGAACCCAATTTTTTTCTCGACAGGCTCCTACAGCTACTGAAATTTTTCTTCCGGATCCTTATTAGAAATCCACAAACTAAGTCTTCAGAAAGATAGATTGAAAAAAAAATGTTCATCCAGGTATTCCGAAATCATCTTGTTATCAAATGGAATGTTAATAAATTGGTGAAACCATATTCAAACGAACCTTACCACGCGCTGTCTTCTCGTGCCCAAAGTACGCTGTCAATCTAAAGGCATTAATGTGTCAGCAGATGGGGGATGGTTTTCACGGAATTATAAAATACTTTGAGGCTTCATAATCTTTTCACGATAATGGCCGACGTAGAAAATCGTATAAAATCACGATTATGGATGTACCTATTACAAAAGCATGGCCGCTAATTGACGTCACTCCTCTCATTAAATCGTTAATGTCCATGCAGCCCTGACGATTTGAAATTTAATGAACAATCCACAATAATACCGCGATCAATAAATCAACGAGATTGCTGCTCTGAAAATTAGTGTCATCGCATTATGTGTGCCGTCTTATAATTAATTTTCCAAAAAATATGTGAGAAAAACTTGGCCAAAATGTGGTTCATATCACGGAATTGGCTCGATAGTGCAACTCACAAACCTCGCAAAAAATCTCTTGACTACTCAAACATTTCTATTTACATGTATATATATATATATATATATGTGTGTGTGTGTGTGTGTGTGTGTGTGTGTGTGTGTGTGTGTGTGTGTGTGTGTGTGTGTGTGTGTGTGTGTGCACACTTTACTGCCCACCGGGAACGTAACTCTATTTTTGGGATTCAGAAGCAAAATGTCTGCTCAGCCAGCGTTTTATGACCTTCTCCCGCTCCCTCTCCCTCGCGGGAGGGAGCAAGCACCACTGGAAAATTGCATTCCTTCTGGAAATACATCGATCGAAAAAACGCGCGAAATAGCTTGCTGTCGATTATTCCACAAAATATATTTCCCGCAGCAATGTGAAAATATAATACGAGGAATAAATAATTCTTTATTTATCAATGATTATGACATTCAATCATTATGACATTGTTGAAAATAAAAGTGAATAAAGTAAGATCGGGCGTTTCACCGATTAATGTTGAGGGACGCTGATTTTCTTCAAACGTTACGGGTCCAGTAAAATTGAGTCTTTGCCGTTATCCTAGTGAAATTTTTGATGACAAGGAGTATTAACGTCGATAGCCACAGTTCAAATGTCTTCGAGAAATATTGCTCCGACTATCTTCGTAATTTTCCATAATAAAATGTACTATGTTGTTTGATTTTAATATTTCATCAAACTTCTTCGAACTTCGAAGTTGAAATTTTATTCAACAAATGTAATTTTTATCCAACATCGGTATCCGGAAATTGTTTGACCCTTTTCGAGGTTGCAAATGCAAAAACGTATTTTCTTCGAACCATTATTCATTGTCGGAAAATATATACTTATCGTTTTTGCCATCAAGTGCTCCTATGATTTTTTTTCCAGAAAACGTAAATTAAGTTGGGCTTTTGGTTGGACGAAATCGTAGCAGTTATTGGGGAACGTCCAGAGGCCATAAAGCGAGGAAGCAATTGAGGGAATCGTCGGTGGAGTGCTTTCCGTGCGTTTTTGCTCGAGGGGCCACACCAAATCCAATCTTAATGTAACTCTCTTGGCTGGTCGACATATAGGATCGTTCCGAGGTTATGATCATATATATCCTCTCGATGAAGACGATTGCTGGGTACACATACACTTACATATGAACATGTATACATGAATGAAGATATGGAAAGGCCTCTTTGAGAAAGCGTGATATTCACGAGAAGCTCGGAGGAAATGAGCTGTGTGCACTCTGAATGCCGGATACGGTTCATCAAGAATAACCAACAGCCGAATCGATCTGTACGGTATTATTTAGGGTACAAACATATTCTGGCAATCTAGTACCCAATTATGTTATGTCCGTATCAGTTGGAGTGACAAGCAAACTTTTTATTTGATTTTTCATACGTACCGCCAACAAGTATGCGCGATAACAATGCCTATTTTCCTCGCTTAACTGATACGAAACAACCATTGAAGGGGTCTGCTCACTTTAGGCGCTAAAAAAAGATATTTTCATGAATTTTCTGATAGGTTTATATTGTAGATATTGATATAAAAATTGTTACACTCCATGAATACACTTTCGGAATACATTTTTAAAAAATGTATGTATGTAACCCAGACAAACTTTGAACGCGTTTTTCTCGAAACAACATTTTTCGACGGCTTGGTGATGAAATCTTCGAAACTAATGAACCGATCCTTTCTGAAATGTTAACCATATATTCTTCACAACTATGGCTATAGCACATATCAAGGATTTTTCAAAATATAAATATCTACTATTTTTGCCAAAAACGGTGAACAAGACCAGTTTTTCTTCGAAAAATGTCCGGCATTTTGTTATTTTTGTAGATTTCAAAAATCGTATGATATGCGCTATAGCCATTAACATACTGAATCTAAAACCGTTTGATTTTTTTTTGTTTCGGATGATCCATCTCCGAGATTTCATCAACAGCGCAAACCTACAATTTTTTAGAAATTTTTTTTAACTACCATTTTCGTCTATAAATAGTGACTTGAATTAATAAATTTTTTTAAATGTATTTCAGAAGTGTATTTATTAAGTGTAACAACTTTTATGTCAATATCTATAATATAAACCTATCAAAACATTCAAGAAAATAGCCTTTTCTAACGTCTAAAGTGAGAAGACCCCTTAAGGAAGACTACCAGTTTGGATCCCGATAAAACGGTGAATTTCGAATTTTTTTCCAGGAAAGCCAGGACACTATCAGACAAAGGTGACCCTCTTCATCCGGCTGCAGCGCAGCCATTTTCTTACCAAATCTTGTGAAAAAAATTGCGAAGTGTTGTATCCCCGGGTCGAGAACCCGGGATAGGTATTTTTGGGATCGTTGCGAAATTAAGAATTGGAACTCAAATTCGTTGAATAGGAATATGAGTTTATTACTGGGCTGGTCTTATAATTGAATTTACAGTGTGTCGGTCGTACCTGAGGACCGAACCGTTCAAAAGCCATCCAAGGACTACCTGTTCCCTGGTAACTTCTCTTAATTGTCGGCTCTGATTGTCGCGATCTGCTCTAGATCAAGCATCGTACGATGCTTCGTCAGGACGTGTCGCAAAGTGTCTTTTTGACGTCTGCATTTTGGCGAAAGTGTGACTCTTTGGCAAGGAGGGTGGTAAACGGTCTGGAATGCCGTTTCGCAAACTTTCTCGATCGATCGACCGTTTCGTTGTATTGCGTAAATTTGCGGATACAACAAAAGATACTCGAAGATATGTAGAATAAAGGCCACTGAAAAGAACATTCATTCTATCAACTGGGTATCCATTAAAAATTGTCAAAGTTCACCTTTTTATTGACTCTAGACTCGTAGTCTCCCTCAAGGGAAATCGAACTTTTTGCAGTATCGTGAAATAGTAATCCAACAACTTGGAATAGACATGGTCTGTTTGACAATGTGGTGTACGGCTACATTTTCTTCAGGAAATCGTTAGGGGGTAGATTCGAACGCGCGGAGGTGGCGGGTCCATTCCACCTTTGTATAGAAAGCGTCAGTAGTCGTCCGACCCTAGCCACAGATGAACGTCTTCGTTGAAAAACACGTCGAAAAAAGACACATGGGCGAAAGAAAGTTTGGATCGCGATTGGGACAGAGTAATTTTATCGCACGAAACTTCTTTCTAGGCACGTTCTCCCATCAATCATACCTGCTCTACTCCCACCAATAGACTGATTGGTGTGGGTAGAGTAGTCTGTGAAACACCCGGTTAAGGAGCACGTGTGGGGCTCTTTCTCAAAACAGGGATTTGGCAGTTCGCACATCTTTACGGATAATTTGAACGCTGCCAAAACGGCAAAAATATATCAGAGAGCTTCAATGCCATCTGCCCAAAATTGGTTCACGAAAATCAAATCGGCTACTGCAACAGGACAATAACACAAAACATGGGAGTCGTGTTTATACTGCGTGGAGACAAGAAAATGACGTTGACGTCATTTTCTTGTTAAAAATTTTTGGACGCTTATGAATTGTTATACTCATATAGAGGTCATTGTCGGCAGATTAAGCCATAAAATTAGTGGAAAGTACGCCTCGCGATGCCCGGCGATTATTGATAGTGGCGGCGACTGGAACACTTATTGAGGGGTCTTATCACTTTAGACGCTATAAAAGAAGGCTGTTTTCATGATTTCTTTTTATAGGTTCATATTATAGATATTGATATAAAAGTTGTTACACTTAATAAATACACTTTCGAAATACAGAGAAAAAAAAATTATTTATTTAAGTCACTATTTATGGACGCAAACGATAGTTAAAAAAATGTCCTAAAAAAATTGTAGGTCTGCGGTGTTGATGAAATCTCGGAGATAGATCCGAAACAAAAAAATCAAACGGTTTTAGATTCACTATGTTAATGTCTATAGCGCATTGCATACGATTTTTGATATATGCAAAAATAACAAAATGGCGGACAGTTTTCGAAAAAACAAAAAAATGTGTTTTGTAACCGTTTTTGGCAAAACAAATAGTAAATATCAAAATTTTGAAAAATCCTTGATATGCGCTGTAGCTATAGTTGTAAAGAATTGGTGGTTAAAATTTCTTAAGGATCAGTTCAGATTTTATCAATAAGCCATCAAAAAACGATATTACGAAAAAAAACACATTTAAAGTTTGTTTGGTTTACATAAAGCCATAAAAAACAATTTGAATGTATTTCGAAAGTGTATGTATTAAGGCACTACCCCACGGCAAAACAATTTTTTGTCATTTTCTGAAAGATACATTTGTTAAGAATGCTCTCACCAATTTTTTAAAAGAAATTTGTAGAATTGGCGGAGATGCAGCATGTTATGTGGAACCGTTCGAAGCGCACGACTGCGCCGAGCGGCAGATGTGCGGCTGTGAACGCGTTTTTCTCGAAACTGCGTTTTTCTGTTATTTTTTTTTCACTTTCTGAAAGATACATTTGTTAAGAATGCTTTTACCGAATGTTTCAAAGAAATTTGTAAAATTGGCGGACATACAGCATTTCATGTGAAACCGTTTGAAGCGCACGACCGCGCCGAGCGGCAGATGTGCGGTTTTGAACGCGTTTTCACGAAACTATGTTTTTCAACCTGGCTGACAACATATTGAAAAAACTGTTCATCCAATTTGCATGCGCCAAGTCTTAAACTGTTTGAAAATCCAGTTTCTATGGCATCACGTAGGATTTCTTTAATAATTACTATTTTTTTTATGAACGATGAAAATTTTTCATGAAAATCGGAAATAAAATTCGCTGATCCATAATTTTTTGTTTAGAAATTGAAATTCCCCTACGTTATGATGTAAACCTATATATTCTACTTTCTAGTAAACCTATGTGTCTAGTTTCTAAATATATTTTTATTTTATTTTTCAAATTAACCGTATGGCTTAATCATTGCGATCCGCCGAGCAGCAATTCCGTCGGAGTGTCGTCTTGGAAGCGGCGTACACCGTAAACTATACTTTAGATTCGAGTACAAAAATTTGTATACAGTCTTCTATATGTTATATATTGACTATAAGTATTAATAAAAAAAATTCCATTCATCGTTTGCTTGAAAATAATTACGAAAAATACACCCTCGTACCGCGCACAAACCGTAGTGTCGTGCCTTAAGGCGAGAAATCCCTTAAAAATTTTCAAAACATCGATTTTATTTTGACATATTTCGAAAGTATGATACCCAAAGAATATACTGACGAAAGGAAAACTCGAAATATCGAATATTTGCGGAGTTATCGCAAATTGTCTAGAGCGCGCGGACAGCATGCGGTCAGGTAGCGAGTCACATGTTGAAACTTTAAACGCGATTATCTCGAAACTACTTTTTCAAAAACTGCTCGTGTTATAGCTCAAAAAGTTATCGACCGATTTGGATGAAATTTTGGGGGGTTACTCTCAGCAATATTATCGGAAGGATATACCTAAAGTTTAAAACGTAGCCTGTAAATAAATAATTTTTTTGGGGCCAAATATGTCGAAAAAAATGGTCGAAAATTAGAACTTTGGAGTAAAAAGGCTCCCAAACATTCAATTTTGCACTATTTCATCATTTTTTAGGTATATCCTTCCCGATAATATGTCAGTAAAAGAATGACACTTATCAAATGTTTTTCAGATCAACAGAAAAAGAGTGACAACTGCAGCACTTTTCGATGTCGCGGAAAACAGGCGTCCGAAGACCCTCAATAACGCCGCCATTTTGTTGGTCATCCCAAAAAAATTTTTTTTTAACTTGACAGTTATAATAAACTCATGTTCAAATTTCAAAATGATCGGATTATTTTATCCCCTCTAAAAAAATTCCCGAAAAATACCAATTTTTCACGCTCCTAAAGAGGTTTCTCGCCTTAAGTGTAACAACTTTTATATCAACATCCATAATATAGACCTATCAAAAAATGCATGAATGGAATGGAAATAGCCTTTTTAGCGTCTAAAGTGAGAAGACTCCTCAATGATAAAGCATCACGATTTATATTGTTCACTGTATGTCTATTTTTTCAATGCCTTCTCCCAAATAATTTTTAAATTTCGCCACACACGCTCTCGTCAAACAGGCTGTAACTGTTCAATCGACTGTCTATTTTTACATAGTCTCATAAAGTGTGTCTCCAATAACCTGACAATTCAATTAATAAATAAAGCGTATTATTGATTCGAAAAGTACGAATATTTCTATTTTAATATAAGGTACAAACATAGAGATTATGTGTGGAACACAATATCCGATAAATGGGATAAACGGCATGGACTTGGAAGATTCTTTCAACAAGATGGCACAACCTGCCACATTGTGGGTAAAACAATGCGGTTATTGCAAACGAAGTTTCATGGTCGTGTCATGTCGCGCCGCGGCGATGTGAATTTGCCACCAAGATCGTGCGATTTGACGCCGTTGGACTATTTTCTTTGGGCTTTTCTGAAAGGAAAAGTGTATGCCAATGATCCATAGACTATTCCGGAGCTCAAGAAAGCAATCGGACGCACCATTAATAGAATTAGTCCGCACATAAGCCGAAATGTTATTGAAACTTTCGTCAAAAGAGTGCACATTTTCAAACGGGAACGAGGCGGCCAGCAATCGGATATTGTATTTCCCGGACAACCTCCATGTTTGTACTTTACATTAAGGGGGGGGGGGGGGGGGGGGGGGTAGGGGTTTCAGCGTAAAAAAAACACTTGTTTGCGATTTTTTTCATCTATATGGGTAGAGTAAATTTATTGAATCCTTTTATACATTGTTAAGTGTCATTTCAAGAACATTCCGTGAAATTTGTACGCTAAAATATCCACAAACAAGCGGGTGACAAAGCTTTTCCAAGAACGCCTTTGGAAAAACACGATTTGCGGTGTTCATTGTATCTCAGCTAGAAATTATCTGAAATCAAGTACCATTAGAATGTAGTCATAGTATCATCAAATCCTCCCCCCAACGGTCTTTGATAATTTTTTTTTCATTTCTAAATTTTTTGTGGTCATGTAAAGTGAAAAGTGCTATTTTTCACGAAAAATTCCGCCATTTTAGGGGTGGAAAACCCCCTCAATGTAAAAAAAATCCCAACCTAACTGTTGGGGGGAAGTATTTTATATGTAGAAAGTGTGTACCAAGTTTGGAATAAATCGGTCATGTAGTTTTCGAATGGCAGTGAACACGGAGTTTGAAAAAGTGGTTTCGAGAAAAAACGCGGCACCGGCTTGTTTATGGATATTTTCGCGTACAAATTTCACGGAATGTTCTTGAAATGACACTTAACAATGTACAAAAGGTTTCAATAAATTTACTCTGTCCATGTAGATTTAAAAAATCGCAAAAAAGTGTTTTTTTTTCACGCTGAAACCCCTACCCTCCCCTCAAAACAAAAATGTTCGTACTTTTCAAATAAATGATACGTTTTATTAATGAATTAATATGTCAGGTCGTTTTGAGACACCCTTTATATCCTCGCAGTACACGTGCGGGCACCATAGCCATCGCCTGGAGTGCTTCTTTCAAATCTCGTCTCTATATGAACTGCGAAACAAACTAATGTTACCATCGAACATGATTTTCGAACCTTTCGCGTAATCTGTGAATCTCTTGACAGTATACACAATGACGAGCGCTTGGACTCTTCGATTAACTAATTGTGATCGTCTCACGGATGGTAATCAGAGCCCATTTGCCAAATGACACACTGAACACCACTGGCGCTGAATATTAAAAGCGTCGCGAGAAAATATAAAGGTCGACTAGCCTCACGCTGTGCATGCATGTCTGTGATGAATTTTTTACCAACAAGAATTCTCAACCGAATCTGCCACACTACGTCCACCAATAATAAAACTGGGTTAAGGTATAAACTCTTAGCCCATCAAATCACAGCTAATAAATTTTTGCAAACGCTGATCCCTCCCCCAACAATTTATCCGACTCAAGGTTGGAGTGTTTCAGTTTTTGAGAGGCGATTGGGGGAGCAGTCTGTCTTGATCCCTCGAAAGGTTCGGTCGTTGAACAACAAGTGAGTCGTATATTCGTTGAAACACTTTTTAACAGTTCTCCAAGAGCCGACAGCGGCGGTACAACTTTCGTTATTTCATCCTCAATGTAAGTCCTTAAAGCTCGATTCGTACAATTAATTTCAAAGTTAGATCAACGTTTTCACCAACAGGCTCAACGTTTTCACCTTCGAAATCTACCTGAAATTCGACATTCGAAATCGACCTCGATAATACCGTAAGCACAAGCCTGAAATCCCTTTCGATAAAACTAACTTCAGCATAAAGTTTGATACGAATAGTATTGCAATTATCCGCATACGTATGAATTAGAGTGGTTCTCGAAGTCCAAAAAGACATCTGTAAACACTTGCTACCCCAAAATAAAACTAGAATTCTTAGGAAAACTTTAAAAGAAATGGTAATGTTTCTTTATGTGAGTTGCATTGTTATTCTTATTGATTTTTTTCATCGTCCTTCTTCCTGTTCAGAATTCTTTTGGGGGAGACTTTGGGATGTGAAAGAACGCAAGGGGTGCCCATGCAGGCTGGTCGTCTCGCTATCTAATTTTCGAATATGGACTGGGCAACGTGTGCATACGGAGTTATCGACCGAGAGTCTATAATGGTAGTCGATTAACGTGAAGACGGAAAATCGTTGTGCATTGGTAAAGTGACCAAACCAGTTATTGGATAATCGATTAGCGGAAATGAATCCCATTTCGGCTGCTCGGTCATAATTAAAGGCTACTTCGGTTGTTCGCGCTGTTGATCTTTGGAACTCAGAACATTCACCTTTAACTCGATTCCGTGCTAGACATGGGTAAAAAAAGAGGGATGACCAAAATGTGTGCTCCAGCCTCGCTGGATGTCGTGGTTATATAAATGTATGAATTTAAACTCCTTTACCTACCTTTAAACTGCAATATTTTTCCTTCCACTTACATAACGCCTGGGTCGATAAGTTTTTTATGTCAACTTCTTGAAACCAATAACTGCTGTCTGCAATCTATTTTATACGTATATTTGCCTTCAAATTCTTATAAACATCGGTCTTCCCTGCACTCAGAAAAAATATTTGTTATGTTCTAATGAATTGGCACATTGGAACATAATTTATTGGAAATTCATAAATGTTTACGCGTATGGAGACAGTTTTTATGTGGTTGTAAGTACAGCATTTATTCGTCGTCACTAAATATATTTTTTTACGTGCCGATTATTCACATCAATTGAAAGCCATACTTAAAATAGAACATTTAAATAAATATTTCCTCAAATCAAATAAATACTACCCCCCAATCACGATAACCTCTTATTTCTCGACTATGATACTAATGCGCGCATGCGCACTTTGCCGTTTAACGCGACGGGCCCGACAGCAGGCCGCTTGTCAGATGTAGCTCACGCATACGCTTACCAGTTAGCTTCTTCGTATGCCAATGCTTTTGGCACGAATGTCAGTGTTTCGTTTCGGAAGTGAGAAACTCAAAAGCGAGGAATGATTTAAGTGTAAGTAAGAAAAAAAACGTTCAAGTGAGAAAATAATGACGGACGAAATGGCACAATTGCTCGAAAAAACCAGCTGGGGATTATGAATTTAACTAGATGTTAAGAAAAACTCGATTCGTCGGATATAAAACATCTATTTCTTCTAACTTATATATCCTATTAGATATTAAGGAAAATTCTTGCAAGGAACATCCCTCAGGTGACACCCTTCGATTTGGTTGAAATTTGGATATGTTATAAAGCACCGAAAAGTAAGCAATACGTATTTTTTTTATCGGCGGAAAAACGGTTTTAAGGGGTGAAACCACCCCTCGAAAAAAGGCATCTCTAGGGTTGGTTCACCCCTTAATTTTTTTTGCAATGCCACTATAGTAGATTTTTCATTGCTTCGGATTAGAAGAATTTTCGTTTTTGTTTCATGAAAATCGGTGGACTCCTTGTGTGTGAAACTGCTATATTACCCCTAGAGATACCTTTTTTCGAGGGGTGATTTCACCCCTTAACCCTTAGCTAGAATCACGTTATAGTCATACTGGGTCCATGGGACCCAGGCGTTTTTAAATTGTTATAAATAATTAAATAATGCATTAAGCGATATGAAAAAACAATAGTGAGGTATAATTTGAACCTTGTTAAATAAAGGATATTGGATAGAAATCAAAAATTAAATTTCGAATATGCAAAAAAAAGTGAAAAATCACTTTTTTTACAAAAATTGCTGGAACTCTTGTAATTATTGACAAAAAAATGGTTTTATAATCTGGAAACAATATACTTTAAAATAGACATAGCGGTTTCTGTGGACTTTTCAAAAAGTATATAGATTTAATCCAACGCAGGTGCGATTTAGAAGGAAAGAATGAAATGCTCACGCATATAAAAACATGTTGGTATGTTTTATTGGAAAAAAAGGTGTACGGCATCAAAATGATTTGTTTGGGCCCCGTGGACCCAGTGTGACTATTAAGGGCCAAAAAACTATACGTATTGCTTACTTTTCGGTGCTTTATATCATATCCAAATTTCAACAAAATCGAAGGGTGTCACCTGAGGGATGTACTTGCAGGAATTTTCCTTAATATCTAATAGGATATATAAGTTAGAAGAAATAGGTGTTTTATATCCAACGAATCGAGTTTTTCTTAACATCTAGTTAAATTCACAATCCCCAGCTGGTTTTTTTCGAGCAATTGTGTCATTTCGTCCGTCATTATTTTCTCACTTGAACTTTTTTTTTACTTACACTTAAATCATTCCTCACTTTCGAGTTTCTCACTTCCGAAACGCAACACTGACATTTGTGCCAAAAGCATTGGCATAGGAAGAAGCTAACTGGTAAGCGCATGCGTGAGCTACATCTGACAAGCGGCCTGCTGTCGGGCCCGTCGCGTTGAAGGACAAAGTGCGCATGCGCGCATTAGTATCATAGTCGCGAAATAAGAGGTTTTCGTGATTGGGAAGTAGTATTTATTTGATTTGAGGAAATATTTATTCAAATGTTCTATTATAAATATGGCTTGTAATTGATGTGAAAAATCGGCGCGTAAAAAAATATATTTAGTGACGCCGAATAAATGCTGTACTTACAACCACATAAAAACGGTCTCCATACGCGTAAACATTTATTAATTTCCAATAAATTATGTTCCAATGTGCCAATTTATTAGAACATGACAAATATTTTTTCTGAGTGCAGACCGATGGTCATAGAAATTCGATGGCAAATATATTTATAAAATAGATTGCAGACAGCAGTTATTGGTTTCAAGAAGTTGACATAAAAAACTTTTCGACCCAGGCGTTATGTAAGTGGAAGGAAAAACATTGCAGGTTAAAGGTAGGTAAAGGAGTTTAAATTCATAGATTTATATAACCACGACATCGAGCGAGGCTGGAGCACACATTTTGGTCATCCCTCTTTTTTTACCTAGGTCTAGCACGGCATCGAGTTAAAGGTGAATGTTCTGAGTTCCAAAGAACTAACGAGGTTAGTAAATCTTAAACATAAACTTAAAAAAAAAGTCTTGGCTGTTAATAAAATCGTAGTAGGCCGACATACGTATAAGAAAACTTATTCGCCGGAAGACAAACTTCTTTGTCCTTAATAAATTTTTTTTCTGAATGTGATCTCGAACTTTGCTTGTGTATCACAGGAGAGGAAAATATCGTGTGTTACAGAGGGCACACACAATTGTTGAGATTCCGTATCATGAATCGCATGTTTACAAAACGCAGACAAGGACCTCCGTAATTTGTCATGACTTTTTGGTCCTTTGAGGTCTCATAGAACTAAATGGACCATGAACACGAGGGCAAAAGCATTCCAGATATCTGTGGTTCTTTGTGACTTGAACTCAAGCAATGACCAGAGAATGTTAGAGAGAACGAGAAGGAGAGAGAGAGAGAGAGAGAGAGAAAGAGAGAGAGAGAGAGAGAACGGTCTCGTGAGTGGTTGGTTTTCCAAGTTTTGCAGCCTTACGAGTTTCCATAGCTCGATGGGCCATCTGGCAGGAAGACATCAGGAAGAAAGAGAGAGTGAGGAAAAAAAGAAGCTCGAGGATAAGGCCGACACTTGGATCGCTCCCATGAAAAAGTCGGCCGCAGCTTAGAAGTAGACTTTCTTTCAACACAAACAGCCCTTTGCACAGACACACCTCATTCAGCGCATACGTATATAGTGATAGAAAGAACCCATTCGATCGTACACATTTGCGGACCTCGTCGACTATTTTTTTTTCTTCTGTCGTTTCGATTCACTGGCTTTCCAAATGAGCACTCCCTTTTCACTCGATTGCGACTCTAAAATCCGAGAACCTTTCTTCGCTACTGCGCCATCCCCGTTGAAATATATTACGTAGCTGGGACATATAGCGGACGGGAGGAATACGAGGGAAGCGTAGGAAGACGCCACCAAACGAGCTTTCGAGCTTGTTGCTCGACCAGCACAAACGATGCGCGATAAAGAGAATATGTTAAACAAAAGCAGCGAAGATGACACTGATTAACAGCAGCAACGGGAAAAGACACCCTTAACTAGGTCTCTTATATCCTGAGGGGCTCATTCTTGTCTTGCTTGCGACTAAGCAAAGCGTCCAATAAATCAATTTCTTCGAGATCTAATTACGCGTCAAACTGAAACATTTTCACCCTCGGACTGAAACCTTCTTTTTTTTAAATACGGAACTCACATTTGATTAATTAATACATCATTATTTTACAGCAATGTAAATTTCCAAATACCAGATTTTATTTTATTTCAATCATTGATTTAATTGCCTCGACAAACATAACCGTTCTCACTTTTTTCCGAAACTCTCAATTGTAGAAAGAAAATAATGTGAACGTTTACGCGGCCCTGGATACGAACGACGAAGCAATGAAATTGAGGATGGTTGCAGATACCTAATAATGAATGGGGGGCGGGGCGTCATAAAAATTGAAACGCCTGTAAATACTTCGAATGGAACGAACACTGGTGGATGGACGGTCGGGACGCAACAAAAGTTAGGTTAGATGAGCGAAGCGCGGGTAGGAAGTGATAGAAAACGGTTCGATTAGGAAGGGCAATCCGTAAAAGCCCGCAAAGGTATACATTGAAACTCAGAATATATAAAAACACTTAAAATGGTATATGCAAACATATATCTTCGAAAATTGAGTAAGAAGACTTTCCTATTTTCGTCGTGCCCAAATATTCGATTTCTGTCCACGTAATTTGATATGGATTATTGTAGCCGTAACGAACGCCCTCTAAAAAATCGTCCCATACACAAACTTCACAATTTGCATTTAGAGCAAAAAGCTCCATTGTGTTGAAGTTCGTATCATTGAAATGCAATGAAAATTTCTCAAAACTTGTCCATTTCTTCATTTTTAAAGTAACCCCTTCTGTTTTCTTGCATATTCAGGCTCCGCACTCAGAAAAAAGATTTATTGAGGACAAAGAAGTTTGTCTCCCAGCGGAAAAGTTTTCTTATTCGTATGTCGGTCTACTACGATTTTATTAACGGCTAAAAAAATTTTTTATTTTAGTTTATATTCAAGATTTACTAAGAATTTTTCTTAACCTCTAATAGGATATATAAGTTAGAAGAAATAGGTGTTTTATATCCGACGAATAGAGTTTTTCTTAACATCTAATTAAATTCATAATCCCCGAGCTGGTTTTTTTCGAGGAATTGTGTCATTTCGTCTGTCATTATTTTCTCACTTGAACGTTTTTTTTCTCACTTTGTATTCTTACTTACACTTAAATCATTCCTCACTTGAGAGTTTCTCACTTCCGAAACGCAACACTGACACTTGTGCCAAAAGCATTGGTCGCGTTCGTTGGGTCCCATCATTTTGATACGAACAAGTGCGCATGCGCATAATGATGCGCAACGCGCAACTGCGCAACGAAACGAGTCATTCGTTTTGCACATGACTCGTTTCATTGCGCAGTTGCGCGTTGCGCATCATTATGCGCATGCGCACTTGTTCGTATCAAAATGATGAGACCCAACAAACACGACCATAGTCGCGAAATAAGAGTTTTTCATGATTGGAAAGTAGTATTTATTTGATTTGAGGAAATATTTATTCAAATGTTCTTTTCTAAATATGGATTTTAATTGATGTGCAAAATCGGCACGCAAAAAAACATATTTCGTGACGCCGAATAAATGCTGTAGTTACAATGACATAAAAACTGTCTCCATACGAGAAAACATTTATTAATTTCTAATAAATTATGTTCTAATGTGCCAATTTATTAGAACATAATAAATCTATTTTCTGAGTGTGGTTCTCCACTGAGGATCCTAAAAACTGTTTCCTTAAAACTTATTCCAACACCCTCAACGGTTGAAATAAACAATGCACCATTAAAAATAAAACGTTATTTGCTTCCAACGATGCTAGCTTCTCCATCATGAAGCTACACCACGAGCAGTTTGTAAACCCACACTGCAAAAACAAATGTGTTGTTTTTACACACTTTAGGTGTGTAAATGGCTGTAGACACTTTTTGCACGTTTTACCGTGTGTGAAAAATGACACGGATAGATGCGTTCAAACAACACACTTACGTGTGCTATTTACTTACACACGTTTAAACGTGTAAAAAGTGTCGACAGCCATTTACACAATCAAAGTGTGTAAAAACGACACACTTATTTTTGCAGTACTGTATATACATCGGATGCGTCTTTATAATAAATTGAATAACACAAGCTTTTTACCGTCACAATATATGCATTTGTTGAACTGAACTCAACAGTACTTATACATTACTCTGTAGTATGTATGAGGGGTGTCACTGTTTTTCTTGTCTTCGCATAGGCTAGGTTCTCATACAGCTTCACGTTGACGGCCGCTTTTTGCTGGTCGGTGTTGGGCTCGAAACAAAAATACGTCGCTAAAGATGCAATGCAGCTATCGAGGTTTTGGAAAATAGATTCCAATTTCAGGTTCTTCCACGTGACAAACTCAAAAATAATCTATAAATGAAACCAAAAGTTAAGATCAAACGTGGTCTTTAATTAACTGGTTAATCAATCGCTGTCAAATCAACTAATGAGTTTCACGTGATACCGTGACTAAGGTGATTTTTAAAACATATGATCAATAACTCGCAATTAACACGCTTAAGGCATTACCCCCACTTGTAGCGCAAAAAAAGGCCTTTTTCATGAATTTTTTAAAAGAAAACTACAAAACTTTTTTAATCGATCAATATACCATCTCAAAGAACACATCTTGAAGAACTTTCCGTAATTTTTTTATTGAAAAATATTACATTGTTTAGTGGCAAATGGCCGTCAATGAAATAATGTTTTCATATACACGGTTTGCGGTGACCAACATTGCGGCGAAATGGATCATCTGAAGAACAAAATGCGGATGGATTTAGTCAGATATAAGTATAAACTAGTCTTTAATCGAAGGATTTTAAAAAATATTTATTTTTCACAAAATGGCGGACAGTCAAAGTTAATGGTTCGATTTTAACGAAAAAAACGGCCGTTTTTTGGCTATAAAACGGCCATTTTTTTTTGAAAAAAAAAATCGAACGATTAAAGACTACATTTTTATGTGTTAAATAAGCCTGCAAAATTTCAAGAAGATCGGTTCATTAGTGTTGGAGTAATCTTGGTCACCGACTTCAGAAATGCCATTTTGAGAAAAACGCGTTTAAAGTTTCTCTTTCAACGCTCTTTCAACGCGGATTCTTCTCTTTCAACGCTCATATCTCAGTCAATTTTGTTCGGATCGACTTGAAATTTTCAGGACATATTCTCAGATATTTATACTTAAAAAAAATGCAATAAAAAATCGATTTTTTCAAAATCGCAAGTGGGGGTAACCCCTTAAACTGTGTTGCTTTTTCCCGTGTTATTTTTGCTCGTGTGTTGCTATCAACGTGTGTTGTTTAGTCCAATGTGTGTAAATATGCGTCGTGTATGTTGATTCTACACGCTTTATGCGTGTTCGAATAAGCGTGCTATTGATGGGGATTCTGACCTACGAAGGTGTGTAATAATGCAATACGTAAAAATTGCACACTCACGTGCATAATTTTAACGCATGACGTGTTACCAAATGCATAAGTGTCTAGAATCAACATGGTAACTCGTGTCTAGCCTTTGTGTTATGTTACTTCTACGTACTTCGAACACACGTCAAACACGCCTAGTTTTTTCAGTGCAGCACCATCGACTCATTTTGTTGTCCAATATTGTATAAATCAACAAATGTTTTCCAAAACAAATCATTTCCCCGTGGACCGCAACAGTCAACAAACAAAGTTCTTTTCGCCTCGTGCGATATCGTTACCCACTTGGCTCATCCGAAAAACACAGATGGACAAGAGAATATATTTCCCATTCGTGGATGGTTCAGGGACGCCCGTGAATTCCGGAATCGTAACGAGACGCTATGACTCTTCCGAGCAATGGAACGACGAAACCATCCGCGTGGATTATTGCAATTCGCGAAAGGCACAGCACCGTGGCAAAGTCTAACCTGCCATTTAACAGGTTGTAACACTTTGGGTTCGTTTTTCCAGAGGTGCACAAACGACGAAGCATTCGTATTCCGTCTTCGCTTCGCGCCAAGTCGTCTAGAAACACACTGTAATATATTCGTGGGTGTTATTTCCGAGTACCTACACCGGTCCACGGTATATGAGGGTCGTAAATTTTCAATTCATTCGCCCGGAACCCAGGCGTTCTATCCGATTGCGAGCATGAAAAAGAGCAGCAGGCGAGGTACAATATTTTCGGTGAAACGAAAACGAGAGAACGGTGGTCGTACGTCGAAACTCCGTAGTCGATACAATCGCTGTGGAAAATGTAATAGGTGTACACGATGGACATATACACATATCTCAACAGTATCGTACAAATATTATCTCAAGTTCTCTCTCTCTCTCTCTCTCGCTCTCATCGCTGAAATTCGATTTTCATAATAAACAATTTGCACTGTGCAAACAAGTGAACGCGCAATGACAATCGTACTCGTATCGTCCCTTTAGCCCAATTGCATTGGTACCCATACACATGGCAAAATGTATTTGTCGTCTAAAAACGCGTTCGATCAAACTTTTAATAGCAGCAAACAAATAGCAGCAACTACGGAACAATATTAAATTGCATCAAAGCCTCATCTGAGTGATGCATACGTAACACGCGATACATAACACAAATTATCGTTACACAACGGCAGGTACGTGTCCGCAATCGGAACCCCCGAGCGATGCGAAATCATGACGTATAAGTGTGTACACGGATGAGAGAAGCGAATTAATTCGCGCGCAAATCCGCAGATTCGCGATATGTAATGACAATACCTTGATTAACCAATTGGCGAATAGCCCGTACACAATTTCCTTCGTCGCATAAATATCTGATTACTATTTGCTGTTCGTACGAAATATATACTCGTATGTCTATAACATAATTGCTCTTTGCTCATATGTATATATATAGAATTCAAATATCTGTATTAGTATGTACAGCACGTAACGAGTATGTACGGGCTTTTCAACACCAATCGGGGCTTTTTAGCGTAGATCATTCCAGTAGTCTTCCATTCACGTAATTCTTGCCACGGATGTAACAATACTGATCGGTTGGCGAAAATCTGCCTTTCCGTGAGAATTTATGCTGTGCGAATTTCACGTTTTTTTGGTACGAGATTACAACGAGGAAAAATCAGGTGGGTGAAACGACAGACGTGACAATCTGTCCTGAGAGAATGAACAGCTTCGAAGACCCGAGCCAAGGCTCCACAAAGACTTCACGTAGGCCCAATCGACGTTTCGGAGAGCTTGAGATTGGGCTCCTATGAGGACGATGAAAGCGATCCCTGTGCACATTTTTCACGAGCAGCATTACTGCCTCATGTACTTTACAAACAGCCATACCCTTCCGGCTCTTCGTCGCGAAGCGTATCATCAGCATGTTTTATTTCCTGGTACACGGTGAGAAAAGAGCTCGTGAAATCCCAAACACGTCGTGATGGAAACGGAAATTCAGCTGTTTCCATGTACGAATTCCTCGAAGTATTGCACGGGGAAAAGGGCGTTACGCAAGCTGCGCGACAATTACCATTCATTACTTTGTTGGGGCCAATTGGCATAACTGATTGGTATTCGGCTGGCGTACCGCCTCCAAAGGGACCTAATATGGTTATGCGCAGCCACGCACACACGTAGCCCACTTGCGGTACCGCCATATCGGGCGAAAAGCACAGCGACAGAGACTGATCGATAGCTGAAAGGGATTAAAGAGAACGAGACGAAGAGAAATGTGTGGTCCAGCAGAGGGTGTGTACACGTAATGCGGTTATAGATTTCACCGGTAGTGCTCCCTCGCATCCTTCGCGCTCTACGACAGAGTTAGGATCCTTGTTCACCACGAACGAATCACTGGCTCCAGCAACGCGAACATGTCAAATGTATATGGAAATACGGTATGCCGTATGTATCATCCCTGAAAATTTCAACTCCCCTCAGCCAAAGGGATCCAACACAATTACCTTTGAGTCTGAATTCGCATTGTTTTCGGCATTTTGCTCGCGAGGCGTCCTTCCACACGTACACGGGAGTACACTCGCGTGTACATGCGCCTGTGCACACTACATGGCTACCCGAGTATACATTATGGATGACTGAGAGATATGCACAGCTCTAAGCAACCCTCGAGCGTGCATATGCGCACGGTTAATCAACGGAACACCCTGAATACACGATGAAATAGAACAATCAAAAATCCGATCGGTATTTTACCAGCGCGGCAAAGTGACCGACCACGAGAGAGAAGGTGGCGAACTAGGTCATGAAAGAATCAATAGACGAATACTCGAAGTTTTTCGTCGAAGAACTTTTCTTCCGTACGTGAGCAGGTCCCGAGATGGGAGAACAATTTCTTAAGGAAGCCTGGATAAAACGTGACAACTTTTGGACGGTTGCAAATGGCTGTCAGTTTGGGAGAAGCGTTGGCAAACCTACACTCGAAGTGGATATAGAATCTCGCCCATTTCCTTCGCTAGGACCCATCATACCTGAACTGTCTCCAAAGTAGAGTCAGGCACATCCGAATTATACCGATGGAAAACTTTCCACGGAGTATTCGAGACGTTCCCCTTTGCGAAAAGGGCAGAGAAAAATGTCATAAAGAATTGGGAACTGTGAAAAAGTCGATGCACGGGAGCATGCTCAGGATTCTACAATTTAGTTCTCGTATCGCGCGACGAAATCACTGGTCATCCTCCACGTACAAATAAATATGTCGAGATAATGTTGTTGGCCCGGTAATCGTTACTTTGAGCAGATCGCTCGATTTTGAAAAATTATAGAGCTCACCTTGGAAAGCGAGTAAAAGTTATTTTAAGTCATTCATAATCATTTTTTTTTTTACAAAGAAGTACGTCGTTGTGAAATTCGTCGTTGTGAAATTCTGAAGTTGTGAAGCCTGGTACAGATTTAGAGAAAATATTTCGTCGAGTCATATCATTTTTCGTCTAGTTATCGACAGGTGAACGTCCCGCTAATCGTCAAATGATTTCACATTGCTTTAACTAATTGTACAAAAGTCCGTAGGTCTTTGGTGACTTGTATTGTGTCTGCATATAGGACTGCAGACTAATTTTTAGTCACTCGGTCACAAACTATTTTCTTTTTATTAAAATACTTGACAAACAGTTCGAGACATAAATGTCTCTTACATACAACTTCATTAATTAAAAAAATGAAACTAATTGTTGCTATTACGTGAATTTTTTTACTTATTTTCAATAATGATAAACAACTGTTTTATCTCTAAATCATTTTTGCTGCTTTTTTCGATCGAATGGTGTTCATCTGTGCTCGAGACGTACCCAGTTATCGACATGGTCACTAGCCAGTAATCGACAGCATTTATTTAGATGTACACTACCGGCCAAAGGTTCCTGGACACTTCAGATAATTGCAAAACTTTCAATCACTTTGGGTAATTGCAAAATTATATTAGAATAATATAATTAATTATACAGAGCTATACAATATCTTCGTAAAATAATAAATAAAACGAACTAGATTATTCTTACATTATTTGGCAATTATCCGGTGATCGAAAGTTTTTCAATTATCTGAAGTGTCCGGAAACTTTTAGACGGTAGTGTATACCTGTTGACGATCGCGAATATGTGTATGACAATTACCTACTGATCCGTTGAATCTTCAGACAATATCAATAACGGACCCAATATTTCTTTTCTGATTTTCTGTAAATGAATATTCGATTTATAAGATGTTTTTTGCCAACCCAGTTGTCGACAACCGTAGCGATTAATCGGCAGTGTTTATATTGCTGTAACGATAATCGTCATATGTGAAAACTCGTTGAAATTAGCGTGAAACTATAATTTTCTATGCTGAACGCAAACCAAGATCTAAATCTAAGAATAAATACTTATCCATAGCTTGAAGATGAACTCACCTCACATAAATCCCCAGGCATTCTAAAATCGCTCGAGATGTGACACGGTTCACTTTAACCTCTCAAATGAAGGATTCGGCCGAAATCGCAGATAGACGCCGGAGCTAAATATATTTGTTTGGTTATAAATTCGAATAAATGCCTCTTGGACGCCAATATATCACAGATCTGCACGAACGACTGATTCTTATCTTAAAATACTTATTTGATGTGTAAACCTTACGATTATTACGCTCTTCCATCTTCATCAGAAACGATGCTTTCTCGTGCAGTCAACGTTCAATCCGTTTGTCCCATTCATAGTCATTTTTTCGGATGCTCCCAGGAACTCTCCCCGACTATAAATGTTGCTACAGGGCAGACTAAGGCTGGATCCGGCATACCTTATTCCCTACCACGACACGGTACAGGCCGCCGGATCAGGGCTTTACCGGCCGTGGAACGCTTTTTTACATCCGGTCATGACGCGGATGCCGGTAACTTAACTGATCAGTATACTTTTCAGGCCCTGATCCGGTTGCCGTATCTATGCCTGAAATGGAAAATAAAAAAATCCAAAAATTACGAACAAAAAAATTGTGGTCGTTTTTTTGCTTCCATATGCTTTATTTATGATCCTACTTATATGAAAATTGTATTTAAACGTTTCCTGCCTCGTTAAAGTTTTTACCTACCCTCGGGATTGAAACTACGTCTTCTAATTCTAGAGCTGAGCGCGCTACCTACTTAGCCATTATAACACTTGTGTAAACTGTCTTTTTTTCCTTTGCATATTTCTATCATTCTAATTCTATTCTAGAGAATTTCAATAATTTTATTCATGATGTTGAAATTTGCATCGTCGCACGACAACAATAATTTTTTATTTACCGGATTTTTTTGCCTATTTAGGCTGTGAAAATAACTCACACGTTGGTCCATATTCTCATTAGAGTGTTACGCCCGCATTTTCAAAAAAGGCTCCTGATGATTTTGTAAAAAAAAATGTTTAAAGTTGTGCCAATAAAACTTAATTTTGTCGATTCGATTGATTACCTTTTGATGATGATAAAAAGAAACGAATGAAAAGTGAAGAAAAAAAGCGTTGCATTCCCACGATGCAAACTTCAAATTTATTTTCATTCGTTCGTTGACACTTTTATTACTCGCCATATTACTTTTATTAGAATCTTGCCGAAGTTATGCACGCAGCAACTCAGGGGTTGACTTTGATGGCCCCGAATAAGATTATATCATGGTTCAAGACATATTCATGGTTCAATTGCCATACGTCAATATTACACAAATGGAAATTCATGCAAATGGACTGAAATGTATGTATCAAAATATGGTCCTTTGTCAGAATCATCATTTAAGTATTTCCATATGATCATATTGGTGCCGCTTTTTTGTCGCTACAACTTCCGTCCATTTTCCCCTGTGTCACGTTAAAGTTGATGCTTTGAAGACTTGGTGCTTTGCACGGGCACACCGATGGATTAGCACTCGTACACGAGCTAGGGGATCGCCACCGATCGCATAGTAAGAACTACGAAAGCTGTTAACCGCAAAAGAACCGCTATCGCTCGCTGATTTCGCGAGTGTTCGCTTCCGCAGCTGCAGTTTGCAACAGTGGCACGTTCGTTTTTCCACGTGGCTAGCCGTGAGGTCACCCAAGCCAGACCAAATCTACGGGAGAATGCTGTGTGTAGCTTTTTCCTGACACTTCGAAATAAAAGTTTAGCCGATAATTCTTCGAGGAAAGCCGCATTGGGATGGCGCGAAGTCGCTTTCTCGCGGCGTTGCACGTTCTCGAAGTATGTTCTTCTTCCATTGGCTCTTCTTTACGACCACGTTTCATTCCCAACCTCGTCCCCTCGTGTCTCCTGTTTCTCGCCAGAACTCTCACGGAACTTAACAAATCGCTTGTACCAGCGTGATGGGCACCGCGAAATCCATTCGCCATTTTACGAAAACGTTTGTCGGAAAATCGCAACAAGCATTGGAATATATTCCGAATATACGCTGCACGGCGTTGCTCCCAACAACATTTCTCGAAGTTTCTCGAAACGTCCCAATGCGAAATTGAAAAAAAACCACGCTGGAGTGCCATGACTTACCGTCGAGTAGTTTGTTTATCAAAAAATTGGGCCACCCAACGTTTCCGATGATGGATTATCCAACAATGGTCAAAAACGATTTGCGGAAAGTAGGGGAGAAAGGGGTCAAACGTAACGCATTTTAGTTAAGGCGTTAGACCACAGTAACGGGTATAAAATCATGTGCGAATTTAACAATTTTTTTTTTCGTATGAAAAAGTGATTCACTCATAAAATTAATTACACATCAATTTAGTATGAATATCAACCTGTTAAAAAATGTATATTTTTTTTTCGATATACGAAATGGCCGACTACTAATATTTTCTTTTGTTGTCTTTTTTTTAGGCGCTCCGTGGCGGGACATTTAGCATCCACAATTTTTTACCTAGAACAAAAAACAAAAATTCTCGTCAATCTCCATTAGAATACCTAGAGAAGTACGTACGGAATTTGACAAATATTGTTTTATTCAAAAGTTGTAGGTATTTGGACTTAAGAAATTAATTTTCAGTGAAAAATTTCGTTATAACTGCTCATGAACTGCTCAAAAAAGGAAAGGTTTTCGATTAATCAGAAATTCCGTACGTACTTTTCTGCTAAACGCAATCAGGAACATAACTTTTAAATTTGAAGTAAATCGAGTGAAAATTGTTGAAGTTATTTGTCACGCCAATTGGAAAAAAGCTGTTTCGAGAAGTTTCGAGTAGTCGGCCAATTTGAACATCGAAAAAATACATGTATTTTCTAACAGCCCGATATTCATACTAAATGTATAATTAATTTTATGAGTGAATCACTTTTTCATACGAAAAAAAATTGTTAAATTCGCACATGATCTTATACTCGTTACTGTGGCCTAACTCCTTAAGAGCTCGTATCTTTGAAACGGATGATTGTATAGAAATGGTTATTAGCCTATGTTAAAGGAAATTTATCTGGTTACAATTTAAAAAAAACACGTACCTAACGTAAATAGATCATTAACAGTGCCGCTTAAAAAAAAAGTCCGGTGTTACTTTTCACCCCGGTTTCGGGGCTAGTTGTAACATAGCTAGGGCAGGTTGTAACAGAAGGGGCATGTTTTAACAGCATTACATAAATCTAGTTTTTAATTGAATTAAACTAATAAATATTTTCGTAAACTCTTTATTTAAGTGTTAATTATTTAGGCACATCAATCACATTTTCAACTTCTATGGTCTCCGCTGGAATACGTTTTTTTCAGTTCCTTCACGAATTTGAAAAGAGTGACGTGGCAAATGTATTCACAAACGACTGATCTATATTTACGGTTTTTTGCCAAAACTTCTTTTGCAGCCAACTCATATACCTCTTTCGTAGTGGTGCCTCTTTTAGTACGTCTTTTATGAGTCCTGTAACCAGTAATCCATACTGTAACATAGAAGTTGTTTATAAGGTAGTAAAGTAACTGATGAGTACGGTAAAGGATAACATCGTATAGTAACAACCTTAGTACAATAACGCATAGAAAGTGAGTAGGTATGCGCACGAAAAATGAGGCAATTAAGGCGTAACAACACTGGAAAATGTTTAATTTTTTTTTAATTGGCTTAGCAGATGCTTCGAACCGTCTAGAATAAGGGGAAAAAAGTTTGGTAACTGTAAAACAAGGGTCCGCAGGCCCGTGTGCGAGACGTCGACCGCTTTTCTCATATCACAATTTTTCCAAGAGGCACGCAGCATAACTGCAACAATTTTCATTCTTTTCACTCCAAGCACATTTAAAAAAATAACATTCCGAACAGAAATACGTACGGGATTTTCCATGAGTTTATTATAACATTAGTCATTTACAAATGATTGTCCTTCTTTCTGTCGCAAAATAGGTTTTTAGTTCAAGGGGTCTTCTCACTTTAAACGCTAAAAAAGGCTATTTTCATGAACTTTCTCATAGGCTTTTATTATAGATATTGATATAAAAGTTGTTTCTCTTAATAAATACACTTTCGAAATTCATTAAAAAGAAAATTTTAATGTATTTATGTAACCCAAACAAACTATAAGGCGTTTTTCTCGAAACAACGTTTTTCGACGGCTTGTTGATAAAATCTTCGAAACTACTGAACCGATCCTTATGAAATTTTGACCACATATTCTTTACAACTATAGCTATAGCGCAAATCGAGGATTTTTTAAATTTTAATATTTACTGTTTTCTTTTTGCCAAAAACGGTGAAAAAAACAACACGTTTTTGTTGTTGTTTTTTTCAAAAAAAAGTCCGCCATTTTGTTATTTTTGCATGGATCAAAAATCGTGTAATATGCGCTATAGCCATTAATATACTGAATCTAAAACCGTTTGATTTTTTTGTTCGGATGATGCATCTCCGAGATTTCATCAACGCAGACCTACAATTTTTTAGGACATTTTTTTAACTATCATTTTCGTCTACAAATAGTGTGGTAAATAAATAAAATTATTTTTTAAATGAATTTCGAAAGTGTATTGATTAAGTGTAAGAACTTTTATATCAATATCTATAATATAAACCTATCAAAAAAAAATTCATGAAAATTGCCTTTTTTAGCGTCTAGAGTGAGAAAACCCCTTAATGCTTGCCAATTACACAAAAAATCATATTTTCAAAATCCCCTACGTATTTCTTTAGCAATGCTCATGCAAAATAATAAATTTAAACAAAAAATGTTCTAAATTCAGTTTTGCGTGAGTTATACTGCGTGCTGCAGAGCGTCTCAAATCCAGCATGCCCCGCGAAAGTGGCTTCAGCGTCACCATTTTATATCATTTGTAAATAAACATTTTTTTCACGTGAATATATGACTAATAACATTCTTGAATATTATTATTCTCGCACTTGTCCTCCCACCAAAGAAAAATCGCGAACAATCACTTTATTTTAGACGTTTACATGGGTGTAAGCCCTCAAAACGAAACTACAATGGCTCGGTATGCCACTATACCACTATGTATGAAGCTGTCTTTCGGTGCGTTATTTTTTCAAAGTTAATACGCTGCGGGGCAAGTCTTAATAAGTTACTTGTTACTCCGTCAGTTTGTTACTTTTAGCCCCGTGCCTCCATTTATCACATTTGCATTTTTATTTAATTATGTATTAGTTTTACTGTAACAAACTCGAGCTGACATCGCAGCTAATTAAACAAAGCATCGAACAAAAAATATCAACATTATTTAATAACTTTCATTAAACCACAAATAAAAAAATGTCCTTACTCAAAAAGTTCGTTTACCTGGTAAAATGGGCCACAGTGACGTACCTTCTCCGTGCCGCTCCTGAGCGAGGACTATCCGTAATGTGCGCGTCCGCTACTACTCAAAGAGTTGGATCACTGTTAATATGTAGCTATAATGTTTATAATTTGGCGGCAATTCGCTTGTTACTTCTTACCCCTGATACTGGTAGTCCCTATCTCCCCTATAAGGACCCGGAAAAAATGACACCGCCGGCGACCAAGGTCTCCTCGTTTTAGCTAACTGACTATGTATGTGGCAAAAAGAATCTCTCGATCGCGAGTATCGTCACGAACGAACAGCCACTTGCCCATGAGTTTCCGTCGGGAATGGCAACATTTCCATCCATCCGGAAACAGTATCGAAATGGAAACCAATTTTTTTTCGCGTCAAGGAAAATAAACAAGCGATGCAAAAGATTGGAACGAAAAAGTGAGTCGAATAGAGTCCTTAGAACGAGGGTGTGGAAGCATGTTGGTCGGTCGGTATAATTGGCGGTAACTCTGCCTCAGCGTGGCTATCGCGAGTATAAATCTTCTTTAATCACCGAAATAGTGGCTCGGCTAAAACCCTCGCTCTCCACTTTCCGTCTCAACTGGGCTAGCGCTCGTCGAAGCTTTGCCAGGTATCGCGTATCAACTGCCACTATAAACGAAAAGGGCGTAACTCATATCGTTATGCGAATTACATTCCACAAGTTACGTCCTTTTGATCACTCACGCTCGATACACACACACACACACACACGTACAAATAAATATACACCCACCCACACACACACACACACACACACACACACACACACACATATATATATATATTCACATGTGCAGCTATGACCGGCTCATAGTCCACACAAGAGGCGTATCGTAGGTCGTATACGCTGGAGCTGCATCGTGTCGCGCCCTGGGCATGTACGGAAGGGTTGGGTATTTTTATGGACGTTTTTTGGGAAAATCGGTTTTCATCGACTCATACTCCGGACCAGCTGTTCGAATCTCTGGATCGTCCAGGCAGAATCCCCCGTGGGGTCTACACGGTACGCGTATCGGTATTTCTGTATCTATCGACCGCTTCCATGCCCTTCTCCACGTCATTTGTGTTCGTGATTCTCCCGTAAATTATTCGTTGTAATTGGGTTCAGCCGGCGCATAAAATTCACAGAGCAATATCGCCCCTCGTCTCCAATCTCCCGGCTGACAGCCTCCCTTATGCAACTCCGGATAGAACACCATATACGATGACTATGTCCATAAAATGACCGCGCTATATGCGTTTGAGCGTTGCTCGGATAGAAGGGGTTCAATTCCGCGAGGGTGGTCCGTATCATTTCAAATGCACATACACGTATATGCGGGTGGGTGCGGCAAGCTATCGAAACGAGGAACGTACCGTATCGATGCGCATTTGGGCTTCGTAAACGTTTTACGTTGTCATCGCATGTAAATCAACGTTGCACGACCATGAGAATGTAGAGCACGAGCATACTACCCACGATATTTACTACTTGCCAATGTCGCCAGATATGGAAAAGCTCACGTTCTTGTGGCACATAACGTATGTGAAGGCACATTCACCGTTCCGCCTGATGCGAGGTATCGGTTTCTCATTCGTGTCACTGGGTTTTCATCTCCATACTGACCCGCGTGCACATTAAGAGGGCCAACGACAATGATGGGCTACTTTGGCAGCGTCAAGTTCCTACAAATTGTTCCATTGACATCCACTAGCTCGCTTCCCGATCGGGAAAGCTTCCGCTTTGTGAAAAAGCTCAAATGTTATGGAGATTATCGAATCTGTGCGGTTGGTATGTTCGATTACCTATAAGAATTGGATATCGGAACTTTATTTCGATAACTTTGGCAGTTTCAAAGCTCTCGTCGGATTTATAAATCAACTCGTTAGATTGGCGGGATTATCAAAAATCTTTTCAAATATAATTATCCAAGAGTACTGAATTTCGGCATTTCTGATCTTATAATGGGGTTGTAGGTAATATTGCTTTGACGCTTCAACGACGGTTCTCGAAAGTTCGCTGGCTGTTCGAACGCTTACGGGAATTCATTTGCATATATGTGTATATATATATATATTATACGAGTGTATGCATGTATGTAGCACGAAAAGCAATTTCAGGAGCACCTGATTCGGTACCGATCAAAGCACAGAGCACATGTGATTTCTTTGAGGTCGTAGTCTATAGTCTCCCTCCGCGCCACTCAACGTTTTCGTTCCCCAGTCATCGGGACCTCGTGCGCTCGTCGCTTTTTATCAAGAACCTCGTTTCCTTCTATTTCTTTTGTATCCCACGACACAAAGTAGAAAAGCGCGGAAAAACCGCCATCCGTACAACTGAAAATTTCTCTATTCCATTCCCAAGAGGTTCTCTTCATGCTCCATATTTTCTTGTCGAATGGGGAATTCTACCGAAGAGGGCAGGTGGCCAATGTGTCTAAAAATAAATTTGTTGGTGCACTCGGCAGATCTGTAGGAAAGTATGAGCATTTATCGAAATTATTCGTGGCGTTATGGCAAAAACAAACGTTTTCAAATACACAATTTACCGGACAACATTGCTACGCACACGAGCCGAACTCGCTGCTCGATACTTTCAATCGAGCGTATGAAAGCCCTATCACGATTCGAATCGGTAAAATGCGAAATTGAATTAACGGATATGGGTCCGACAGTTTAACGGTTGAATGAAGCGAATGTTAATCGCAGGTAATATTTGTAACGGTAAATAAAAATTATATTCCGAGTTTTACGTCGTGTGGCAGAAAGGATAAACCGGTATCGGACAAACGCAGCTTGTTACATTTAAACTTTGTTATCTTGCAAAATGTACCATTCGTCTGTGATATTAGTTTTTAATTTCATTCGTAAATTTGATTCGTTGGTGCATTCAATAATCGCTGATGTCGTGCGTGCATGCGTTGTCAGACAGATTATTCAAATACATCCACAAAGATATATCAATAGAAAGTAGTTGAACACTTTTGAGCCCACACCGCTTTTCCCCTATCCTAGTTGAATAAACTCAAACAGTACCACGAATTTATTCCAATCTACTCAAGTTAGTTTGAATTTGCTCGTGCCGAACGGATAGAGAATTTTGCAAAATGTCCATAAAGAATTTAATATTCTCTCATTGAGGACTCTTCCTATCTTATCGCGCTAAAGTATCCTCGTCGAGTCATCTCCTTCGGGGGCTCCGAACTTTATACCAAATACAACATTAGTAGTGATAACTTTGAAGTCTTTACAAGTAACATAATTAAGTCTTATAACGTAAGTTTACCATTAATCCACCCTGCCCAACAAGGAAATAATTGTTCAATGGAGATAAGTTTTTCCCCTGTCGAATACTTCAAGTTTGTCGTTTAACCCAAAACCGTTAATGGTTTTTTTAAATTTAAAAACGACCTATTCAGCCATTGAAATTTGAATTACAGGATAGAAGATGTGATAAAACCAAAATCTGCTTTGGCTTCCGTTAAAAATTCATTCATGTCTACCTCGGCGTCAAAGCAACCAACAAAACCCACACTCGGACACCAATATTTCATTTTATACGGGCAAGTTCTATCGATATAACACGCGCTCATGTCAGGATGTGTGTTTTAAAGCTTGAGCCTCATGGATCGCGAATAAAAATGGAAACGCTACAGAGGACGCTTCGTTGGATTTAAAACGATGAAAGCGGCTATCAAGCCTTTAATGAAAACTGCTAAATCTCTTCCATATGGTTAGAATCGGTTTACCGGATCAAAAACTAACGGCGTCCAACCCGTTATCCATTTATTCCAAATGGATTAAATCAGCTAAATTGACGAGATTTATACGGTGAGCATCGATTTTTATTCCCTCGGAAGATTAAAATATATATGCATGTGTGAGGGTTCGTTCATTCGTTGAAAGGAGATTCTGCAACAATATTTTTTAACGTTGTGAAAGGTATGAATCAATGTATACCTTTATAGCGCTCGTGACAATATATATATTTTTTAAACCACCTGAAATGGTTGCACGGCACTTACTGCATTTAGATTGGATGAGGGCAGATATAGTTCCACTACTCGATCTGGTATTTTCGCTTATTAGACAGTTAACACTACGTTGTATCATACAATTATATCATACAGATGTGGGTATGCCTGCAAGCCGTCTGGATTCAACGTGTAATAGAGCAAATTGCAACGCAACGAGAGCCCAGATCGTGATATTGTGTGTGACGGGTGTGTGATAGGTCGCGGGCCTTGCACTCCTTTCCTCAAACAAGAGGCTGTCGTCGGTTAATTAAGACGGGTGGGTTATCTCGAGGCAAATCAGACGCAACACTCAGGCAAAGCCAAGCTTCTTCAGTGGCGGAAGAGTATGCAAAGGAGGAAGCGAGGGCGCTGAGACTTGGCTGAGGAGGTTGGTAGTCGAATGTGTTAGGCGAGTATCTGAGATTCATATGGTAGATGAAAATGCAATGAAAGAGTGCATTGTTCAGCCAGTAGACGAAAAAAAAGATGGTTGCACAGAATAAAAATAGCCGCTTCATCAATTGCAATTTCCATCGGAAGAGGATATCATTTTTTCACATCATAAGGTGTGAATGGTCTTCTACGCTATTGTAACGCTAAAAGCGGCAAATAAAAATGCTGTACACGGACAAAAAGGATTTCACAAGTAAGCAGAAAAAAAGGAGCAAAGCAATGAATGTGATCGTGCAACAAACAAGTCACAATGACCCGACGATGTTGTTTCAGGTTAAGAATTCTACACGAGTTGCATTATGGAGCTTTTTTGAAACGTACACGCTCACCGTGTACGATTTTATACCTTAGGTCCTCAGCGCAGCGCACCCTTTGCTCTTTCATTTCTCCTGCAGGTCTGTATCGCGCTTAGGTGCTCGCCTGAGAGACCAGTTGAAGAATGTGCACTCAGTGTGATTGGTGCGCGCCAGAGCGTTCTGACTATAAATATACACACGTATGTATATAAACTGTGCGTGTGTGTTCCTCCAGTGCTGTCACGGGAACCTGCAAGCATTTCTCCCAGAGCTCTGTTGTCTCTCACCTTCTCCATCGTTCTCTTTCTCTCGTACTCCCTCATTCTCTTAGTCTGCCTCGTTGCACATATATCCGAATAGACTATAGTGCACAGTGGTAAAAGTGTCAAAATACATAGAAGAGACCGTTGTAGTGGATGTGCCGTGTAGACCGTCGCTGCGGTTCACGCTCACACCTCAGGTATACGCTCATTTCCATTCTCGCTCGCTCTGCTGTGACATGATTGAACTACCCTCTTGTCTGGCCCACATTTGCGGAGACGGCGACGACGACGACGATGACGACGAGCGTGTACCTCCAGCACTTCCCCTCTCGAGCTTCAACCACTTTGCGGCTCGTGTCGACGATAGCGCACGCCTAATAGTGCACTATACCAAACCTCTAGTATCCACCTCAAGCTGCGAGGGTTTCCGGCTCGACTTCCGCCAGCGCGCTCTATACATCTTAATCTTACCCTCCGCGAAATATACATCATGCTACTTATCGCGAGCGACTTGATCGATCGATCAGCATCTCGATTACTCCGTAATGGAGCTATTGGCGCCAGATGAGATACTCAAACGCAGAAAACGCCCTCGGATTACTGGGAAGTATATGTGGGGATGTTTTAAAAAAACGCTTATTTTTTCATAAATTATGTCGATTCCTGGTGCATTTTTTAGTTGGATGCCTCGCGAGGATCGTCCTAGTTCTACGCACATCGTATTAGAGAACCACCGGAATTCTTTGTTCCTGCGTGAACAGAGCTGGCCTACATTTCGAGGTGATATTGTATTGGGCGGAGGGAATTACGACCAACATGCGCGCTGCTACTCTCCAAAACATTAGGGCATGAATTTTCATTATTTGCAACGTAAACATGGGATTTTCGCAGGGAATCATTTGCATTGGACACATCAACGGATTAGAAAAATTATCGTTGACCATGCGCGGAAGTGTAACACGGAATGAACAAGAGGTTTCACCGAATGGTTAGATTTTTATTTCTGCATCTACATAATATTGGTTAGAAAAATATTCGTCATTGATTCGTAGTTACCATTCAAGCCTATTCGAAGATTGAACAGCCGCTACTAAGATTCTCGTCGAGTTGCGTGTGTCAAATCGGCTCCGCTTGTGTTGATCTGTGAGTTCAAAAAATGTCTTTCTCGGAGGAAAGTATAACCGACGCGGCGCCAGGCAAATTGAGAACCGTTGTGTCCATGTTGACACCGGACGGGATTCCCGAATTTGTACTCGAGGCATAAACGAACAACTGTTCAGGGATGTTCATCCAAGTTCTGGCGTCAACGACCACAGTCGATTCGGAAAAGTTAATCAGCAGAGCCACGAGGCCAAGTGCGGGCTCTCTGCGGACGACGCCCAGGACTTCCTCATCGACAAGAATGACTTCCATGCTACCAGTCTTCATGACCGGTTGCCTCTTCAATTTAACGAGTTTCTTGAATATGGAGTAATGTGAAATCGGTGTAGCTTTCTGCATTGCCAAATTGAGGGACTTGTAGTTCGGATTAACAGGAAGCCACGTCTTGTTGCTGATGGAGAAACCCGCGCTTACAGTCGCATCCCACTGGAACGGAGTTCTCTCGGGATCGCGAGACTTAAGATTGTATCTCGCAGGTCCGGCGTTGCATCCAACAGGATCGACCGTGTCGTTGTACGACAGCCACGTGTCCTCCATCCCAATCTCGTCGCCATTGTAGATAATCCCTGCACCAGGAAGGAGTGCAGCAAGCATGGAGAGCTGATCGGCCCGCTTGAAACTGAGTCTTGTGGCGACCCGATGGTTGTCATTGGTACCGACCACCCAATTGGCCGAGTGTCCCTTCGGCATCGCGTTCATCCAACGGTCGATCAGAAACTTGAAATCTAATGTACGCGATTTATTGTTCAAATGGGATACGAACATGAAATTGAGAGGTGCATCGGAGCCAGCATCAAAGTACTGCATTGTCAAAGGAAGAGACGTGGATGCAGCTGTGAGAAGCATTTTCGGTTCACCCTTGCTGGCTTTTTTCGAGTGAGCGTCGATCAGTTTACGCCAAGATTTCAGCATGAGATAAGTATCATTGAGGTCCTTCGTGTATATGTGATCTAGAGTATCGTAGTTGTCCGTCGGGAGCCCGTGTCCAATTAGCTCTGGCTCGTCCAAGAGACCGGGGTCTTCGAACAACTTGTCGATTTCGTTGATGCGAAAACCATCGACCCCGTTATCCAGCCAGAACGTTAAAACCTTCTGCATCTCAAGATCAAGGGCGGCGCTGCGATAGTTCAAGTCCGGTTGTCCAACGGCAAACTGATGGTAATAGTACTGACCTCTCGCTGGATTCCATTCCCAAGCGGATCCTCCATGCACGCTCAACCAGTTGTTCGGCGGCTCCTTTGTGCCATTTACCAATTGAGCGTCTTGCCATATGTAGTAATCGTCGTAGGGCTCGATCTTCTGAATACTCTTCTGAAACCACGGATGCAGGTCCGAACTGTGATTCGGCACAAAGTCCAATAGCACTTTGAGCCCGAGTGACTTGGCTTTCGCAGTTAGATTCGCGAAATCACTCAAATTGCCGTAGACCCCATCTACTTCGGTGTAGTTCGCTATGTCGTCACTAAAATCCCCCACAGGACTTGAGTAGATGGGCGAAATCAGCAATGCGCTTACGTTCAGATCGACCAGGTATTCGAGTTTGCTGGTAATACCGTTCAAATCGCCAATACCGTCACCATTGCTGTCCTTGAAACTTCTCGTGTATATTTGATATATGAAACTATCTTTCCACCATTCCTTCGGCTCTTTACTGGCTCCGTCAACACTCAGAATGACAAGCCCAAACAGGCACAGTAATATTCGATGTGACATCATGTCGTATACTGTACTCATTTCTAGCTGCAGCGTCTCCATTTATACGGTTCGGAAACGATTTATAAAAAGCTCGAGAATCTGAAACAAACGAACTGTCACCTTGCAATTTGTTGATTATTAGTGGGACGACACTTCGAAATCGGCCTTCGATGTACGTAGGTATACATTATGGTAGTTTGCCAGCTACCAATAAGAGTAGATAAGATATATCAGATATCTATTTTATGCTCGTGTAGGGAGTAAACATTCATTTTTACGACCTCGGAACCATAGCTTACTTACTATCGATTTTGTTTGTACTGAATGTAGTACGAAGAAAATCGATGGTAAATAAGTCGAAATAAGCACATTTAAAGACACTATAACAAGTGAGGAACGTCCATCACTCATTAATGTTATAGATTTTTTTATTCACCCATTCTAAGATAATAACCGCATAAAAATAGTTAAATTAAACAAATATCCTTAGTCACTCAATTTCGTTTTAAAAGTCAATACATCTTCTGGGTGGTCTGGTTCTGGGGGTTTTTAGATCAATTGCAAAGTTTTCGGCGTAAACTTTGTTTAATGGATGCGGAATGTAGAAACGAATCTTTTTTTAAATGTCTTTTAGGCTACTGACGAAATATATATTTTTAGATTAACGTTGTAATTATCATATCGTATAAAATTACAGCATGTCCCGGTGTGAGACAGCAAATTGCTGATTCTCACACTTTCAGAATAAAATTTGTAAGTGACAAAATTTATAAGAGCATTCGGACTCAAATTAATGAAATATTCAAAGCTGACGAAGATTCGATTTTCATCGCTTAACACAGCTCCAGCAATCTCTTTGAAACTCCTTGAAATATGTGGCAGATCAAAGCGTCCCTCGATTGGCCTCGCGACATTGCTCTGAGTACGGGAGCGGAAAATCCAAAGAACCTCAACGACTAGTCACGTACTGATCTTGCACAAAACATCTTACTCGACAAATTTTCTCGGCAAGGATATAAAAAATTTTAAATTTATTCGTCTTAATCAATCGTTTTCTAATGGCTTTTGTGAATATCTCGAAATACTACCTGTGCGAAATCGCTGTATCAATAAAAATAAGATGACACCTCTGCAGCTGAAATTTCCACGAAGATTGAAGAATCGAAGGACTTCGAAAGTAACGAATGAAACATACTAGTAATTCGCTTGATAAGATAAGATTACATGCTCAAGATCATGCAATAGCGCAAAGTCGGATGACAGATGATTCATGAAGCCCTGCTGTATTATTTAGAAGATTCCTAAATGAGCAACGCGTAGAAACAACAATATGGGTCACGAATGTCAGGACCAAGGGAAAAATGCATGTTCAATCATTGTTTATTAATTCATACATAGTACACTAGTCTATGTAGACTAGTAGATGGCAAATGGTTTTTATCCCTCGAAGGATTCTGAGCCTTTCTAAGAGAGAATTATGGAGGCAGCTCCCGGCAATTGGATTGCTGCTGTGTTGACGATGGTACCTGCGGAGATTTTCGAATCCACGCTAGCAACGTCAACAGCCAATTGCTTCGGAATATTCATCCAAGCATTGGCATCAACCCGCACGTCTGATTCCGAAAAGTTGATCAGGAGTACAACAGGTGAAGTCTCAGGCAGCCTTCGAACAACACCCAAAACATTTTCAGTAACGAGAATGACTTCCGTTCTGCCTGTACTCATTATCGGTCGTTTCTTCAATGCCACAAGTTTCTTAAATGCGGAGTAGTGCGAGACGGCCGCCATCTTCTGGGTTGCAAGGTTGAGAGTTTTGTAGTTCGGATTGACGGGAAGCCAGGTTTTGTTGCTCGTGGAGAAACCGGCGCTGACTGTGGCATCCCACTGATATGGAGTTCTCTCTGGATCACGAGACGCCAAGTGATATCTACTAGGTCCAACGATACACCCGGCAGGATCAACCGTCTCACTGTACGACAGCCACATATCTTCCATGCCGATCTCATCGCCGTTGTAAATGATTCCGATACCGGGAAGCACGGCACAGAGCATGGAGAGCTGATCTGCTCGCTTGACGCCAAATCGTGACGCCGCGCGATGATTGTCATGATTTCCAACCACCCAGTTAGGCAAGGAGCCCTCGGGCGTAGCGTTTATCCAGCTGTCGATTTGACGTTTGAAATCAATAGCACGAGAATTATTGTTCAAGTCGCTCATGAACATGAAATTCATAGGGGCGTCCACACCGTAGAGATAGTATCTCATGACCCGAGGCAGTATGGTGTAAGCTTCGGTGAGGAGAATCTTCGATCCGGTCTGAGCTTGCTTCGCATGAGCGTCGAGAAGTTCGCGCCATGATTGCACAACCGAGTAAGTGGCGTTCTGGTCTATCGTATAGATGTGGTTCAAGGTTTCCCAGTCGTCCGGCGGAAGGTTTGTACCGGGCACTACTGGCTCGTCCAGGTACCTTCCGTCCTCAAACATGAAGTTTATCGCATCAACGCGGAAGCCGTCGACGCCACGATCCAGCCAGAAAGTCAAAGCATTCTTCATTTCTTGATCGAGTGCCTTACTATGATAGTTCAAGTCGGGTTGACCAGCAACGAACTGGTGCAAGTAGTATTGGCCTCTCTGAGCGTTCCATTCCCAAGCGGATCCGCCAAATCGACTTAACCAGTTGTTTGGTGGTTTCCTTGTTCCATTCACTACTTTTGCGTCCCGCCATATGTAGTATTCGTCGTAGGGCTTTATCTTTTGGATACTTTTCTTGAACCAAGAGTGTTCGTCGGAGCTGTGATTCGGTACAAAGTCCAAGAGTACTTTGAGTCCCAGAGATTTGGCTTTGGCTGTGAGTTTGGTGAAATCGTTCAGATTGCCGAAAATTGGATCGATGTCCGTGAAGTTTGATATGTCGTAGCCAAAATCGGCCATCGGGCTGGTATAAATCGGTGATATCCAGAGTGCACTCACGTTCAAATCAGCCAAGTGTTCGAGCTTACTCGTGATGCCGTTCAAGTCACCGACACCGTCTCCATTGCTGTCCTTGAAGCTTCTCGGGTAGATCTGATAGATGAATCCATCCGTCCACCATTCTTTCGCGTCTTTGTCAATCGCATCGATGAGGACGACCCCGGAGGCCACAAAAAACACTTCGAGCAACCTCGCCAACATGTTTACTACAATTGAACACCGCGGTCGCAGTTGCTCATTTTATAACATGAAAAGTTTGCAATGACAAATCGTCTGAGTAATCGATTCTGTCGATCCAAGTGGCATCACTCGATTCGCTGATAGGAGGTGAAAAGAATTTGTAAACTTTCCCATCCCCCTCTTTGTGAAAAATCCAATCCCATATACGAACGTGTGTATCGCAATAGAGAGATCATAATCAAGAGATATCTTTCACGGTCATCATGATAAAAGAAAGAACAATTTTCCATAAAAATAATGAGTATCCGCGATTTTCCCGATAAGTTTCAATGACAGAAAATCAGCAACACTTTCGAGGCTTGGAGTGCATTTAGTAATAGTTTCATTATTTTCGTTCAGATGAGCATAATAATGGTCGCTATATTAATAACGCTGTTTGTCTGCTAAATAATCCACAGTTATATGTTATAACGCTGAAAAATCTATAGTTATATGTTATAACGCTGAATAATCCATAGTTATATGTTATTTTTTTATGTATACAGATTGCAGTGTTAATATCAATGGTTTATCTGTAAAATTAAGTTTTTGAGATTTTACTAATATATTATCCTCGCATATGTAGCGGTTCTATGTGAAGTTGTTAAATATTCAGAAAGATGGACGGTTCCAATTGTCCAAGGTAGTTGGCCCAGTAATAGTCACCTTAAGGTATTCCTTTCACGAACCCGAATATGTAACAATTACCTGATTTTCGTATATAATCAAGTAAAAATTCATCCTAGTATACTGGTAAAATGTTAAGCCAACTTACCGAACTTTTAACGGAAAATTACGACTCTAAATATCGTCTCATTTATACGACAGTTAATGAAGATGACATGCTGGCCACATTTCTATCTAATAATTTTTACACTAAATAACTCTCGATCTCTGCTATAAACTGCTCAACGCGTGTAAACAATTTTAAAGATTCTGTAGTGACGATAAAAACAGTGGGACACCAAATGTTTGAAGAAAACATTAATAATAAAACTTAGAAAGATGCTACTAGCGAAAGAATTTTTGTAGCCGCGACTTTTCAGAGAAAATGTATAAATTTATATAGCTTTACTTGGACAGTGAGTAGAAGTTATGTTGAGTCATTCTTAATCAGTTTTTCATTGCGAAGAAGAACGTCGTTATGAAATTCCCGTGCCTGGTACAGTTTTCGATAAAATATTTCGTAAAGGTTATACGATGCTATTGTGTGGGTCATCGTCATGCCGCCATGACGGTTGATCTAGTAATCGCCATGTAAAGTTCCCACTAATCGTAACATGCCTTCAAACTGCTCTAACTAATTATGCAAAGGTCTAATCATGCAGAATAATTTTTACTTACTCACAAGAAAGATCACTAAAGTATCCGCCTTTGATTCAGTTGAAACTCATATATGTGATAAAGCATTGAAAACTATCAAACACACATTTTTGTTTATCGGCGGAAAAACGGTTGTAAGGGGGAAAATGACACCTCAAAGAAAGGCGTGTATCCCTTAATTGCATTTTTTTCAATACATCTGTAGTGGATTTTTCGTCGCTTTATATTAGAAGAATTTTGGTTTTTGTTCCATTTAGATCGGTGGACTGCTTGTGGGTGAAACTGCAAATGCACCCCTCGACACACCTTCCTTTGAGGGGTGGTTTCCCTACTTAAAACCGTTTTTCCATAGATAGAAAAAAAATACGTGTCCAATAATTTTCAATGCTTTAGCACATATATGAGTTCCAAAAAAATCAAAGGCGGACACTTAAGGAGTCTTCTCACTTTAAACGCTAAAAAAAGGCTATGTTCTTGAATTTTTTTGACAGGTTCATATTATAGATATTGATATAAAAGTTGTTACACTTAATAAATACACTTTTGAAATACATTTTAAAAAATTATTTATTTATTTAAGTTTATCGACGAAAGCGGTAGCTAAAAAAATGTCCTAAAAAGATTGTAAATCTGCGCTGTTGATGAAACCTCGGAGATGGATCATCCGAAACAAAAAAATCAAACGGTTTTAGATTCGGTATGTCAATAGGTATAGCGCATATCATACGACTTTTCATTCATGCAAAAATATTTAACAAAATGGCGGACAATTTTCAAAAAAACTAAGAAAAAATATGGTTTTTTCACCGTTTTTGGCAAAAAAAGTAAAAATCAAAATTTAAAAAAATCCTTGATATGCGCTATAGCTATAGTTGTAAAGAATATGTGATTAAAATTTCATAAGGATCGGTTCATAGTTTCGAAGATTTCATCAACAAGCCGTCGAAAAACGTTGTTTGGAGACAGTGGATTTATTAAGTGTATCTACTTTTATATCAATATTTATAATATAAACCTATCAAAAAAATTCATGAAAATTGCCTTTTTAGCGTCTAAAGTGAGAGGACTCCTTAAGTGATGTTTCTTGTCCGTCACAACCTTTTTGTCTTTCATTTCAAACATTTGAAAACCCGTTTAAGACATAAATTTATCTTGCATATAACTGTATTCATTTATGAAATAAAACTAATTATAGCTATTATGTCAGAAGTATAATTTTATTCATTTTCAATGATTTTAAACAAGGATTTTATCACAAAATAATTTTTAATATCTTTTCGATCGAGTGGTAACCACCTATGTTCGGGACGTACCCAGTTATCGACATGGTCACGACCCTGTAATCAACGACGTTTATTTATATGCATATTTTTTTACTCTCGCGAATATATGTATGACGATTACTGATCCGTGGATTCTTCAGACAATGCAAATTACGGACCAAATCTTTCTTTTCTAATTTTCTATAAATTAATATTCGATGTATGATGATATGTATCATCTATACTGATATGTATGATGATTAATCGGCAGAGTGTTTACATTGCTAAACCGGTGACCGTCATATATAAAAACTCGTTGAAATTAGCATAAAACTGTAGATTTCTATGTTAAATGCAAAACTAGGGTTCTTATTTATAACTTAAAAATAAACGTACCTTACGCAAGTCCCCAGGCATTTTCAAATCACTCGAAATGTGACAAGGTTCAGTTTGACCTCTACATGACGGATTCGGCCGAAATCGCAGATAGACGGCGTAGCTGAATATGTTTCATTTGATTATTCTTCAATACGTACACTTACGAGTGTGGCAATGTAATCAGGGTTGGGCATATTCGTTTTTTTTACTCATGAATAATAAAGAAACTTATTGAAAATTCGTTCCGAAAATGAATAATGAATTGTACTGGATTCACTATTTATTTCAAAATGAATAATGAATCGTACTGAATTCAGTATTCATTTCAACATAAGTAATGAATCCAACTCGATTCAGTATTCATTCCGTATTCGGATATCATGAAATTGAATAATATGGAAAAATGGACAATGGCAATGGGACAAATATAATGCCCCATTTCTACCACCATTTCTTCAGTTACTAGATACTAAGAGCGCGATTTCCATTGGGTCAATATAATGTAGTCGGACGATAATATTTCAATAGAATAAACGTGTTTTCTGTCAATTTTTCCGGATTATTCAATTTGATGATATCCGAATACTCAATGAATACTGAATCGAATTGGATTCATTACTTATGTTAAAATCAATACTGAATTTAGTTGGATTCATTATGCATTTTGGAATGAATACTGAATCCAACTGGTTTCATTATTCATTTTGACATGAATACTAAATCCAGTAGGATTCATTATCGAAAAAAAATGAATATCCATCTGACATGTATTTGGTATTATTTTCCTACTCAAATGCTAAAAGTATTCGAGTATGGCCAGCTCTGAATGTGATACAACATAGTAAATACCTCCTGGACGCCAATATTTCACAGATCTGCACGAACAACTGATTTTTATCTTAAAATACTCATGCAATGTGTAAACATGACGGTCCCTAAGACCCTGGCGACCACTGGACCGACCACCTTATAAAAAAATATTATTGCACGATAATTTGACGCGCTCTGTGATAGCAAAGTACAAACTTACCGAGTTGAAAGAAAAAATACTGTACGTACAATAAAAATAGCAAGTTATTCGACTACATTCGCAATACTTTACTTCTTCTCCCTCGCACAGGGCTTCACATATGTAGCCTAACAATAATAGCATACGACAAACGAGAAGAATTCCACTAAACCCCAAAGTTTTACGCAAAAGATCTAAATTAAATAATGGGAATTGGGAATTATAGGTAATTACTACGTATACAAATAATACATGATATACATGGATTTTTATTTCTCGCTTACGAAACACAGCACAACGATTATTCGTTAATAATGCGATACAGCATTGATTGACAATAAAACATCGATCGTTTCCTTTGCCATGGATATAATCAACATATTAGTACAGATGGTACTTGGCAAAAGTATCGAAGACCGCTTTCTGGCTGGATAAAATTATCGATGCAGCCCCTGGTACATTGAGTGATGCTGTATTCACAGTCGAACCGGAGCCTAACTTTGAGTCTAGACTGGCGGTATAGATTGCCAAACTCGGAGGAATATTCAGCCAGCTCCTGACATCAACGACGACGCTTGATTCCGAAAAGTTGACGATGAGAACAACAACGTCAGCCTTGAGTCTTCGTACGACCGCCAATACATTGTCACCCACGAGAATTGTTTCCGTAGTGCCATTGACCATGATCGGCTGTTTCTTCAGTACGACGAGCTTCTTGAATATGGAGTAATGCGATACGGCTTGCTTTTTCTGGGCGGCCAAATTGAGGGTCTTATAGTTTGGATGGACCGGAAGCCAGGTCTTGTTGCTTGTGGAGAAACCAGCGCTGGTCGTATCGTCCCATTGGAACGGCGTTCTCTGCGGATCTCTTGATTTGAGATTATACCGATCGGGTCCAGCGTTGCATCCGGCAGGATCCACGGTGTCCTTGTACGAAAGCCACACGTCTTCCATGCCAATTTCGTCACCGTTGTAAATGATCCCCACACCAGGAAGAACAGCGGCAAGCATCGAGAGCTGATCGGCCCTTTTAAGGCCAAATCTTTCCGTTACACGTCGTTGATCGTGATTGCCTACGACCCAATTAGCCGAACGACCCTGCGGCATGTGATTGAACCAGTCGTCGAAGGCTCGTTTGAAGTCCACGTGTCGCGAGCGGTTGTTCAAGTCACCCATGAACATAAAGTTAAACGGTACGTTCGAGCCATAGTTGAAGTACTTAGACACCAGATCCGTAGTCGCGTATGCCTCGGTGAGAAGAATTTTTTTGGGTCCCGCTGGTTCGACAGCATCAGCGACTTCACGCCATTGCTGCAGCATTAGATAAGTTTCGTGAAGATTTTTCGTGTACGGATGATAAAGGGTGTCGTAGTCGTCCGCGGGTAGCCCCGTTCCAGGTATCACAGGTTCGTCGGGAAATTTGGCGTCCTCGAACATATGATTTATCGCGTCGATTCGAAAACCATCGACACCACGTTTGAACCAGAAGGTCAATGCATCTTTCATCTCTTGGACAAGGGCCGCATTGCGGTAGTTCAGGTCTGGCTGTCCACTAGCGAACTGATGGAGATAGTACTGACCTCTTTGGTCGTTCCATTTCCAAGCGGGTCCTGTAAACGTGCTCAACCAATTGTTGGGTGGTCGCCTGGTTCCGTTCACCACCGTGCCATTTTTCCAGATGTAATACTCGTCGTACGGTTTGATGTTCTGGATACTCTTCTTGAACCATGGATGTTCGTCCGAAGTGTGGTTCGGCACAAAGTCGAGAAGTACCTTGAGACCGAGGGTCTTGGCTTTCGCGACGAGCTTGTCAAAGTCTGCCAGAGTGCCGAACACTGGATCCACGTCAGTGAAATTAGAGATGTCGTAGCCGAAATCGACCATCGGGCTCGGATACATGGGTGATATCCATAGTGCACTGACTCCCAAATCGGCCAGATGTTCCAATTTACTCGTAATACCGTTCAAATCACCCACGCCGTCTCCGTTGCTGTCCTTGAAGCTTCTCGGATATATTTGGTAGATGAAGGTGTCCTTCCACCATTCGACGGAACCATCGGTGGCACCATCAACACGCACAGCCCCAAAGGCAAGAACACAGAGTAAAAACGACCTTGACAACATTTTCACCGTATATGGTTAATCGTGGTCACGGCATCTCAATATATACGCGCTGAGCGTCGGGAAAATAGTGGGCTTCTCGATGCCCTTGAACAAACAATCACTGCAACAAGTGTCGCATCGTTCCTATCGCATTTCAACAAGATAAGACACCGGAAGAGTTTTCCTTGCAAAAAATGCCGCGCTTCGACGTGCGATTCGATCATGCTTCGACCGTGACCCCCTTCCTCTTTCCCACCCACTTACATGGACACTAATCCTCGTCTACACAAAGATTGTAAAGTGCACCAGCAACATTTCGCAAAAAATCACTTTCTTTCGCCACAACAAAGTACTTCTACTCCAATCTTCGAGTGCTTATAGCCAGAAGATTGTGTTTTTTAGTCCTTGACCACCGTGCGTACTCTAGGCTTGGAAATACCAGTTTCATGATGACTGGTAGCAATCCAAACTAGCCGAGATACAAAAGGCAGGCCTGTGGAAAATTTTCCTCTTCGAGTTATTTTTTATTCCCATATATTGGAATGTTAATAGTAGGTTTTTACATGTGGGGAAAATAAATTCATGCACGGAAGCCAACCGAATATTGATTCAGGGAAGACATAATCATCCCTGGATTCCTCCATGGTACGTCTCGAAGAGCACTGAGTACGATCGAAGGCCGAAATCGAATAGTTCGTTCAATGGCAGGAAAGAAGAAAGCGGGAGAATAGGAAAAACGCGAGAATACCTTGCTCAATCGTCTAGGATACTGTGCACTATGGAAAGAGCACATTTTTCAGAGACTCAGGTAAATCTCGAAGGGATTTACGCGAGGATATGCGAAGCCTTAAGGAATGTGTGGCTCGCATCCACAGTCTCACGTTTGATCCATATTGTAGAAAGGAATACGGCTTAGGAAGATGAACATGGTGGAGACAGGAACTCGGATGAAAGATATTTTCACCCGAAGTTATGTAACTGTCAGATTTCTAGCGCACCAGAAGAGTTTCATTGGGTACAAGGTCACGTTGTAATACACGAGGATGATTATTCGAAATACCAAAGAACGTCGTCGCGCCCTGAATCTGGCAATATTTATTTCACCGCGATGACAACGGTCACCAAATCTGTTCGACTACTACTTGTAGTATAGGGTGTCTCAAGATGACCTGACATTTCAATTTATTAATAAAACGTACTATTTATTTGAAAAGTACGGATATTTTTATTTTCATATAAGGTACAAACATGGAGGTGATGTGGGGAACACAATATTCGATAAATGGCCGTCTCGTCCCTGTTTGGGAACGTTCACTCTTTTGACGACATTTCCAATAACATTTTGGCATAATTGCGGACTAATTTTATTAATGGTGCGTCCCTTGAGCTCCGGAATGGTCTGTGGATCATTGGCATACACTTTTTCGTTCAAAAAACCCCAAAGAATGAAGTCCAATGGCGTCAAATCGCACGATTTTGGTGGCCAATTCACATCGCCGCGACGCGAGATAACACGACCATGAAACTTCGTCTGCAATAACTGCATTGTTTCGCCCGCAGTGTGGCAGGTTGCACCATCTTATTGAAAGAATATGTCTTCCAAGTCCATGTCGTTTATGTCATTTATCGGATATTGTGTTCCACACATAACCTCCATGTTTGTATCTTATATTAAATTTAAAATGTCCGTACTTTTTAAATAAATAATACGTTGTATCAATAAATAAAAAGATCAGGTCATTTTGAGGCACCCTTCATTTAACGCAGTTCGGAAAAGAATCCGGAAATCAAGCTTATAACTAGATAAACTCTGAATTGACTTTTCTTGGACTTTACACACGCACCGTATGATAAAAAAATATAATTTATTTTTTCCGCTGATTCGATTCAAAAATATTCCTGGAATTTGTGAATAATTTTCCTTATACTTTTTAAAAAGTCTCTTATTTATCATCAGATACCATCAACGGGATTGCCAACAGACAAACTTTAAAAATGAATCAGACTCACGTTGGTGATCACAGTACGGAAAAGTGTCAGGTTGATAAATTGAAAAATCCACACAGCGCTTTAAATTTACGAAGCAGTCGAAAGACAACTACACGAAGCAGGGATGTTAAGAAACAGCAAAAACGTTAAATGATTTTTTATGATTCCTCACATTCGTGCGAATTTCCATGTCGTAACGTTTACCGCTTTTTCTCGTAAACGGCAGGATAAATGTAACGGCTGATAGCTCTCTTTTTACTAAGCATGGGGAAAACGGAGTAAAACGTGTGTCAATTTTTAATCATCTTTGCGAAACTGCTGTGAAAAAAACAGTAACGCCTTTTAGTAAACCCTACAGCCAAATATAGTAATTTAAAAATGCTGAAAAATGAGAAGAATAATTGAGATATTATATATATATGACAAAAATGATAATCTTTTTATTTGTCCGCCGAATATCGACGAAGTAGAAAGATTTATTCGTCTTTTGATACAAGAGTGCTGAGATCTGTCGAATTGATGCAAAAAGGAACAGCTTACAATATGTCTATTGTAAAGATAGTACGATTGAAGCAGCGCCCGGTATGTCGAGTTTGGTAGTGTCCATAGTGAGACCAGGAACAATGTTCGAGTATACGCTCGCTGTATAGACAACCAATTGCGAAGGAATATTTAGCCAACTTCTAACGTCCACGACGACGTTTGATTCCGACAGGTTGATGAGAAGAACGACAACGTCAGCATTGAATCTTCGCACAACGGCAAACACATGATCACCCACTAGGGTCGTTTCCAGACTGCCGTTCACCATTGTCGGCTCCTTCTTCAGCGCCACGAGCTTCTTAAATACCGAGTAATGAGATACCGTCTGACGTTTTTGCGCTGCCAAGTTCAGTGTCTTGTAGTTCGAATGCACCGGAAGCCAGGTCTTGATGTTCTTAGAGAAGCCTGCACTTGTTGAAGCGTCCCATTGAAACGGGGTCCTTTCAGGATCTCTGGACTTGTATTGGTAGCGATCAGGTCCAGCCCTGCAACCAGAAGGGTCAACCGTATCCTCCCACGAGATATTTACGTCTTCCATGCCAATCTCGTCACCGTTGTAAATGATTCCAACGCCAGGAAGCACAGCGGCGAGCATAGAGATCTGATCGGCTCTCTTAACGCCAAATCTTTCGGTAACGCGTCGCTGATCGTGATTTCCTGTGACCCAATTGGCCATCTGGCCCTTGGGCATTTCGTTGAGCCATCGGTCGATGACACGCTTGTAATCAATGTGCCGCGAGCCTTTGTTCAATTCACCCATGAACATAAAGTTCAACGGTGCATTGGAACCGTAATGATAGTACTTCATAACAACTTCATTCGAGCCGTAAACCTCGGTCAGGAAAAATATTTTGGCACCCGAAGATGTCTCAGCGTCGCAGAGATCACGCCATTTCCGCACCATTAAATACGTTTCTTCGAGATTTTTCGTGTAAATATGATCAAGCGTTCCATAGTCGCCCTCAGGAAGTTCCGTCCCAGGAATAACAGGTTCGTCGAGTAGCCTCTCATTTTCGTACATGTGATTTATCGCGTCGATTCGAAAACCGTCGACGCCCCGTTTCAACCAGAATCTTATCACATCTTTCATTTCATTCTCGACTCCGAAATTGCGATAATTCAAATCTGGCTGCTCAGCGGCAAACTGATGGAGGTAGTATTGACCTCTCTGATCGTTCCATTCCCAAGCGGATCCTCCAAACGCACTGACCCAATTGTTGGGGGGTGTCCTTGTACCGTTTACCACCGTACCATTTTCCCAGATGTAATACTCGTCGAAGGGTGCAATTCCTTTGATACTCTTCTTAAACCATTCGTGCTGGTCCGAACTGTGATTTGGTACGAAATCGAGAAGGACCTTTAGTCCGAGTGACTTAGCTTTCGTGACGAGTCGGTCGAAATCAGCCAGAGTGCCGAATATGGGATCGATGTCGATGAAATTGGAGACATCGTAGCCAAAATCGACCATAGGGCTTGGATAGAATGGTGAAATCCATAGTGCAGCCACACCCAAATCAGCGACGTGTTCAAGTTTGCTAGTGATACCGTTCAAATCACCGACGCTATCTCCATCGCTGTCCTTGAAACTTCTTGGATATATCTGATAGATGAAGCTGTCTTTCCACTGACCGACCGAATCTTCGCTGACTGTCTGCGTTTGCACGACCCCGAGAGCCAGCAGACCCAGTAAAATGGACTGTGAGAACATCTCGATCTCGTGTGTCCAATCGTGAACGGACCACATCAATTTATACGCACGGAATGTCGATTGAAAGATATTCATCTCGCCGGTACAGGCGAAAAAAAGTTATCTCCACGAAGATAGAAATCGCCGAATCATTGCAGGTGAGATAAGACGTCACAGGTGTTATTGTGAGAGACGACGCCCTAAATGTTGACTTCCGTCGATCGAATCATCGGCCGAAAGTTTCTACAGATAAGCCGAACGTGTACGAATAACTCTGCACAAATAACTTCACGAAATGATCGGACAACTAAATAAAAATAATGTGACGCGCTCGTCAACGCTGAAAAATACGTGTAATTTAAATCGCTCACCCAATGAGCACTTTGAACCGTGACCAATTGCTGGACATGGAATTTCAATCATTTTGATTACTAAAAAATGCTAAATCTTCAATATTAATTTATTAACTAAGTTGTACCTTTTCACATGACTAAAGGGACATACATTTTTTATCTTGATTTTCTCTCGACGACCTCGTTTCCCTCTTGGGCTCCGGTGCTTCAATCCTCTTCCGTAACGAAACGCATCAGATTCGCTCGACCTCGAAAGAACTATACTTCTCGTTGCCTGAAAAGTACACCTCCGGGCAAAATCGAAAATCCTCGTATACCCTCGAATCTTGTTAGATCTTCGAAGCACATACGTCGTCGGATAGACTGGTCTTCACAGTCCACCAGATCTGTACTGGTTGAGCTCACCGGATGCCAATGGCGGTGAACGCATAGGTAAATTCGGAATCTAGTATGCGATGTTGCAAAGTTCCGCAAGATAAATCCAAAGATCAACCTTCTTCGGCACGTCCAACAAACATAGCTAGGATCATCGGGCTCCCAAGACTGTCTTTTTTTAAATTGCTTCCAACCCTCCCTCTATCTCTTTTTCTCAATGTATTTCTACACGTACAAATATGCACATCCCCATCATTCTCATGTTTGCGACGCTATTGCTCGCCTCAATACAAAAGACAATGGAATCTCCACTGCACCGACTAGGTGCTGCATTTCCTACAATTTGTAGAATGTCCATCGGTGCGAAACGGCTTGTGATAACCGGAAAGGTAGAAAAATTAGCCTCGCTGTTGGAAAGCAATCCACTCGACAATAGGGCTAAGAATAAATAGGCCACATAGCGAGTGAGCCTCCCTAATCGTTGGTGCTACCATCAACCGGGATTTGACTACACTCTTATGCATCATTGGTACGTACCCTCGTTTCATATTACGTGCACTCGAATGAACGAATCTCCCGCGAATTTCTGATTATGTTGTTATCAGGACACTTACAGCTGAAGAAGTGACGTACGAGAGGCTCCTATGTCCGTTAAAAGCCGTCATCTCGGAGGTAACGTGAAATTCGAATGGCGGAGAACGCAGATTGCCCGGGATATTGTAATGTACTCTCCAAGCCCTCTCCCTCTATCCTCGTACATGGGAAATGGCACAAATGGGTCCTGAGCTCCCTCAACCTATCCTCTCTTCTCGTCGGATTGAGCCCTGCGGGGATAGGATTAACTCTGGTACTGCTCTCAATGTTGGTCCGACCTGTTCCACGTTGTATATCTACATACACTTGCTTGTTACGCGGACTTCTCATTTACGCGCTGCGTCCGCGATATAACGCGCGCTCTCACTGCTGAACTATATCGCATACGCAAACAGCTCGCGTGCCTTCAGCGTTTATGCGTGGCAGTCCCGTGAATGCTATCGTCCGGTTACCTAATTATACAGGCCCTTGTCTGAGGGAGAATTTTTTTCTTTCATTGCCTAGCTGCAGAGGTGCTCGCCTCTACACGTATAGCAGGGTTTGTATGCCTTACGCCTCCGGATTCAAAGATGTCCAACAACCAACCGACGGGTACCCATATCTCGTGCAATTGTACGTGGTATCGGGCTTGAATATACGCATTACGAGCAAGATATTACAAGCCTTCAAGGCCTTGCGTATTATCCTACTGTGTAATATAGTTCTCTTTGCCGTCTTCAGCTGCGCAACGTAAGAGAAAAAAAACGTCGACGAGCAAGTCCGTCATTGTTAAAAGGAGACTCCATTGTGCTGGAAAAGCCTTTATGCCGCGTACAAAGGAAACCCCTGTTGCTGCAACTTAAAATTCTCGCAGTGGCTAGGAAAATTGCTCGCCTTTAATTAGTAGTCATTATTCCAACCCACATCCCCACATCCCACCATGAGTTCTGTAAGAAAAAGGGTTCATTGCTTTCCTGCAATTCGTACAAATCATCGATGCACGTTGCGTCATATGTGATCTGCAAAAAAATGTAAACGGATATACAACCGATTTTAATAAATGCATTTTTTTCGACGCTTTTTAACCTAACGATAGGCTTCGCGATAGTTCAAACGCGATCGCTAGAGACATTCAGGATTGCACGGTCTTAGCGAAAAGAGCAACCCGCACGAAGATGTAACGAGACCGACTTACGTCAGCCTGGCAAACTGCCGAAGCCACCCCTAAGTTCCACTGAGCAGCCGAGAGAGGTTGTTAAACAAGCTCGCCGCAGTGTACGGATGTAATTAACTCGCCGCGTTATTAGCTTCGGCTACACGCATGTACGTATGTATACATTTGCACCCTCGCTTCTTCTTTGCTTTTGCAACTAGATTCAGCTCGATCGAGTCCTAATTGCGCAAGATTCGTGCTCCTCATGAATATTGAATATCGTACTTTGGTTCGTTGGTACCTCGACTACCTTAGAATCCAGCTATAATCTTCACTTTGCAGCTTGCGGTCTTATTTTTGGAATATCCTAGCTTCAAAGCATACAAGCCATGCCTGCTTTGCACTGATACTCCGAATAGATTTCGATGGATCACGAGGACTCTCATGGAGTTTTAACAATAGAATTTTGGGGTAGCAGCTTCTGCGAAAGAATTCCAAACTGGAATTTCAACCTCGAGATTCTAGCACCCTATTCAATATTATTCTAGTATTGGACCATCTCTCACCTAGAGTATAGATAGTCGGAGAATTTCAAGCTTTGGATCATGAGGACATGGCATACTCAAATAAACTTGTGCATTTTTCGAGATAAAAGACATTCCTGTGCGAGACATATTCGCGACTGGATGTCTGGGGACCATCCGACAATGGCGGATCATGCGCTATCCTTTCACGATCCTCTACCGCGCACCCCAACCATTCAGGCATATAAAGAAAAAAATCTGGAGACACTCTACTGCTGTAGCGGCAAGGGTTGCTTGATATAACGCACCACGTTGCAGGGTACCTGCATAAAGTATCTCTCTCTCTCTCTCTCTCTCTCTGTCTCTCTCTCTCTCTCTCTCTCTCTCTCTCTCTCTCTCTCTCTCTCTCTCTCTCTCTCTCTCTCTCTCTCTCGCTCTTTCGGTCTATTCGCCCATCCAGGATTCCTCGTGGCATTCCCAAAGAAAAAATATTTATAATCTATTTTTCGTGCATGCATAATGCGGGACATATATTCGTTACGTTGTCCAGAAACACGGAGAATATGTGTATGTATATATCAAGTAAGCGCATGAGAACCATCTGCTATCGTCGCTAGACATTATGACTGGAACGTGCATGAGCAAGCATGCAAAAAAGTGGGCTGATATAAAACACACAGAGATTTTGGCATTGAGACCAATTTTTCATAATTGAGGTGGCTGCTCCTGTAACATTGAGTCTACGCAAGCCAAAACGGCATCGACTTCTGCCGATAAAATAAAATCGGCGTGACTATCGATGTGGAAACTATAAACCGAAAAAAGACCACTTTTGATACTAGGAATAATAAGCTTGTTTACCTCTTTTTTGTTAATTGTAACGTAACTGAATCACTTAGTATCCCAAGTAGACACACAGCGCGTATTTAAAGACCTCAACATTTTTTTTCGAACATTGGAGCGCGACTACGTCTCTTCAGGGGTTTTAGATGCTCGTTAGGAGAGTTTGAAGCTGCATAAAAACTGTGCGCATATCAGCCAAAAATACAGTTTGTCCCATGGACTTTCACTCACATGAATGCGTATACATAGCGTGGGTGTAATTAAAAGTAATTAGGAAAAATAATCTCTGGCTTAATGGCGTGCGATACTTAAAAGACGACGACTTTCCCTCTTTCTCTGTCTTTTCCAGTCTCTCTCCACCTCTCTCTCTTCCCTCCCTCCCCCTCTCTCTCTCTCTCTCTCTCTCTCTCTCTCTCTCGCTCGCTCGCAGTTTCTCCTCAGCATAGCACGTCGACGTGAGCATACGAGTGTAATTAAAAGGCACGAGTCCCGTGGAGCACCACCCCTCCTTAGCGTCACCTGACATCCTGACAGATTTTTTCAGTACGTATCCGAAGAGTGCTGAGTCTACGCACGCACTTGTACCGCCGCTTGGGAGGCATATTTAGTTTATCCCTGACGACCGCGTAAATATTTTATGCTCTCCGACTAACGACGTAACCCTCCTTTTTCCAGCGCACTCTGCCCCGGTGATGTCGACGGTTCGGCTAACATTCAGACCGGCGGAGTACGTGGAGGAAGAAATTGGAAGAAACTTTCGCGATAAATGAAACAGCCTCGCGTTTAAATTCGGCTTCGCGCGAATAAAAACATGTGAAATTGATGAAATTGTGACGTGCCCGCGTGAGACGAAAAAAATAACTATACAGCACTCGAGCATCCACTTTAGCACGAAAAACATTTTATTCACGTTTGCTCGCTTCAATTAACATAATTATATGGAATACGGGTGCCAGATTAATTTTTTCCTTGCTGATTAATATTCCGTGGGAAAACGCCGAGAGATACCGGTCGGCGCGAGAAAAACAAATGTGCCTTTTTGCAGAGCTAAATATTTTAGGGTGTGTACACGCTACACAGAGTCGAATCTACCAAACATTTTCTATTGTCAATTCCTTTCGAAAGCCATTAAACCGACAGACTATAATTAATTGCGTGTTCATATTGTTCGTCGACTAGCGAGGCTCGATACCAATCTCGCAGACGTGTGTCTCTTCCTTGCTTTGTTACTAATTAACCGATCTCTGCCTTGAACACAATAGCTCAATATTGATGGTTTCGCAATAGTGAAACAACTGGACAAACGCTGCCAAATGAGCCGACAAATGTTTGTGGAGTGACTCAGTAAATACTGCCGAAATGATTCGATAAAGCATATTCCGTTTATGTAGCGCGATATTCCACCCGGAATTTCATGCCGGAAATTTTCCTGTTAAACAGCATACCGAGAATAATCGTTTTTCAGGATACGAGAGACGCGATCACTGTTCAATTATTCCCGTGTCCCCCAGGGTAGCTACTACAATTCAATCGACCAAATATTCAATATCGATCGCGCATTAATACTTTTGATTAATGGGAAAGCGACGTTCTCTTAATGGAATGTTATCAAATATTAAATACAAATACAGCGAACATAATGAATGACAGTAGTTGCTATCCTAATCACGATCCCCGCGCGGTCGACGGAAAATTGCTTTTTCGTCAAATGTATCCCATACAGTTTGAAAGCCCACTTAACACCCTTGACGATGAAAAAATGAACTGGGAAAAAATAGGAAAAAGAACAATTGGAATGGAAAGCGAAAAAGCTCTGACCGGAAAGAGAGACAAAGAGTGACAGAGCGAGAGAGAGAAAGAGCGAGAGAGAAAGAAAGAGAGATTGGAAAAGAGACCGATGAAAGCGGAAAACGAATCACAGCGACTAATCGACGACGCTTATCGGGGAATAAACGACAGAGCGTATCGCACCATTGAACTGAGAGTAAACAACTCTTTTTCGAGTTATACGCATTGTTTGAACATTGACGTGCTGAATTTGATTGTGCCACGTGGATTGTGTGTGTTTTCATCGGCTACAAAGCTCTGGCTTTCGGTCCTGTATAATAGAAGCGTACTCAAGCTTTTATCCTCTCTTTTCCCGGGATGAAAAATTGAAAAGTATCTACCAGCCAAGGATACACCGCCATCAATCGCGATGGGCTGCACCGAATGCTCGAAAGGTCAAGCACATCGTCGATAATAAAGTATTTGATACGCGTAGGTATAGCTTCGATTCAGCTGCGTCTCGCTTTTGTACTACTAACGTGGATGCATTTGTAGCGTCGGCATTTTGAATATCGACTTTAGGGTCTAGTCAGTGGGACTTGGGATTTAGTGAAATGTGCTGACAGCGGACAAAACATGAAGAGAAAAGGTAAAAGCTAAAGCTTAGTGCAAGAATCAAATAAGACACAAAAATGTCACTTCAATGAGTTCGCCTGTAGGTAAAAAGTATTATTGTTTTCACGCTTCAATATAAGACGCATATATCCCAATGCTTGTATACCGATATTCCAATTTTCAGCTGGTAATCTGAATATGCAAGGCCGGTGAGTTGCGTTCTCTCTGCCTGCCTGTTCTCCTCTGCTTGGGTTATATTTATGGAGCACTTCGTAGTGCTCTACCAATTTTGAGCATCTCTAGATGTCGTTAAGGCTGTTCATATTCCTTCCCAAGAACATGAGCAGCCTTATGTTCGTTCCTAAGCACCTGAGCAGCCTTATGTCCTTCACTAGGACCATGAGCAGCCTGATGTCTCTTCCTAGGAGCATGAGCAGCCTGATGTCCCTTTCTAAGAACATAAGCAGCTTTATGTCCATTGTGGGTTCGTTCCTAAGCACCTATGCAGCATTATGTTCCTTCTTAGGGACTTAAGCAGCCTCATGCTCCTTCCTAAGAACATGAGCAGCATTATGATCTTCCCTGGAAACTTGAGCAGCCTTGTGTTCCCTCCTAAGAACATGAGCAGCCTTATGCCCTTCACTAGGAACATGAGCAGCCTGATGTCCCTTCCTAGGAACATGAGCAGCCTGATGTCCCTTCCTAGGAACATGAGCAGCCTTATGTCCCTGTCTAGGAACATGAGAAGCCGAATGTTCATTTCTAAATACATTAGAAGCCTAATGTTCCTTTCTCAGAACATGCGCAGCCTTACGTAGCTTTCTAGAGTCATGAGCAGCTTTATGTCACTTTCTAGCAACACGAGCAGCCTAGCCAGTCATAGAATGTTGTGAAACCTTTGACTCTAATCATGCATCGGTTCATGACAGCCCCAATGCCACTTCCACATCGAATGAAACAAACGCCTTATCGAATGGTAGCGCAAGGCGGTTTTGTCATAAGCGGCCGAATGGTGAACGGCACCATCATTACTACATGAACTATTTAAATTCTTGTTCCTCATTATATGCCACCTTCGTTGTTCGTATCGCCTTAGTAAGGCTGCATCAGAGCTGTTTTAGCCAAATCCTCCGTGATGTGCGCAAAGAAAGGTGTCGTTCGAACTATTTTTTTTTCTTTACAACGCCTTATGTCGACGTTCCGCGCGAAAATAATTTCCCTGCGCGGATATGACTAATAGACGCAACATTTAGCCGAGCTTTAGCGGGCCACGTTAATGAGTATGCTTGATAGTGCAACGGCATGGCTGTCTCTGCCACAAACGCGTATTTAATATTATAGCCATGTATCTAGCGATCGCATGCAAAATAATTGGATGAATTAAAAGCAAAGCACAACCGCCATTCCCATCCCTAGCTTTTCCTCCTTTAGCTGTACCAGCACGACGCGCAACAGCACTTTTCATTAAAATGCAAATGACGCGAACGTCTTGAAAGGATAAGTGAAAACTCCGCTTGCCGCAATTCCGGCGAACACTGGTATACTTGTTTGAAGTTGTCAAGAAATTTTTACGTCCTTTACCGAACGCACTCGAGCTAGGTTAACACGAAATATACACGTAGGAGCAACAAATAGAGCATGCGTACGCTGCAGGAGAGCGATGAAAAATAAGTGAAATGGTGAGAGTGGCACAGAGACGCAGGTATTGGCTTCTCGAAGGAACGGAAGTGTGCGCTGGAGGTACGCGACGTCTTTGGTAACCGGGAGGGTATGCAAAGTAAAGCAATTCAGGGACTTTCGAAAACAATAGCTAGAGTAAAGCCACCTTTAATGTGAACACGCCGCTCCACATAGCCCTTTGCTCGAATGCACAGCAATGTACTAGTTTCTCCGCCGTTTCAGAATTTCAGTGAAATGAATGTTGGACGCAAACAAGTCTGTGCGCAGTCTCTCTCTCACTTTCCACCTTTCATCTCTACGTCGGTAAAGTCGTACCAGCTTGCAATGAGAACTACACAAAGTTCTCTTAGTCGATTCGAAAGTTTGCTCTTTTTCGCTTCATTTCGGGGCCTCATGGTCTTTACCCCAAAATGCAGACGAACAAGACAATGACCAAACCTTTGAGACGTCAACGTTCATATTCAAATATCGATAACGCTGAATGATGTTTTATAAAACTTGATGATAGCTTCGGCACGGCCTCTCGAAAGCAACCAGTCACTTTTCAACGTTACCGCTTGCGAGTAACTTACTAAATACTTACGATACAACAAAGCGTCAATAAATTTGAATTAAGGCCTTATATACCTTTACATGGTCGAAAAATAATGCTCTTTTGGGATTTTTTTTCAAATACCAATCAAGTAATCGCAATGAGGTTTGGAGGGATTATTTTACATGTATGCAGGTAATAAAATCAATTTTTCATTTTCCAAAGAAAAATACAAAATGGCAGCCCAGTGGTCTGGAGAAAAAGAACACCCTTTTTAGGCCCTCGTTAAAGATGCACATGAGCACCTACAACAAAGCTATTTTGCGTAATCTACATAAGCTTTGCTAGCGAAGTACACACGATTATTACAAAATATTGATTTTTGTAAATGTGGCTTTATTTTGAAAAAAAAAACATCGCCCCATCGACTAAAAAACGGCCTTTATTTGTTTACCAGAACCGTAATAGTTAATATCGGAAAATCGTGTGTACTACGCTGGAAAAATCTGCCTAAAAAGCTACAATTGAAATTTGGAGTTAATCGTTTGCGAATTGTGGGAGCTACGAGTCTGTCCGATTTAGAAAACATTGTTTCAAGAAAAACACGTTTGAAGCTTCGAAACAATTTTTTTCGTAACATATCATTCTTGGAATGTTTCTACATCATTTGAGCCAATAAAAAGAAACGATACATTTTTGGCACAGGTACATAAGGTCTTTGAAAATTTCAAATCCTTATCAAAGATCCGTAATTATTGCCTTCATTGGATTCGCGTATTGATGTTTTCTGCATTAACCTGTTCAGTGTAGGGGGGGGTTGTGCGATTGGTGTGTTGTTAATCCAATCAATCGTTGGTTGAACCTTCATAATGAAAGTTTCACTAGCATGATTAATAATATTCATTGACTTTCTTTTGGACTGCGAACCAGGCGGCTCGCGATTTATGTATTGAGATTGTATTGTATATTTTGATTGTTTTTGAAGAGATGGAATAATTCTCGTTCCAACAGACTCGATTATTTGATTACGCTGGTATCAACTTTAATCGGATAAATCCATTTATCTACATCCACGAATAATCATCGTCCACACATAGCGGACCGTATCAGGATACTTTTACCGCATAATCTCGCCTAACCGAGCTTAACATTTTTTTCAATCTTGAAAATCAGTACAACACGATTCGCTGGTGGACATAAAGTCAACCGCAGATACGGGTGTTTACAAGAGGGTTTGCCGATATAATCATTATCTTCTCCGTCAAGATTATATTGTTCGATGAGGAAAAGAAAAATCTTTGCCTCTCAAGTATCGATAGGCTTCTTACGCAATAAGTGTCGTGCCTTCTTTGAAAGTAGCGAATTAAAAAAATCGAAGGCTGTGACGTCATAAAAACTACTTGGGCCGAGAACTGATGAGTATAAGCGGAAATATAGTGTCTTTGCGCAATTAAAATTCCGTTCAGCTGATCTCAAAAACGGAGAGAGATAATTCACAAAGCACCATAAATTGAAGACGGTGGGTGAAAAAAAATGTAACTTTTTGCCACATTATTTTGTGGCAATGTAAGTATAAGGATAAAATATAACTATATAACTTATATCATTTTTATTCTTTTTTTTGGACTTGTGGACTTCCATATTTATGGAAGCTACGTATATTTTATCCAAAAGCGTTTTTCACAAGTACCAAAAAAAGAATAAAAATGATTGATAGCTTTTTGAAATTTGTTTATTTTTAATTTATAAAATAATTAGCTTGCTACCGAAAAAAAATCTTGCAACACGCAATTGTGTTCGAAATAGCAGTACACTAATTCGAAACGAAGTTGCAGACATTTCATTATCCCTGAAGCCGTCCCACGTTCAAGCATTTTTCTGAAGTACGCCTTTCGACATTCCTCCACAGTCTGAATGCGGCGATTAATTTTGTTCACAATCACAAACCCGACATTCGCAAGTCCGAGATCATAACGCAGTAAAAAAAAAATTATTTTCAGTTCCGCCGTTGATCGGTTTTCCACAGATATTAAATCTTCCTCCACGACCCCCCCCCCCCCTTTTTCGTCGAGGTCGATTAATTTCGCGAGAGAAAATCGTTCGCTTTCAAGGCAGCGGCCACACCCGGCTAGCTTTTCCAACCGCATCTCGTGTCTAACATTCCTCAAGTAACGTCCGCTGGCGCGTCAATGCGGTAGAGAGAGAGAGAGCGCATGCTAGAGTGAGACGAAGCTTTTATCCGAAAGCCAAGACAGCCAATGGAATCACAGAAGTAGAAGCAAGCTAGCGGAAAGAAATTCAATCGAATTCCGATTTTTCTTATCGTACTTATACACCTATATATATATATATATATATATATATATATATATATATATATGTACATAAATTCTTGGAAAGTTGATCGAAAGCGAGAATATCTATCTCTCATTCTTTCCCGTTAACGTTTTTCGTCCCCTATCCTTATACTTCAAAGCTTTCATTCTCTCTGTCCAGCTCCGCCTCATCGCTCGCGAAAGCTCCATTTTTCCGAATCGGTCAAGTGATGATCCTGAATTCGGATGAGACTCAAAGATATTTCATATATATCTCACATATTTTTTGCAATATTCACTCCATGGTAGAGCTGAATATAGGTACATATAGATATATAATCGCGCGTGTGCGAACAACGGTAAATATTGGTTAGTGTGCAGGTAGCAAACGCCGACGCGAGAGAGTTGATGACTGAGCTTGCGAGCCCGACGGCCGTAAAAACAGCGCTAATTCATTCATGATCCTCTATCCTTTCCTTTCATTTCTCCCACAGACGTTGTTCACCAATGAATCCGCGCCAGAACAAGCGGCATAGGTCTTAGATTTTGATTCCTTTTTACACCCCCCCCCCCCCCCCCCCCCCGGCAAGCCCGACGTACAGCCCGAATTGCGAATATATAAAGAATGTAGAACGGCCCCGTGCACTGTGTAGTGCATACGAAATATTAATCACAACGGCGCATATATAGAGCACGGGACGCCCACGTAAATCACCAGCTCGCGTTTCGAAGATTCCAACCGCTGCAGCAGAAACAACGGTGTACCGGGTTCATGCCACTTTGAAGTATATATACCACCGCACAAGAGTTCCTGCCTTACACACACACACACACATATAAATATATATATATATATATATATATATATATATATATATATATATATATATATATATATATATATACATATACATATATATATACATATATATATATATATATATATATATATATATATATATATATATATATACACATGTGTGTGTGTGTGTGTATTTTACTATTTGTGTGTGTGTGTCTGGGTGTGTAAAGATATGTGTAGGCAAGACAAACTAATTTCGATATCTGGAGGCGTAGCTGAACAAGTTTCGAAACGTCATATAACTCCGGCTCCAATTTCCTTCTCCGGACTTCCCGTTCGACCTTTGTACTAATCGTCGTACTTTGGATACGCGCCGATTTTCCTCGTAAAGTCTCCGAGATATCGACACCGTTGCCTAATTGACACGCTCTCTTCACCAGACTCCAATTTCACTGGTCGTTCGTAACCTCAATTGCACGAATTACATTTTCCCGTAATTGCGTATTTTAGGCCGTCGGAACGATGTCGTTGGGCCGACGGGGCCACTCTGTCGACAAAATTAGATAGACTCGAGGCGCGAGTCATTCGTCGTGATGATTTATCTTGGAGTAATAGGCGCGCGGGTAAACGTTTATGGGAAATGTTTACCGCAGTGCTCGGGATTCGAGGGTAGACGTACGGTCGAAACGGTAGCTAATGAGTCGTCCAAATTATCTGGGGTAATTCGGATGAAGACTGCGGAACTGGATTGAAGGGCAAAATCCTGGAATACTTTAGATCCAGAGGTCGAGCAGCATAGGGCGTGAAATAATTATTCGAATTTTAATATTCTTTTGGACTGCCTCCGACGCGCAGGAGCATGTCGGGGGAATGGGAATCTCAACGTTCTTGCGTGAGTTTGATTTGTTATATTTGATTGACTACCACCGGATGGAGGCAGGATGTTATAGTCGGAAGACATGGTGTGCATTTTTTCGCGAGCACGATTGTAGCCGATACGAGAAGACAGTTGATACTGGACGCAAACGAGATATGATACTGGCGTATTGGATAACTTTCGGTCGAAAATACTACGACGCTGATAACGCTCGAGATGTCGAGATGTTCGGAAGTCTTTGTATGTTTCTTCGGATAATCTGTTTTTCAAGTGAATAGGCACTGTTTGCTACATTTGAAAAAAAACAACTTTTCACGATCTCGAGATTCAACCTTTCGATTGCACACTTTCGCCATGAACCTCTGACTGCATATGGGGTCGATCGGACCCCAGACGTTTTTCGGATCGTTGTATTTCAGTAAATATGCATTTTTTTTTGTAGGCAATGATCCTTATTTTATGGCTCAACATTTGTTGTTTGAGAAAAACAAAAATTAAGTGCCCATACATTCGTTCAAAGTGGAAGATGCGTTTAAAAATACTTACTTGCACGGAAACGATCATAATTTTTTTCCAAAATATTTTTAAAAAATCCTTCGAGGTTTTTAAAGAAGGGGTAGTATTTTTCCGAATTTCCTACGAAATTCTTGAAAAATATTCCCGAAAAACGGCGTTTGCCAGCCGGGGTGGAGGCGCTGCCTTGCTGAACTTATACATTGCATACGGAATGTACTTACAGCACGCAATGACAGTGTACAGCTTTGATCTTCGACTAAAAAATTAGAGAATAGCTGAATGCATCTACTACTTGTATGAGGCTATTTGATGCGCAGTGAATGCGACTGTTCGCATGCCGACCATCTCTTCAATCGTTGGGATGTTCTGAGCATTGACGCAAATATTGGATATACCCTGCTGGTCTCTCCGCATCCATGAGGGAGTATTAATAATTAAACGCCGAACGGTGCAAGTGATGAGAGGATACTGAAGCGCCATGGCCGGTGAGGTATCAATTTTCTGGAATGAGCTAAAAAAATCTACGCATACGGTTTCTCTTCGAGGCAACAGCTGTGGGGTCTTCGAAGGGAACGAGGTGACTGAGGCTGTTGAGGATGTTGTTTAGAATGTTCTTTAAAAAAAATAGTGGCATAATTATAGGGATATTTTTAAAGAAAGAAAGGTTCAAATTAGAGCCATTTTTACAAGCAATTAGGGCACAATGAATATTATTATGTTGTTTGTATAATGGTTTCGGCTGTCCGTCGGAAGGGAATGGACAAATCTTCGTTATATCGAAGTCCGTTATATCGAGGTTCGACAGTATATGCATGCAGAAAAATAGCGCTCTGACGTCTACCATTTCGAAGCTGAAGTAACCATTCAAAGTAGCTATTCCAGAAGTAAGCAATCAGTAGAAAAGTGGCCAGAATCTTACCCAGCCGTCAGCTTTTAATTGAAACGATAATTATGTCTTTGGAATATACTTTTGGTGATTCACCTCGAGGTTTCATTGAATCCTTCCTTCTACGGGCAAAAGCTGGGGTATGTCCATTGTTACAGCAACAATGAAGCGGATGAACCGAGCTCTCCCTCTGGCTGAGAGCTTATACCCTTGCCTCGAGAAAAAGGAGCGAATCCTAGTGTGGCAAATGTGTAAGAGAAAATATCTCGAGGATGGAACCGTGGCTGAATTTACTCCGGTCCTCAAATCCGATAGGTGAACTTTCCCACAGTGCTGGAACTGTGCGCTGTACTTTTTACCTATGCACTTTATAACCATCGTCAGCTTTGAAGGATGTCGCTGCTTATCTTGTTGGAGTAAGGAGCATTGGATCTTCTAACTGGAGGAATACATCTAGTGCGCAATGATGGGCCATTTTTTGTAGGAACTACAGAGTCTGGTTGCCAGCATCCCGCCATCTCTCGAGAAGCAACGAGGCTGACGGCTCAACGACGTCAACATGCTCAATCATCGGTCGATGGCCGACAATTGTGCTTCTGGTTCACGTCACTATATCAACCCCTTTCGACCTCGGGCAAGCTCTTCCTCCTGCCTTCTACTATTTCCCTCACTTCTGTCCAACGTCGACCTTATCGGCGCATCTGTCCCTCTCTCTTCTCTGACCTCTACACGCACCCTCCCTTCAACCCTCTCGTTCGCTTGCGCGACCTTTCCCTCTCAAGCCACCATCGGCTTTCATCAACACACGGAAGCTTCATTCAAAATCATTCTCAGCTTCTTTCATGGCATAATAAATTGCGGTCTAGATGCGCGGTCTTTCTCGCTTTTCTGCATAAATTCAAAGACTCATACCTATATGTGGCATGTGTATATAATGAATGCAGCATCGCACGGGAAACTCCCTACCATTTTTGTCTATCAGAGAGAAAAAAACCACTCGATTCAACGAAATTGTTCATTCCGAGGTAGCCAACGAAATATTGAGATGAAACACTATATTTGATTATTCCGAGTATTCCTTAATTCGATGGAATAAATCATTATTAAGGGGTCTTCTCACTTTAGACGCTGGAAAAAGGCTATTTTCATGAATTTTTTTGATAGGTTTATATTATAGATATTGATATAAAAGTTGTTCCACTTAATAAATACACTATCGAAATACATTTTTTTTTAATTATGTTTTTATGTAACCCAAACAAACTTTGAACGCGTTTTTCTAGAAACAACATTCTTCGACGGCTTGTTGATAAAATCTTCGAAACTACTGAACCGATGCTTATGAAATTTTAACCACATATTCTTTACAACTATCGCTATAGCGCATTTCTAGGATTTTTTAAATTTTGATGTATACTATTTTTTTGTTGCCAAAAACGGTGAAAAGCACGTTTTCTTGGTTTTTTCGAAAAATGTCCGCCATTTTGTTATTGTTGCATATATCGAAAATCGTATGATATGCGCTATAGCCATTAACATAATGAATCTAAAACCGTTAAATATTTTTGTTTCGGATGATTCATCTCCGGGATTTCATCAACAGCGCAGACCTACAATTTTTTAGGACATTGTTTTAACTATCATTTTCGTATTTAAATGGTGACTTAAATAAATTAATTCTTTTAAATGTATTTCGAAAGTGTATTTATGAAGTGTAACAACTTTTACATAAACATCTATAATATAAACCTATAAAAAAAAAGCCTATTTTTAGCGTCTAAAGTGAGAAGACCTCATAAAATAACATGATGCTTCATTTCTTCGATAAAAAAATTTATTAGCACCCGCTAATGACGGATTTACTCAGCCCAAGCCATTTTTGTTCAGTGTGCGACGATATAATTTGGAGCAGTGGCGGACTAAGGAAACGATTTTTAAAAAATAGTACGACGTTTGGCAGTTTGTCGAAACTTTTTCTACATTACACATCTCTCCATACACATTGAGAGAAAAGTTCATGGTATTCACAACAATTATCCATAGAAAGAGATGGTAAAATAAAAATAGACATAGTTCGGATAGTTTATTTACATACCAGTCACAGTATAGTTTTGTCAGGCATATTGTGATTGCCCTATTACTAAACTGCAGTTAGTTTTGCTACACTATCATTGAGATGGATCTTTTTTTGTAAATACCCTCCCTATCAGGACTAAAAAAGTCTATAGATTCCATAAACATTGGGAAAACGGTTTTCCGGAAACCCTCTTTTACGTCTTACATAGGATCCTGACTTTACTGTCCGCCTCCGATTTTGTTGAAACTCATATATGTGATAAAGCATTGAAAATTGTTTAGACACGTATTTTTCTATCGGCGGAAAAGGAATATTAAAACGGGAAACCACCCCTCAAAGAGAGGCGGGTAATTATGCAGAAGTGGGGCACCACGCGAATTTTGGCGCCAACATTTTTTTTTTGTACGAACGTCTTCCGTAGGTGACCACTAGTGAATTTGAGTCGGGGGAGACTGAGATTTTTTATTATTTCCATAAGTTATGGGGTTTTGAAGTTTGATAAAAAAATTATTGTTTTCAAAAATGTGATTATTAAAAACAATAAACCCAAACAAACTCACGAGTTTGTACGGGACTAAATCAGTCAAGTATGTAAACACGCCATAACGCCAGAGAAATAACACATTCTCACATTTTCACAATCATTGTTGTGTTCACGCGTTGAGTCGTTGTTGTGTTCACGCGTATATATGACGACGGGCACATTTTTGAAATCGCGTATTTCGCGATTTTAAAACCCCATAACTTATGGAAATAATGAAAAATGTCATTGTCCCCCATTTCGTGGTGCCCCACTTCTGCATAATTGACTATAGAAGTATGGAGAAAAAAAATTAAGGCGTGACATACATTTCTTCGATACGTGGTTTCACCCCTTAAAAGCGTTTTTCTCCCGATTACAAAAAATACGTGTCCAATAGTTTTCAATGCTTTATCGCATATATGAGTTTCAACAAAATGAAAGACGGACACTCAAGTGATGTTTCTTGTTAAAGTGGTGCATGCCGAGAGTTAATTTTGCACTTTTACCTGCACGCAGTCCACCTATTTCAGTAAAAGAAAAACGGATATGCTAAAACAAAACAATCAGAAATCCACTATAGGTACGTTGAAAATAAAACAAAAATGAATAGATTAACCACCCTTAAATTGAATGAAATGAGTAACATTTTAAAGGGGGAGTACGCTTAAAATTAACGTACTCATTAAATTATTGCATTAACATATTCACATTTCTATTATCGTTTGCATCTATCATGCCATTCGTAAAAAAAACTCATGACTTCCTGACCGCCGATAAAAGAGTGGAGCCGGAGAATACCGAAACAAAATATTCATGTTTGAACTGGGAAAAATGTCACTTGCAGACGAATTTTACTGACCGCAACGTCCAAAACGTTTGACAAAACTGCGAGGTCTATGCTCATGGCTCGCATCAGCCGGTCGCTGTGTCTGGTATACCACGTACACACTTGCGTTTGCGCGTGTGGGCCAGTGAGTTATACGCGTCTGACACCACAGTGAACATTTCGAATATTAGCTGCGCCCGCTTGCCGCACATAAAGTTTGCGCTTTGACAGAAGTATTTGCAGTCGTTGACATTCCCGTTTGCGGGACTGCGCAGCCATGCCTCCTCAAGGGGACGCCGGAACGACCCGCCATCGTTGCAGCATCGATCTCGCAACCGGCCGAAAAAAATATGGGAATGTCCAAATTTTCGCGAGATACAGCAGTTTTTGCATTTTCTTCGTCAGCGAGATTAATAATATGGTTTTACTTGTCCGAAATGCAAGTTTGTTCTAAAACTCAGTTTATGCGCCTCGGAAATACGCACCTCTGTAAATGAAATGCCCTAAGGCGGGTGCCTGAATTAGAAGGTCCGAAAAATCTGGGTTTTTTTATTGCTTAAATCCATAGATAAACTATCCAAGAATATATTAACAAAGTTACAGAGGCCAATTGTAAATATTTTCGAAGATACAATGCCAAAAGCAGAGTAGCGATTGATATTTGATATTGATATTTCCTCCTATTGAGAACTTAGAAGCGCGTTTTCTCCAGTTTTCATTATCACGATTTTTCCAAATTGGCGGGCGTGATAACAAAAAAAACTAAACGACCTATTGATCGGAACCAAAGTTCATTTTCTTCGGTATAAAAATCGCTTCTAAGTGAATTAAAAAAAGTTGTTGAAAAAGTATTTCTTAAATAATTTTTATAGCACGTTAAAGTGTTTTTTTTTTTCAAACACTTCTTTTCAAACCTGAGAAAAGTTATAATTTCACGATGTTTTCCTTGATTCACTCAGAAGAAAAATACATGACAATTAAAAATTTTATTGGTTTATTTGGTTCAGTCAAGAATTACGAGCAGCATCTTTCCCGCCGATTACGGACTGCAGTGGCAAAACGCACAGGGAATAGGCTGATAAATCTGCAGTCGTTTATTGTTTCATGTTGAACATTTTTTTATACATTTCAAATATACATGAATAGATACCTTAATGTTTACTGGGCTCACTTAATTTTTTCCCTTCTAAAAAAATTGCCGAAAAAACGTTTTTTTGGACCTTCCAATTCAGACTCCCGCTTTAAGGGAGAAACAACTGTAACTGCCAATTTTGGATCATTTTGTTCGGAATTTTTTTAAAAAAAGGTATAAAATGCATCGCCGAAAGAACTTAGGTTTTATTAAGTATATATTGAAGTATGTAAAAAAAATGATTGTCAAAAAAATACAAAATGGCGGCGCACGAGTCGCTATAGCACTGCTGGTCTTCAGCCAACCCTCTCCGCGACATGCAGTATAACTGTCGTAAATTTTATCCTAGAACTAAGAGTCTAATATTTTCGTTAATTATGTTAATTTTTGCAGTCAAGTACGGGGGGAAATTAAAAAATAATGAAAAAAAAATAGAGACGAGTTTGAATATAAGTTCGGGTTTTCAACCATTATTTTGATATAAAAAGTGATATATTTTTTACAATTTTCAATTAATTAAAAAAAACGCTCGTACTTGCCTGTTAAAGCAATCTAAAAAGCTACAGTTAAAATTTTAAACCGATTGGACGAAAATTGTTCGAGTTCTGCTCCGTGCCGATTTCAAAAACGTGGTTTCAAGAAAAACCTGTTTGAAGTTTTCGGTCTAGTCAACGGTTTTTTAGACGCTCCAACTGATGAAATGTTTTTTTCCGTAATTTAACGCCACCTATTGGTAGAAAATAATACTATTTACCGATGGTACCTTTTTCCCCAAAGATAATAGGCTTACAAGAGTCGTGATCTGCGTTTACCAGCATCGCCGAAGGCGCTTTTCAGCGCTCGGAGACTCCCCTCAAAAATAGCTCGAAACCCACGTTGAAACTGTTTTTTTTCAGCTATAAATAAACATGCATCATATTTTTTAAGGGTCAAAGGATTTTTCAAAAGTTTTTCCAAAAAAACAATTTTTCGAAAATGTTACAGTGGTGTCCTCCCTTAACTGGTTATGCCTAGTTGTAACAGTCGAAAACAGCTCATTTGCCGCAGGTCACTATCGGACAAGCGCGGCGTTACTCGCTTCATACATCTTCAGCGTGGGCATTTCGTTAAAAAATCTTGTGAAATAAAATAGTAAAGATACCTGAAGATATGTGCAACGAATGCCACTGAGCGGAATTTTCATTCTATCGACTGGCCATCCATGAAAAATTGCTTAAATGATTGCCGACAAATTTGACATTTTAAGAAAAGTATCGCTGTTGCTTCTTTCCAAATTCTTCGTTTCCTTCGTGACAACAGTTTCAGTGGTACACGAAGCCAAATATTGGACACCTTGTATATCTACCACATTGGCTTATTTTTCTTTTTTGTTTCTCTCAGGCCGTGTCGTTGAGTCGCTCGACGATTGAGCACCAACGGTAAATGATCTTCTCCATTCGCGTATACATGTATACGTATAATGTACGAGGCCACAACTGATACCTCTCGTTGCGAAACTCTCGTCCCCTTCCGCCACTCGCATAACGATGAAAAGAGAAGCTCAATTGTATACATCACCACCCTCTGTGGGCTCTATTCCGTGGCGGAAATATCTGATGCAGATGCGCCTCTCGTCGCCGATATCACGCCTTTCCGCGACTTCTACCCTTAGCCGCTTTCCTTCTGCCGCGACCTTTTTATTCGCGAAACATTCCAGCGAGCCTGGAAAAACACACTACGCGCTATATTTTATCCAAAGCCCATCGTAGGACAGCTATCAAGCCTCATTTCGGTACACTTGCCGTCTCTACATTCGTACATTATAAAACACATGCACGTGTCTTCGTATGTCATATTCGCATTGCGGCTTCCGTAGTTGGGCCCGAACGTACATTATTACGGAAAAAATCGTTGCGAAACTTCCCCTACAACGTATACAGCAAACCGCTCCAATGGTCTGGCCTCTTCACGAGATTACAAAGTTCGAGGGGTCGTTGAAGGTCCGAAGTACAGCAGCCACCAGCATGGTATACCTCTATACACTCTCTGCGCAATTCTGGCTTCTTTTATTTCCATCGTATCATGTACACCGATACACATTCACGGGCGCGCACACACAGACGAATATCTATTCACCCCAGACATATGCATGAATAAACACCGTATAGTTTGGCCACCTGAGGACCAGGCAAAAAACTCTCACGGTTTGCTTCGGATAAAGTTCTTTGCTCAAACTGAACTATTATATATATTTATATATATATGTGTGTGTGTGTGTGTGTCCTCCTATGGACTCCGATTTTTATAGGATTACGCCCTTGGGCAATAAAAATTATCCAATAGACTGTGCATGGCCCTCGACGTGTATTTGCATCTTGTCGTCCATGTTAAGCAAGTGGTACTCTCTGAAAGTAAAAAAATTTCGGCTGATGATACGAGGAGCTGGCCAACAAAACCAGACTTGTCCACACTACGTACATTTTTTATGTTCTGATTTTATTTTTTTCTCTGCCTAAAAACTGTCTTGTCGCTTGAATACGCAGTTTAACGAATTTTGAGCTGTTTATCGCCGGATTTGATTAAAAATATTTCGGGTGCCAATAAGGATGTGCTTGAAAAAAAAGAAAAATTAAAATTAAATTGTTTTACGTAGTGCGGGCACGTCCGGTTTGGTTCGTCAGCTCCTCATATGAGGCTGAGTAAATTGCGTGCTTTTTATTAGTGCTGTTCGTAATACTCAAACTGCCTTTTCGCTTGAAAAGGCAGTTTGACAAATTTTAAGCTGTTGAGGACCGGATTTGATTCAAAATATTTCGAGTGCTGATAATGGTGTGCTTGAAAGACACGAAAAATTAAAATAATTTTTTTTTATGAGTGTGGGCAAGTCCGGTTTGGTTCGTCAGCTCCTCATATGACGCTGAGTAAATTGCGTGCTTTTTATCACTGCTGTTACTATAATACTCACAATTTCATTTTGTGTGCCCAAAAACTGCCTTTTTGCTCGAAAAGGTAGTTAACAAATTTTGAGCTGTTTCGGGCCGGATTTGATTAAAAATATTTCGGGTGCTAATAAAGGCGCCCTTGAAAAACACGAAAAATTATAATTAAAAACTTTCACATAGTGTGGACATGACCGGTTTTGTTCGTCAGCTCCTCACATGGGGCTGGGTAAATTGCCTGGTTTGTATTACTGCTGTTACTATAATACTCACAATTTGCAAAAGACGATCGTTTTCCGGAATATTTTCCGATTGTTCACTTCTTAAGAGCTTACACCTAGTTGGAAGTTATGAGAATGTCGATTTTTGGTTTTTTAACGGATTCTCGAAATATAACATTTTTTAAATGTTAAAAATTTCAAGACGATCTGTTCAAAATTGAGATAAATATGGACGTTTACAGGTAGGTTCCTCGAACCAGCGAACTTTAAACGCGTTTTTCTCAAAATTAGTTTTCCAAAATAGTTGACCACGATATCACGAAAATTACTGCACAGATCAACTTTAAATGTTACAAGCTTCTTTCACATATTTAAATGCAGTGCTTGAGCGAACCATTTTTTTTATGCATAGTTTTTTATAAACGAAAATATAGCGTTTTTTCACTGATAATAGATACTTTTACTTTGGACTCCGGCCGTTCTTTTTAAAAATCATGCAATAACTAAATGCATTTGAATTCTTTATTTCGAATGATTCGTTTCCGAATGGCGGCGGTCACCGCGAAGGACGTTTTTCAAGCTTGTATAATTTGTATGTGTATAACTTAAATCTATTGAATTTGAGTATATTTAATTTAAGTATATTTGTACGTGTATAATTTAAATAATTATTTAAAATTGAAAACCTGCACACGTTGCCCAAAAAAAATCACGAACATTCCTGTTTTCTCCAGCCACGCGCTAAGTGTAACCGGTTAAGGAATCAAAGGATAGGACAAAAACCATGGTGAAGTTAGATCAATTAGCTTAATGAAGTTATTTTTTACCAAGATGATATCATGGCTCGGAAAATTTAATTCCATTTATATACAAATTGCCCTTTAAAATTTAATGAAATGATCATGATTTTATTACGACAGAAGGATTTTTTATTCGTGTGGATCGTGCTCTTATCGTGTGCAAGGGCAAATTTATTCGTCCTAACAATATCTCATCATAATGTAATAGGAAAGTGTATCTCGTTCGCGGTTCTATAGAAGCGATCCATTTGTAAGATTACGCGTGAATACACGTAATGAAAAGTACACGCTATCGATTCAAATCCTGGAGGATTGTAAAAAAATAAACGTCATCTATTGAAGAAGCAATTTTTCGACTCAAATAAAAAGTGGAAACATATTTTGTATTAAAAAGAATATTTGTATTGAAACGTACTGCTATGGATGAGACGTGTTAATTTTCTACTTGATTATTTCTTCAGACTGTAGCGCGGAGAATACGAGGTAAAATAAAGCTTTCGAGTTATTATTTTTTTCTCGAAGCTGTAGTACTACGAGCTGCTTCGGAATTATCAGGTGGTCTCGTGGTACTACTATAAAATGCAGCAAGGTTGGAGGACTATCGCTCCTCGCGTGTAAATGACTTCGCGTGCCGTTAAACATTCGAGGGACGAACGAGATAACTGGCGAACGCATTCGAAGAGGCCACGAGTCGGCAATACTGGATCTACCGGCCTGGATTGTTCGGTCGATCAACCGGAATAAAAATGAATTCATACAGCATGTGAACTATTGCCACGATGAAATGGAAGTTAAATGACTTTTGGGGGGGATTTCGGTAATCATCGCCACTGTATGCATATACTCTATACTCGATGTAACGTTTATTCGCGTTCAATTAAGGGACAAGTCCACTTTGGAGCCACGAAAAAAGGCTATTTTCGCGATTTTTGTTTGAGAATTTTATAAAAGATATGAATATAAAAGTTGTTGGGCTTGATAAATAAAGTCTTGAATTACATTTAAACAAAAATTAATTAGTTTTTATTCATTTTTAAGTACAAAAACTATAGTTTAACGTAACGCCCCAAAAATAGGTGGGCTAGGTAGCTCCATCACAATTCGGCAACGGCTTGTCTGAAATAAAAAAAATCAAAGTCCATTAGATTCAGTGTGACACCAGCTACAAAATGACCCGCGGATATAAAGTTTTGCAGAAAAATAAAAAAATAGCACATAAAAAACGAAAAAAGTTTTTAAAAACGCGTTTCTTTCGCAGTTTTTCGCAAAAAAAAGAGTAAAAATAAAATTTTTAAAACCGTCGAGGATCATCTTGTTGGAAATCATGTTTGTTTGGGTTTGTTTGGGTTTGGGCGAATTTCAAGAGAATCGGTTTATTAGTTTTAGAGATACGATGGAGCTAGATTTTGAAAACGTTGTTTCGAGAAAAACGCGTTTGAAGTTTATACTATGAAAAACTCTTACCTATACTCAATCGGCAATTCCTGCACCGTACAAAATCCCTTCTGATTGCTCATCATCGTCGATTTCTTCAAGACTTGTTTGGTTTCATTTTTTTGAAATTTTCAAAGTGGACTGGCCCCTTAAACTCTCCTTCCACGCAACTTCGTACTCGAAATTGTCTTTAAAAAAGTACCAGGAATTTGCTCATCATCGTCGATTTCTTCAAGTCTTGCTTCCTTTCGATTTTTTGAAATTTTTAAAGTGGACTGGCCCTTTAAACTCTCCTTCCACTCAACTTCGTACTCGAAATTGTCTTAAAAAAAGTACCAGGAATTTGGATACGATCAAATCTCGATCACCTCCTGTAAAACGATTTTTAATAATCTTCTTCACTCAGAATTCAAGTTCACTGGACTCCAGAATTCGAATGATAACTTTTGTTGAAAATAATTCATTTTTAAACACCTTGTCAAGCGCTTATAAGCTACGATGCACATTATTCGAAAATTCGCAAGGTCCAATGAACTCGAGAACTTCATCAAGTTTTTCGCTAGTTAACTGTCGAGACGGAAAAAAAAAATTGGTGCGATATAGTGAAAAAGAACCAGCAAACCCACGTACTTAGTCGTAAAATTCAGTATTACAGGTGTACATTGTAAAACGAGCACATTTTGCGGAATACATTGTGCCAGTTGAAGGCTACGCCCGCAATACATAAAAAAAAACAAGGTACTCGTAAAATATTTTTACAAGACCTTCCTGATTATCAAAGTTATTATAGATTAACTTGTTCCGAGAAGAAGGGTGAGAGAGGGAGCAAAAATGCGTCGTAACCTAAATGAACCCTGCATAATGAACTTTACCACACTTCATGGGTCAAATATGGAACAATAAGATGTGAAAAACGTTTTCCATCGGACAAAAGTACAAAACCTGTGCTCGTTCCGTAAAAAACGAAATGTCCCCGCTCATTTTTTAAGCCGCCCTTTTTGCTATATAAAGATGTATACGAGAAGCGTCGTAATTACAGCACAAAATTGACAAGTCTCGCAACTGGTCTTTCGTTTTTAAGTGTGCCGAAGGAGTTCTCGAGAAAAGTTTCGGGACAATGGCACGGTTAACGAAAGTGGTGGGACTTTGCGTATTCATTAATAACGTTAACGACAATGCGCCTCACAGGAGCAATTTCCATTCGGTATATTTGCTCGAAACGCTAAAACGGGCAAAGAGCGAAGGAAATGAGACTATCGAAGAAACTTTCATTATGAAGCGCAATTTTATGCATAATGGATATTACCTAAGAAATGTCACCCTCGTTCGCAATACACTCAATGAAGCGTACGATCCCAAAAATAAAGTGGTTTTTCATACCACTGGGAGATCAAACTGCAGCAGCCTTTGCAGAAATGTTCGTTTGTCATCAAGGCAAGGAATTGCCGACTGTAAAAATATGAATGGAATGCTGCCAACACGGTAAAATAAAGAAGTAATAGGAAATTTAATAATTAACGGGAAATTGAATAGAATGCCATTGAAACAGCACTCAGAAGTTTATTTTTCCATAGGATTGCACCACGATCAGGCACCAGCAATGTATACAAACGTTGACTTTCGTTTCTTTGCAAAAAATATTTTTTAATATACATACTTGATCAAATAAGGGCGAGGAAAAAAGAGAAAGAAATGCGCGAGGACTTCTAGATCTTCGATCTAACGAGGCAGAATAAGGTTTGTCAGAGAATACGTGAGTAGAGGGTGAAAGGGACCGAGAAAGAGTGAAGAAGATAGAGACAGAGAAGGAAAAGAACACCTGAGTCAGTCTTATCCGAAGTTAGTTACTTTTATTTCATGTCGCGGCTGGCAAGTGCACAAAGTTCACGCTGACATGCAGCCATTTGCATTCTCATTAACATCGTCGACCTTATTTAAATGGGTGAACAACGAGCAGGCAGGCAAGCAAGCAGACAAGCCAGTATATGGTTTAAAGCCTTGTACTAAGGCTGCAAACTCCATCGGCGTCAGAGCTTTCGGAGCTTTGTGCACTCTACCGTTATTTCGTACAGGAAATAGGAAGCAGGTTGATCACACATATTCCCCCTATCGGTTTTCGAAGTTTAAACTCAGCGTGGCTAATGGCAAACTCGATGCGCGCGGGTACAGTGGAGTACTTGATTGATTTGTCCCTCATACCATACAGCCTCGTTCAAGAATGTAAAGGAGGCTTGCAGAAAAGCTACCATGGCCATAAAAGAATGGATGCATTGTTACTTCGTTCGTTGTGAGAATGTATGCGAAATTTCGGATCGACTGACCCGTTAAAGAATTATAATCCTTTTTATTTGTCATTTCGTATGCGTTTCATGGCATAAAGTTTCACTCGCAGACATGATACGAAAAACAATAATAGACATTTTTTTGAAAAATGTGACAGACGTTCACCGATTAATTGTAGTGAAATTAATTGTGATAGAATAATGGGGCAGTTGTGAGGCGTCGCATAGTCTCAATGGTTTTTTTCCTAAACGAGAGAAATATCGAGGCAGTACTCTAGTCTAAAGGCCTATGTATCAGACGAAAAATATATATATATATATATATATATATATTTTCTTCCCATCCATTTGTTCACAGTCTTTTTATTGATGTTTCCAGAACGTACAAACAAATGTTTGCGCAAAATAAATAAAAATTGATGACGTTATGGGCCTCTATATATGGCCGTGGAAAAAAGGGTTGAGGCGATTGACATGATTACAAAGCTCCCAATCATCTGAAACAGAAATAAAACCAATTTTATTTATCAACAAGAACGTCATTGTGGCAGGTACCAAAGAGGAAAAAAAATTAACGTCGGCTGTTGGAAAAAAGTTTATTGTTCGCCCTTCGTGATTTTTTTAAATAATAATAAAAATGATTTTGCAATTCCCGAGGCAGGGACGATAGACAGATATATACTAAAGGTCCATACCGAATTTCAAATCCATGGGATGAATAGAACTCGAGATTTTTAGTCAATCAGGTTGAAAAATTTAGTTTCGAGAAAAACGCGTTTAGAGTTTCTAGTACAATTCTAGACAACCACAACTATCTTAGTGGTATAATGACATGTTATACTTACGTTATATTAATCGACCATTCCTGCCTGATTCTTTCGAGGACATATTCTTAAGAGTCTATACTTTAAGAAAGTGCAAAGAAATGGCTCATTTCGACTTTTCAAATTTCTAGACTAGAATACTGTCATAATAAATCTAGATAATAGAATCAGTAAAGCGAAGTAATTCGAACTAGCACTTTTGGGCGTGGTCTCCATATTATGCCATTTACGGCTGATTTTACTTCACATGTAAAACATAGATTAGAGGATTTCAAGCTTGCCTGCGATTGTGTATCCCAAGTGTGCTAAATGTAAACGGAGATCAGTATTTCCCGGGACAATTTCCGCCTTAAATCTCTCAGCTACGTAAAATGATATCCTGCAGGAGTGTATTGCGTCCGCAGTTCGCACAAGATATTCCCCAATCAAGTTGATATTCAAGATTCCTTCGTTGCTTATAATTGATGCAGCACTCAATTGTGTTAAACTGCTCCCAGAAGTGTTCCTCGTAACAATCCAATTACTCGTTCAGGAAGAAAGAAAAATATGCATAAATTGCAACTTGAGAATTCGTCCTATTTGCCCGACAATTATTCCAGATTTTTTTACGAAGACTAATTGTTCTTCCAGTTCGAGCGTCAAACCGCTCGAATGAGCTGGTGCCAATCTGATTGCAGAATACGCCTAATTGGTATTGTGGCCAATAATACGAGCGACATGAATGTTGGAATACATTCTTAAACCGAGTTTACTCCAGAGATAAATTGACGCCGCATAATCTCGTTCCTCGTATAAATCGACACCCCATAATTTAATATTACCCTTGAAAAGCTCACTCGCGAGTGAACCGAATCCCCTTCCCTGGATGGCCGCTCTTCCACCGCATTTTCACGCATACCATAAAACGAGTGTCCCCTGCTCCCAATACATTACCGCGTCATTGGGAGTTGCGTGGCTTTGACATGGCAGGAAATCCACATATGAACCGAAGTCTCATTGAAATTGTACAAAAAAAAATAATCACAGATGAAAATGTAAAAGCCTGCTGGTAGAGGTTGTTAAAGAATATATTGGGATATTGAATAAATTCTGGCTGTTTTTTTCGTGAAAATTAATTCGTTATTTTAAAGGATTAGGTCACAGTAACGGGTATAATATCATGGGCGAATTTAACCATTTTTTTCGTATGAAAAAGTCATTCACTCATAAAATTAATTACACATCTATTTAATATGAATATCAAGCTGTTAGAATTTTTTTTGATGTACAAAATGGCCGTCTACTCATATTTTCTTTTTTTTTGTCTTTTTTCAGGCACTCCGCTACGTGACATTTTGCGCCCACAATTTTGTACCTAGAACAAAAAACTAAAATTCTCGTCAATCTACATTAGAATACCTAGAGAAGTACGTACGGAATTAAAAAAATATTGTTGTTGAAGAATGCGTCGTACATTGTATGCGTGCATATGTGTGGGTGAGACAGTTACAAGGCATCGCCTGATTACGATAGACATACCTTCTCCCTTCAGCAGTCGTAGTACAGAGCTCGCCAAGAGCGTGCGCATATTTATCCTTCTTTTCTCGCCAATTATATTCTTACTAATAAATACGTATTTCTCAGTAAACCAAGACTCCTTTTATTAGTAGTGATAAAAACCCAACAATTGTTTTATTCAAAAGTTGTAGGTATTTGAACTTAAGAAATGAATTTTCAGTGAAAAATTTCGTATATTACTTTCGTTCAAATACCTACAACTTTTGAATAAAACAATATTTTTTAAATTCCGTGCGTACTTTTCTAGGTATTCTAATTTAGATTAACATTAGAATTTACATTAGTAGAGAATTTTTGTTTTTTGTTCTAGGTCAAACATTTTGGATGCTAAATGTCACGCCGCGGAGCTGTCAGATAACAAAAGAAAATATTAGTAGTCGGCCATTATGTACATCGAAAGAAATATATATTTTTTCTAAGAGCTTGATATTCATACTAAATAGATGTGTAATTAATTTTATGAGTAAATCACTTTTTCATACGAAAAAAATGTTAAATTCGCACATGACTTTATACCCGTTACTGTGCCCTAACCCCTTAAAAGATCATTCCTAATGCTTTCAAACGTTTCAACTTGTTGTGTGATCCACTCCTAATGATTCTGCAAGTTCATCTAGCGTTTGACATGAGTCTTCATGAAGTAATGCCTCCAATTTAACACATGCAAATAATTATTTTCGAAGCGTCTAAACCAATATCTGCATGTTGTTTCCGACAGAGCATTGTCGTCGTAAGTCTCAACAAGAATTCTGTGTGCTTGAGCTGCAGATTTTTTAAAAATAAAGCATTGCAGTAAAATTCCCCGCAAATACACTTTTTGGTACGAAATATGACATGTTTAACACTATGAAAAAAAAATTGTTTACACTTCGGCTAAATGACATACACTGAATTTCAAGCTTGCTTGCAGTACTTCTTTATAGATGCGTTACCATCTTAAGGAGTAACGTGGGTTTGAAAACCAAAAAAAGCATATTTTTTCTATAAAAAAAAATATAATATATAAATTATTTTATTCAAAATGTTAAGCATATCAAAGAGCAACATTTCAACAATATTTAAAAAAAAATTCATCCAAAAATTTGGGGAAACTCAGGTGATGGGACCTGGCTTCCGGAGGCCCCTAAAAAAAGTGTCCTCGTGGTGGTCAGGATAACTCATGATCGCTTTATCCGAAATTATAAAACCAATTTTTTTCTGTTGGTAGATAAGTATAGCTCATGATTGAACGAAGGATTTTTTTTTAAATGAAATTTGAATTTTTGGCAGAATTGTATGCAAAATAGTTCAATTTTTGGTACCATTACTACTGAGTATAACCTTGTAAAATTAGTTGTAATCGAAAAAAAAAACCTTCGTTCAATCACTAGTCAATGCAATTTCGAAGAAGTGTGCAACATTTCAATACGATCGGTGCATTAATTTTTGAGATATCATGTCCTCCGACTTCAAAAATAGTGTTTTGAGATATACCTGCGTCGCTCCCGGCCGGACTTTCCCAACGGAGGGAATTCCCAAAGGCTCTCACTCCTAGACTTTTACTCCGATTGACTTAAAGCTTTGGAAGAATATTCTAAACATATTGTGCTATTAAATAATAAAAAAAAATGTTAATGATTTTTTTATTTTCAAACCCACGTAAGCCCTTAAACTGCACGCACGCAGCTCTAGTAACGCCATCTGTTGGAAAACAGCGAGAACTTATTCAACGTCCTAATACATAAATAAATCCCGGCTAAAACTCCGGATGAATCAATAATTCGAGAAAATATAACAGAATTTCGTTGTGCAATATCATATCCGCCTGCCAGACTTTATGGGCCAGTGTGGATAAAAAAAACCCGTCTGGTTTCGTGCGAAACTAGCCACGAAATTGCTAGATTTGGTAATACGGGCAAGTAACTATTGCGAATTCAGCTCATTGTGCCTAACATTCAACGTACGTCCTGCGAGATGCTACGACGCCCAGCCCCGGATCTAAGGGGGGGCAAACCGGCGTACCTGCCCCGGGCGGCAATTTAAGGGGGCGCCAAATTCTTGTGTTTGGAAAAACTTGTTTCACTAAAGCGCCTAACATCCAGGGCGCTTTGGTGAGTTTCAATGGCGTCGTGATCCTAGCTATCGAAAATAAAACTGCCTAGGAGACGAACTTTGATAAGGTATTACTTTAGGCGTCTTTTGAAAAACTGCTCGTGTTATAGCTCAACAAGTTATTGATCGATCTGGCTGATATTTTGCCATATTTCTTGCTATAAGACTATTAGAAGGATATACCTAAAGTTTCAAGGTTATCGCGTGAATAAATTACTTTTTCGGGGTAAAAATTGTCGAGAAAATGGTAAAAAATATGAACATTTGATTACAAAGCCTACTTAATTTTCAGTTTTATATCTTTTAATATTTTTATAGGTATATCCTTCCAATAATGTTATAGTGAGAAACCGCCTAAAATTTCAGCCAGATCGATCAATAACTTTTTGAGCTATACCGTGAGCAGTTTTTCGAAAGACCCCTAAAGGAATACCTTATAACGCCGCTATTTTCTTTTGTTTGAAAAAGAAAAAAAAGTTTTACCACTTGAAAGTTGTAATAAGATAATGTCAAAATTTTAAAATGATGCGATTATCTTATCACATTTTTTTTAAATCATGAAAAATGACTTATTTTCAGGCGTCTAAAGAGATCTCTCCCCTTGATCGCAAATGCTGGAGGGGAGGGCCGCCAATGTCAAGTTTTTGCCCCGGCTCGGAAAAATCGTAGATGCGGGGCTGACGACGCCCCGATGCACATTTAGAATTCGGTTCGTAAACACGAAACGCCAGTTGGTCGCACCTCAATAGGGAGTATACTGTAAGCATATGTGGAACAGTGAATGAGGAAGAGAGGCAAAAAGAGAGAGAGTGCGAGGGCAGGCTTGGAGTTTCCATAGACAGGATACAGAGCAACCGCAAGCTAGTTTGGGGCCAGGCGCCCGCATGCCTCTCCCAGACCTTACCCTTTTAAATTAAATGAGTTAGGCTGCATTATAGAGTGACTCGCAGATACCTTTTCCTCTTTCCCTCTCTCTCAGACCTCGTTCGTGCTTCAAGAATTTATGTCTCGCCTCTGAACACTTTTTTCATTTCGCAGTTGGCTCGCGATGTAGTTAATGCGTTTCTGTATTGTTATATTTTAATTTGTGAATATGCGCTGCGCGGCGGCACATCAATGAAGGAACAGTGACCACCTCATTTCTTCGCGGCTCTAATAGCGCGAAAAATGGTGGCCACGAAGCCGCTATTGAACGACTTGAGTACCTGGCGCCCGCCATGATTTTTGGTAAGCGCTTGAGCTTCAATTATCTACGCCAAGTACTGGAAACCCCCCCCCCCCTTCCCTGCACGGCCTCGTCCCGAAAGGACCTCAAAACTCACTTGGAAAAATTGGATATAGACCTCGCTCCGAACGAGCTTGAGTTCCGATCTCATTTGACCGGAAGCGAATTTCGAAATACTAGCCTTTTCAAAATACAACGGTGATGAATAGCTTTATCTGCCTTGCGAGCTCTCTCAATAGGGGTTTCTCATTTTTTCGCAAATTTACTCCAGCAGAGAAAATACGGTTCAGCGCGAACCTTATTCTTTCACCACTCTGCATACATTTATTGGAGAACCGTTTATTCGTAGTGGAGAGTATAACGAGTGTTTCCACGTTGAGAACAGCTTTTGAGTCCAGGCTCGGAGAATTTCATGCCCAGTGGGAATTAACCTATTTGGTGCCAGAGGTACAAAAAGTGCCAGAGGTGCCCCCTGTACACTTTCTGGTCCCTGCGACTCAACATTGTTTGACTACATTTGTTAGCGGTCCATACCGTGTCAAGGATACGGTTAATAATGATTTTTATTGAGGATGAAGTCATGCTATTTCTTCCGGCAATCGTGAGCGGCTAGCAGGAAGATATCAACTTCACCGCAGCATCCAAACATCGCAATCATGTATTCAAGTCATGCCGGGAACATCAGGTTATATGACTTGGCTTACCCTTTATTTGAAATGCAATCTGTATTGGCAATCTATTATGCATAATATTAGAATGCAATCTAATACGCCTTCGCTATGAAGCCCTTGGAACGAACAATTACGAAGTTTGCATCCTCCAAATGCAGCGAAAATTATTTTAAAACATTTGGCTATTCAATTTGAAGCGTATGTGGCTTCCGTCCGGAAGCCACATACGCTTCGAATTAAATAGCCTTCAAATTACATAAAGAGCCGTGAAAGTCTTCGTACAAAAATTTGTCTATTCCCGCATTCTATTATATTATGATCGAAACTTTTTTGTCATTTCTCGGTTTTTATTTTTAAATGCAAAGCGTGGAAATAGTTGGTGCAGGTAGCCCAAAGCTGAGAGAGAAAAAATCGACGAATAAAAAATAAAGTTTATTGCACTCCTATGATCCAAACTTTAGTCCAGTCAAGATAGATCTAAAATTCGGTTAACCTGGAATTAATTCCGGGCTTCGATTTTCTTTTTTCATACTTGGGGGGGTGGTTGGTAGTGTAAATCTCGATTTTCGGGAAAATCCCCCCGGTGCGTTTGCCGCCATCTTGATTTAAAGAGAGATTTTTTTGTTTTTCGAATAACTCGCTTATTTTCAACCTTAGAGTGAAAATGATCATATCAAAAGGTGTAGGAAATGTAATTTCCCACAAGTTTGGTGATTATAGTTTTTACCCTAGGATCGATATTTATAGAGTTACATTGCAAATAGGGGCAAAAAAACGTTTTTTTTTGTTTGTTAATTATCTCGGTTATTATCAAGTTTATTGTAAAAACGGTAATAAATAATCACGTAGGCAATTTTATTTCCTTCAACTTTGGTTTTTAGCATTTTTACTCTCGGATCAATATTTTTAGACTTATACTTAATTTAGGAATGAACTTTTTTTTTATATTTAGTTATTTCGTTTATTATCAAGTTTATCGTAAAAATGGCAATAAATAATCGGGTAGGAAATATTATTTTCTTTAACTTTCGTTAGTGCCATTTTTACCCTAGAATCAATATTTTAGGAGTTATAATTAAAATAGGGGCGTAATTTTTTTCATTTTTTTTCTTCAATTTATTATTGAATTTGTTATAAAAATAGTGATGGACAAAAGTACGTAATTCAAATTTCTTCGCCTTTGGCTGTGTTCTCTCGTCGCAAAGAGCCATTCCAGCAAGTAGAAACCTGTGGAATTTACCACCTGATTAGTTTTTTAACTTGAAAGTTACGTCAAATTCATACTAATGTTGCTTCCTTCCATAAGATACGTACCTCCAATTTTAATCCCGTGTAGGCCCCCACGTAGGTTGTCCTATGCCAGTTTTGCTCGTTTTACCGAGGGCCCTGATTGAAGGAAATAAAATTCCCTACCTGACTATTCATGACCATTTTTACGATAAACTTGATAACAAAACGAAATAATTGAACATAAGAAAAGTACACCCCTAAATTAAGTATAAGTCCGAAAATATTGATCCTAGGGTAAAAATGCTAATAACCAAAATTGAAGAAAATAAAATTCCCTATTTGACTATTCAGGACCATTTTCACGATAAACTTGATAATAAACGAAATAACTGAACATAAAAAAAAGTTCACCCCTAAATTAAGTATAAGTCTGAAAATAATGATCCGAGGGTAAACATGCTAATGACCAAAGTTGAAGGAAATAAAATTTCCTATATAATTAGTTATTACCATTTTTACAATAAACTTGATAATAAACGAGATAAGTTTTTAAAAAAACGTTGTTTACCCCTTTTAGCAGTCTAACTCTATAAATATCGATCCTAGGGTAAAAATTATAATTACCAAACTTGTGGGGAATTACATTTCCCACAACTTTGAATATCATTATTTTCACTCTAAGGTTGAAAATAAGCGAGTTATTCGAAAAACAAAAAAAAATCCCTCTTTAAATCAAGATAGCGGCAAACGCACCGGGGGGATTTTCCCGAAAATCGATATTTACACTACCAACCACCCCTCTAAGTATAAAAAAAAGAAAATCGAAGCCCGGAATTAATTCCAGGTGAAATCCTATTTCGACTGGATTACTTCAGGACCACATGGAATGACACTTCTACAACGATTCCTTATCGGAGTCTTCACTTTCCACTGGCATCAGTTATTCCACTCTTCTCGTCTATTGTAATATCGGTCAAAAACGTCCAGATGAAAAATAGAGAGACAAAAATCTTGCGGATGTGCTCAGAAAACATGTTATGCCAACGACAGTGAAACATTCTTTGATCTTGTTTCTTCGTGGAGTTTTCCTTAAATCATGATACCTTTGTGACTATCTCTGTTGCTTTCTTTTGAACACACGCACACACGATCAAACACAAATACAGGCGGATTTATACGAGTTTTCCTGCTGTCGCTTCGCCTCCACCCAACTGAGATTAAAGCTTTCTCTACTGCAGCACGAGTTCATAAGCTGCGAGCTTTTACCGTGGCTGCAATGGACTGATGCGAGTTGTACGACGATGCTGGCTACCCACGTACATACTTTATAAAATGCATCAATGTGGAGCACATCAAGATACACATGCGACTTAAACCAGCAGTCCAAAAGATTGTTGTTTTATATTTTTTGTATCTTTACGTTCGAGTAGGGGATCTTTTCGTTTCAGGCCAAGAGCTAACGTGGAGCTAGAACACTAGTCATGCAAACCACGCAGTATCGTTGACTTATTTAAAGTTGTCGAAAGAATTACACGTTTTCATCATTTCTCATATGTTTGGACAATTACCGTAATCGACCTATTATGCGAAAGTGTATCGAAGTCATTGAATTATTTTGGGGTCAACATTTAGGATGAGGCAAAATAATTAATGAACAAAAAAAACAGACGAAAAAACAATGGGCTATACCAGTATGAACGCTGAAAATTTAGGTGATTTTCGGGATTTTTTGGAAGAAGAGTACTCAATTAAATGTTTCGGAAAATTAAGAATATATTTGGCTATATTTGACTTATATTACATAATTTTTTCATATAAAAATATTGAGATCCAAGCAACTTATGGGCTGCCTTCGGACGCACCAAAAAAAAGTTCCTTCACTGCTGACATGATTCTGGCCGATTGAGTAGCTGAAACCGAAAAAGAAAAAAATGTCGTTAAACTGGAAGGTATTTCCTGTACAATGACGTAGGATTTTCGAAACATATCAAAATCTAACAAAATGGCGTAGGTATGAAAAAAACCTCTGTTTTCTTACCTATAAAATGGTCGTTTTTTTCAATGCCAAATCGTCAATTTTTATCCAATCAAAAATATCCTACGTCATTGTAGAGTATATATATTCAAGAGTACTTAGTTCAAATTTCAAATCAATCGGATAATTGCTCTTCGAATTACAATGTCACCAAATTTGAAAAATCTCATTTCGAAAAAAAACGCGCTCAAAGATTTAACTATCGATTTTTGCAAGATAAAATTATATAAATGATAATGATATTCGTGAAAGTATAAACTGTCGAAAAAGGCAAAAAAAATCGATTTTTTTAAAGTGTCACACTGGTATAGCCTCTTAAATAGATATTTATGTACTAGAAATATCCAGATGCCAGCATGGGATTACGAAATAGTATACGACGTCAAGAGATCCATATTTTCGTTTTTATTACTTGGCGTCTAGACGTTACCGCGTCCTTTGATATGCAAGAAATGCTCGACGGACTGTGCCCCTTTAATGAAACGCTTTTGGAGCCGCGGTCTGTGACAATAATCACCGTGACACGGTTCTTGTCGGTCCTACAGTCCGACATAATTTTTTTTCCTCGTTACTTTTACGTTCTTTCTGGCAACGGAAAAAAATAGGTCTCCATGAAAATGAATTGCCGTTTACTGTAGTGGGTCGACGAAGTGACACGTTTAAAAAAAAGTATGCCATTCTCGATCGGATCGGAGATTATTTCGCGCTACAATTCAGTGCTGCCAACGTATTACAATTAATTCCTTTGTCGTTTAGATTTTTGCTCAAATCACGTTTAAGGTTGTTATGGGGTTTAGCCGTCGAGGGTGAAGCACGAGGGGAGCGCTATATGCTTATGCACGAAGTCGACTGACTGTTACCAACTGTTAGTTTTCAAATAATCGTCATGTTAAACGTACGTTTTCGAACTATTTTTCTACATCTATTTGTAAAAATATGCATTTTTGAACATTCGGTAATCACATTAAGTGTTTTCATTACTTTGTATAATTATTTTCTATAACTTTTTCTCGCTCAATTAACGCGAAACGAATTGGCAACCTCGGAAATCGTGGTCCGTCATTATGCCCAGGTTGGCAGAAGTGTCGCGAAGTTAGAGACATATCCGCCCCGTTCGTAACCTCAATATCGGCCCAAGGAGCTGTCAAAAATGAATATCCGTCCGAGTTAAAAAATTCCGCTGGAAAAAAAAGTGTGTACTAAAGCTGTCTATAATCTCGAAGAAAAAAAAACTAATAATTTTCCGGGATTCTAAAAAATATGTATGTATGAAAAAAAATCCGCGTTATTTTGTCTTTGTCTAGAAATGTCTAGAAATGTATTATTTCTAAACATAGTTATCGAATTAATATTAAGTAATTATTACTAATTAAGAGAATACGTACCCTTAATATTCGTTGTTAATTATCCTCATCGAGTAGTTTGAGGTTCCCGGACATAATTGCCGAATACCGATAAGATAGGTAGCATTTGTGCCGTTGCTATGATTGCACAGGCTAATATTTTGTGTGCTTGATTTTCGCACAAATTCGCTATCAAAAACATAAATAATTTTATAACGGTACTGTGAATACTCATTTTCACGGTACCAAGGATTATTCCGATAATTAGTCGAACCGTACCTAATGTAATAGCTACCTATTGTGTAAGCATTTTTCTAGCAGATATTAATAATGTATTCGGGAGTTTACCCGATCATTAGCGTAATGTAATGACCCCACGAAGTACATCGAGTTTCCGAATTATTTTCTAATAAACGGTACTGCGGATCGTATCCAAACTGAACAGGATGATCAGCAAAGGGATTATAACCGTCCAGAAAAAATGTCAACTCGGTGGTAGCATTTCGCTCTAATCCTATAAGACCCTTAAACGTCTGTTTTCAGGAATCAGCGGCAGGCATTGCAAAGTGAGGGCCAGACGATGCTGGAGAAAGGGCCGCGAGTGGAGAAAGTACGATAATGTGGTCGACATGGCCACGAACGAGGCGGAAGTGGCGAGATCCGCTCTCAAGCAAGGGTGAATGGGAACGCGAGCGACAGTCTCACACCGAGCGTCTTCGCAATTCCTCATCATCGCCACGTCGTCACAATCACAGCCACCATCATCATAACCATCGTCGTCATCATCATTATCATCGTCATTATCATCATTATCATCGTCGTAGAACCGGCTTTCGTATCATATACTCGATGGTACTGGCAGCTTGGGTCGCGAGTAACGAGGCCAAAAGCATCGAGTGCCCCCAAACCGAGACCATACCGGGATGTCCGTGTTACAATTTTGAGGATGGCTTGTTTCTCGAGTGTGCCGGCGCTACCGAGGAATCGCTCAGGATTGCGCTCAATGGGGTGCTGTCCGTCGCCGGTGCCGAAGGTATCGTGTCACTTCACTTTTATTATCGCTAACTTTTATATGCCCTACGTGTACGCGTTTTATACATTTGCCCATATCGTAAAACCGATGCTTTATAAATATAATATCGATCCACTCCACCACGGGCTCGTTACCGTTACCGTTTGGTCAGTAAAACCTCGATGCTATACGGTCCTGTTTTCCATACAGCGATCTGTCCTCCACGCACAAACCTGTATATGCGAAAAGTTCATTTCGAAGAATGCTTCAAAGAAGGTTCTCAAAATCGCTTTATATGAAAATGCTTATATTCATCCAGAGGTGATCTTGAATTGGAGTTTTCGTAATGTTGAGTATAAGAACGATTGGCTACTACGAGGACGGCACCCAAAGTCGGCCGTCCTCAAAGTCATCTTTCGTATATTTACACATGGGAATGTATATTACAGCCAGGGAGAGTTAGTGACCCCGAAGCGTGAACGGCCAAATACAGGTGGGGTTGCGGTGCAGTAACATATGAGGTGCACTAGGCGCGCTCCATTATACAGCACGTTTGACCTGTACCAGGCGAGATACACTCCTGCGAGCCGCTATGCGCCAAGTAAAAAATAAGAACTGACCCGAATAGGATATGCCTCGCGACGCGACGCGACCTACTCTCCACCCGGGGGCCATTTATTCAATCTCGCTCGCTGGGGCATTTCAATTTCAAACTGTCGCGACTTGTTTACCCCTGAATCTCTCCACCAGCCTCACTTGCAGGTACTCTTGTGGATCTACGTGGAAGGATCATTTTCATTTGCGGATTAAACCCGGTGCCCCCCCCCCCCCCCCCCCCCCGCCCTCTCGAACTTTAACCTTACCTCGTGATGGACGATGGAGAGTGAGGGGAAGAAAGATAAAGAAACAACTAACTTGACATATTTCCGTTCGCCGCTCGTGTCTGTCAGGAGACAATTTTGTCGATGGAATCAAATATACGTATACGGAGACTCCGCGATCGTTCACCTTATCGCGAATTCGACAAACCGAGAAATGCGCCTCATAATTATACAAATGTCACCGTTCAAGATACCGCAACCAAAATAACCGCCGACGGTACACTGAGAAAAAAAACCAATTGTATGAAAAAATACATTGGTTGGCCCAAATAAATTTCTGATCACGTAGTGCCACCGATATGTGACATTGTTACAATACTATAAAATATTGGGACATGTGGTTGATTTTAATAACACATTATTTTATTTGAAAATCTCTCCTTTTCTTCCGTATCTCCAATATCCTTAAAATAAAATGATAATCTATTGAAATCATTCTATATACAATCTGTAGATGTATGGATGAAATAATTAAACGATTGCTACAACATGTTTTATTTCGTGCAAACATTTAATCTATAGAATGGGTTATTTCTTTACTCCATCAAAACGAATATGCCATTAGACGTAACATCTTCGTACTCCGTACAATATGAAAAGTGCAATATCATGCAACTAGTATGAGATAGAGACAAGTGTATATCATGATTGAAGTATCAACAATATGAATCCGAAATAATGGTATTTTTACCACAAATTACAGGCGTCATCTGTAGCAACGCATTTAGTCTCTGGTAGAAAAAAAAAATAATATTCGATGAAATAAATGTTCAGTGCAATGGAAATAATATATTTGTGAATTCGAGAAGTCATGTTTTAATATGCTTGTGCACTTGCAAACATTGCTTGGTTGTTGGTTCAAATAAATGTACACAAAGGATAGAATTGTCAGAATAAAGTGTTTCATCGAATTCATTTATTAAAAAAATTGAAAGTTTATCTTTTTTTTTATCTCAAGTAACAAGCGAGCATTAGAATGATCATCCATGATAAAAGTGGAGAGAATATCAGATATTCAATGGAATATCTATGGAGAAAATATCAGATATTCAACTGATAAGAACAGACTACACTTTGATCTTAGCCACAAGCCAACAAGCGATACTCTTTAGAGTTTCTCCGGCGTTTAAGTAGATTTTGAGTTCGCGCTACGCTTACGAGAGACGAGCGCGCGTGTGGCTTCTAGCGGTTACTCCGAGAACTACAGGTTTCCTCACACTTATAATTTCGGTGGCGCTCGGCCATGATTTGGTTGAATTTTTTCAATCAAATGCGCAAGAAACAAATTTTATTTTCGGATAATTTTTTACCCAATTCAGACATTTGCTTAATATTTTTCAATTAAAATAAAATATTAATATTTTTACGAATAATGTACTTGAAAATCAATATCGGATATGGTGAAAAAAATGAGATAACATATTTACTTAATAGAAATTTTATCTGAATTAAAAGAGCGAAATTCAATTTTTCTTGTGTACTCGAATCAACAATATTCATGTTATGAATGGAAACGCTTTTTTTGTTCGTCGCAGAAAATGCATTCAAAACTATATAATTTGTTCGCGATAATTTTTTAGATAGTTTCAATAAAACATTGTTATCGGCTAACAATATATCTTTTGAATGAAAAAACTTTTAATTTTGTCATATCGTTAAAGTGAATAGCGTTTTATTTGAACTGATAAATCCTATTATTTACACCAACAATTTTACAATTGAATCAACGAAATTTCATTGAATAACACCAATGATATTGGATCAATGATTTCATTTTCTCAGTGTACAGGCATCGGAGTTATTTTCGCTATTGAGACTTGGCGATAATTGCTCGCTTTATTTTCAGAAGCGGTGGTACAGTCGTTGAGCGTTTACGAGCTGGACCGCCGGGTCGAGGAGCTCCGAGGGACTGTATTTCCACCGGGCACTCGGATACGTCACCTTCAGATATCGCATTCGGGTATACGCGAGGTTAACGAGGACGCGTTCGAGAGGATCAGATCGAGCCTCGAGTCGTTGGGCCTGGTGGCGGGTCATTTGCAGCACGTACCGCAAAAAGCGTTATCGAATCTCAGGCGTCTGAGCGCCCTCGATCTCGAGGGTAATCACATTCACGACTTGCCGAGTTACAGTTTCTACGATCTGTCCCTGGTGAAGCTCAATTTGAAGGGCAATCAAATAACGAAGATATCGGAATACGCGTTCAGCGGTCTCGAGAATACCCTGACCGACCTCGATATTGCGGAAAACAAAATAAGAATGTTCCCAATGACGGCGCTACGGCGTCTCGAGCATTTGACCTCGTTGAGGCTCGCTTGGAACGAGATATCGCAGTTGCCCGGCGACGGTTATTCGCGTCTCGACGCCCTCAATTTCTTCGACCTGAGCAGCAACAATTTCGTGATAATACCCTTGAATTGTTTCCGGTGTTGTCCGTTGCTAAGAACGCTGACCCTGTACTACAACGCGATCGAGTCGGTCGACAAGGACGCCTTCATATCGCTCATCGATCTCGAGTCCATTGATCTGAGTCACAACAAAATCGTGTTTCTCGACGTGGCCACGTTCCGTGCCAATCAAAAGCTCCGATCGATCGATCTTAGCCACAACCACATACACTATATACGCGGTGTGTTCTCAAGGCTGCCCGAACTCAAGGAGCTCTTCCTCGCTGAGAACAATATACTGGAGATTCCGGCCGAGGCGTTCGCCGGTAGCACCAGCCTGTCCGTCGTTTACCTCCAGCAAAATGCAATACGCAGAATCGACTCGCGAGGACTGGCGAGCCTCGGTCAACTGGGTCAGCTCCATCTCAGTGGCAATTACATCGAGAAAGTGCCGCGTGATTTTCTCATGCATTGCGAGAATCTGTCCACTCTTTCCCTGGACGGCAATAACATTCGTGAGCTCGAGGTCGGCACGTTCGCCAAAGCTAAACAACTTCGAGAGCTTCGATTGCAGGACAATCAAATAACGGAAGTGCGACGCGGTGTGTTCACACCGTTGCCCTCGCTGCTCGAGCTGCATTTGCAGAACAACGCCATCACCGATATGGAGACCGGTGCGCTGAGGTCCCTTCACAGTCTCCAGCATGTTAATCTTCAGGGCAATCTTTTGGCGGTGCTCGGGGACGTGTTTCAAGTGTCGAACGACGCGGGACAAAACGCCGTTGGTAGCAGTTCATTGGTATCCATTCAACTCGATAACAACGGCCTCGGAGTATTGCACAACGATTCTCTTCGCGGCCAAGCTTCCGTCAGGATCATGTGGCTCGGCCACAATCGTCTCACCCGACTACAAGCGCCTCTCTTTCGCGATCTCCTACTCGTCGAGAGGCTCTATCTCACGAACAATTCCATATCGCGTATCGAAGATACCGCGTTTCAACCGATGCAAGCCCTCAAGTTTCTCGAGCTAAGTATGAACCGGCTAAGTCACGTCACCGCAAGAACTTTCTCGGAATTGCACGAACTCGAGGAGCTCTATCTCCAGGACAACGGCCTCCGTCGACTCGACCCTTACGCTCTCACAGCACTCAAGAGACTACGGGTTCTCGATCTCGCCAACAATCATCTCGGTACATTGCACGACGCGATATTTCAAGAAGGTCTACCGATAAGAACCTTGAATCTGCGTAATTGCACGGTAAGCGTTATCGAGCGTGGGGCATTCAGGGGATTGAACAATCTTTACGAGTTGAATTTGGAAAATAATCGTCTAACGGCGAGCGCCCTGGATCGTCTCGACATACCAGGGTTGAGAGTACTCCGCATATCGTACAACAACTTTAGCCAGATAAACGGCGAATCGCTCGACGGGCTGCCGTCGCTTCAACACCTCGCAATGGACTCGTCGGAATTGCGTCGCGTGCCTGCCGACATCTTCTCCAAGAACAAGAATCTCGGTAAGCTCTTGTTGAGCAACAATCTTCTGAGAACGATGCCGGCTTTTTTGTTTCTCGGTCTGGAATCCCTGCGAGAGGTGAAACTCGACGGCAACAGATTTCAGGAAGTTCCCTACGAGGTATTCATCAATGCAACCACGATCGAGTTTCTCTCGTTGGCGAAAAATTTTATACCCCACGTCGACATCGCCAGGCTAAGCGGATTGAGCAGTCTCCGTGAATTGGATCTTCACGGCAACTCGATAATGTCTTTATCCGGTTTCGCAGCCGCGAACTTCTCGAGGCTACTGTCCGTTGATCTGAGCCACAATCATCTGACCGCTTTGGCCGCCAACTTCTTCGTTCACGCGAACCAGCTTCGAAAGGTTGAGATTGCGGGTAACAAGTTTCGTCAGATACCGGGGGTTGCACTCTCCGCCCAGAACATTCCGAGCCTCGGATGGCTCAACGTAACGTCCAATCCGCTAACGAGGATCCACGAGATCAGCGCTGAATCGAAATACCCGGAGCTCCAGGAGATACACATATGCGGCACCAATCTTACGATCGTTACGAGCCAAGACTTCGAAGCGTTCCCATCCCTCATGCATCTCTTCATGAGCAGTAATCTTATATCGAGAGTGTCACCGAGCGCTTTCCGCAATTTACCGAAACTCTTGACCCTCGACATATCCATGAACGAGCTGGAACTGTTGCCTCAGGAGAGACTCAAGGGTCTTGAGAACCTGCGACTCTTGAATATCACTCACAACAAGCTCAAAGAGCTGGAGGATTTTCCGTCCGATCTCAAAGCACTTCAGATTCTCGATCTCTCGTACAACCAGATAACCACCATCGGAAAAAACACCTTTCAGCATCTGGAAAATCTTGCTGAACTTCACGTATACGGCAATTGGATTTCTTCCATATCGCCCGATGCTTTCAGGCCGCTCAAGAAACTCCGCATTCTCGATCTCAGTCGCAATTATCTCGAGAATTTGCCGCTCAACGCTTTCAGGCCACTGGAGACCCAGATACGCAGCTTGCGAACGGAAGGTAAGTGAAATAAATAACTCCGCTCTATTCGCACGTGACCCTGTTTGAAGTACGTGCGAGGTGCCGAGTCAGGAGAAGAGCTTCTCCATAGACGAACGACGAATCTGATGAACGCGCTTCTCCACCGGTGAACGATGATTGCTAAATGGTTATCGTTGCTGCGGAAGAGGCTCAATCATTGGGAGATCGAGCCAATCTCGTAGATCCAAGCTACATTCACAGCAAAGATCGACGAGGCTTGTGGAACCTTCGAAATAACTATTCGCGCATCTATTCGTATTTCTATTCTATCTGTATCCACTGTATCTACTACATGCAGTGAACCCGTAGTTCGAAATCGATGCAGTATTTCTAAGGATCGATTATTCACCTGCAGCTCCGGTGTAGGTCCAGCGAATGTCAACAAGGGTTCGCTCTAGTAGCTTTTAACGACGGTCTACTTCGCACTAACAGTGCGAATACCATTACTAGTTTTACCAGTATATTCACATTGAATCACGGTTACTTCGAAATGGGAACAGGCCTCATTAAAATTAATTGCCTTAAGTGGATACATTGCAGACGACGTAAAGTTGGAGTCCCTTATCAATGTTATCGTTTGTCCATCATTTAAATAGAATCTTTAATCTGTACTGTGTATTTACATATAAATATATTCCTTATCAACAACCAATTAACGATCCAGGATACCCATTTTCAATCAATAGTGTTTACGAGTGTCGCCGTAGCATTTTGCAATTATAAAGTACCATAACCATCATTTAACTGTATTGTATCGCAGAGAATCCCCTTCACTGCGGTTGCGAGTCTCAAGAGCTCTGGGAATGGTTGCGCGACCATCAGAAACTTGTCGGTGGCGGGTTTGGTAGGAATCGAGGTAGCAGCGGCAGTGGCGGCGGTGGAGGCGACGATGGTATGGGAATCAACGATATTAAAGGAGGACTGCTGAGATGCGAGCAACCACCTGAACTTCGTGGTCTCGTATTTCTGGAACTGGATCCTCACGCCTTTTGTTCAGCCCCGTTGGTTCTCAAATTGGCTATTCAGGACATTCAACCGTTCTCAGTTGTCGTCTCGTGGCAGAGTCGAAATCATACCGGACTCCATGGTTACCAGGTCGCTTATCACGCGTTGGACGACGTTGACGAGGTATACACACATACTTTCGACGTCTCTCCCTTACGGAGAACTTTCAACATTGTGCTCATCGAGAGGCTAACCATGCATAGAGTCGGATACAAACTCTACCAATCCCCGACTATTCCATTCGCCAGTTGAAAAGCGGCGGTCGCTGTATATGGCATCCACGGACGCGGATGAAAGATGATTTTTTTTATTCTGGGTGACTTTAGAAACAACTGATGCGTAGGATGCAGTAAATATACATAGCATTACTCTTGAATAATATAGAGGACGATCATTAAACGTTCAGAGTCGAATAGCGATTCAAAATTGGGGGTTTCGTGCCTGACCTTATGGAGAAGGCCACACTGACAATGAGAGTCCATGGCATTTACGAAAACGCCCATAGTAAAAGAGGGGCTAGTAAAATTTGTTATACTTTATTGACACCGTAATCATGATATGGTTAACGCGACTATAAGCGAAAAGTATACCTAAACATGCGATTTGGGTGGCGTGTTTGACTATCAATGATCCCCGAAATGATTGTTCACCATTGTAAAAGGCTTGGCAATATAGATATGGTTAATTCAGTGCTATAACAAAATCGGCGTACAAATACTAATGTCAATACTAATCAAGTTTGTACAATTCATGTGGTTAACATTAACGGTTTTCGAGTATAATTTGTTAAAAGACCTTATGAAAAGTGACTATTCGAAAAAAAATATAGTAAAGTTTACTTATAGCAAAGACGTAAGTCATTTGCAATTCGAGCAATCGCAGCTTAATAATTTTAAGAACTACGCATATCTCACAAACAATTACATAATATGTCTGTTGCATTGCAAAAACAGGAGATCAGTTCAACACTTCTGTAGTTCAACTTCTGTTCTTGTAGGACACACATTACTATGCATTTAGCAGGTCGTGTAATATGATGTAAATCACTATCATATAGTACAAAACTATTGCGAAGTGCCAAAATCCATTTGAACAGTGACTTATATGAAAAAACGAAGATCTGTGCAAAATTTTACCGAAATCGCAGGTAACAGCTATTCGGAAGTATAGCCGCAATTACTTTTGTCTAAATATATGTGCTAAAGATGCCAAAAGTACTCGGTAGCGTAGTTGCAGCGTGCGTAGGAATTAAGGAAAAACCAAGCACGTATCTAATCGAAACAGGCTAGTCGTTTTAACCCGAACACTCAACCTGGTCACAATGCAAACATACAACGAACAACGTACTACATAATTTATGTCGGTACTCACGCCCACACAAGCACACGCTAACAGCCACTTATGTGCAAATACATAAACCCATCAAAATAAGAACCCCCAAATCCGTCATACACGGCGTATCATGTTCTTTTCAATTTCCTTAGCGTGGTTTTTCTTTTTCCCATTCAGCCCATCACACCCGTCTTTCCCACGCCCAATTCAAAAATAGTTTTTTAGGTCAGTCAACCTTGTTATAAACCAAATATATATTATTATGTTACACACTACATATAGTCTATCATAAAAAAAAACTTAGAGATGCTGAACAAAACAGCCCAGTTTTCCACAACCCTGTCATTATGATGCGTTTTTTTGTTATAAGTTCAATTTGTACGCAACTTATCCAAATATGTATGGCTACCTAAACCAAAGATAAGAAAAACTTTATTTAAAAAAAGCAGCGTGCGTAGGGTAGGCAGAAGATAGGCAGTTAGGTTCTAGGTTCGATTCCAATTGGGTGAAATATTTTCTTCGAAATAAGTCATTACAGGTGGTCAGGTAATGGCGAATTATAATAAAAAATAATCGAGATAGAACTCTTAGTTGTGTATTTTATTTTATTTTGGATTTATGAAATATTCTATGCGTTTGGTGGACGGGCATTGATGCCTTGTACCAACACTTGAATAACACACCAAAAACGCATATAGCAGATCGTATCTTATAATATGATGCAAACCACTATAAACATTGTCGCAAATCACAGGCAACATTTTTAATCAATGTATATATATTTCAGTTCACTATTAGAATCTTAGGGATGCAAATTGTTGATAGTATCAGGGAATGTCCATTTTATGAAATCTTGCTATATTTTATAGCAGTGGCGAATAAACGCATGTTTGTGAGATTGGTGGTTATCGTATGTGCATAATTCATGCAACTGCTAAAATGTCAATAAGCAGTACTACACTTTTGACAGTAACTATGGCTATAAAATATATTGTCCCCTCAGGGAATTACAAAATATAGTTAAAATATGGTTGAGATCACCATACATTTCTCTCAGTGTACCGGGCCATATTCGAATCTAGAACTTCGTGTAGGAAAAAAAATCATCATTTTCCATAAGAGCAACACGCCATGCTTAAACAAATATTTAGGATAGTCACCGACTGCTTGATCAAAATGTCATTTCACTTACAACGAGGAAAACGTACCCCCCGTGCAAGGAGCGTCCTACGTCCTTTCAGAGTTCACACTATACCAGTGTGAACGCTGAAAGTTAAGAATATTTTAGGAAAGAATATATTTGGAAAAAATTAAGAATATATTTGGCTATATTTGCCCTATATTACATATTTTTTTCATAGAAAAATATTGAGATCCAGGCGACTTATGCGTTGCCTTCGGAGGCGCCAAAAAAACAAGTTCCTCCACCGCTGACATGATGCCAGCCGATTAAATAGCTGAAACCGAAAAAGGAAAAAATATCCTTCAACTGGAAGGTATTTCCTGTACAATGACGTAGGATTTTCGAAAAATATCAAAATCTAACAAAATGGCGTAGTAATGAAAAAAGTCTGTTTTCTTGCCGATGAAATGGTAGTTTTTTTCAATGCCAAATCGTCAATTTTCATTCAATCAAAAATATCCTACGTCATTGTAGAGTAAATATATTCAAGATTACTCACTTCAAATTTCAAGTCAATCGGATAATTGCTCTTTGAGTTACAATGTCAGCAAATTTGAAAAATCTCATTTCGAGAAAAACGCGTTTAAAAATGTAACTATCGATTTTTGAAAGATAAAATAATAAAGACACGGCCTTGAATTTTTTACAGGATATTCTTGAAAGTATAAACTGTCGAAAAGGAAAAAAAAATCGATTTTCTAAAAGTGTAACACTGGTATAGCCCCTTAACGAGCCTCACAGATGCACACCGTGTGTTCCTTTGATTGCAGGTGAGAGGAAAGATGCTGGATCCTAACGCAAGATCGGTAAAGCTCGATAAATTATCGTCGAACACGCGTTACCTGATCTGCGTGTTGGGTCTGGGTAACTGGTTGACCAAGCTCGACGAGGCCACCGTCATCGGTCAGTTCAACGTCTCGGGCGAGGACGTTTTTGAGGCGGATTCGCTACCAGAAATGGTGGATTCGCTGACAAGCCGATGCACCGAGGTCAGAACACTCGAGGCACCGGACGCTATAGTCAGCAGCGACGGTTCACCGATGAGCGACGTGAGCGGTGTCACGAACATACTGACACGAAGATTGGGTCTCATAGTTGGCTGCTGCATGGGCTTCGTCGTGTTTATCCTTCTCGTCTCCGTACTCGGTTATCTCAAGGTGAAGAAGCAGCGGGAAGCCGTTAAACGGGACACCCAGCCGATACCACCGGAATATATATCGTACAGGCATTTCAGTATCCAAAGCGGCGAGGCCGGGCAAGCAGTCCGGACAACCGGTCAAGACGGCCAACAACCGACGACATTTTTAACCACCGTGGCTAACAACAACTCGACGACCTTGAACGTCTAATTTGACAGGCTGCCGGGAAACGGAAAGACTACGTGCTTGTGTAAACACGGCTGTACTCATGCGCGTTTTACGCGTCGTTGTTCATTTGTTATCATGTGTTAGGTACTCTCGGTCGCTGTGCCGAAACTTTGCTTCGGCAAGTTCATGGACCCCGAGGCTGGCGCCGTGAGGGAAACAAACGTGCGGTGACCTCAGCAGTTTTGTGATTTTATAAGACATTTTCTACGAACACTTCGATTCGTTCGAACAGAACGAACGATTATCCCGGTGACGACGATGTATCCAAGAGACGCGAGGAATTGCCCTTCTCGAACGGACGTTTGGCTTGACCGGAAACCATCGCGTGGAATGAGTCTGGCAGCCGCAAAAAAATAGTTCTTTTTTTGTTGTTCCCGAAGTATGGCGGAAAACAATTTTGATCGGCTTCGAAGTGCAGGGTTTAGTAATCTTTGGCAGGCGGTTGAGCCTTGTCGCCGATCGTTCTTTTTTTCGGGAACAACGGGAGAAACTTTCGTACAACAAGACGATACAACGATTAAAAAGGAGAAAAGTGCATTCGCATGTACCCATCTTATGATGAATTGCAGCTTCGTATTGGGATACTTAACACACTCACTAATTATTGGGACAACGATTATCTGCCCCTTGTTCTCTCTCTCTCTCTCTCTTTGTCTCTCTCTCCCTCAATTTCGTTGCTCACCTGCTATTGCAACGTATCTCCAAAATGTTTTCCATCCAACGTTATCGCCATTATCATATCATGGTCGTCGTTGTCGTCACCGGTGATCAGTCCGGGACCATTTCCCGGCGTTAATGCGACACCCGAAACTACGGGAGATTAACGAGAAGCTGGTATAACTTGACGTCCGCTCTAAGCCCTCGTATACGCCACCGCATATATTTTATACTGTGGCAGAAACGCTATGCGGTATATACGTGGAATATACCACTCCAAGTGGAACCATCTCCGCGCTGACAATTTTGACACCCCCTTAAAGCTTGCGTCCCTCCTCCGCGTGAAGAGACCTCCCGGAACGAAAAGTCCCAATTCTAATTCACGACGAGGCTAACTGGACGCGTTTTTGCATTTTATCGATACATAAAATGAGCTTGCTTGAGTTTACGGGTTATGCCTAGTCGTAGCAGTCGAAAACAGATCGGGCATTTTTTCGTTCATTTATCATCAAATCGAACGCATACATCGGGAAAAAATCCGCGCATCCAATACCATATTTTTACGTCGAGAAAAAGCTCTAAAAATTTCAGAACGTTCGATGCATTTGTTTTTAAGATATTTCTCTCGCCGACTTTGAAACCGTACTCCGAGCGTGCCGACGGGCGTCAACATAACAGCTTATAAATCCGTCACTTTAGATTGGATCACTTTCAAATTTCCAGGGAACATTTATAAGATGATATACTGTCAAAATATACTCGTTTCGAAAAAAGTGATTATTCGACTTTTTTAACTAGGCGTAACCCCTTGACTGTTTAACATTCGATTTCCGAGGTTGAAGTTTTATTTCTTCAACATTTTGTTCAATAAAATAAACAACCGATTTTCGGTCATCCACCACAGGGAGAGAATTATTTTGAGCCTATGATCACCATGAGTTCCGGAACTGAAATTATCTGTTTTACTCGTTAAATGGAGTTATAAGTAAAGGATGTCAATTTTACACAAGCTTGTTTTGCTGTCCTCTTGGCCAGGGGCTGCTCCATTGGAGGCATGTGATCTTTCACTAAGCACAGACAACGGAGCACGAAGAGAAGAAAGGGGGAAGAGAGAGAGAGAGCCATTTAGAGACAGCAAGATAAACCGAAAGATCAACATCTACTTCATGTTTCTCGACATTGTGTCAACAACAAATGACACATAAAAGAAACGCATAAAAGACAAATAGCCGTAAACGATTTATACTGAGGAGGAGCACCGTACAGTACGAGTTCGTTCTGCCCGTGGCAAGAGAGGTATATGAATAAAATCGCGAGACTGAGATGTTAAACGGAGAAAGAAGTCAATAAATGACATCCGTACCTACATTTTTACGATTCTCCATCGCCGAAGGACAGAAAAGACTCATTGGCATCGAATGTCATGTTGCCACGCTGACCACTTGAAATCGGCCAGTCCGAAAAACGCTCCTATTTTTTTCATCGTATGTTGACCTTGCGAGCGAAGCTGCTCCAGGCTAAAAAATGGGGACGAGCAATTACGATAGACAATTGCTATTGGTATGTTAAATAAGTTCTCGCTGTTTTTTTCGCGAAGATGAATGCTTTATTTTTAAAAATCATTCTTAATGCTTTCAAACGTTCGAAACTGTTGTGTGATCAACTCCTAATGATTCTGCAAGTCCTGCTAGCATCTGGTATGACTCTCCATGAAGTAATGCCTCCAATTCAACACGTCAAAATAATTATTTTTGAAGCGTCTAAGCCAATCGCTGCTTGTTACCGACAGAGCATGGTCGCCGTAAGCCTCAACAAGAGTTCTGTTCGCTTCAGCTGCAGATAAAAAAAAATAAACTAGTGCAGTGAAATTCCCCGCGAATACTCTTTTTTGCCACGAAATTTGACATGTTTAAAATTATGAAAAAAAAAGTTGTTCACACTTCAGCGCACTGACATCCACTGAATATCAAGCTTATACTGCACTTCTTTATAAGTGCGTTACCATATTAACCTACAGGCACGCAGTTCTGGTACCGCCATCTGTTGAAAAACAGCGAGAACTTATTCAACGTCCGCTAGTTCGTTCTCCATAGCTCCACATCGTGTTACCAAAGCGGCGTGTTTCAATTATTTTCCGTGCATTATGTTTTCCTTTCTTTTGTTTCGTTGCATTCTTAACTGCTTGCCTCACCGATCGCCTCGTGCTGTTGAAAAATTGTGGCCGATACGACCGAGGACGTGGATGTAAAGAAATGTTTGACCGTATGAGAGAAGTATGGCTTTTTAAATGTGCGATGTCAGGACTGATCGGAATAGAGAGCTGACACAGGCACTCGTTCAATAGTGAAAATGAGATTGTCTATCGGAGACTCTATCCGGATTGCGGATGGGAAGTAAGGGGGGGGGGGGGGGAGAATTAGCAACCGTTTGCTCCGGATATTTAATATAGTTGCGCTGGCGCCTGGAGCCTTTTTCTCCTCTTCCACCGCTCCCCTTAATTGAGTCGAGCTGCATTGAATAATTGATTGTCGGTCATTCCGATTCGACCCACCGTAGATGAATTGATGAGTTTGTACATGGATAGCCGGCGGGTTCGTTCTAATGGAAAATCACACGAGTTATTATTCCATCGAGACTAATATTCGCATGGAAATTAATATTCGCATGGAACAATCGTTCGATATTATTTCCGCATAATGAGGATTCGGAGAGCGACCATTATTGTGTGAATATGTGTTTTTCTAAGGGGGAAAAAAAACAAGGACATTCGTTGGTGAAAGTCTGCTCTTTGCGGGTGATAGCTACTGCACTTACTTTTTCTCGTGTCTCTCCGCGAACGTATATCGTGAAGAAACGACAATCGATCTTATTTTATTTTTTTCATACAATCGTGACACCATCGAGAGCTACGGTAAAAAAAAAAGTTTATTCGCCAAGGATCGAAGAGCTCGATCGAGCTCGACGTGGCGTGTCGAGATGACACGATCTCGCGTTCGTGAAAGGGAAGAAAAAAAAAGAGACATTACGGAAAAACTGCCGTGACCGACGCACTAGGTCGCATCGATTTTACTCCGAACGAATTGTATCAGCCAGGTTATGCATCAAATACCACAATTGTACCATATAATACACCTACGTCACTGTAATAAAATGCAAAAAACTTTTTTCTATACAGTCGCAGCTTTCTTTTTATTCCCGAGCTCCATATGCGTAAAAAGGTAAATCATTTCAGCCGTTTCTACTGCTCATCGAGATTATATATTCATCATGATTATACGTAGACTCGTGAGATCCGAAGGAAAACGGAAAATGGACGGTGGCTATTAACACATCACCACCAGATCTTCGCGAAAATAAATTCTCACGGTTAATGAGTAATTTTTAGTACTTCTTTTTTCCGGAGTGTCCCGTGTACCGGGTGTAATCAACGAAAGCTGCGGGTAACGCCTGCAAGCTGAGTTACGAGAATTGTTACGTATGCATGTGTATTTATGTATATATATATATATATAAATTTAAGTTCTTGAACTGGTCTGGGAGCTCGGAACGTATGAAAGCTTCGCGAATTTCCATACCCATAGATATCCTGCAAAGACATCGAGGAAGGTTCCTTCTCTCGTCCCGCCCGCATACTATTCTGTAGTAATTAAGCCAACCTGAAAGATTTCTTCCTCTCTGTCTCTCCTCCTCTTCCACTATCCGTTTCTCTCGTCGGTGGAAATGTACGCGGTAACCGGAAATCCAGAGATATTTCTACAGAGGACGGGGTACAGCTTACGAAATCTCGATTCCTTCGGACCAGTAGTGCACACACACATGCACATAGATATGTATGTATTCATGCTCCATATGCATATGTATATATAGGAAATGCGATGGGAAAATGAGCATGGGAGGGTTCGAAACATTGGCGGTTACTTTATCTTGGAGAAAATTCTTCCTTTGGAATGCGAAATTGTAACCCGCGGGTTGTGTATCAGCACGCTTCTTCGTAGAGCCGTGCAATAAAAAAAGTGAGAGTATAGTCCTCGCAGAGATTAGACATGAGGAGAAGACGATTTTCCGAACGGATCGCACAGCCTATCGGCGTCTTTTGTTGGATAAATTGCGTTTTGGGGGAAAAGCATATCCACCCAGGGATAGGCAGGATACCAAAGGCAACAACGAAGGGAAAATAGACCACCGAGAGATTTCTCGATTAAACAGATGTGTAGTCAAGAATAGGAAAAGGAAGAGAGAGACAGAGGGAGAGAGGGAGAGTGAGAGAAAGAGATTGATTGATTAATGATTTATTTGATGCCTTGGTCAAAACCTTTAGGCAATGGATCTACAGATCACAGATCTAATAATACAATAATGTAAAAATAATTTATATGTTAACTAACATCACATGTAATTGCTAGCATGTTGATTATATAAATGAGACAAAAAGTAGTTTGATTAGATGCTCAAATCGTATCTGCCACAAAAACCGAGCGCAAAATGAAACGCCACAAATCGAACACATCCTAATAATCGAACAAATGATATGCATAGAGCCACCGCAAAATTGAGCCGAAAAATAAAAATCTAACGCAAATCAAACAAATCATATGTATAAAACTACGCAAATAACCACCCCAAAAATCAAGCGCAAAAATGAAACGCAACAAATCGATCCCAAAAAGGAAATAACAATTCACTTTACATCAAAAGTAAAGAACAAAGAATAAATATAAAAAAGAAAAACAAAAAGAGATATATTTACATACATAAGTCACAATCAATTTTTATACCCGACGATAAAGTGAAATGAAAAATCGCGCGCAAATTAGGTGGATTTGGACATGTTTACATTTTCTTTAAAAAGTTGCAACTACGAACATTTTTCTGCTCGTCAATTTTTGTAAGTTTTATCATTAGTATTTTCTTTTTTATTGTCGTTACGGAATCCTTCGATTTTTTTACACGCGTAAACAGTTTATATCAGACATCAAGAGACATTTAGCGTATAAATTATTAGATACAAATGTGGCCAGTGGGTCATCTTCATAAAGCGCCGTATAAATGAGACGATTTTTAGAGTCGTCATTTTTCGTTAAAAGTTCAGTAACTTGGCTGGAAAATTTACCAGTGTAGTGGGATGCATTTTAGCTAGATTATAAAAAAACAGCAAAAAATTAATTAATAATTAAATATTCGAGTTCGTGAAAGGAATATCTTGAGTCAGTGCTAGAGAAAACGCGGTATCGTACAACGTGCCGTAAAATCGGGTTAAATTGACATTAATGTAAAATGTAAAATGTTTTAAACATATTTAGCCCACAATCCGTGAAGGTATTTTAGGCACCTTAATCGCGCGAACCTGGGCCGTTATCGTTTTTGCACTACCAAACCAACAATCGTCTGTGAAAAAAATCTGAAAAAATTCATGATCAATCCTTAGGCCGTACTTCTCAAGGGAAAATAGGGTTTTTTTCCTTCTTATTTTTAATATATTTTTTTCCATTCAATATTAAGCAGCCTGCGAAAAAAAATGATTTTGGGCAGGGCGAAAACGACCCAGGTTCACGGATTGAGGGTTAAAATATGTAAAATGTTTCCTTAATATAGATGACAATATGATTGTAAAAAATTGTTGTTTTTCATTTAATTCCATGTATAATGTATAAAATGTTAAATTTTTCTATCAAAATTATGTCAAAGTAACCCTTAATCTTTGACATAAGTTGCATTTCAACGCTTTGTGAAACAAACCCCACACTCGAGGTTACTTTATGACTTTTACAAAAATGTATATAACATTTTGGGGGTTTGGTAGGGCTTGATTTTCTTATACATTTGATAGCGAAAGGACACATTGTTCTATTGGAAAAAAATTGAATTTAGAATGTTAAAAAAAGTTATCTACAAAAACTTTCAAACCCCATTCAAAGTAACCTACTTTACGGTACCTTTTTCTCCTACATGGAAGAAATACAGAAAAAAGGAGCTTTGCAGAGTGTTGACCCGCTTACCTCGGTCATAATCGTGCATTTTCACAATACTAATCCAAACACAAATTCGATTAAGTTCTGCAATTGTTCAACGCAACAAACGCAAGTGAATAGGATAAACCGACCGATGAATGGACGAATAATGACGATGTAGGATTTTGATGGATTGTAAAATGAAAATATTGTGGAAACATTTTTCGATCACTATAGTTAACAAAAGATATTAATTTCCCACAGTAGAAAAGAATATTCGAAGTAATTGCAACAAATAATATAGAAGGAATTGATAAATAAGTAACGAAATTACTATATTACCAGTGAATGGACACTCGACCGCCAGTAAATGGACGTGTAGTGTAGATAAACTCTGTAAAGCATAACGATTTATTATTACTTTTTATTGAATGCTAGATTTATAAATTACTGTGATGCACGAATATTATAATATTTTCATACGAGTATTATATTTGTTACCATAATGGAACTAATTGTAAGTTGCACAGTGTGCAAGTACCTCAAACTGAAGAATTCCGTGTGGCGTGAAAATTCGATATTAAATTGCGACATCGATTTTAACGACACCTGTGATTTGTTTGCCAAATTATAGCGATTCGAGTTTTTATCAGCAACTCATATTCTTTGCTGATTTTTAATGTAAATCAGCTTTCGTCCATTAACTACTCGGGGCGTTTGCCAAAGCCTGTCAATAATTTAATTTTAGCGGGGCTACAGGTCTGGTCGTTTTATCATCGTGTTCTCGCATGACCTGACTCGTTTTTAGAATTCTTGCTAAAAACGCACATGAATTAGTTAAATCGGAACACAGCCAAACTCAAGTAACGTAAATATTTTTTTTACAATATAGTTGTAGAAAATGAAATAACGTGGGATTTAAAAAAGTTCAACATATCAATATGGCGGAAGATTTGAGCAGGTTAAATGGCGTATAATACCCAAGCTACAAAAGCCAAACTTCTGCATCGGCGGGGGGGGGGGGGGGGGGGCTAAATGCGAGGCGTGCAACAGAGGGTGTTCGATGGTAGAGCGACTGAATTTGCATAATTGATCGAAAATCACACGAGGCACGAACCTTGTAGTTAGCGGTCGAATATAATTCGTACCGAAATCTGAGTTTGGCTAATTCTACCTCGGCAACAGAAACTGACAGATTACTCAAAGGGACGAGGGTAACCTCGCCTAAAAGTGAACTAGCTGACGACAACGACATACATGTGTATGTCAGGGGTAGATATGTATATTCGTACAGAACATCGTGTATACTCTCCACCGATGTCACTCTGATAAATATCTTCAGTCCATTCAATTATACGACTAATGAGAACCTCGACTGTGGCATGCACATATGCGTAAATATTCATGAGGACAAAGGACAGGCATCCTGTTTATGCTTCGAAGTACTCGCAGAGAGGCCATCAATGAGCCGCGGAATTTTCGTTGCGCTTAATGAAATTTCATCCAGTTTATTGGCGGTGGAAATTTCACAGTGATGGCTAGGAACGGGATGCACATCGGTTCGCTTGATTAATCGAAGGACGGAAAAACAAAAGATATTTCAAAGGCTGGAGACTGGAACAATAAACACGGCGAACCGTATTTCTCTTTGGACAGACCGCTGGAGTCGCACGCATTTTTTGTTATCCTACTCTCAATTATTTTTCATACTCTTCAGTATTCTCGGGACAGAGGCACGTAGACGAATATAGATGTTTCGCGATTTAGCGAGTCGTTTTTTACGAATATATACAAATTTTCCCAAAGCTCCCACGAGAATATTCCGTATAGTCGTATTTTCGTGTGTTGCCGCAACAATCCATGGGGATAAATCTTCAAAGAAGCTTCCTCTCGACGGCAACTACCGATGTCCGTTAAGGGGGGAAATACCTTTAGACTCCCGAAAATGAGTCATTTTTCATGAATTGTTTTAAAGGTGATAAAATAATCGCTTCATTTTTAAATTATGACATTATCTTATTAGAACTTTCAAGTGTGACATTTTTTATTTCGTTTTTAAATAAAACAAAATGGCGGCGTTATAAGGATTTCGTTTAGGCGTCTTTAGAAAAACTCATGTTACAGCTCAAAAAGTTATTGATGGATCGGGCTGAAATTTCGGGAGGTTTCCGCTATAACATTATTGGAAGGATATGTCTATAAAAATATCAAAAAGTATGGAACTTAAAATTAAGTAGGCTTTGTAATCGAATTTTCATATTTTTGACCATTTATTCGACAATTTTTACCCCAAAAAAGTAATTTATTTACGCGATAACCTTAAAACTTTAGGTATATCCGTCCCGATATTCACCGTAAGCCCGATGAATCAGTAACTTTTTGAGCTATAACATAAGCAGTTTTTCGAAAGACGCCTAAATAAGTACCTTAGAACGCTGCCATTTTGTGTTGTTAAAAAAAGAAAAATGATCACTTGAAAGTTGTAATAAGATAATGTCAACATTTTAAATGATGCGATCATTTGATCACCTGTAACAAAATTCATGAAAAATGACTCATTTCTGGGCGTCTAAAGGGATCTCGCCCCTTAAACGAATTTAAAATTGCAAATAAATAACACAGGAGCGTAAAAAGCGGTCGTATGTGAAGTTTTTCTTGTAAAGTATGTAGAAAACGGACAATCAAGTGCTGTACTCCGCGATCGTTCTCAACGTTAAAATTGCAACGAGTGAAATAGCGGCGGGCGGTGCAGAGCAGCGAATCTGGCCGAGATTCTATTCCATATTCGAGGTTGATGATTGAACAAGCCCCAGACGCGCTCGTCGATCATAGTCGGTAAGCAAATTCACGCGTCGGAGGCTTCACCTGGCAAAATGACCTGGCTAGCAAATTCTCTCTCTCTCTCTCTCTCTAGTTTTTCATTATTTTCGCCAACATCAATGCCAATGCCTGCTTCCGAAACTTCCACCTCCATAAACCCTCGACACAATACCTAAAGGGTGTCTCAAAATGACCTGACGTTTCAAATTGCGCTCCATTTTTTTGTGGCGAACGTAAAGTACTAAGTAGCTTAATTCACAGAGAATTACAGGATCGAGCAACGCAAGGAAATTGTGAAAATTCACCACAAAAATGGTGAAATTTTGAAGAGACAGTTTGAGAAGTCTGCAACCGGCTACACTGCGGGCGAAACAATGCCAACATATGCCAATGATCCACAGACCATTCCAGGGCTCAAGGAAGCAACTGGAGCACCGTTAATGAAATTAGTCCGCAATTATGCCAAAATGTTATTGAAAATTTCATCAAAAGAACGAACGTTCGCAAACAGGGTCGAGGCGACCATTTATCGGATATTGTGTTCCACACATAACCTTATATTAAAATAAAAATACTCGTACTTTTTACATAAATAACACGTTTTATTAATAAATCAAAATGTCCGGTTATTTTGAGATATCCTCCATATCGTCATAACGATAATGCCAATAAAGCTCGCAAGCCTGCAAAGCAATAGAACGATACATCCTTACCCGTGCATAAATTTGTTGGGTTGGCCCCAGATCCACATTGGAATCCAAGCGAATTCCGCACTATATAACCCAAACAAACCCAAATTGACGTTTGAACATTTTTTTTTTGGATTTCTCAACCGGAATTTGTTGGATGCCCCAATGAAAAATATTCTTTCGTGATTCCGTGGCCAACCTTGTTAGGGAGTCCCGAGATACACCACATTTCTATAGGGATTTATTAGGAACATCGCACACAGGGAGTCCTCACAGAGATCCAATTGGATTCTGCACTGCTCCCCGATCAACACCGTTTGAGAATTCTTACCACGTTCGAATCGAAAATATGAGAAAAAACACAAGAAAAAACGCGGCGTGTTGAAACATAACCTGCACGCTTTGTGAGCGTGTACGTGTGTGGTGATATTATTTCGAAGTACAGTAAAATAAATAACAAACATTAATTACAGTGAATTTTCACTTAAGGCCTTAGGCCACAGTAACGGGTATAAAATCATGTGCGAATTTAACATATTTTTTTTCGTTTGAAAAAGTGATTCACTCATAACATTAATTACACATCCATTTAGTATGAATATCAAGCTGTTAGAATTTTTTTTTTTCGATGTGCAAAATGGCTGACTACTAATATTTTACTTTATCTTTTTTTTAGCCGCTCCACGGCGCATCCACAAATTTTTACCTAGAACAAAAAACAAAAATTCTTGTCAATCTACATTAGAATACCTAGAGAAGTACGTACGGAATTTAAAAAATACAGTTTTATTCAAAAGTTGTAGGTTTTTCAACTTAAGAAATGAATTTTCAGTGAAAAATTTCGTTATAACTGCTCATAAACTGTTAATAAAATGAAAAGTTTCCGATTAATCAGAAATTCCGTACGTACTACACTGCGAAATGCAATTAGGAACATAAGTTTTCAATTTGAAGTAAATCGAGTGAAAATTGTTGAAGTTATTTGTCACGCCAATTTGAAAAAATCTGTTTCGAGAAGTTTCGAGTAGTCGGCGATTTTGTACATCGAAAAAAAAATATATGTATTTTCTAACAGCTTGATATTTATTACTTAATTGATGTGTAATCAATTTTATGAGTGAATCACTTTTTCATACGAAAAAAAATTGTTAAATTCGCACATGAGTTTATACCCGTTACTGTGGCCTAAGGCCTTAAGTCTTTCAAATCGATTTTTGAAACATACTTTTTTATGCGATTTATACTTTTAAAAAATACGATTTATGCTTTTTTAATATCCACTCATTTTGTATATATCTATATATTTTGTTTAGAAAATTCAACGTAGAGAATGCGATCGCATCCAGCAAGAATCGTATAGCATTCTGTCTGCCAACGTGGGAATCCCCTTTAGCCTGCAAATTGGATCCTAAAGCTGTAAAATACCTGTCCCTGATTCTTATACTTGTCCCAACTTTAGGAAGTAGGGACAGGTATGAGAATCCAATTGGATTCCTACGACAATTTCTACACGGGTAGCTGTGTGAATGGCAAAATTTCGGGAGCTTCGTACAAAAAAGAGAAAAAGAATCATTGGTGTGAAAGGTGTGATAGAAAATAATTGACACTGCAAATCGTCTCCCAGTAGGAACAATAATAACGGAAGTACGCTACGCAATTTTTTTGACGCTGTTGTATGTAAATATACTCGCAACCAGTGAAAACGCGTGCGATTTTTAGAAACACGTGTAATTTTTTCCATCATTATCAACACCGCGATTCATGCTCCACGTATCTCAAATTACTGCCAGTCTATGGCGAGACGCAACACGGTAAAAAGATTCAGCGATTCTATGCATTTCGAAATGCGAATGCAGGGGCGCGAGAGACCTACTCTCGTTCGCTACAAGAACACACACGCGAATGTAATTCCGATGGGTTCAGTCGCTACATGTGTCTCGGTATATGCAGTCTCGATGGGTTTCAGAGTCTTCCTAACTAGGTTACGAGCTCCCCTCGCCCGGCTACAACAGAAGTAAAAAGTTTTCGTATACCATCTCCAGTGTATTCTCCGTGAAATGAAATTTTCACCACACAATTAAGAAATTCAACACAAACTTGCTCCCCGTACCGACATATGTGTATGGAAATGTCCTTTTGGAACGGTACAGTTTCAAGCCCTTGACGACCTTAATCCTTGATTTATCCACCAACATACCGCCACCCAAATCGTCAGTCGTGATTGAACGCTGGGGAATCGAGAGAAATAATGAGTTCGTCCTACACATTTTCCAAAGCCCTGCCAATAGTATTGATCTAGAATTGAGAATATTTGCATCCAACAAAGCACACGTTTCCTCGAGGAAGCTCTTATGCCAGGCTATGCCTAGGGGCCGTCCATATATTACGTCATCGATTTTTACTGATTTTACCCCACCCCCCTTGAAATTACATCGTTCCTATCGTCATAATCCAATTATCGTTACCGCCATCCAACAACCAGACCCCCCCCCCCCCCCCCCCAATTTTAAAACAACGTAATTTATGGATGGCCCCCTAGTTGTAACAGTCGAAAACAGCTCTACAAAAACATTTTTTTTTAATCATGATGATAAATTTCTACAAAAATTAGGTATTTGAAGAAATATCATCTAAAGAACTCTTTGTAATTTTATTGTGGAAAAATATTCAATTATAATCGAGTTATAGCCGATATCCGGGAAAGCCGTCTCGAAATCATTTTTTGCGGTGAACAAAAAAATAAAACAGATTCCGTTAGTATAGTTAGTATATCAGTTCATCCTATGATTAGGGCGTATATCAGTTCATCCTATGATTAGGACGGTAACATATTAGCTTGGTACATAAGTAATGAGCTATATGAGCTATAGTATAGGTCCAGACGAATTGCTCATTACTTATGTGCCAACCTAATTGTTTCGAGAAAAAAAGCTCCAACTCTTAAGGCGGTCATCCCACGTGACAGGTCCAAAAGATCGATTTTTCTTTGCACACATTGCACAAGTGCGTGTTATATGGACTCGGCATAGCAGACTAATGGTGAACCAACATTTTCTTTGTGTAAATCGTACATGAACTTTTAAACGCGTTTATCTCAAAACTGTATTTTTCACATTGGCTTTCATGATGTCTCAAAAAGTATTGAAAGGATTTCGCTCAATTTTTGATGGTACAGTCAGCACATCTATAGTTCTCACCCGAACTAGAATATTCCTGGAATCTGCCATAGTTTTTTTAAACTGAAAAAGTCGAAAAAATGACGAAACTTGGGACTTAACTTTTAAAAGGGTGCCAAGAATTCAATTTCCGATATTTTTACTTTACTCTAGTTCCGGCGATAGCCTCAGGTCTACTAAATACAATGTCGTTTGATTATTTTTATTTCAGATGAGCGAAACCTCCGAAATCATGGCAGCCGTCAACCAACTGTTTTTAAACTGTAAAAATGTTAATAAATGAAGTAAAAATTTTCAGATAGTGTGTTTTGATCGTTTATCGAGAAGAAAATCGCCAAAAAAGCGAAAAAATTGCTGTCATATGGGATGACACCGTTAATCGAAGGACGTTCCGAAATATCAAATTTAAAAAAAATGGTGCCTATTCGAAGTGAGATTCTTGATTTTTGCGAAAAAAGTGGGCATTTTTCGTCCGTCAAATCAAAAGTATACATCGGAAAAAAATCCTTCGATAAAATACTATAACTTTACATCTAGAAAAACCCCTAAAAATTTCATAAAAAGTTTTTTCGAGAAAAAAAAGTGTTTAAAGTTTCGAACGACGCTCCGAGCGTTCCGACGGGCGTCATCATAACACCCTATAAATCTGTCACTTTTGATCCGACCACCTTGAAATTTTCCGGAAATATTTATAACATGATATACTGTAAAAATATATTGATTTCGAAAAAGGTGATTTTTCGACTTTTACAACTAGGCATAAGACTTTTACCCCTGAAGGAGAATAAAGAAAAAATAAGGCTAATGGATTCTCAACATTTATTTCACTCACGAAGCACAGACACGAGTCCTAATCAGACGAGATTGTGGCTGGCACGGGCTTAATTGCAAAAAGATTTCGTTTGCCGGAAATCGTCTGCACAGCTGTGGGGATGATGAAATTGGGAAAGCTCACTGAGAAAAAAGTGTACTCCGAGCGGAATGAAAAGACAAAAAACGTGTTGACTATACGTGCTTCTACAAAGGCGGCGTGGCGTTAAAAAAGGTAGATGTGGAGAAAGGATGAGGGAGAAGGAAGATAAAAAAAGCGAGGCAAGCCAAGCGAAAGACGGTATTGCAGCGTTATACGAATCTACGAGGCTGCAACGTGCTGTTTTTCTCTGTGCTCCAACAAGTTCCCATTCGGACTTGTCTTTCCGCGTGTCTGCTCGCTACGTACAGTGTGGCCAATGGTTATAACTTCTCCACTGGTACGAAATGGACCAAGAACTTACCTCGGCTTCTCGTCACAAGCTGACTGAAATACAAGCCGTGTGCTATGCACAAGCATCTTACGAGACGAGAAAATCTATTCCGCACGCTTTCTAAAATATATATGGGACAATTTTTTCGTCGCATAGAGGAATTTTGTTTAAGAGCACGACAAACGTACGCTCATAATTACATGTACGTATTTGGAGCCAAGTGATTTTGAAGGCATTCTACTGCGAGGGTCGTCCTCATATCGGTTTATTGTGCCGATACTCAACTTTACTTAAAGCCCCCCCCCCCCCCCCCTATGTCTTCAACATCACCTCTACATGAATATCACATTCGTCTGAAATATATCTCAGAGGCCATCTGATCCTCAAAATTGACGATCCACTCGTATAGTAACGTTACTCTGAAGGCCTTGAAAAGAAGTATAACCTTAAGAATGTTTTGTGCGTAAAGAAGTAAATCTAGTATCTATTTTAACAACTCCATTGTACATTGTTAAGGGATCTTCTCACTTTAGATGCTGAAAAAGGCTATTTTCATGATTTTTTGAATGGGTTTATATTATAGACACTGATATAAAAGTTGTTACACTTAATAAATACACTTTTGGAACACATCAAAACATTTTTTGCATGTATTTATATAACCCAAACATACTTAAAACTACTGAAACTGAACCCATCTTTATGTAATTTTAACCACATATTCTTTACAACTATAGCTGCAGCGCATATCAAGGATTTTTTTGAATTTCGATATTTACTATTTTTGGCCAGAAACAGTGAAAAAAAACGTTTTTTTTTGTTTTTTCAAAAAAATTCGGCCATTTTGTTATTTTTGCATATATCAAAAATCGTATGATATGCGCTATAGCCATTAACATACTGAATCTAAAACCGTTTGACTTTTTTGTTCCGGATGATCCATCTCCGAAATTTCATCGACAGCGCAGACCTACAATTTTTTAGGACATTTTTTTAACTACCATATTCGTCTATAAATAGTGACTTAAATAAATAATTTTTTTTATATGTATTTCGAAAGTGTATTTATTAAGTGTAACAACTTTTATATCAATATCTATAATCGCAAACTATTAAAAAATGCGTGAAAATAGCCTTTTTTACGTCTAAAATGAGAACGCCCCTTAAAGTGTACGAAAGCATCAGAAGAAAGTGTTTCTCTAAAATGTGGCTACACTGGAGTTCTATGAGTGCAATTTTTTTCTGCACCTTTGTCACGGTACTGAAGTTTGCATCGTTGGAATGCAAGGAAAATATATTTTTTTCGTATTGCCGTATTTTGTATGACCCATGTACTATAGGTTAAGAACATCACTGAAATATTTTTGAGAATCCTTATAGGATCCTTGAAATTACGAAAATCACTGAATCATTTTTGAGGATCCTTATTAAAAATTGATAACCAAAAATTGCAAAAAAGATTTTGAATAATAATAAAAATGAAAAAATGAAAAACCAAGCATTTTCGCCGCATTCCAACGATGCAGCACAATTCTTGGTCACACAAACTACGATTTTTTTCACGACGCTAAAAAATGATTAAAGGCATTACGTGTATTACATTATTATCTTACCTTGAGGAGCTTACCTTAAGGGGCTACAACTGCCTAAAGACCCGAAAATAATGGCCGAATTCCGATTTTTTTACTGTGTGAAACGGTTTGTGAAAAAGAAACGCATTTTTTTAACACGAAGGTACATTTATTGAAGCCTAAAAAAATCACTAAAAACTCACATAAAAACACAATCCGAAATTTAAAACCCAAACGGATTATTCAAGTTAACAATAAATACGAGTTGTTGATGTTCGTCGATTTTTTAAATAATTCTTTTTAACAACGTGGCGACGGTTTAAAACTTGATCGCACAAAATCTATGGAAAAAATTCGTCATTTTGACGTAACTATTAAAAAATGAAGATCGGTTTTGAAAAAGTAAGATCGTCAACGATTTTTAAGGGGTGAGATGCAGTCAGAGGCGTGAAAAAAACGAGCATTTTCAATCATTTTTTTTTTACAGTAACTAAATTTGTTTTGCATAAGTGGTTACATAGACTTTTGATGTTATATTTCAATTTGACTTCTACAAAGTTTCAAAGAAAAATATTGATTATATATAAAAATATCGCGATCTTTGTCGGACCCCCTCCTACATGTCGTGCTTTGCGGTGACCATGATAAAATTTTACTGGATCATATGAAATAAAAAAAATTAAAAAAAAATGATTAGTTTAATAATGAATTTAGTCCTTAATCCAAGTTTTTTTTTTCAAAAATTAACAAAATGGCGGCTTCCGACAGATAACTTTCGATTTTCGACCAAAAAATCGCTCGTTTATTGTTTAAAAAAATTGAAATTTTCAACAAAAATTAAAATCCGTCCATTAAGGAGTAGTTTTTAATGCTATCAATAAACACACCAAATTTAAGCAAAATCCATTGAGTGGTTTTTTAATTATAGTGGTCACCGACGTGAAGAACATAGTTTCGAGAAAAACGCGTTTAAAGTTTTTCGATGTGGATACGTTATTATATGTTCGTAAAATTTTGAGCTCGATGGATGAAGCTAAACGTTTTTATGTATTTTGATCCGCTGAATCCGAATATCACAATGTTTTGCCGAAAAGTCGAGCATTCAAATATATATAGCCAATTGTTAAAACAATTTAAAAAAAAATTAAATTTTCCGGGATGAATTATTATTTTTTAAAAACATTTTAGGCAATTTTAAAACGAAAGTATTCGTTATAAAATTTTGCTAAAGTTCATAGTTTTTGAGTAATACATTTTTGAAAATTTCCGAAAGAGTTTTCCAATTTTACACTTGATTTATGTATAGAAATACTAGTTAAAAAATTATTTACATCGAATCACCAATTCCTGGTCCATATAGAAGTGCTTCTACCAATGTGAAAGCTTCCAAAATATCAATTTGTTGTTGTCTTCGAAGCATCCTGCCTTCTCGGGTATTATCGTATCTGCCATGGGGACCCAAGGCCCCTTCACTAATTGTGGGATATCCCGGAAACTATTCATCGGATTGACTTGAAATTTTCAGGGAATATTTTCGAAACATCGTACTTCAAGAAAATGTTTTAAAAAAAACAATTGTCTGAAAATTCTGACTGCATCTCACCCCTCAAATGCTTCTCGTCGTTCGTCCTGTGAATTTGGAAACAATCCATCAAGTGATTCTCGAGATATCATGTCCACCGACTTCGAAAACGTTGTTTCGAGAAAAACGCGTTTCGAGCTTAAAGCTGCTACCGCTCGCCCGGCCGACTGTCAGAAGCTGTAGCTCATTCAATTTTAGGAATATTTTAATGCATTTCACCGGGATTATAGCTAAAACGATAACTTTTTGAAAATGCAATTTTTTGACAGGCCTAGGTAAATGTAGCCCGTTAACATCCTCCAAAAGCGTCTTCGAAACAGCCAAATGTGCCAATACCGAACATTACACAGATATAACGAGTTCGAAATGTACCTAGAGCGTAAATTCTTACATACACATGTCCATTGTTGGAGAACGGTCGAAACTCTCGGTCCGAAACTTATTTTCTCTTTTTCAGCCACCAGTTTTTTTTAACAGACAAGAGATATTCCATAACAAGTAGGTCAGACCTGCTGAATTTTTGACGACACATTCTCCTGCATATCGTGAAATTAACGAATAGCATGACTTCAGCTTCATATAATAACAATAATTCTGAATCTGTTAGAGGCTACATATGAATTCCACGATTCACCGTATTCGAGACGTCAAGCATCATTAACGGAGTCAAATTATAGAAACATTTTCTCGGTCTAATTGCAGAAGGGTCAGGAGGTTTTCCAGTTGAGGGTTTGAGCGAGATGTAGATTGATATGGGACAGGCTACCTACTAAAGCAATTTACGCATCCACCGTAGGAATGTATAAATGAAGTTGCTCGTCAGCTTGACAGTATCATTCAAACTTAATTCGGATGAATAGAATGTCGGTGAAGTGCCGGTGGAGCTTCGAAGTCTCATAACTGAACTCGGTGACCATAACCACATGACATCTGTCGTGTATTTCATAGCCGAGTAATACCAAGGCTCTTCTATGCTGTGACTGTGCCTGTGTAGACAAGCGCGACAGCGAGGATGTGAAGGAATGAAAAAAAAAATAAAAGGCAGACGTCGTATTTCGCAGTTGAGAGAACATCGGCCAAGCCATCTCGAGCGATAATAATGGTAACGACGTAAAGCAAGATAAGAAAGAACTGGTCCATTTATACACTTTTGTAGTACATAAAAATGGCTCTGGACGGCTCTGAATGATATTTTACCTCTTTCTGGGCTCTGGCAAAGTGCCTCGAGTCAACGTTTCATTCTAACGACATGCACTTTAAGAACCATCGTGCCTGGGCAGTCATAAATTAAACTTCACATCGATATCGAGAACTACCAATCCCTGGACGTCGCTTTGCCACCACCCCCCCCCCCCCTCCCTTCTCTACTGCCGCCGCATCGTCATTCCGTTATTCGTACTTCCGCCTTTTCTTCGTGCATTTACGAAATCGTGGATAAGGGGGCCTTCTAGTTCGTCCCTAGGTTCATTCGCGACGCGAGGCGAAAGACTTTTTTTTTCACCATCCTCCCCTTCATCTTTATCATCCACTTCATCGTCTTTTCTTTTGTTTGCTTTATGAGACGAGTTCTTCAGGCCTGAGCTGCCTGTATATCTGCCGCCCCTCGAGGTAAAAAGATTCCCTCGGGCATTCGCTGCGAGCAAGGTTGAAGGATTTTTTATGAGCCATCAATTTTATCACTCGACGAGAGTAAATGAGCGTACGCATATCGCGTCGCGCATTCATAGTTCGAAGGTGAAAACAGCCCCGCCACCTTATGTAGTCGAATGGATAATAATGGAGCAATAATCCCTCCTTTCTTCTATGACGTTTCATTCAATCCGTCGAGATGCATCTTGCAGGGCACATCAGTTGAGAAGGGAGATCCGTTTGGGCGAGGGGAAAAAAATTCTGATTTTCATGATTTTTTTGCGGAAAGATTTCTTTGCCATTTTTGAGAATTAGGTGATATTTCATTACTACTTTTGGCTATTACATGGTATTTTTATTTTTATTAATTTTTCAAAATTTCAGTGGTATGGCACGACCTTTTAAGATGCATTCTTAAAATTGGCGTGACGTATAGCCAAAAAACGAAGCAGCCGATTCTGACGAAATTTGGCCCTGAAGGTTTTTGAGAATTTAAAAATTAGTATTTTTTTAGTGCGAAATGTAGCCATTTTTCGGAAAATTCTATCTTTTGAAAGGGTACCAATTCATCGGTTTTCAACATTTCTCAGTTTTTCTTGGTTCATATTCTGCGTATGAGTGTTAATGAAAGAAAAATCGTCGTTGGTTTTCTTTCAAATTAATCCCGCCCACGCTATGTGTCACGCCGTCTGTCAACATCCGCCACAACCCGTTTAGGCGACCGTGCCATACATCCGCCATTTTTTGAGATCAATAAAGAAAAAGGCATGTGACAGCCAAAAGTAGTACTAAAACATACCCTAAGTCTCAAAAATGGTGAAAAAATAATTCCTTAAAAAAAACCACGAACATCAGCCGTTTTTCCTCGCCTCCAGGTATCTCCCCCCTTAAGTGTCCGCCTCCGATTTTGTTGAAACTCATATATGTGATAAAGCATTAAAAACTATTAAACACGAATATTTTTTATCAGCGGAAAACGTTTTTAAGGGAGAAAGCACTTCTCAAAGCGAGGCTTGTCGAGAGGTGATGTTGCAGTTTTACCCACAAGCAGTCCACCGATCTGAATAAAACAAAAACTAAATTACTTCTAACGTAAACCGATGAAAAAACCATTAGAGAAGAATTTTTAAAAAGTTAAGGGGTGACACGCTTTTCTTTGAGGGGTGGTTTCCGCCCTTAAACCCGTTTTGCTGCCGATAAAAAATATCTATCTAATAGTTTTCAGTGCCTCGAACCTCATATATCAGTTTCAACTAAATCGAAGGCGGACAGTGAACTGATGTTCCTTGTCGGAAATGCTCACGCACTGCGAAATTAATAAAAAACAATGCGTGTCAAAGAATTTTTTTAAATCGTTCTCGCGAATTCTTCAAAGGAAAACGCAAAGTCGTGCATCTGAGCGACGGTTTGTAACACCGAGATCATCCATGGCGGCCTGTGTACCAGCTTCATGGTCCTATTGGGCCTGAAACTTTGACGTTTTTTTTTTTAATTTTTGGTACTTTGATTGAAAAAAGCAAACTATTGAATTCATTTTAATAATTTAGGTAAACGAAGAGTATGCCTCTATTAATCCATTATATTAGCCAGCAGAGTGTTGTAAGGATCAGAGGCGCAGGTGAACGTTTCCGTAAGCCAACGCAGCTATGGATCTGAACCCTTGACAAAGTATTTTGACGTTCCTCCCCGTACGTTCTATTCAAGGAACACTCGTTGCATAGCGATACAGTTCAACGCCAGAAGGCCATTAATTCTACGCTTCGAAACTGCCTCGATACGCCCTTCCAATGCTAGACCTTAAACATACAGGAAATTGTTTGACGTTACACGCCGGACTGTTTGCCAACAAGGCTACTTTGACGCGAAGGTACGTGTCTGACGCAGTTGCGTCGACGTTTAAACATGCGCGCGATGTGTACGACGAGCTCATTCGTATACTGCTAATGAACGACGACGAGAGACGCTCGGGGCTTTCGTTTGACAGGTCAAGAAGCAACAATTTCACCGGCATGAAATGAACTTTTTGTCACTGATGATTTTTTTTACCGCGCTGCTATAAATTCAAGAAGTGAATTCAAGATATTTGAAAACTGATGATTGATGAAAAATCGCATCGCAATGGTTAAATGATTGCTTTTCGCGCAATTACGTATGCAGTGATCGAGCAGAAATTTGTTGGGGAGTCTCCAAATCCTACCACATCCACTTTCGAATCCAAGTGGACTCTGCGCTATTTTCCAATTGACATCGTTTGAGAACTTTAGCAATGAAAATGCTTCTGAAACTGTGTATGTTTGTTGAGGTAGGCTGGGTATAGGGGCCTGAGTTGGATGTCACACGAAACTAACGCTACCCCCACTCCACTTCCACTGTGTTGTAGTAGAGTGGGGGGAGGTGCAACATGCTGAATGCCTGTGATCGGTTGAAAAATGCCCTCTCCCCACCCAATTCTAATCGTGTTACTAGTTTAAAAATTATATTACAAATATATTACAAAAATTATATACCAATTATTATACAAACAAACCCAAACAAATCCAAGTATATACCTCAATGTATCAATGTTTTTCGAAAAATAATAAAAACCAACTCATATTATTTACATGTACTTATTTTTTATTACCCGAAAAGTTTGAGTACATCTTCAATGCCATGCAAAAGTTGCACATTGTGTAACATCTGTGGATATTTTATTTGAATTTCTCAACCGGATTGTGTTGGATCTCCTAATGAAAAATTTCCCTTCATAATCCCGTGCACAAATTTATTGGGGAATCCCAAGTTGCATCGACATCTCTATAGGGATTTGTTAAGGACACCGCACATAGGGAGTCCTCATAGGGATTCAATTGAATTCTGCACTGTTCCACGATGAACGTCGTTTGAGAATTCTTACCACGTTCGAATCGAAAAATGTGAAAGGTCACGAGAAAAAACTTGGTGAATTGAAACATAACCTGCACGCTTCGTGAACGTGTACGTGGGTGGTGATATTATGTCAATGAGCAGTCAAATAAATTACGATACTTACAGTGAATTCTCAGTGATGTGATTTAAATCTATTTTTAAAATACACTTTTTTGAGCGACTCATAATTCTACTTACAGAATGCGATAAAATCCATCAATAATCGTATCGGATTCTGTTCGATAATGTGGAAATCCTGTAGGATTCAAATTGGATACGTACATTACATTCCAATGGTGAATCCTGATTAGAATCCAACCTACGAGCGTGACGTGTTAGCATAAAGATCGAACGCGAATGGATCCCTAACAAGAAGTAGGGACAAGTATGGGGAATCCAATTGGATGCCTACGAAAAATTCTGCACGGGTAAATGTAGGGGAGGGGGGGGGCCCAAAGCGGGCCCTCTAAGGGAAATAAAAAAAAGCAGTTATAAAATGTGATATTTAAACAATTTTTTTTGTTATCGGGTGCTAAATTGATCGTAGTTCAATGGTACATTCACACACTTCCAGTAAATCTTCAAAATACAAATAATAAAATCAATTTTTAAACTTTAAGAAATGCCCGCTTTGCCCAGGGGGGGCAGCCTAAAGCGGGTACGGCTTTTGGACAAAGCGGGCACGTGGAGGGCAAAGCGAGCACCCTGTATTTTTCCGGAAATTAGGCATAAATAAGAAGAAAATAGAGAATCATAGGGGAAAAACTGTGAATCTATCCACATATTTTATTGCAGACAAATCATTATTATTGTCATAAAAGAACGAAAACTTAACGTGTCCTCTTAACAGTGAGTAAATTTAATTTTTTTGGTGATCATCACCGTTAAATGATCCAAAACCAGGGTAAGCAGTGCCTGCATCATGAGCCTACATTTGACAGTCATTGCATTGAATCCAGTATTCGGTGGGAGGATCTATACATACTTCATTGCATATAATGCACACGTAATTTTCCTTATCTGTAGTTTGTTTGTCTTTTTACTTCTTTGGCTATTCGGATGTTTTCAAATTCTTCTTAAGGCTTTCATCTCAAGAAGCTTGTTGTGTCTTTTTTTATATTTATTTATTATTTGAAAATGATAGTGGATATCGTTACAAGAAGGTAGCAATACCACTTTCAAGCATGTAAAAAAACACAGTTGCAATAAATAATAGCATTTTGGTGAGTTCCTACATAGATAAATAAATAAGAAAATTATTAAAATAGAGTGACATAGCCATCTTCTATCTTCTATTATCATCTCAAATTCAAATTGTCATCTGTCATTGGACCATAGCGGGCACGTGCTCGACTTCCTACAACGAAGGTTACAAAATAGGGAAAGTATTTAAACAAAGTATCAATTTCATTTCCCATAGCCATCTTTTATACTCGACATAGCGGGCACGTGCTCGCTTTGCCCTGCCCGCTTTCCCGTTTTGTGCCACTTGACGTTTTCATCAAACCTGACCAAAAAAATATTGGAATACATTCAAGCAAATATGAATAAAACAGAGTGTCATAGGCATAAAACAATGGTCACATTTTAGTATTGATCTATTTTACTCCCAAATAGACAAAACACTATGTACATACTTTGCTTTTTTTTAATCAAAACCCGTGGTATTTTGTTTTTTTGCCTCACGAGCTGCGCAGTTGGCCGCAGTTCGTACGTCGACACACGATTAAACGCGGACGAATTTTAAATAATATGCTCACTTTTCCAAAATGTAACATTTTCGATAATTTATTACGATTTGATTTTCTATTTTCCGTATTTCAATTATGCAGATATATTAAGGGGTTAGGCCACAGTAACCGGTATAAAAGCATGTGCGAATTTAACAATTTTTTTCGTATGAAAAAGTGATTCACTCATAAAATCAATTACACATCTATTTAGTATGAATATCAAGCTGCTAGAATTTTTTTTTCGATATACAAGATGGCCGTCTACTAATATTTTCTTTTATATTTTTTTAGGCGCTCCGCGGCGTGACATTTAGCATCCACAATTTTTTACCTAGAACAAAACACAAATTCTCGTCAATCTACATTCGAAACCTAGAGAAGTACGTACGGAATTTAAAAAATATTGTTTTATTCAAAAGTTGTGATATAAGAATTGAGTTGTAGGTATTTAAATGAATTTTCAGTGAAAAATTTCGTATAAAACTGCTCATAAAATGAAAAGTTTTCGATTAATCAGAAATTCCGTACGTACCTCTCTGGGAAATGCAATTAGGAACATAACTTTTGAATTGGAAGTAAATCGAGTGAAAATTGTTGAAGTTATTTGTCACGCCAATTTGAAAAAAGCTGTTGAGAGAAAAACGCGTTTAAAGTTTTAGGTACTCCATGGCCGTGCCAGAGGTGGGCTTACGTTATACGCTCTAAGACGGTGACAAAAAAAATGTCTTGCTATAAATCGAATAGTAACTTATTCTCATGATGATTAAGCGCCGTTTTAGCGAGAAAAAAAAATCGAAAATTCTACTGTGGCCTTACCCGTTAACAAGTGTTAGAAGTGCATTCCTGATTTTTCAAATTAATAACCGACTGAAGGATTGATCGGGTCAGATTGACCCGATGTGTCAAAATCCCGGCCTGAGATACGAGCGTCAACGGAAGGCTAAGCAGGTTTTTATAGGGAGCGACGCTAATTTTTTTGGAACATCACATTCGATTTTAAAAGATGCCCCGTCGACAATTAGAGGCCTTGGAGAACTAGAATAGTCCTGCCCTTGCAAGGTCACGGGTCTATCGACAGGACATTTGAATTCCATCGCCGGGTGTCCAATACTCGGAGATGAGATCCTTGGGCGAATTATACTGTATTGCTTTGACCTATTAAATTACACATTGTCTGTCGCCACTAAATCGGTCTGAGTGGTTTTCGCAGCTTGAATCTGTAAAAAAAAATTCAGATAAAAAAATCGTACCCACCTCATTCCAAGGAGGCAAACTTCAATATAAGAGAATGAAGGCATTTCTCGTAACATTGCATTCTTTGCAACTAATGTCAATTTTGGTTAATTAAAAAACGCCGTTTCCCAGAACTATAATAAAATCACGTACCTACCAAAGAAAGTGCATCCTCTTTGTTGTATGGTTTTCAGTACGAACGAGCGCAAAATTGGATCTCAACGTTGCACGTTGAAATAAACAACTGTGCAGGGATATTTCGCGGAGCTTGCGATAAATTTACTGGCATCTTCATGGCTACAGTAATTTCCATACATACGGGCACAGAACATTTTTGTGCGTTATGTATACGTTGACCGATCCGAGCGGCGCGCCGAGAATTCCGCTTTAATTGAAAACGTCGAATTCGTTATGGCCGCTCGAACGAGCTCGAGAATTTTGCAATAAACGTGCATTATGCCGTTCGCAATTTTTCTTAGGGCCCAGCAAGTTTTGTACCGAGCACAAATTAGCGAGCCCAAAAGTAAACTTTTTCAATACGTTTTTATAAAAAATATAAAAACAAATTCTATAGAGTTGTACGAAAATGGACATATAAAAACCTTATAGATTCTATATAGTGCTCGAAAATCTCATGCGTGTAGGAACTAAAAAGTCATATAAAAATACTCTATTCGAAATTTATATTGGTTTGCAATAGTAAAGTAAATTTCGACAAATTCTAATTGACCAGAGAACTATTTTTCAAAGTACGATGTATTTATTTCGTCTTGGTGTGCTCATAATAATGATTAGAAATTTTTCAACTATCTTTTCATTCTCGTAAGTTGCCTTTGAAGAGCGAAGCTTCATCCATACTCCTCGATTTTTTAAGGGGTTACCCCCACTTGCGATTTTGAAAAAATCGATTTTATTGCATTTTTTTGAAGTATAAGTGTCTGAGAATATGTCCTGAAAATTTCAAGTCGATCCGAACAAAATTGACTGTGATATGAGCGTTGAAAGAGAAGAATCCGCGTTGAAAGAGCGTTGAAAGAGAAACTTTAAACGCGTTTTTGTCAAAATGGCATTTCTGAAGTCGGTGACCAAGATTACTCGAACACTAATGAACCGATCTTCTTGAAATTTTTCAGGCTTATTTAATACATAAAAATGTAGTCTTTAATCGTTCGATTTTTTTTTTCGAAAAAAATGGCCGTTTTATAGCCAAAAAACGGCCGTTTTTTTTTCGTTAAAATCGAACCATTAACTTTGACTGTCCGCCATTTTGTGAAAAATAAATATTTTTTAAAATCCTTCGATTAAAGACTAGTTTATACTTATATTTGACTAAATCCATCCGCATTTTTTTTTTCAGATGATCCACTTCGCCGCAATGTTGGTCACCGCAAACCGTGCATATAAAAACATTATTTCATTGACGGCCATTTGCCACTAAACGATGTAATATTTTTCAATAAAAGAATTACTGAAAGTTCTTCAAGATGTGTTCTTCAGGATGGTATATTGATCGATTAAAAAAGTTTTGTAGTTTTCTTTTAAAAAATTCATGAAAAAGGCCTTTTTTTGCGCTACAAGTGGGGGTAACGCCTTAAACACGTGCGTTTGGCAACAATTATAATAAAAGCTGGACAAAAAAACCTATCATACGAGCATGATGGCTCCATCGTATCGATATACGCAATATCCTCACTTTTATGAAACTTTTATCCTCGTATTTTTCCACGTAAAATGTTGTACCATATCGACCGAAGTAACACGGCACGAGGGAAAAATCGCATAGGAAATTGTGACAAAACGATAGGTCGAGGAAGCGCGCGCGCGCGCGCGAACGTCAAACGGATCTACGTGCGATACGAGTGCAAATGGGAATCCCTTGGCTCGGAAAATTTAAATTCGTCCCGGCGTCTTGTGCGATCCCACGGGAAAGGATTTCCGTTAGAATTCATTCGAAAAGCGTTCTCAACGTTCGAAATCGCTGCAGAAAAAAATTCTCCAACGTTGGAATATCTTCTTATCCTCGTATTATTGCGACGTTATAGACTGAGGGCAATAAATCGAGTCTCGAGTTGACTCTCATAGCCAAAATCTACCTCCGTGACACACCCATTGATTTTTATCTGTCCAAAGCTTTATTGACCTTTTTACTTCAAACAGTACTATTTCCCTCTCGATGAATTTTACTTGATAACATACTTTGAAAAATGACCACTCGTGGTTGAAACGTTTGTGCGTCAATGGCAGAAACGCCTACGATATAACTGAAATTCTACAACAGCTCGTACCTACTTCAGTGCACTAAACTTTTATCATAAAGGTAACGTTTTATTCTATTTATATATCGTGACAAGATTTAACAGCGATAGTTCCATATCGTTCCTGTTGCCTACGGTGTCCTCATGGAGACTTACACGTACACCTGACGATACACTCCCACTCCCACGTATTACATAAACACGCTGGTATAACTGCCATACCATGCAAAGTCGGTAATGAACCGTCCAGGCTGCTGGAGATAGCTTTCCATTTCGCAAAGTTACCGCAGCGGCTAGTTCTGTCGTCGCTTCTATCGCCGTTCACTTATGCATGCTATAATACACCCACACTTGCTCCATTCCTATCTTCGTTTCGGCAACGCTCTCGTATACCTCGAGCCACTATCAGAAACTACCCCAATTCGCAAACTCGGCTTTCTGTGTGCTCGTACAGAAGTATATACATATATATGTGCGTGTGTGTGAATATATCTATATATGAGGCAATAAATCACGACGTATCGACAGTTCTACGCGGCTCTCACAGTCTAGCCGATAATCCACAATTTTCGATCTTTTTATCGCCGCCTCAGGGACGTAAAATTTTTCTTCGCCAATTTCTTTTTTGCCGCTGCTGTGTAATTGCGACTTTTTTCCATGTGTCAGTCAGATTGAGACACCAATGACGTAACCGCGTACTGCACTTTATTGGATTAAGAGTATTCCTTTCACGAATCCGAATATTGAACAATTAAGGTCTTAGGCCACAGTAACGGGTATAAAATTATGTGCGAATTAAAAAAAAAAATCGCACGAAAAAGTGATTCAGTCATAAAATTAATTACACATCTATTTAGTATGAATATCAAGCTGTTAGAAAATATATATATTTTATTTTTCGATGTACAAAATGGCCGGCTACTCGAAACTTCTCGAAACAGCTTTTTCCAATTGGCGTGACAAATAACTTCAACAATTTTCACTCGATTTACTTCAAATTTTGAAGTTATGTTCCTAATTGCATTTCGCAGAGAAGCACGTACGAAATTTCTGATTAATCAAAAACTTTTCATTCTATCAGCAGTTAATGAGCAGTTATAACGAAATTTTTCACTGAAAATTCATTTCTTAAGTTCAAATACCTACAACTTTTGAATAAAAAAATATTTTTTAAATTCCGTGCGTACTTCTCTAGGTATTCTAGTGTAGATTGACGAGAATTTTTGTTTTTTGTTCTAGG